>CAJGYO010000010.1:99832113-100432113 GCA_904845875.1 Miscanthus lutarioriparius | reverse complement strand
ACGTATAAAATTATTTGATTCAAATTAAAATTATTGTAATTATTTGAATAAACTAAAAATTATTGTAATTTCAAACAATCTAGTTCAGTGAATAAACTATATTGTTTAACATTTTTTACGCAATATTTCTCTAGCTAGGATCTAGTTTTAACAATATTTAACATTTTTTTGATAACATATTTTAACTCCCACATTATTTATAACAATCATGATTGATGAGATACTACCATTATTCTCTCTATAATTCTACCATTTCTCTCTCCCCCAAGAAACCCTAAGTCTAATTTTGAATCAAATTTATAATGGAGAATCAACTATGAGAGGTGGAAAACTAATCCAAACCTTGTAACACACCATGCATTGAAACCCTAAACAAAAATCTACTACCATTCTCTCTCTCTCAAATCACAAGCATGAAACTCTCTCTCTAGCTAGATCTAGTTTTGGCTCAAAGTGAGAAGCACTAATGCAAAAAGAGCTATGAGAGGCATTAACTAACCTTCTTAAGCCACCTCCTCTGAAGAAATGAAGAGCAAAACCCCCCCTGTATTTTGCGATTTTTGGACCTCCAAGTTTGCCACAAATGGAAGGAGGCTCGGTTCAACAGTGCTGGTCAGGGGAGGAAGAAGCAGTACTTATAGCAGATGTATTATAGGCGGTTTACATAAAAAACCGCCACTATAAAACATAATCAAAGGTGGTTCCCATAAGATAACCGCCAGTGTTAATGTCCATTTACACTGACTGTTTACGTAACCAAGCCGCCAGTGTAAATGGGCTTTACACTAGCGGTTGCTAATGCAAACCGCTAGTGTAAATAGGCCGTTAACCCTATCCCTATGAGCATCTTCGAAGATTGGGCCGGCAAATCCTCGAGATTGACCAAGTCACTACAGGCGCCTCGTAGTCGACGGGAACATCACGTACACTTAAAGCACAAACGCCATTAAATCCTGAAATATTTGCTACCACGGGAAGTCGAATCAAGGACCTAAGGTGCTACCGAGGCTCTTGTAACCACTAGGCTATGGGCCTTTTCGATTCACAGTTTAGTTAAGCAACAGACTAGGCATTTTTGGAGAAAAATATATAGCAGATCAATCCTTAAGTTCGAAGGAAGAGACGGTTTTAATGTTTCCGTACATTTTCTTTTTGCGAGTATGTTTCCTTAAGTCAGTATTGTTACATAGCAGAATAGCTATGGCTGTGCAAAAATTTTGTTCTCAATGTTATCTGGCCACTCAGACAATATTGCCCGACTTTCGTCCGCTCTTATCAAACTACTGCAAGTGAAGGAGGCTTAGGGTTCAAGACTTCAAGGATTCGTTCGCTACTTACACAGCTTGCATTGTACTCTGATTAACCTTTTGAGCTGTCTTTCTTATCGAGATTTGAAAGTACACATAGGAGTAGTTCTTAAGTCCATGACTTATAATTTATCAAAGTCGTTGCGAAAACCTCGAGGTCACCTCTGCAACGTCAACCACTGCATGAGGAATAGAATCGTTCGGGTGATCAGGGGATGCCTGTGTTGGCCTTCAAACGTGCACGTTGAGACTTCATCATGCATGTCGTCGTTTACTAGTTTTAATGTAAGTATAATGCTAGAGCCTGATCACAAAAGATATATAAAACCCTGGGTTACATTATTATATTTGTGATCTCGTGATCTTTTGATTTTCGTGTCACCAACTAGCTGTGCATGTTTCACAGTGATGGAGAGAATGGTCAAATGCAGAGTCATGAGCATGCATTAGAGTATATATATTGTAGTATGCATGCATGTTTTTGCAAGTCTTCCGACGGAAACAATTTAACCTAAGCAAAAGACAACAAAAGGTTTATATGTTCATTTAGGAGATCATAATCTTTTTGAAACTATGACCAATCTACATTTTGTTCTCATGTCGGGTGAAATGGAGTATACGTATTAGAGCTTGGAAGTTGCTAGTACTATTCTTTTCCGTATAGGGTCTTTGTCCAGCAACACAATATATATCGAGACAAAACATACAAATAATTTTTATGGAACTACAATCAACTATCAGCTATGTATGACCCTAAATTATAAGTCACTTTGACTTTTCTGGTACATCTATTTTGTTATGAGGATATAATAATATGTCTAAATACATAGCAAAATGGATGAACAAAAAAAAATCAAACCGACTTATAATATGAAACGGAGGGAGTACAAAGCATTACAGTCACTAAAATATTTCATACATTTAGTATCAGTGCAGGTCTGAAAATCGGCAATCACGACTCGATGGATAACTTCACTGTATATCGAGACGAAGAATGCAAACAAGTGGACTACTTAAACCGGAGCAACAAGCAGCTTTAGTTTCAATGGGCCTTCCAAACACCGATGAATGCTAAAAATTTGTGCCATCCATTATCTTAATTATCTATATGGAGATGAGACTTAGCTGACCACCATCTAGAGAGAGCGTGACAAGTGCCTCCATCACCTTGCCACTTGCAAGTACTTTATGGTCAAGTCAAGAAGCTCCATTAATTCCAGTGGATTTTAAAAGCCTCCACTTGGTCTCCTATTGAAATACCACTACCATACGTGCATGCTATGAAGGTAAAGAACAACTTCATGGCCTCAAGCACTATAAATACCCATGTAGCATTCACGGGGAGCTCATCACAACTCAAGCACTCTATAGTGTTGGCTCACAATGGTAGGCACAAAGCTAATATCACTGGGGCTCATTGTCCTCGTGAGCATGGGATTAGCCAATGCTGTTAGGGTGGCTAGATACTCTAGTGCTGATGGGACTGGCACTGGACAGGGAGGGGGTGGCGGATATGTAAATGGTGGGGGATCAGGGTCGGGGTCTGGCGCCGGATCAGGTGATAGTGGTCCTTATGGTACCCATGCAAGTGCTGGAGGGGGCGGTGGAGGTGGTGGGACAAGCCAATACGATGGGTCTGGATATGGTTCAGGGTCGGGGTCAGGGTCAGGGTCTAGTACATATAGTCAAGGAGGGTATTCTGGCTATGGAGAGTCTTCTAATGCTGGTGGTGACGGTGGGGGTCTGGGTGGAGGACAAGCCGGAGGTGATTGGAATTCCAATGCTCAAGGATCCGGTAGCGGCACCGGTTCTGGCTCTAGCTATGCTAACAGGGATTGGTATGGTTCAAGTGATGCGGGTGCAAGTGCTAACGGCAATGGTGGTGGAACAGGAAATAGTGAAAATGGTGGCGGTGGCGGTGGTTCTGGTGCCGGAATTGGATATGGCAATGCCTACCCATAAATTCCATATAAGCCAATCTAAAGTTGGAGCGCATCGTCGTCCTTCCATGTTTGAAGTCGTAGAGTTATTTGTTTTCTTTGTCCCTTTGTTACACTTTTGTTAGTATTAAATTAATAAAGGGTCCAACTGTTCTAGCAACAGTAGCAATCTTGTAATGTCCTTATATGAAGATGTTGTAATCATGTCTGTTTGTGAAAGCAAAAAAATAACTTGTCCATCGCATGTGGCCACTATATCTAAAAGAAAATCTTACGTTGTCTTTGGAATGATTAAGTTGAGACGCCTACACAGTGCATGCTCACATGGTTATTAAAATAGTATATACCGATGAACTTCCTAGAGTAGTTTATATCACTTACGACGATAACTCGAACTGGATCAATCCAGCCTAGAACATAATTAGCAAGAACTGCTGCCACAAGCCCATTTATGTCAGTGATAACTTTTTTTTTAAAATAAAAAGTGATCCTGTGCATAGGGCTTCACTATTTCATCCTCTATCCTGGAACAAAACTTCTTCAGCTTTACTTAATCAAACTGTCTTCAGTTTGTGAAAGGGTTGTAACCTAGTGGTTATAAAATTAAAGCCTCAGTAGCACTCAGATCCTGGGTTCCACTCCCTGTGCGAGCGAATATTTTAGGATTTAGCGGCGTTGTGTTTTCAGTGGTAGGCGACGTTCCTGTTGACAGCGAGACGTATGTGGTGACTTTGTCAATCTCGAGGATTTGCCATCCCAATCTTCGAAGATGCTCATAAGCGTAGGGTTTGCATGCGTGCGTTCATGGGGGTGAGTGTGTGTGCGTTGTGAGTGTTTGAGTTGTACTGCCTAATCGGAAAAAACTATCTTAAGTTTGACTAACTTTATATATAAAAAGAATAATATCATCTCTATGATACCAAACAAGGATTTTATGAAAAAATATTTCATGGTACGTATTTATAGTAATAATACTAATTTTTGTTATAAATATTAGTGCTCTTTTTAATACATACTATCAATTTCAAAATAGTTTGACTTAGAACAATACTAGAAATTGATTTCTTTTAGAATAGAAATAGTACGCAACATATTCCACTACAGTTAGCTTCTTCCTCTTGTCCACCGTTACGCACTACTCCGTTACGCGCGCCCTCCCTCCCCAGTGACTGGCCGTCCCGCTGTCCTGTTGCATCCATCTCCAATAGCTCACCTGCCTACCACTCCACCCTCCATGTAAATCCATAACACGGCAAAGCCAGCCTTAAATATCATATCAGTCAAGTAAACTATATTGTACATTGAACCTTGAATCAAATAGTAATTTAAAAATTAAGATTTTCTGAATTATGTAGGAGTCGACTGACCCCAACAAAATTCACGAACCACATGCTAATATAAATACCCTAAGTATATATTACGTAGCAGGCTTTATGTTAATTAAGCATCTGTGTAGCCAAAAAGGCTCAAACAACCTAGCCTAGTTTGGTGGTCATGTTTTCTGCATTCGTTCATCGTGCTTCTTGGCTCTCGCAAATGGCTAATCAAGGAGACAGATACTTGATGTCCAGTTCTAATCAATTATTCGTCTTCCATCAGTGATCAGTCCATATCATCATACTTTTTATACAATACATTATAGTTCGCATTACTACTGTATTGGTTTATTCATGCATAATTTAGATCTCATTTAGAGTGTAGCTCGAGACCTCTATATTCTTCAGGACCCCTAGCAGATTTCGATCGGGGAGGACAACGGAGTGGACGAGGTGGCTCGATTGCGCCCCATGCGTGGTTGCTCACCGGCTCGACATTCTTGTCCCTCGATTGCATGCCTTGTCGGAGGATCACTGAGAAGGGAGTGAAATAGGCCATATCTGCTATGTTTAGGTCATTGTACTCATCTTGTTATTCACATATGGATCACGGATGGATGTACTGTTTGGAGCCCATGTCTGCTTGATTCGTAGAAGGCACCGAGTCTTTTGGTGGCCACCAAGGCGTGCAATACAAATAATGTATGGAATGATGGATACATATACTGCACATGTGTCGGTTGCAAAAATCAGAAGTAGTTTCAAAACGTGGAGCCAATCTGTTGTCATCTACTGCTTAAGGGGTTCATGGAAACTATGGTTTGGAATAAGCATGGGGAAGATGGTGACAACTTACTTCAAGAAGCCTCTCTCGGGTGTTGGTTTGAGCTAGCAGTGATGCTAAGTTTGTGGATCCTAGGCTTATGACCCGCCAATGTTAAGTAACCACTGCCGGCTCAAGCACAACTGATAGTGATTGTGCATTCTGGCGTAGTGAGACAATGGTTGATATACAATATTGCCCTTAGAACAAATATGGTTGTTGCATGCATCACCCTTAGATGATGACTTATTTTGAGATTACACAGTACAATGTAGGCACTCACAATGCATGTAAACTCACCCCTATGAACTCACAAACGCAAATTGTTGGGGCTATGATACCCCGGGTATCTCAAGACACCAATTAGTTAGCCGCTCGGTTGACCCACGGTACGCCAGCTAGTATAAGCCCAAACGATCGAGGCCCAGCTAAGCTACGTGGACCTAGGCCAAACACAGGGGCAAGGGTAGGCCACGACCTCTCCCCTGTCCCGACCTCTGGGAGGGGTGGGGAGAGATCGAGCCCCGCCAAGCGTACCTGCTCTGACAAGAGCACACACGCGGCACTGACCCCGCAAGGACCGATGGGACAGCAGTCCCCTTAGCCTTGTCAGACGCCATCCCTGTGCCATGCAGCGCAGACAAGACAACACCGCCGAGCGTTCACGGCCAGTACGACGGCCCACCATCCAAATATGGCCTAACAAGACAGATGTACGACCCCACCCACTATAGGATGGGGGCCATGATGGTGGCCTTGACTTTTGAGGCCAACTAGGCCAACGAGGGCCACGAGCCTGGAGCACGAGATTGTGGCCGCCGGCATAATGAGGAGCAAGACAATCAAAGGCCTGGGGGCAGCCACCAACTCCTATATGACGCCTCCGGGACAAGCCCTCCCAGCCATGGACTTCAATGAGCTGGACACGAAGAAACCGTCCCCGGGGGCTCACGAGCCCACCGAGGATGCCAAGCCAGCAAGGATCGACCCAAGGCCGCCCGACGACCGTTCCAAGTGATAGGGAAGTGCCTCACCAGCTTGCGGTCAAGAAACCATAATGACTCCGCCACGAGCATGTGCTCGGGGGCTTGACACGCCTTGAGCAACGACCGCCAGATCCACGATAGCTTCCGGTACACCGCTCAATCACGTCAACTCTATCCCTAGCTTCTCTACCTAAGCATGTTCACATAAACGTGTAGGCTCGCTCATAGTTCCAAAAAAACTTAGAGCCAAGTTGTAGAGTAGACCAGAGAACATGATACCCATACAGTCAATCCTAGCGCCATTGACCTATCGAGTGACCCGATCCGACTCGTGCCAGCGGTAGGACACGACCCACTTCTGGGGGGCTACACATATGGGCATGCACTTATGAGTTTCATAAGCGCAGCATTGTTTGTCATCGTCCTAGCGACTCGTTTCGAGTCATTTCTGATCGCGCTCGTGCCATGACAAACTGGTGACCCGCTGCCTGACCTCTCGTTCATACCAAAGAAGTCGCTCCGGCTAAGCCACATGGACCAGCTCCTAGGCAAGGCCAAGCACCCACGCATGAGCCTAAAGGGAACGGGGTGCTAGTTTGCTCAAGGCAAAAGGAACGAGAAGAAATAGAACTCTTGATGCCTGCTCATTTTCCTCTTGTGTCATACCGGATCTGCAACCTGCCCTCGACGTCCCATAGCGCCATCAGGCCATGCATTGTTTAAGCCCCACAGGCTAGCCCCTAGATTAAAACACGCACCTACGCATTCAGGACTAAGGGGAATGGAGCACATTTCAATTCAAACGAGAAGAAAGCGAAAAGGCAGCAAAATGACAAATGAATGCACCAACCACACATCTTATACACACAAAATGCTAGCATGTCCATTACAGTAAGACCATCCACATAGCACAGAACCCTTACACCTTAGATCCTCATCCTCATACACCGGAAGTCTGGTACTTGCAGTAGATGCAGATTGCTAACATCGTACCCACAAGAACCTTCGCACCACAAGCAGTGGCACTGCCTATGGCGAGGATATCATTGTCAGACTTCCACGACGTGTAACCTCGACCAATGGCATAAAGGTTGATGTCAAGCTGGCATGTACACCACAATGGACTCCCTCGGAAATCAGGATGAAGTGCCAGTTGGGCATTCCCCCGGCCGACGCCGAGCACGACGTCACAAAGTGCCTGACCGAAGATGGTCAGCGCCGCCAGTTGGTCACCCATTTCCAACACCTTCTGGTTCGCAGCCACCTTCTCCTTCTGATTCGAGAGTGCCCTTGCGTGCAACCCCGAAGAAAACAACTGGTTCACGACCAGGTACAACAAGACCAAAGTGCAACGCAAAACAAAAGATAACTCACTGCCACAAGCAGAGCGAAGTTTCTGGCACTCGGCTTCGAGACGATGACGCCCCTGCTCGGCTTCGTTCCGAGCAGCGCTAGCCGAGATGAGATCGGTCTCTTGGACGACCAACGCATCCTTGAGACTGGCCACCTGGGACGTTAGAGCCTCGATCTAGGACTGAGCCCGCGTCTCCCGATGGAGCAGTTCCTCCTTCAACCTTTGCGAAGCTTCTAGCTCCCCACAAAAGCGTTGCACTTCAGCCTCCGCCGCATCCAGGCGGGTGTGGTCTGCAGCACCCCCTGCATGTGCCTGATAGGCCAGGAGCAAGAATTGTGACTTCTCCATTGAAGTCTTCGCCAACCTCTGCACAAAAAGAGGGGAGATCAAATGATAACGGCAAGCACAGAACAAGCACAACAAAATCAGAGGACCGGACGACCTACCTATGCTTGGGCCACCACCTCATCGGTCATCAGACGTAGGGCCTCTGTGCCTAGTTGGGCGACTGCGATGATCGCATCGCCCAACTTGTACAAGGCCACCCGAACACCTTCGAGGCTCCAGGAGGCCACCTCCCTTGTGGCTCGTTTGGCCACATCATCCACTACAAATAGAGCCTCGCCACGGGATGCAGCCACATGAAGAAGTCCTCACCCAGCTCAGATTCAACCTTGCGGCGTACAAAAGCTGCTACCCTCAAGCCACCAGAAGCCACCTCTTCAGGTTGGGGGCTAATAGTGGGCGACGAGCCAGTGCCCCCCTCCAGGGAAGTAGCAGCGCTGCACCCGCCATCAGCCGGACAACCCCCCACGACCTCACTCGCCTCTGCACCAGTGCGAGTGTGATCTCTAGCCACAGTGGAGCTCTCCTCGAGGGACGAATGCAGGGCCATGATGGGGGGTAGTCTAGCCATCATCCCCATGGCAGAGTCATCACCCGACGACTCTGGCCGTGTGGAAGGGCATGCACTGCTCACCGATGGCCTCAATGCTGTGAGCCCTATGAGGGGCTCCCTGCACCACGAAGACCATCAAGACCAGACATCCGAGAATTGTCAACAAACGTAGCAAAGATGAGATCAAAAAATGATGCACCAAGTGGAACGTTCCACGAAGGGTAGGATAATCTGCCTCTTTGCGCACAGTTCTGTCGGAAGGGTCACAACAGGAGGCACCGCTACTGATACCGTCAAGTCGAAGGCCAGCGAGGTGCCCCCAGTCGTGTCAGCAGCATTAACCTCCTCCATGCCACGACCTTCAGTGGCCCCGTGCCCGCGCCCTCTGTCGATCCCACGCGGGGCACTGAGGGCGCAGGGTGAAACGACCTGATTTCCGCGAAGGGAAATCCAAAGAGTCGAAGTGTAATAAGACCATTGTAGATCATATTACCCAAATTCCAGTCGAATATCATGTCCATACAACGATAATATCAGAGTACAAATAGTGCGGAATTACATAAATTATTACATTGCCGCATTGGCAGAATCAAAAGTAGCATTCATTCAGAACAGCTTGAAGATAAGATCGCCAAACTAGAGCGTAGGAACGAACCCCTCAACCGTCAAACTCCTCGTAGCTATACTCCTCAGCAGAACCTGTGTGCCAAAATTTATCAGTACGATTTGTACTGGCCACTCCCACCCTTTGAGCATTGCTTTGTGGAAATTGGATGCAAGTTGGATATAATCAAAAGGAACCTATAAGGCTGGGGTTTCCTATGTATTAGCATATCAAGTACATAATAATAGTTGGTCAAGGTTTAACACCATTCCCACACCCATTCCACCCCATTTCCGTCCAGAGCCAGGTTTCGATCCTGGGATCGATATACCACCATCTCCACACCATCACCATACCACCACCATACCATCGCTCAGTCGATAGGCCAACTCCCTCTGAGCACTGTCTCAAGGCCCGTAGCCCCTGGCTACGTCCGAACACTCACTCCCGGGGGGAGAAGAGAAGGACTCATCTCACTATCTAGTTTAAGCGAAACCCAGGAAAGGTAAATAGCTGACAAGTCGGCATATGTATCGATCAATCAACCATACACTCTGCAGAGGTTTTACATAACCACAATATCTGCCTTCCTCGCTGATCGTCATCAACTGGGCTGATTCCGGCCGCTTGCTAGCCTAGGATAATGCCACTCTACCATTCAGCCCTGGCACACCCCAAGTGTAATCTGGGGTGGCTAAAACTGTGAGTCATGAACCGGGTCCACAAGGTCTCCATGAAGTCTCGGAAGGGTGTGGGGCAAATCCTCTGCGCCCCTTACCTCCCTCACACTATCCGCTATCAACCTAACAGTAGTGGCAATATCCTACCAAGTAGTCCGGCTGTCCCGCACCATATAGGGCGAGTGGTACGTAAGGTTTCTCAGTGAATCTGAGTACTAGTAAGTCCTTAGGGATGACCAAGCCAGAATGTCTTCATCACGGTTTCCATTTACCATGCCACCACAGCACCTCCACCCTGGGCTCCTCCCATCACAGGTTCACACCCAGGGCCACCTCATATACCATTTACCCTCCATAGGTATCCATTCCAGGGGTGCCCAGGTAGCACCCCATGGCAAGACTTGCCCTAGGCTCGTCGTATACTCCAACTTGGTCGACACAACCCTCACCCTCCACTCACCCAAGTCACACATGCAGCACTCTCCCCATAGTCCAAATAACACCAGTTTCCACCACGCATCAATGTAGTGCAAGCGTAGTAGAAGTAATAAGCAATGAAATATAGTAGCAAGCGTGTGACTAGCCTAACAGCAGGGTGAGCAGAGGTAAGGTTGCATCAAGGTAAAGGTCATCAAGAAAGCATACTACCATGCAAGTCCTATCATAGTGTGATCATAACAATAAAGTAAAGCACTAGCATTTCTATTTTAGCCATGCGTAATAGGTGCTACGAGATTGGGTGGGATGTGGCACCTTCAGTGTAGTCGTCTTCGTACTCCTCACGGTATTCACGATCCTCGTCCGTCCGGTTCTCCTCCGAGTCTGCAAACGATCGCATTATAGTCGCGTTAGCGACGTCTATAGAATAGCACAAAGATGCAATGAAAATTCAAAAGAGCCAAATGCACTCAAACATGGGTTCATTGCGTAGAGCTTGATTTTAGATGAATTTTGGTCCTAGTTTCATATTTTTCTGAGGTCATATGAATTAGTTATGAATTTCCGAAGTTTTAATCATTTCTGAAAATGGAAAAGGCTGAATTATTCCTGGGCTAACACGTGTCACTCTATGACTGGTCCACGTGGCATGCTGATGTCAGCATGACATCATCATCTCGGTTCCGAGCTAACAGGCGGGGTCCAGCTGACATAAGCATGACGTCATCAACGTCATCCATTCCGACAGGTGGGGCCAGAGGCTCTTGGGTCACTGTCATGTGGGTCCGTCCAAAGTCAACGTCAAGTCAACGGTCAATGGTCAGGGTCACTGACATGTGGGGCCAGGGCTACTGATGTCATCGTGACGTCAGCATGATGTCACCCCGGCTGCGCTGGCTTCTGACGTGTGGGTCCCGCGTGACGTCAGCATGACGTCACCATCCGACATGTGGGTCCAGTGTCTCTGTGCCACTGACATGTGGGGCCAGGTCAACAGTCAACATTGACCGGTCAACGGTCAACATGGACTAGGTCTCAAACGGGCTCTGGCGGGCTTCGGGTTGGGCCGGTCTGGGCCGAGCCGGCCCAGACATGTGGGATGCTGTGACGTAGCCACGTCACGACCTTGGGCCTCCGCTGGGCTTCATCCATAGTTCGGCCCACACCGCGTGGCTCGCGGTGGACCTGTGTTCATGGTCCATGGACCATAGGCTGGGTCCTCGGTGGACCGAGTCCACCCTTCCTTCCTTCGGCATGGTCTACGTGCACCGGGTGCATGTACGTGTGCGGCCGGCGAGGGGAAATCCCCTGCTTCCCTCCCGGCGTGTTCCCGCCGGTGGCAAGCGCCTGGTGAGCTCCCATAGCGGCGCTGGTGTCCAATTGGGGAGGGCAAAAGCTTCCCCATGCCATGGCGACTGCGACAGTGGGGTCGGGGCGACGGATAGGGCTTCCTAGGTCTCTGGCCATGGCGAGCCCCTTCCAGCAGCGCGGGTGTTCAACTAAGGTGGGCAACAGCTTGGCCTTACCATGGCGGGTGTCATGGTGAAGCTAGCGAGGTGGCTGGACGGCTCTAGTTGGCTGGCCGCGGTGGCGGTGCACGGCGGGACTTCGGCCGAGGTCCGGTGCTCGTGGCCGGACCGCTGTGGTCGACTAACAGGGTCTCGGTCTACGTGGCTATCGTCCAGACGTCACGGTGATGCTCTACGGCTACGTCTTAGTCCAGCGAGGCGGCCAGGCGCGCAGGCGGTGGCTGTGCCATGGCAGCGGCGTTGTGAGCGCGGCGAGCACGTGTACTGCTATAGCGTCCAGGGGCTAGGAGGTGGTTGTTGATGTGCGCGTGAGTGTGCCATGTGTGTGTACCCCGAGGCCAGAGATGGCCTTGGCCTACGCGCTCACGGTGTGGAGCGCCATGGCCATTACAGCGAGGTCCGGCGGCGAGCAGGGAAAATCGGGGGCTCACCTTTGGTGTCGTGGAAGATAGGATGGTGACACAGTGGCAAGTTGCGGCCGTGTAGCTCCGAAACACCGGCGGCGTCGCACGGCTTCAGCACTCCCCCTTCTTCTTCCTCTTCTCCCTCTGCTCTCTTGGCTCGGGTGCACAGTGAATGGCCACCAAGGTGGCGGCGGGGCGATGGGACAAGCTCTAGGGCACCCGGGGCCGGGGCTTTTATAGACGAGCTCGGCCATGGAGCTCGGTCATCGGCGGCTGGAGATTGAGGGGGGATCGAAGGAGTGTGCATCTCATCCAACGGTGGCGTGAGGTTGTGTGAGCGCGGCGCAAGGGGGAGCAAGGCCATGCCCCGGGCGTGACCCCTTGGCCCACTCCTGCCAACGCTGTCAGCCTCCAGTCGGGCGGGAGTTGAGGCATGGCGTGGAGAAGATGAACAGGAAAGGCTGACGGGTGGGGTCAGTGGCGGTGGGCAAGCAAGGGAAGCGGGGAGGGCCTGGAGGCGTCACGCGCGTCTTGGGCCGGCTCGTGGGTGCAAGCAAGACGCTAGGAAGACGGGAAGGGTTGGCAGCCGGGTTGCCATGGGGTGGTGGGTGGCAAGCATTGGGGGTAATTTGGGCCATGAAGCCGAAAGCAGCCTGGGCCACACCGAACTTCCTCCTTCCTCTTTCTTTTCTTTTTTTTTTTTTTCTTCTCCTTTGTTTGAATTCAAATTTGGTTTTTGGAATTTGAATTCAAAATTGGTGCACCAAATTCATTGGAGTTTTAGATATGAGGCCCACAACATTCTTATATAAATATTAGGAATTTATTTAGCTATTTTGTATAACAAAAATAGGTGTGGTTTTGTTATACAAAAATAGAATTAATTTTTCTCTTTAAACCTTTATTCTTTGGTTTGAGTATTAATTATTTTATGGTTTATTACTTTATTGAAGTTGTTAAGCATATCATAACTCAAATGGAAATCCAAATCACATTTTGAATTAACAATGTATGCAATACTTTATTTGTTAGAATTTAAATAAACACAGTTAACTAATGACATGCCATGCTTATGTGTTGACTTGGGTTAGGGTTAGACCTAATGCATCTCTTAGTTTGGGTTTCTATACATGACACTCATCATCACATGGGAGTTCTAAGAAAAATTTTGCAGTTGGTATTTTTGGTGTGTGGATTTTTGGGTTGTTACAGTCCTACCCCCTTAACAGAATCTCGTCCCCAAGATTAAAGCATAACGTACTCTTCGAAGAGGTAAGGATATCGTAGCCGGAGGTCAGACTCTTTCTCCCATGTTGCTTCTCTCTCAGGGTGATTACTCCATTGGATCTTGCACATAGGAATAGTCTTGCTTCGGGTCTCTTTGGTATCTCTGCCCAGAATTATGATAGGATGTTCTTTATACTCAAGTGTATCTTGAATGTCAAGTGTCTCAGTTGGAACTACTTCATCGGGCACTCTCAAACACTTGCGTAGCTGTGAGACATGGAATACGGGATGTACACCCACCAATTCCTCAGGTAGCTCAATTTTGTAGGCAAGCTTTCCAATCCTCTTGCAAATCTTGTATGGGCCAACAAATCTAGGGGCAAGCTTGCCTTTCACATGGAATCTGACAGTCCCACGTAGTGGGGATACCTTGAGATAGACAAAGTCTCCCACATTGAACTCAAGTTCTCTTCTCCTTTTATCAGCATAGCTCTTGTATCGACTTTGGGCAATTCTCAAATTCTCCTTTACTTGAGCAACCCCTTCTTCTGCATCTTGAATCTTAGCGGAATCAAAGAACGATCTTTCACCCGGTTGAGACCACATCAAAGGTGTCTTACAAGGTCTTCCATACAGAGCTTCAAACGGCGACATCTTGATACTGGCTTGGTAGCTGTTGTTGTAAGAGAACTTTGCATAGGGTAAGCATTTCTCCCAATCAGAGCCATAATTCAGTACACTAGCACGAAGCATGTCTTCTAAGATCCGCTTTTACTCGTTCATACATCCATCCATGCTGTGGGTGGTAAGTTGCATGAAATCAAGTTTGGTTCCAATAGACTTGTGCAGAGCTTCCTAGAATCAGGACACAAACTGAGGACCACGATCAGATACAATACTAGAGGGAGCTCCATGCAGTCTGAGAATATGCTCAATATATAGATCTGCTAATTTTTCTGCATTGGTCTTGGTCTTCACTGGTACAAAGTGAGCAATCTTGGTCAAACGATCAATAATCACCCAGATGGAATCATTGCCTTTACGTGAACGGGCAATCCAACTATGAAATCCATGGATATGCTCTCCCATTTCCACTCGGAAACGTCAAGAGGCTTTTAGCAATCTGAGGCCTTTGATGTTCAGCCTTGACTCTATTAAGGTGTGTCACATCGGGCCACATGTCCTGCAATGTCCGCTCTTCATGCCTTTCCAGCCAAAAGTGTTTCTTCAAGTCTTGATACATCTTTGAACCTCCGTGGTGAATCTGATTACCTAGAGTCATGGGCTTCGGCTGAATTTCCTCTCGTGAGGGGTGGATCGGGAAGGTACATAGATTCTATCCTTGAACCAGATGGTTCCTTGTTCATCTTCATGGTGGTTGGTCTTGTAGCCTAGTTTCATCAGACCACGGAGATATTCGATCTCTTCACAATTTTTCTGAGCTTTACGGATGCGATCTGTGAGATCATATTGTATGCGGAGCTCATTCAATAAGCCATGCGGTAGTATCTCAAGTTGGAAATCATCAATCTCTTCCTTGAGCTCAGGTGGTACGGATTCAGTGATCAAAGTGTGACAGTAACTCTTACGGCTGAGGGCATCTGCGACTACATTAGCTTTTCCCGGATGATAGTGAATTTCTAGGTTGTAGTCCTTGATCAACTCTAGCCATCGGCGTTGCCTCATATTCAGATCTTCTTGAGTGAAAAAGTACTTCAAGCTCTTGTGATCGATCTAGATATCACACTTGTTGCCTATCAAGTAGTGCCTCCAGATCTTTAAAGCATGCACAATTGCTGCTAACTCAAGATCATGAGTAGGGTAACGGTTCTCGTGTTCTTTCAACTGTCGAGAAGCATAAGCTATCACTCTTCCACCTTGCATTAATACACAGCCAAGTCCTTGACAGGATGCATCACAATAGACTACGAAATCTTTGCTGATATCAGGCAATGCTAGCACATGAGTTGTGGTAAGCTTCTGTTTCAATTCTTGGAAGCTTCGCTCGCACTCGGGCGTCCATTCAAACTCCTTAGTCTTCTTCAGAAGGTTGCTCATCGGACGGGCTATCTTGGAAAAGTTCTCGATGAATCGGCGATAGTATCCAGCCAATCCCAAGAAACTTCTAACTTCTGTCACATTACGGGGTTGTTCCCATTCTTTCACAGCTTCAATCTTAGCTGAGTCAATTGCCACACCTTCAGCTGATAGTACATGGCCTAGGAAGGCAACTTCCTGTAGCCAAAACTCACATTTGCTGAACTTTGCGTAGAGCTGATGTTGGGCTAGTTTCTCAAGTATAGTTCTCAGATGATGCTCGTGTTCTTCAGCGGTGGGTGAATAGACAAGGATGTCATCAATGAATACTACCACGAACTTATCCAGATCATCCATGAAAACCTTATTCGTCATGTTCATGAAGTATGCGGGAGCATTCGTGAGTCCAAAGGACACCACAGTGAACTCAAACTGCCCATACCTAGTAACGAAAGCTGTCTTCGGGATGTCACTCTCTCGAATCTTCATCTGATGATAGCCAGATCTGAGATCAATCTTGGAGAAATACTTGGCACCTCTAAGCTGATCAAGCAAATCATCAATCCTTGGCAGGGGGTACTTGTTCTTGATGGTGACTGCGTTCAAGTTCTGGTAATCAATGCACATTCTCATTGAGCCATCCTTCTTCTTAACAAACAGAACAGGGGATCCCTAGGGTGAAGCACTGGGTCTGATATATCCCTTTGAGATGAGCTCATCAAGCTGTTTCTTGAGCTCGGCCAGTTCATCAACTGACATGCGATAGGGTCTCTTGGCAATGGGTCCTATTCCCGGCAAAAGATCAATGATGAACTCTACATCATGGTCTGGTGGCATACCCGCTAATTCTTCAGGGAATACATCGGGATAGTCTCTGACCATAGGCACATCATGAACTATCTTTTCCTCTTTTTGTGATTCTGAACTTGCTTTAAGGGCACATAGGATAGAGGTGGACTTTCCAGACTGGGGTTCACATCTAATAATTTGGCCTGATGGATGGGTCACTTGGACGTATCTAGGTGAACATGATATGATACCTCGATGAATGGTTAGCCAATCCATGCCTAAGATGACATCTAGGTTAGTGGAAGGTAACTGGGTTAGGACGGCTTTAAAGGTAAGACCCTCAATGGTAAGACTCACTACCTTACAGATGTGGGTGCATTTTAGGTCTCCTAAAGGTGAGCAGGTGATGATAGGCTTTTCACGTGGGGTTATAGGCAGGTCATGCTCTCGTTCAAACTTGGATGATATGTAAGAACAAGTTGCTCCAGAGTCAAATAGAACTGATACAGTATTGCCATTAACTAAAAACATACCGTACACCATGTCAGGGGCAGCCTGTGCTTCATCGGCATCCAGATGGTTGAGATGTCCACGAGTAGCAGATCCCTTGAACTGAGACTTCTGAGCAGCTAAGTTCTGAGGGCATTCAGCGGCTTTGTGACCCGGTTGGCCACAAGCAAAGCAGGTGAAAGGCGCACCGCCTGTAGGGGTTGGTGCGGGTGCCTTCCAGTTTCCAGTGCCTGGTGCAGAGCGGTTCTGTGCTGGGCGTTCATTCGCTGAGCAGGAACGGTTGAAATGATCCTGAGTGTTGCGGTCCTGAGCATAACGGTCCCGGGTGTAATGATCCTGAGCAGGGCGGGAGTATTTGGTGGTGTAGCCTCCACTACCCCTACTCGATCCAGGGTTGTCATCCCTGTTGTGGCGTGAGCGTTTCCTGGATGGTTCTGCGGAACCTCTTGCGATCACGTCCAAGGAAAGACTCCTCAGGCTTACACTTCCTCTCCCTGTACTCTTCTCTAGCTTCAGCACGGTCATTCTCAATCTAGATGCAACGATCCACCAGAGCACACAACGTGTTACTCTCAATACCGCCAAACTTCAGCTTGATGTGCGGGTTAAGTCCTTTGCGGTAATAGTATAGCTTCTCCTTCTCAGAGTTCACAACATAGGATGGTGCATAGCGTAGAAGGTTGGTGAAACGAGTAGTGTACTCAGTCACCTTGTCCTTTCCCATCTTGATGTTACGGAACTCCTCGGCTTTGGCCTCCATGATACCCTTGGGAATGTGATACTCAGTGAATGCTTCGGCGAACTCATCCCACGAGATATTGGCAGGGTCCTCATGGGAATCACTAAAACTGTCCCACCAGGCGCGTGCTACACCTGTGAGCTGGTGTGTGGCAGCTCCAACACACTCATTGTCGGTGAAAGTGGTGAGGTCAAGCTTCTTCTACATCTCCTTGAGCCAGTCATCAGCCACAAGCAGGTCAGGGTCGGTGCCATCAAAGGTGGGTGGCCTCAGCTTCAGGAATCCCTCCAGCTTCCTTTTGAAGTCATTCTGCTGACCTCCCTGGCGATGGTTTGCTCCGTCAACAAGGGCTGCAAGAAGCTGGGTCTGCTGCGCCATCACTTCTGCTAGGTTCGGTGGTGGTGGTGGCGGAATGATCTCCTCAATAGGCGGCAGGGTATTCTCCAGGTTGAAGGGTATCCCTCCACGTCCACGGCCACGGCCACGGCCATGGTTTTTGCCACCACGGCCCCTGTTGGGTTCGGCTGGTTCGGGGATGGGCGCACGTCCAAGGTTCATTAGGCGAGCAGATCGGCGGTTCGGCATCTGCAACACAGATCATAGGAATTTTACTGCTTGTGCCATAAGTGCTTATAATTCAATATGATTACATGATTTTGATGATTTAAAGAAAAACATTTATACTATCCAACACTCATTACAAAGAAGCAATAAGATCCATAAGATGCAATAAGATCCAAAATATTCATTACATGGGTTTTATTACATAGCATCATCTCCAGTAGCTACACTTGAAGACGTGCGAGAATCGTACTACGCATAATGTCTCATATTACATCTCATAAGGGGTACATCATGGGGTACAACTTATGGAAGCCACTGACATGACTCATGACCACGCAGGGCCATCTACTCTAACTCGTACACCGCAGCTAGGATACGACTGTTCTCGATCTCGATCTCCTCGTCAGACTTGTGAAGTCGGGACACGTACTTCAAGGCCTTGGCGAGCTCCTCAGTAGGCTTGGCTCCAGGTAGGGTAGGGTAGGCGTCTAGGTTGAGGCGAGTCGGGGCTAACTCAAACTCCTCTATCCTAGGCTTCGTCTTGCTACGGATCTCCTTGGGTAGCTGATCCCACATACCCTTCATCTCCCTGAGGCGCTTCTTGTCAGACTTCTGCCAAGCCTGCCAAGTCCTCTCACACTTGTCCTGTAGGTACTCGTTCTTCCTGAGTGCCTCGATCAGGTGACCCTGGATGCGAACGACCTTCTTTCTGAACTCCTCTAGCTCCTAGGTCATGGTCTTGTTCCGGGATTGGATTTTCAGCATACCAATCCCCTTGGATCTCTCTCTGTCTCCTCTGTGGTTGGACTCGGCCTTCTTGTCATCCAACTCTCTCTACAACTCCAAGACCTTGCTGTCGAGGTAGCAGTTCCTGTTGCCTAGGTCAGCTGCTTTGTCCTATAAGTCAGCGACCTCAGCTCTGTGGACTTCTTCACGACGGTTGAGCTCATCCTATAGCTTGGCAAATGTCTTGAGCAGACTAGCTCGCTCCTGTGCTCCCTGCGAGTCTCGCTCCTAGTACTCCCACAGAAGGGCCCAGTCCTGACATCTCTTCTGCTCAAGCTGGGTCACGTACCTGTCTTGCTCTAGTAGGTCGATAGCTGAGACACGAAGGCATATGTCCTCCTCTGCAAAGATAACTCTGCCGGCTGCGAAACTCTGCTCACTAGGGGTAAGGCTGAGGTCGAGGGCCTGGGGAAGTAGATAGAACTCTATCGTCTTCAGGTGCTCATAGTGGTCCCTCATCACTCTACGAAGTGCCTTGTGTGAGATAGCTCGCAGTCCCTCCTCAACTATGTCCTCTATAGTCAACTCGGTGAAAGCTGGGACAGACGGTAAGGTAGTGCTAGCTGGGAACTCGACTGAGGTGACAACCGATCCTTCGATTCCTCCTTCCTAAGCTGTCTTCCAAGTGCAGATGACCTTGACAAGCTCATTAGGGACTCCTAACGTGATGAGAACTCGGCAGAGGGTCTATGCAAAACCCCCGAGCTCACGTAGGTCGAAGGTAAGCTTGGCGTGGTCCAGAGGTAGCGGTCCTAGCGGCGGTCAGTTGACGTTCGTTGCCATCTGCATGTTTTAAGGAACAGGTGTTAGCAGGTCAATAATAGATAAGCCTTGCATAGAAGTAAATGTAGGGTCGGTATATAACCGAAAGAAGGGCTGTTCACGTCCTATTCTATCATCCATTTCTAAGGGTTTCGTCCTATGGTCAAGTATGGCTCTGATACCAACTGAAACGACCTGATTTCCATGAAGGGAAATCCACAGAGTCGAAGTGTAATAAGACCATTGTAGATCATATTACCCAAATTCCTGTCGAATATCACATCCATACAATGATAATATCAGAGTACAAATAGTGCGGAATTACATAAATTATTACATCGCCGCATTGGCAGAATCAAAAGTAGCATTCATTCAGAACAGATTGAAGATAAGATCGCCAAACTCGAGCGTAGGAACGAACCCCTCAACCGTCAAACTCCTCGGAGCTATACTCCTCAGCAGAACCTGTGTGCCAAAATTTATCAGTACGATTTGTACTAGACACTCCCACACTATGAGCATTGCTTTGTGGAAATTGGATGCAAGTTGGATATAATCAAAAGGAACCTATAAGGCTGGGGTTTCCTATGTATGAGCATATCAAGTATATAATAATAGTTGATCAAGTTTTAACACCATTCCCACACCCATTCCACCCCATTTTTGTCCAGAGCCAAGTTTCGATCCTGGGATCGATATACCACCATCTCCACACCATCACCATACCACCACCATACCATCGCTCAGTCGACAGGCCAACTCCCTCTCGGCACTGTCTCAAGGCCCGTAGCCACTGGCTACGTCCGAACACTCACTCCCAGGGGGAGAAGATAAGGACTCATCTCACTATCTAGTTTAAGCGAAACCCAGGAAAGGTCCATAGCCGACAAGTCGACATATGTATCGATTGATCAACCATACACTATGCAGAGGTTTTACATAACCACAAGATCCGCCTTCCTCGCTGACCGTCGTCAACTGGGCTGATTCCGGCCGCTTGCTAGCCTAGGATAATGCCACTCTACCATTCAGCCCTGGCACACCCCAAGTCTAATCTGGGGTGGCTGAAACTGTGTGTCATGAACCGGGTCCACAAGGTCTCCATGAAGTCTCAGAAGGGTGTGGGGAAAATCCTTCGCGCCCCGTACCTCCCTCACACTGTCCGCTATCAACCTAGCAGTAGTGGCAATATCCTACCAAGTAGTCCGGCCGTCCCGCACCATATAGGGCGAGTGGTACGTAAGGCTTCCCAATGAATAGCACAAAGATGCAATGAAAATTCAAAAGAGCCAAATGCACTCAAACATGGGTTCATTGCGTAGAGCTCGATTTTAGATGAATTTTGGTCCGGGTTTCATATTTTTCTGAGGTCATATGAATTAGTTATGAATTTCTGAAGTTTTAATCATTTCTGAAAATGGAAAAGGCTGAATTAATCCTGGCTGACACATGTCACTCTGTGACTGGTCCACGTGGCATGCTGACGTCAGCATGACATCAGCATGACATCATCATCTCGGTTCCGAGCTGACAGGCGGGGTCCAGCTGACGTCAGCATGACGTCATCAACGTCATCCATTCCGACAGGTGGGGCCAGAGGCTCTTGGCTCACTGTCATGTGGGTCCGGCCAAAGTCAACGTCAAGTCAACGAGCAAGTCAACGGTCAACGGTCAGGGTCACTGACATGTGGGGCCAGGGCTGCTGATGTCATCGTGACGTCAGCATGACGTCACCCCGGCTGCGTTGGCTTCTGACGTGTGGGTCCCGCGTGACGTCAGCATGACGTCACCATTCGACATGTGGGTCCAGTGTGTCTGTGCCACTGACATGTGGGGCCAGGTCAACAATCAACATTGACTGGTCAACGGTCAACATGGACTGGGTCTCAAACGGGCTCTGGCGGGCTTCGGGTTGGGCCGGTTTGGGCCGAGCCGGCCCGGACACGTGGCATGCTGTGACGCAGCCACGTCACGACCTTGGGCCTCCGCTGGGCTTCGTCCATAGTTCGGCCCACACCACGTGGCTCGCGGTGGACCTGTGTTCGTGGTCCATGGACCGTAGGCTGGGTCCTCGGTGGACCGAGTGCACCCTTCCTTCCTTCGGCATGGTCTACGTGCGCCGGGTGCATGTATGTGTGCGGCCGGCGAGGGGAAATCCCCTGCTTCCCTCCTGGCATGTTCCTGCCAGCGGCGAGCGCCCGGTGAGCTCCCATAGTGGCGCTGGTGTCCAATTGGGGGAGGGGAAAAGCTTCCCCATGCCATGGCGACTGCGACGGTGGGGTCGGGGCGACGGATAGGGCTTCCTAGGTCTCTGGCCAAGGCGAACGAAGGCTCGGCGTGGCGGTGCTCGTCGGCGAGCCCCTTCCAGCGACGCGTGTGTTCAACTAAGGTGGGCAATAGCTCGGCCTTACCATGGCGGGTGTCATAGTGAAGCTAGCGAGGTGGCTGGACGGCTCCAGTTGGCTGGCCATGGTGGCAGTGCACGGCGGGACTCCGGCCGAGGTCCGGTGCTCGTGGTCGGAGCGCTGTGGTCGACTAACAGGGTCTCGGTCTACGCGGCTATCGTCTAGACGTCACGGTGATGCTCTACGGCTACATCTTAGTCCAGCGAGGCGGCTAGGTGCGCAGGCGGTGGCCATGCCATGGCGGTGGCGTTGCGAGCGCGGCAAGCGTGTGTACTGCTATGGCGTCCAGGGGCTAGGAGGTGGTCGTTGAGGTGCGCGTGAGTGTGCCATGCGTGTGTACCCTGAGGCCGGAGATGGCCTTGGCCTACGCGCTCACGGTGTGGGGCACCATGGCCATCACAGTGAGGTCCGGCGGCGAGCAGGGGAAAACCGGGGGCTCACCTTTGGTGTCGTGGAAGATAGGATGGTGACGCAGTGGCGGGTTGCGGCCATGTAGCTCCGGAAGCGCGCAGAGTGCAAAGGCAAACATCGTGGCGTCATCTCCCGCCTCCGGCAACACCGGTGGCGTCGCTGCATGACTGCGAGACATCCCTTCTTCTTCCTCTTCTCCCTCTGCTCTCTTGGCTCGGGTGCGTAGTGGACGGCCACCAAGGTGGCGGCAGGGCGATGGGACAAGTTCTAGGGCACCCGGGCCCGGGGCTTTTATAGCCGAGCTCGGCCATGGAGCTTGGTGATCGGCGGCTAGAGATTGAGGGGGGATCGGAGGCGTGTGCATCTCATCCAACGGTGGCGTGAGGTTGCGTGAGCGCGGCGCAGGGGGGAGCAAGGCCATGCCCGTGGCATGACCTCGGCCCGCGCTCCCGCAGCACTGCGTTGTCGGCCTCTCGGTACAAGGTGGCGTTGCGTGGCGTGAGAAGATGAATGAAGCGAGAAAGGCCGACGGGTGGGGTCCGGCCAGCGCGTAGCATGGAAGGAAAGCGGGGCATGGGCGTGAGTGGCGTCTTGGCCGGGGGCTGTGGGGCAGCAGCGTGCGTTGGAAGGAAGACAGGAAGGGGGTGGCAGGCGGCGGTTATGGCTGGCTAGCTCCGAGGCGTGGGGGGGTGATGGGCTGGCTAGGCCGTGAAGCCGAGCAGGCCTGGGCCACACCGAGGCTTCCTCCTTTCTTTTCTTTTTTTGTTTTTCTTTTCTTGTCCTTTGTTTGAATTCAAATTTGGTTTTTGAAATTTGAATTCAAAATTGGGGCACCAAATTCATTGGAGTTTTAGATATGAGGCCAACAACATTCTTATATAAATATTAGGAATTTATTTAGCTATTTTGTATAACAAAAATAGGTGTGGTTTTGTTATACAAAAATAGAATTAATTTTTCTCTTTAAACCTTTATTCTTTGGTTTGAGTATTAATTATTTTATGGTTTATTACTTTATTGAAGTTGTTAAGCATATCATAACTCAAATGGAAATCCAAATCACATTTTGAATTAACAATGTATGCAATACTTTATTTGTTAGAATTTAAATAAACACAGTTAACTAATGACATGCCATGCTTATGTGTTGACTTGGGTTGGGGTTAGACCTAATGCATCTCTTAGGTTGGGTTTCTATACATGACACTCATCATCACATGGGAGTTCTAAGAAAAATTTTGCAGTTGGTATTTTTGGTGTGTGGATTTTTGGGTTGTTACACAGGGTGCTCAACCACCACGTCAACGAGAAGGCACAGAAGGAGGTATTGGTCCTCTCCCTTGGACAACTACAAAGGGCAGTGAGCCTCGCCATCTGCCCTGGACGCGATACCTGCCACCACCATGTCCTCAGTACCCTCCCCTTGGGCAGGGACTTCAAGCCCCGCCAGGGAAAGGCTTACAGAAGCCGAGTGCGAAGAGTTTTGACCACCACCGACGGTGTCGCAAGGGTGCTTCGGGCTCGGCCCTCTCAGTGGCGATGAAGTTGCACGCTTCCGAGCGATGCCTTACTCATCCATGGTCCAGCGCCATCGTAGGATCTACGCAAAATGTTGAGGGCACTTTGGATGACCACCAGGTCTCCGTCTTTGCCCTCGGAGTCTTCCTCATGGTCATCATCGTCATCATCCGATGATGAAGCCTCGTGCTTCTAGCGTTCCATGTGATTCATCGCCCCCTCCTGCCAGAGGCGTTTCTTCTCCTTGGTAGCCATCCTTTCCTAGGCGGCGCGCTCAGCGCCCCCGGGGCGAGGGAGGTGGAACCGCGAGCTAAACGAGGGCATGGGCTGTGGCGCGAAATCAGTTAACCAACCGCGTCCACCACCTCCAACGACGACTCGTGAAGAATCCAAATTGGGTCAAAAATTCACCGAGAACGCCTCCACCGCGTCCCGGGCCGCAACGACGACTCGTGAAGAATCCAACCCGGCGACCCATTTCACAACCTCAGAGGCCCCGAGCTTCTCCATAGTCTCATGGGTCAGTTCCTCTACCCCTGTGTAGTCACACAACAGGGTTGACCACCGCTACAGCAGCTAAACCCGTGGCTCAACCATGGTCCACAGGACCGTGATGCCAGTCAAGCCGATCGACACCTAGCTTTACAGAATCCCCAGGATCTTGGTCACCATCGATGACCGCGTCCTACTACACCCCCAGCTCCATGAGGCCAGCCTCACAGGCGCAACACCAGAAAAGGGAGGGAGGGGGCAGCGGTGGCGTCACGAATATAGAACTAGTTCCCATGCCAGCCGGAATTCGAAGTCCTCAGCAACAGGCATGGATAGCTATGGGAAACCCCGCAGCGCATCTGGATGTTCATCCTGCCCACTAGGGCGAGCACACTACCATCAGAGCCATGTGCCTTGGGGGTCTTCACCTCAAAGACCTGTCGTAATAGGTCTTTGTTGGGATCTATCCCTAGGAAGGCCTCACAAACAACGACGAAGCCCGTCAGCTGCATCACTGCATTGGACGAAGATGCTGCAGTTGGACCTAATACTCTTGAAGGAAGCCACGCAAACCCACGCTTGTGGAAGTTGGTGAATCACACCCAGCGGTAGCCCTCCACCCAGCGATCTCCTTTGGTGGAAGGAAGCCCTTCTCTACGAGCTGCTCCAGCCTCACCTCCATCACTGTTGAAGGTATCCAGTCAAACATCTTGCGACACTTGTGAGAAGCGGGACAGACAATGGCGGCGGCAGCACACACAACCTAGAGGTAACCATCACAAGCTCGACCCCTTTCCTTTTTCTCTTTCAATTGTAGGAACGGCAATAGAAAGCAAGAACAAGGTAAGGGATGGGCTCGGATAAAAGGGGGCTATTTATGTGGTGGTAATCAGGGATGCGAAACACGTCCACATGGAGTCTGCCCTAGAACGGCCCCACAAACCCTCAGAAAATGAGCCGATGCACTGTAACATGTAGGGGTGCCATTAAGACACAAAATCCAGGGAGGTCGACCGCCCCTAGGATTCGTGCGCAGAGTGGCCCTCAGCCATCATGACCGTGTGGCATAGTGTGTAATCACACACGAATGGATGCTGATAAGTCACGCTATGGCTGAGGAGGCAAGAAGCCCCAAACCCAAGTGCAATGCAACCAATCGCGACCATGACCCCATCTCAAACTTAGAAAACCCTCTCTTGGGCTAGCCCTTAGAAGGGCTTGAGGCCACAAAGGGTTAGGGGCAGGGTGAGATGGGCCCCTACGGCTCTTATCGGTGGTGCGAAACCTCTCGACCATCTCTCCCTGTGTTTGATTCATCCGCTTAGAAGTTGCCCAGATTGACCCCCTCTGGGGGAGGCATCTTGCCCTCTGTCCGCTGCGGAGGTGGTCGGGGACCAATGGGTTTGACGGCCGATGCTTTATGGGACGTCTCACGGTAAGGCATAGCCGAACTTCACATCGATTGTGGAGGATATTGAGTCTCGCTCAAATTACTCATCAACCCCAATGAGGCGCAGTGCTCTGACCACGTGGTTATGGTGGACATGTCTCTCCCCACGTGGGGCGAAACCAAACTTGCCCATAACAAGGCATCACGGCCCCTTGGGTCAGAAAAGGGCATCACGGGAAAAATGGAGGCGGATACCTACAACCCCGCAACAAGGTGGAGGTCAAGCCTCAACTGACTCCTCTCAGAGCCTCGGGTTCTCGACCCACAAACCAATTTTGGAGCCTCGCAAAAGGCACCAACCCCTCGGGAAAGGCTGACAAAGCTGGCAGCCAAAAGGATAGCAACGCATCCTATGAAAGGCACGATCTGAATGCCCTAGGTCGAGACATCGACCCCTGGTCAGGGAACGCGACTCAAAGACCCCAACACCATTCGAAAACATGGCCCAAATCATATGATAATTGAAGGATAGCCCAGGCTAGGACTCTGAAAACATAACTCAAATACGTACGAACCCATCCTAGGAGATCGGGCACCTATGGTGGTTCAAAGAAAAAGCACGACGTTTACAAACAAATTTTTCTTTGACCACCAGCGAACAAGTGTGACCAGCGCCACACTAAGAGCCTAACGTAGAAGTGGCCCAAGCTCCAGAAGTTATGATGCTACAAGGAGGCTTGCGGGACACTCCCGACCACCATTGAGAACGAACGCAGCGGAGAGGAGCACCTCACAAACCTCCTCCCAGCACCGCGGCTCCCGGAGCATAGGATGCAGGGGAGAACGGCTATAGCATGGTCATCTCACAAGGACAGGGATGACATGATGGAACCATCCACAGCAAGGGACACCTTGCACATCCGAGCCGAAGGGCCCCAAAGAATGAGGAGGTCGCAAAGCTGTGGTATAGGTAACCATGCCGCCTCATCCTACCCTGCTCGCAAGTCTCCTTCTAGCACCGGCTGTTGTAAGGGACAACACCGGCCACCGACCACCGGAAGCAACCCCTAGCAGGACGCACGTTTAGGACTCTCAACATCTGCTTGAAAACACTTCTCTCTCTCTCTCTCTCCTGCCTAACCACTTAGAAGGTTTAGGAGCAAGTGGTTCAAACGGAAGGAGGGCCCTCATTTATAGGCTCAGGGGCGGACTTAGTAGCCTGAGACCCCCACACCGCGTGAACCACGGGCTGTCATAGCCAATGTCAGATGCCCGCGTGAGGTCGGGAAAATCAAAATCCTCTCAAAGGCAGAGCCAGTACAGCGTCGACGAGACCACATGGCCCCGCCTAGATCACGTACCCCGATGCATAGCACACTGACACGGTCGGGCTTAGCAGTCACATACCACACCGTCAGGGCGTCCTAGCGGGATGAGACGCAACGGCCACCTACCGCATTGAACGCACTAGCCCGCAAGGGATCGAGCAACGAAGCTCAGACAGCCACGACAACGAACCCGCACTCAACTCACGCGAACATCAGCGCTTTCACGATCACTACAAGATAGCAAAAACGCTCAAGGGCTACTGTCGGGGCTATGATACCCCGGGTATCTCAAGACATCGATTAGTTAGCCGCTTGGACAGCCCACAGTACACCAACTAGTATAAGCCCAAACGATCGAGGCCCAGCTAAGCTACGCGGACCTAGGCCAAACACAAGGGCAAGGGTAGGCCACGACCTCTTCCCTCAGCCTTCACTGCACGCCGCACAACTCCTCACGACCTCTCCCCCGTCCCGACCTCTGGGAGGAGAGGGGAGAGATCGAGCCCCGCCAAGTGTACCTTCTCTGACAAGAGCACGCATGACGTATTGACCCCGCAAGGACCGAGGGGACAGCAGTCCCCTCAGCCCAGTCGGACGCCATCCTACGCCACGCAACACAGACAAGACAACACCGCCGAGCGGTGATGGCCAGTATGGTGGCCCACCGTCCAAATACGGCCCGACAAGATAGATGTACGACCCCACCCAATATGGGATGGGGGCCACGACGGCGGCCTTGACTTTTGAGGCCAACTAAGCCAACGAGGGCCATGAGCCCTGTCGGGGACCTAATACTGGGGTACCCAATGAGGTGAAGTTAATAACCATCAAACGTTGATGCTTTCAAGCAGACAAGAACGCAACTGCACTTCTTGTCCATACGACCGGAGGTTGGCCACGCCTCGCCCGGCCCCTAAGGGTTGGCTCCGTCTCACCCGACCCCCGAGGGCTGAAGTCCGCCTCGCCCGAGGTCTGGGGGTAGACTCTGCCTCTCCCGGCGACTGAGGGCTGGCTCCGCCTCGCCCGACGTCGGAGGGCTGGCTCTGCCTCACCCGTTAGCTAAGGGCTGGCTCCGCAGTCGACGGGAACGTCACCTACACTTAAAGCACAAACGCCATTAAATCCTGGAATATTCGCTACCATGGGGAGTCGAACCAAGGAGCTAATGTGTTACTGAGGCTCTTGTTACCACTAGGCTATGGGCCCTTTTGCTTCACAGTGTAGTTAGGCAACTGACATGTCATTCGTGGAAAAAATAAATAGCAGATCAATCCTCACGTTCGAAGGAAGAGACGGTTTTAATGTTTCCTTACAATTTCTTTTTGCGAGTATGTTTCCTTAAGTCAGTATTGTTACATAGCAGAATAGCTAGTATGGCTGTGCAAGAATTTTGTTCACAATGTTATCTGGCCACTGTCAGACAATATCAGCCCGACTTTCGTCCACTCTTATCAAACTACTGCAACTGAATGACGCTTAGGGTTCAAGACTTCAAGGATTGGTTCGCTACTTACACAGCTCCCATTGTACTCTGATTAACCTTGTGAGCTGTCTTTCTTATCGAGATTTGCAGGTACACATAGGAGTAGTTCTTAAGTCCATGACTGAATTTGTCAAAGTCATTGCGAAAATCTCGACGCCACCTCTGCAACGTCAACCACTGCATGAGGAATAGAATCGTTCGGGTGATCAGGGGATGCCTGTGTTGATCTTCAAACGTGCCCGTTGAGACTTCATGCATGCAGGTCGACATTTACTAGTTTTAATGTTAGTATAATGCTATAGCCTGATAACAAAAAGATATATAAACCCCTAGGTTACATTTATATGTGTGATCTCGTGATCTTTTGATTTTCGTGTCACAAGCTAGTTGTGCATGTTTCACAGTGATGGAGAGAATGGTCAAATAGAGTCATGAGCATGCATGAGAGTATAATATTGCAGTATGCATGCATGTTTTTTGCAAGTATTTCAACGGAAACAATTTATGCCAAGCAAAAGCCAAGAAAAAGTTTATATGTTCAAGTAAGGGCCCATAATCCTTGTGAAACTATGACCCTCAACCTTTTGTTCTCAGGTATATATATATGAGACAAAGCAGTACAGTCAATAAAATATTTCACACATTTAGTATCAGTGCAGGTCCAAAAATCGACAATGACTCCAAGGATAACTTCACTGTATATCGAGACGAAGAATACAAACAAGTGAACAACTTAAACCGTAGCAACAAGCAGCTTTAGTTTCAATGGGCCTTCCAAACACCGATGAATGCTAAAACTTTGTGCCATCCATTATATTATATTATCTATGGAGATGAGACCCAAACAAGTGCCATCCATCACCTTGCTACTTGCATGAAATTTATGGTCAAGTCAAGAAGCTCCATTAATTCCAGTGGATTTTAAAAGCCTCCACTTGGTTTCCTATTGAAACACCACTACCATACGTGCATGCTATGAAGGTAAAGAACCACTGCATGGCCTCAAGCACTATAAAAACCCAAGCAGCATTCACCAGGAACCCATCTCAACTCAAGCACTCCATAGTGTTAGCTCACAATGGCAGGCACAAAGCTAGTATCACTGGGGCTCATTGTCCTCATGAGCATAGGATTAGCCAATGCTGTTAGGGTGGCTAGATACTCTAGTGCTGATGGGACTGGCACAGGACAGGGAGGGGGTGGCGGATATGTGAATGGTGGGGGATCAGGGTCCGGGTCTGGCACGGGATCAGGTGATAGTGGTCCTTATGGTACCCATGCAAGTGCTGGAGGGGGTGGTGGAGGTGGTGGCACTAGCCAATACGGTGGATCTGGATATGGTTCAGGGTCAGGGTCAGGTTCTGGGTCTAGTACATATAGTCAAGGAGGGTATTCTGGCTATGGAGAGTCTTCTAATGCTGGTGGTGCCGGTGGGGGTGGGGGTGGAGGACAAGCCGGAGGTGCTTGGAATTCCAATGCTCAAGGATCCGGTAGTGGCACTGGTTCTGGCTCTAGCTATGCTAACAGGTATTGGTATGGATCAAGTGAAGCAGGTGCAAGTGCTAGTGGCAATGGTGGTGGCACAGGAAATAGTCAAAATGGTGGCCGTGGCGGTGGTTCTGGTGCCGGAACTGGATATGGCAATGCCTACCCATAAATTCCATATAAGCCAATCTAAAGTTGGAGCCCATCGTAGTCCTTCTTTGTTGGAAGTCGTAAAGTTATTTGTTTTCTTTGTCCCTTTGTTACACTTTTGTTATTATTAAATTAATAAAAGGTCCAACTGTTGTAGCAACAGTAGCAGTCTTGTAAGGTTCTTATATGAAGATGCTGTAGTCATGTCTGTTTGTGAAATGAAAAAATAACTTGTCCATCATTTGGCCACTATATCTAACCTCTTTGGAGTGATTAAGTTGAGACGCCTACACCATGCATGTTCACATGGTTATTCAATAGTATATACCAATGAAATTCAAAGAGTAGTTTATATCACTTACAACCGTAACTCCAACTGGTACAATCCAGCCTAGAACATAATTAACAAGAACTGCTGCCACAAGCCCATTTATGTCGGAGATAACTTTTTACAAAAAAAAAGAAAAAAAGGGATCCTGTGCATAGGGCTTCACTATTTCACCCTCTTTCATGAAACAAAACTTCTAGAACTGTACTTAGTTAAACTTTCTTATGTTTGACTAACTTTATAAAAAGAATAAAATCATCTCTATGATAGAAAATAAGTATATTATGAAAATATATTTCATATATATCTAGTAATACTAATTTAATAGATATTAGTGCTCTTTTCAGTATATTCTATCAAATTTAAAACAGTTGACTTAGAACAATATTAGAAATTGATTTCTTTTAGAATGGAAACAGTACGCAACATATTCCACTACGGTTAGCTTCTTCCTCTTGTCCGCCATTATGCACTACTCCCAGACACCCTCCCTCCACAGCGACCGGCCGCCCCCTGTCCTGTTGCATCCATTTCCAATATGTCGTTACTTATTATAGTTGTAAAATCCTTGGCAGGGAAAGGCCAGCCTTAAATATCATATCAGCCAGCTAAAATATATTGTACAGTGAACCTTGAATCAAATAATAATTTACTAAATTAAGATTTTCTGAATTTTGTAGGAGTCAACGGACCCCAACAAAATTCAAGAACCACGTCGAGCTAATATAAATACCCTAAGTATATATTATGTAGCAAGCTTTGTGTTAAGCATCTGTGTAGCCAAAAAGGCTCAAACAATGTAGCCTAGTTTGGTTGTCGATTCTTTCAGCCTTCATGCATCGTGCTTCTTGGCTCTCGTGAATGACTAATCAAGGAGACGGATACTTGATGTCCAGTTCTAATCAATTATTCATCTTCCATCGGCGATCAGTCTATATCATCGTACTTTTTGAACAATACATTATAGTTCACATTACTACTATTGGTTTACTCTAATGCATAATTTAGATCTCATTTAGAGTGTTGCTCGATCGAGACCTCTATATTCTTCTGGACCCCTAGCAGATTTCGATCGGGGAGGGCAACGGAGTGGACGAGATGGCTCGATTGCGCCCCGTGCTTGGCTGCTCACCGGCTCAACATTCTTGTCCCTCGATTGCGTGCCTTGTAGGAGGATCACGGAGAAGGGAGTGAAAGAGGCCATATCTGCTATCTTTAGGTCATTGTACTCATCCTGTTATTCACATATGGATCACTGGATGGATGTAATGGTTGGAGCCCATGTCTACTTGATTCGTAGAAGGCACCAAGTCTTTTGTGGAGGCCACCATGGCGTGCAACACAAATAATGTACCGAATGATGGATACATAATTTCATATACTGCACATGTGTCGGTTGCAAAAAATCAGAAATAATTTCAATACATCGAGCCAATCTATTGTCATCTGCTGGTTAGGGGGTTCATGGAAAACTATGGTTTGGAATAAGCATGGGGAAGATGGTGACAGCTTACTTCAAGAAGCCTCTCTTCGGTGGTGGATTGAGCCAGCAGTGACGCTAAGTTTCAGGATCCTAGGCTTACGACCCGGCAGTGATAAGTAATCATAGTCGGGTCAAGCACGACCGGCAGTGACTGCGTGTTCTAGCTTAGTAATACAATGGTTGATATATAATATTGTCCTTAGAACAAATGTGGTTGTTGCATGCATCACCCTTAGCACAAAATAACTGATGGCTTGGCATTGTTGCTATTGCTATCATGTGTTTTGAAAACTCCAATGTCCTTCGCTTTTAAAAACAGGGGCATATGTTGACGGCCAAAAAGGTCAAAGGATGTTGCATTAGGACTTGCGAATCAAATACAAACACTACGTAAAAAACGATTTTTAGCAACGGTACGATTTTTTTGTAGGGGCGGCTGGTGATGGAGCCGCCCCTATAGTGGCGTGCTTGGGAGCCCAGACACCAGCCGCCCCTACAAATGGAATAGCAGGGGCGGCTGGTGATACAAGCCACCCCTACAAATGGGTCTGATTTGTAGGGGCGGCTCACTCACCAGCCGCCCCCGACGTTTCTATTTGTAGGGGCGGCTGAATCACCAACCGCCCCTACAAATGCCATTGTATATATATCGGCCAGAAAATTCTATCACCCTCCTCTCTCTCTCTCTCTCTCTCTCTCTCTCTCTCTCTCTCTCTCCTCTTCGCTCCCTCTCTCCCCTCGACCTTGACAGGCGGGCGGGGCTGGGCTGGCGGGCGGGGCGGGCTGGCCGCCTTTCTCCACCTCCTCCTCCCCCCATCGCACCATTTCCTTACTCGGCTCCTCCCCTCTTTGCCTGAGTCGCTAGCCTCTGCCCTGACCCGCCTCCTCCCATCCTCGTTGTGGACCGCTTCCTCCCCACCTCCGCTTCCACAACAATGAAGCGAGGTCAACTCTTTCCGCCCGGAGAGAGAGAGAGCGAGGGCGGAACGGGAAGAGACGGAGGGTCTGGATCTGAGCCGAGCTGCGCTCTCCGCCGCCAGCCACCGCCCACCGCCTGTGTCTTGTCGCCCCTTGCACAGATGATCTGCGCATCGCTCGAGGTAAATCGTTGATTGCTTGAACCATACCCGTAGATCCGGTATCTCCTCCTCCCATCCCTTCTCACGCTGACGCAACTCAGCGCCTCCCCATCGGAACCCTAATCCTCTCAGTGCCCGGACTCGGATCCGTTTCTTCTCCCGCTGGTGGTAAGTGAACCTAGCTTCCTTGTTCGGTTGATTCAATCTAGGAGCTCGAGTTGTTCTTGGGGGCATTTCTTTGCCGTGGTAAAGCTCTGATCAGATCAAATCTGTCTCCCTTTGGATTTGTTTGTCATGGAGTGCGGAAGTGCGAGAGTGTCTTCGCTGTTGCTAGCTCTTAATCTCTCCACCGTACCTCTTCTAGCTTCTTCGCTTTCTGCCATGGGCGCTAGGCAAGATCGATCTAGCCAAGCTGCCGATGCGGTTTGTTTTCCAGAAGTTTTGGGGGATTCAGCTCGAATTTAATGTCCCGAATTTATTTTTTAAGATCCATGACCCCAAGTGATGAGCAACTCGGCATGTTCTTGTTCTTGCCTAGTAGTAGCTCGCAGCCATACCAATTGTTTTGTTTGCCCTTTTTCTCGAGATGGGATTACTTGTTCTTGCTTAGATTGCTTGTTTACTTGTAAGTGTCAGTACTTATCAAACTAGATGAAACACAAGTTGCTGCTTTGATAGTTATTTGTTATGGTTATGATCAGTTGCAACTTGTGGAGCTGTTCCAGGTCATGCTACAACACAACTGGATGTGAAAAGTGATTTTTTAGATAAATCTGAGCCTCTACCTTCAAGCATTCATGAATGTGAACCAATATACCAAGGTGAAGAGCACGTACTTGGCACCACAAATATGGTGTATGAAAATCAAGAGCCAGTGTATGAGGGGGAGGTGGTTCTTGCTGAGCAGGCTGACAAGACTGGGGAAAGCAGCCCTTCCGTGGATGACAAGGCCACAGAACATCAATGTGAGATTTTTTTTTGTTATTGACTTTTGTACATGCGTGAATCTCTTTGTACAATGCAAGAATTACTATATTTGTCTTCACACTTAAATTGATTTATTTTTAGGGGAGCTGATTGATAATTTTCTGCAGACCACTGCTAACCAGCTGACTGTCTATGGGTATATTTCTAATAATCTATGGTTTAAATACATGTTCTCAATTGTATTCTCATTTATCACATTGTCAAATTTCATTGTCGCAGTCTCTTCTGTTTACAAGAGGGACTTAACGAAAGTGAGCTTTGTGTCTTCTTCCGTAATTTGAGTACTTGAACTGGAGCTGTCTTTATTTCTTATGTATATTTATTCTGCAGTACAACGGAAGTCTATATCTCCTAGCAACTGATCAAGGTTTTATAAGCCAAACTGATTTGGTATGGCAAAGGTTGGATGAGGTATGTTAACTCCTGTGATTATTTTAATTCTCGCTTGAGATCAAAATCTTTACTGATCTTTTTCATTCTCAACTGACAATCATTAGGTGAATGGAGATGGGGTTTTTCTTACCAGCAAATTCACACCCTTTAAGGCTGAAACTCCAAGAAATGATTCATGGAATGAACAGCAAGCTATGACGAGTACTGCTGTATGTATAACATCAATAAACTGCTGTAGTTTTTATTAGGTACATTAATGCTAACTAGTTCAAATTTATCTTTGTTCACAGGATTACCTTGCTCAATTTGACAACACTTCTGGAAAGTATGTTCTTCCTACCTATTTTTCTCAATGTGCTTTATTGTTGTGTGTGTACAACATTCCTAGTTTGGATTTCAGCAACCATGTGAATCTTGTATGAATGGTACAGTGTAGAAAATGTCTGTCAATAGGGCTATAAATGATATGCTAGTTGAAGCTATAGTTTCTTTTCTGATCTGTTGATTGTTGCTGTTAACCAAGCGCAATAACTTTCTTGAACTTTGACTATTTGATGGTTTTTTTGTCATTGTGTATTGGACTGACAGCTTAGCATGTACTTGAACACCAATATATGCCTTTATGTGATTTTGAATGTGCTCAACGTCTTTGAATCATCATGGATGTGCACTCCTGAGTCACTTTGCATGTGTTATCTAAATTCTAACGCTACCACATTGGCCCTCCTATGCTTGCAGCTCTGATCTAGAGCTAGCTATAGCACTTCAACAGCAAGAGTTTGAGCGGCAACCACAAAGGTTTCAAGCTCCACCACCACAGCAGCAACAACAATAGTAAGTATAGGAGCCAGGGATTACATATGTTCCTACGAAGTGTTAATTATAACATCAAAGTTTATATTGTGTGTTCACTTGTTCTGTAAATTTATTGTGTTCACTTGTTCTATAATCCATGAATATCACCAAAGTTTATATTGTGATACTTCCTGGAATATCATACCAACTGTATGCTAAGCACTATGATATCAAAAAGGAAAAATATATGTTCTGGTCCAATTTGAATTGTAAATTTAATTTTTTTTGGTAGAAAAATGATTTGTAGGGGCGGTTGATTTGTAGGGCGGTTGGTACTGTAGCCACCCCTATAAATTGATTTGTAGGGGTGGTCTGGGAACCGCCCCTACAAATGCATGATTTGTAGAGACCCTTGCGTAGGGGCGGCTGGCCAAACCGCCCCTACAAATGCACTGTAGCCGCCCCTAGAAATGATATTTGACGTAGTGAAACAAAAATGATCAAATTTGGACAAGATAGGCAAAACCCAATTAAAATTGCCCTAGGCTGTATGGCCTTGTACAAACTAGCCTTCCCGCATGGCCCTGTACAAACCGGCCCATGTTGGTTTTGTCTGTCTGAATCCAATTCATCTTGAACTTGATCCAAACTCCCATGATCTCATGGAAACTAGTAGGCAACATGGAAAGTTTTCCTACTAGGATAAGACCATCCCCCTCTCTATATATTAGAGGATCATAGCCGATTTGATGTTAAGCATACACAATCTGTCGAGCAGCCATGCACCCTATGAGCTTTTATATATCCTTTACGCAGGTTGGCTGTTTCATGTTGGTGATGGCGGAGACCTTGTCGGGGTTGGGATCGATACCGCGGGCGCTGACGATGTAGCCAAGGAGTATGCCAGATGGAACTCCAAAGATGCACTTTGAAGGGTTCAACTTCCATTGGAATCTTTTCGGGTTGGCGAACGTTTCTTCGAGGTCGGCGATAAGATTGTCGATGGTTTTGGATTTGACAACCACATTGTCGATCTAAGCTTCGATGTTGCGGCCTATCTGTTGATCAAGGCACATTTAGATGGCCCTTTGGTAGGTCGCCCGGCGTTCTTGAGTCCGAAGGACATGGTGGTATAGCAATACGCACCAAAAGGCATGATGAACGACGTCTTGATCTGGTCCTCCTCTTTGAGAGATATTTGGTAATAACCGGAGTAACAGTCGAGGAAGGAGAGCAGTTCACAACCGATGGTGAACCTCGTCTATCCGAGGCAGACCAAAGGGGTCTTTAGGGCAGTGTTTGTTGAGATCAGTGTAATCAACGCATATTCTCCATTCTTTATTCTTTTTTTGAACAATAATAGGGTTTGATAACCACTCAGGATGATACACTTCTTTAATAAATCTGGCAGCTATGAGCCGTTTTTTTTCTACCCTAATAGCCTCCTTCTTGTCTGGCGCAAATTGTCGGAGTTTCTGCTTGATTTGTTTGGCGGTCGGCGAGACATTCAAGGAGTGCTCGATCTTCTCCCGTGGTACCCCCGGCATGTCTGCAGGTTTCCAAGCAAACACATCACCGTTGGCACGTAGGAAGGAGACGAGCGCGCTTTGCTATTTGGGGTTGAGGTGAGCCCCAATCTTGATGGTCTTGGAGGGGTCATCGAGGCCGAGGGTGACCTCCTTCTTTTCCTTGGACTTGGCGGAGGCCCATGGAGGCTCCAGTGCTGGGATCTCCAGGTCATCGGCAGGTACCATTTGGGCGTTGGTGACCACGCTAGCCATCTGGATGGAGAGGTCGGTGGCTTCGGCGAGGGCGAGGCTCTCTATCTCGCAGGCATAGGCGATGGAGAGGTTGGCCTATAGGGCCAAAACTCCTACAGGCGAAGGCATCTTCAAAACCAGATAGGCGTAGTGGGGTATGGCCATGAACTTGGCCAGAGCTGGCCGACCAAGTATGGCGTGATAGGCGGTGTTGAAGTCAGCGACGTAGAAGTTGATGTGCTTGACGCGGTAGTTGCTAGCCATGCCAAATTGTACCGGGAGGGTGATCTCTCCGAGCGGTTTGGATGCCCTACTAGGTACCACTCCCCAGAAGGAGGAGTCAGAGGGTGTGAGGTCTTCTATTTCAAGGCCCAGCTCCGTTAGGGCTCCAACGAAGAGGAGGTTCAAAGCACTTCCGCCATCGACGAGTACTTTCCTAAAAAGCACTTTCTTGATGGTTGCATCAAGAACGAGGGGAAACACCCTATATAAGGGATGTCCACCCACTGGTCGGCCCTGCTGAAGCTGATGGGGACCTCGGACTAGGTTCGATAGCTGGGGCTGGCGATGGCGTCTTCTACGTTGACGGCGAGCAACTGGCGAGCGGTGAGCTTCCGATCTCTCCTGCTCTCTACGGCGGCAAGGCCCCCAAAGATGGTGTCAACCACTTTGTTGTGATCCTAGAAGGCATTGTTGTTGTCCCCTGTTGGTCGGCGGCCTCTGGCTCCATCATTATTGTCATCGTCTGACTTTTTGGCCTAGAACTCCTTAGCCAAGACGAGGCAGTCCTTCATCTTTGTGCTTGTTGTTCTTGTGTAGGGGGCACGGGCCTTCGAGGATCTTCTTGTACTGCTCGTCGTAGCTATGCTTGGTGCGAGGTTCGTCACAACGGCGACGATGTGGTCTGGTCGGCGGCGGCGATATTGACCGGCTCTAGATCCTTCTGGCCGATCACGGCCACTGTCCTAACGGTGGCCGCGGTCGTCGTAGCGGCGGACACCATGGAGTCGGTCGTCGGGGCGCTTGTCGTTGCGGCGAGTTGGGCGGTGAGTGCCCGCATCCTCATTGAAACGTACTTCGACCTCATCGGCGTCGTCATACTGATCTTCAGTCGTGATCATCTCGCCAATCCCCTTTGGTGGCTTACGATTGAACTTGGAGCAGAGGTCGCGGTGATGGAGTCCTCGGACGAAGGCAGTGATGACTTCTGCTTCCATGATGTTCGGAATATAATTCCTCATCTCAGAAAAGCGTCTGATGTAGCTACGGAGGAGCTCGAACAATTTCTGATAGATGCGGTTCAGATCGTGCTTGGTGCCCGGCCGAGTACACGTAGGCATGTAGTTGTCGGTGAAGACCTTCTTCAGCTATTCCTAGGATCCGATGGAATCTAGGGCGAGGCTCGTGAGCCAATTCATCACGGTTGGCATGAGCATGATGGGAAGATAGTTCGCCATCACGCTGGTATCTCCCCCGGCGGCGCGCACGGCGGTGGCATAAGCTTGTAGCCACTGTGTGGGGTTCATTTGTCCCTCGTAGGGTTCGACCCCGGTGATTTTGAAACCATGGGGCCACTGGAGTGTTCGGAGTGCCCTTGTGAATGCTCGGGGCCCTTCGGGATCGTCATCATCATGATCGGCGGTGTTGCCGGCATTGAGTGGCTAGAGGGCTCTATCTGGATTACCGAACTCTTGCTCGTATTTTTGACGTCGGCGTACTTCTTCTTCATGGCGAGAGAAACGGCGCCCATCAATACGACGTCGTGCGTCCCGAAGATTGTTGATGTGCGCTCAGACGTCTTGATAGACTTCTTGGTCGTGTTGGCGAGGGTAGTCAATACGGTTCCCCCCAGCTTCCCCCTGGAGGGGTTGTCCACCAACACGATGCTGGTCGGTGAAATGGCTTCTACTGGGGCAGCGATTAGATCTTGGTGTGGTGGATTGGCGAATCGAGCTTGTCGAGTAAGAAGATCTCTAATCCTGGCGGATCTCGTTGACCTAGCAGTGCGCCGCTTTAAGCATAGTGGCGACCTTGGCGACCTCTGGTGTTTGCTCGAGCCGAGCGAGCTCGTTAGTGGCCATCGCCAAGTTGGCGCTTAGACATCGTGGCCGTCGACACAGATGAACTCATCGTCGAGGTTGTGGCGGAGTGGGGGTGGCCTTCCTTGTGAGTCGAGCTGTTCGTTGCGAGCAGCCTTGGCTAGCACAAGGGCAACCTCATTCGCTTGGCGCTGCACACGGTTGGCGTTCCTGTTGACACGAGCGGCGCGGTCCTCGTCGGTTTCTCCATCCTGTGGAGGGCTGTCGACGCTGACATTAAAAATCCCACCTCCTCAGAAAGGTGGGAAAGGAGATTGGACGGTGGCGGTTTCGGTGATAGTCTCCGTAGAGCCCTAGGACTCGGAGTCTGGATTCTCCTCCAGGATGGTTTGGAGGGATGCTTTGGGATGTCGACTGATTTGGAGCATGTTGACAGTCGGCGAGAGCTGCTTAGCGATCGGGTCGGCGAGAGGGTAGATGTCTCCCGCCTGGTAGGCAAATTTGCCCCTTAGGGCATCTTGATAGGTGGCGGCGATGCTGGTGAGCCCAAAGGGTAGGGCCGTAACCCCTGGTGCTTCCATATCGGCCTCCGATGGATCAGATTTGGAGAGTGGTCGGCGCTGAACCAGAGTAGTTAGAGCCGATTCCGCGATGGAGAGACAGTCAGCGAGCTTCTGACCAACCTGATCGATGGATGCGATCAGATCATCATTGCTAATCTGCTTCCTCGGGTAGCGGGAGAGCGGGCGGAGAATTGTTGATGAAGACAACCTCGGAGACGGTTCCAAGATCGGATCTACAGTCGCAGGTGTTGGGGTGGTCGGCGCAAAATCGATCTGCACCGGCTCGATGATCTCTCCATCTCCGTCAGCATTGATCATCCAGGAGATCAATCCGACCGTAAAGATCTAGCCAGGCTATGGGAAGGACGAAGAGCCTGCAAAACATACCATCTTGTTCGACATGAAAACAACACGCACACCCCTACCTGGCACACCAACTGTCCACAGAATATCGTCGGCAGTACTCCGAGGGGTATCCCATGAAGGTAGATTGATCGGCAGAGATGCGTGTAATCGAGAACAAGAAGGCAACAGAGACACAAGAGTTAGACAGGTTCGGGCCGTCAGCGCGACGTAATACCCTACTCCTGTGGCCTGTTGGATTGTATTGGCTATGATCTGATATTGCCTGTGTTTTGAGGGGGTCCCTGTCTGCCTTATATAGTCTGGGGGCAGGGTTACAAGTCGGTTAGATCTAGGAGATAACCGGAAAGTAATAACAGATTACATGAATCATGGGACTGAACGTATCCTAACAGATCTCATAGTATCTTCAGGATATTGCCCTCGATGTCTTGCGGCGCACGCCGAGCAGTGCCGTGCACCATAAGTCTTCGTCTTGTGGGTTGGACCGCCCCTAGGAGCGCAGCCCATGTAGTCTGCCGTGGGTATCCGGGGTCGTACCCCCCACACAATCGATCAAAAATCAATCTACTACTCATTTTCTCCAACTTTAGCTCTTTCAACCCCTGCTGTCCAGCGTCTCTCTCTCGGTAAGATTCATTCGCGTTCTTGGTGGCCTTACCGATCCTAGAGCAACCTCGTTGTGCACCTTCCCGACGAGGACACGCTGGAGGTGTTCGTGAGCTTTTCCAATGAAGAACGTATGTCTACATCACACGGCCGACTCGCTGTTTGAGCCCCTCTCCGTTGTGTGCTAGACCGTGTGCGACCTTGGACATCCTAGCACGTGGTAATGTGGACCTGAATCAACATCAATGATATGTTGCATATTACACTCCTGAAGAGAGGCTCCTCCAGCAATGTGTCTTGCATACCAAGCTCATCACTGGGGGCAATCAGGGGAAGTGTTGATGTGCAAACATGTTCTTCAGCAACAGTCCAAAAAGTTGGCTGGGCTGATTTTAGCCTGCCTCTACTAAGCATTCTACGTCTTTCCTGGTGTGTGACCTAATTAGCGTCAACACACCAATGCACTCAAGTCATTAAGTGTCATCACGGTGTAATTAAACAACTGACAAGGCATTTGTGAGAAAAATATATATTCGATCCTTCCGTTCAATGGAAGAGACAGCTTTAACGTTTCCTTCTGTAATAATGCATTAGTATTTTCTTCACAGTGTTATATGACGGTTATCCGAGACAATCTCGGTCTGACCTATTCAAAAACTACAAGTGGACGCTTTGGGTTCAAGCCTTCAAGGATTCTTTAGCTACTACAGCTTGCATTGTAAGTTGTCTTTCTTATCGAGATCGCCAGGCACATAGGATAGTTTTCAAGCCCATGCCTGAATTTGACAAAGTCGTTGCGAAAACCTCGAGGTCACCTCTGCAATGTCAACCACTGCGAGAACAGAATCGTTCGGGTGATCTAGAGAGGTCTGTGTTGATCTTCAAACATGCATGCAGTCCGTTAAGACTTCATGCATGCAGGTCGTCGTTTACTACTGTTAGTAAATGCTACAGCCTGATCACAAAAGATATGCTAACCCTGGGTTACATTACTATGGGTGATCTTGTTATCTTTTGATTGTCGTTTCACCAGCTGTCATGTTTCACAGTGCTGGAGAGAATGGTCAAAAATACATAGTCATGAGGATCATGCATATTTGAGTTTATTGTAGTACGCATGTTTAGGGTTCAAGCCTTCAAGGACTGTTTCGCTACTAATACAGCTTGCATCGTACTTATTAATTAACCTTGTGAGCTGCCTTTCTTATCGAGATTTCCAAGTACACATAGGAGTAGTTCTTAAGTCCATGACTGAATTTGTCAAAGTCGTTGCGAAAACCTCGAGGTCACCTCTGCAACGTCAACCACTGCATGAGGAATAGAATCCTTTGGGTGATGAGGGGATATGCCTGTGTTTATCTTCAAACGTGCCCGTTGAGACTTAATGCATGCAGGTCTCCGTTTACTAGTTTTAATGTTAGTATAATGCTAGAGCCTGATCACAAAATATATGTGGTCACCTTGATTTACGATAATGTTTATACCAATTTACGATAATGATAATACACATTTACGATACATGGGTTACTTTAATTCAAGATGATTTTTACCATAATATCATAGTAAATCACTTATAAGGGAGCTATCATAGTCTCGTAAATTAATATAATAATTATGATAACTCAAAGTAGCTACCAAATAACTTATTCTACGGCCAGCTACAGAATAGTACGGCTATATATATATATATATATATATATATATATATATATATAACCCTGGATTACATTATTATTATATGGGTGATCTCGTCATCTTTTGATTTCCGTGTCCACCAGCTGTACATGTTTCACAGTACGTGCTGGAGAGTACGGTCAAAAGCAGAGTCACGAGCATGCACTACTGGAAACGCGTGCTTTGCCGAGGGCCTGAGGCTTTACCGAGGGTCAAATCTCGGGCACTCGGCAAAGACACTCTTTGCCGAGGGCCAGTCACAGGAGCCCTCGGCAAAGAACGGCCCTCGGCAAAGAGGCCTTTGCCGAGGATATGGCCCTAGGCAAAGACAGGCCCACGGCAAATCAAATCTTTGCCGAGGGCCGCGGCCCTCGGCAAATTAGGCCCGTTGGGTCACGGTGGCCATTCCCCGTCAAGCTTTGCCGAGGGCCACCCGTTAGGTCCTCGGCAAATGTTTTTTTTTTCTTGAAACCAGGTTATTCGGCAAAAAAAAATTTAAGTCTTTGCCGAGGGCCCTAGACCAGGCTCTCGGCAAAGATTTTTTTAAAACCAGTTTTTCGGCCAAAACTTTTTTTTATATAAATCGCCTTTGCTGAGGGCCCGAGGCTAGGCCCTCGGCAAAGAAGCCCTTTGCCGAGGGCCAGAATAGGCCCTCGGCAAAGATTTTTTATTTTTTTTTAAATTCTTTGCCGAGGGCCACGAGCCAGGCCCTCGGCAATTTTTTTTTTGGTTTTTTTAGCCTAGTTTTTTGTGGTGCTACAATACATTGTTTTGAACTCAATTTTAAAATTTAGGCCAATTTTGATTTTGTTTTGTATATTTCCTTAATTTATTTCAATTCTTTGATTTTTTTTAATATGTCAAATTTGAACTGTAGGTGCATGGAATATTGCAATGTAGTGTTTCGAAAAATGTTATTCATGTTAATTGGTGCATGTTGAGTCCCTATCCACGAACTCGCATCAAATTTTCACGCATCTTGTTCGCGTAACATGACGACCGACTTGCCGGAAAAGTGTTTTAAAATTATATAAAATCCATAGGAAGTCCAAAAATCACGAAACTTGGCGAGATGTCATGTTATCGCATGTGTAGGCTGTGGTAAAAAATGAGAAGGCTTCGAGCGAGTTGCGACGTCGGATGCCTGAAACCCCGCCAAGTTTCGTGATTTTCGGACTTCGTATGGATTTTATATAATTTTAAAACACTTTTCCGGCAAGTCGGTCGTCATGTTACGCGAACAAGATACGTGAAAATTTGATGTGAGTTCGTGGATAGGGACTCAACATGCACCAATTAACATGAATAACATTTTTCGAAACACTACATTGCAATATTCCATGCACCTGCAGTTCAAATTTGACATATTCGAAAAAAATCAAAGAATCGAAATAAATTAAGGAAATATACAAAACAAAATCAAAATTGGCCTAAATTTTAAAATTGAGTTCAAAACAATGTATTGTAGCACCACAAAAAAACTGGGCTAAAAAAAAAAAAATTGCCGAGGGCCTGGCCCGTGGCCCTCGGCAAAGAATTAAAAAAAAATAAAAAATCTTTGCCGAGGGCCGTGGATCTGGGCCCTCGGCAAAGGACTGAACCCTAAATCGGGCCGCAGCCCAAATTCCCGATCAGAAATTGTGAAAAAAAATGCTCGACCATCTCTCCCTCCCCGCGCCCCCTCATGGCCGGCCCCATGGCCCACCACCACCGCCACGCGACCCGCACCACGTGCCTGCTGCCAAGGCTGCTGCTGTTGGCCTGAGCCCAGCCCCCCCGCGCCCCACCTTCACGCTGCGCCCGCCCGTCGCCTGTGCTCCACCACCACCGCCCTAGCCCCGCCCTGTGAGCCCACACGCCGGCCGGCCGCCAGTCTCCCTGCCGCCCCGCCACACTGGCCACGCAGCCTGCTCACAGCATACAGCCACCCAGCTGCCGCCCGGTCTCCCAGCGCCTCCTCCACGCCCGCCGCCCTGCTTTCCGCCCCCAGCTGCCCCACCGCCCGCCGCCGGCCGCCCCGTGCGTGCAAAGGCCCCCCACCGCCCGCCGCGCCGCACCCCACCACGCCGAGTGGCGGCCGAGGTCGCGCCCTGCCTCCGTTCCCCGTCTCCGTCGAGCAAGGGGAGGTCGACCGCCCCGGCCGGCCCTCCTCGGTGGCTCCGCCCTCACTGGCCTTCCGCCCGACCCAGCCCAGAGGGCCACCCCGTCGCCAGGCCTCTTTGTTGGAGGGAGGAGGCGAGAGGGTGAAGTTGGAGGAAGAAGAGAAGGAGAAGAGGAGAACGAGGAAGGGAAGAAAAGGAGAAGAAGAGGAGAAGGAGGAAGGGGATGAGAAGGAGAAGAAGGGGAAAAGGAGAGAAGAAAGGGAGGAGGGGGAGAGGAGTACTCCAACGCCGCTCGACCTCGCCGGAGAAGAAAGTGACCCCCGCACCGCGACGCCCGACTCCACCGCAACCCTAGGTAAAACTCTCGTTGTCGGCCTTCGTGCCGTATGTGGTTGTGTGGGCCTTCGTGCCGTAAGTTGATATGAGGGCCTTCGTGCCGTTGTGGTTGTCGGCCTTCATGCCGTTGTGAATGTCGGCCATCGTGTCGTTTTTTGCAGGTTTTGGAAACCTCCCCGTGCAGGGGAGGTGCTGCCGAAATTTTGAACAAAAAATAACCTATTGTCTTTTTATGCAGGGGAAGAGTACGTCGGAGGGGACCCGGAGGACCCCGATCGTCTTAAATCGACGTCATCGCACACTGCTGATCGCGTCGCCGCCACTCGCCGATTCGCCATCGCCCGCTTAGCCTTACTTCACCGACACCCTAGGTATAAATAACCTCTTTTTGCGCATGTCTATCGTAGCCCGCGCGTAACCCAGTTAGGCGTCTCCCGTCCGAAAGAGATACGGTCGTAGGTATGCGGATCTTTGCGTATCTGCGACCGTATCTGTTTCGGATTGTCCACGTTTTTTGGACAGCCCATGGATGCGTAGATGGGTTAGTTTCCATGGTTCGCTCCGGTCCGAGAAGGAGTTTCGGCAACACCTCCCTGTTGTTCTCCGGATACACACTCTCCCTTGCAGGACGTGTATCGGGAGAACAGCGGAGAGGTGCTGCCGAAATTCTGTCTCAGAGAGGAGCGGAGCATGGAAACTGACCTCATCTACGCATCCGCGGGTGGGATTAGGACCTATCCTCACCTATTATACAGTAGGAACACCGCGTAGATGCAATTGATGGTCACAATACTCTATGCTATAAATGTTAAAGGATGGAGGACCGTCAGTGGATGTACACGGGCTGGAGAAGCGGGAGTGACTACGACTATGAATGGGTGAAGGTGACAGATGGTTTCTTGAAACATGCATTTGGCCCAGGAGCAGGAGGACATTCTCTAGTTTGGTGTCCCTGCAGCAAATGTGACAACAGGAGAATATTAGACGAGAAGACCATGGGTAGACATCTTGTGTTCAATGGTTATACGCCTGGCTACCAGCAGTGGATCTACCATGGTGAAGCAGATCGTATAAGAGCGGAGGTGGTGAGAGCACGCCTCGAGGCTTTTGATGATGATGCGGGGGTAGCAGACATGCTAGATGACGCCCACCAAGCTCACTTCGCTGAACGACGTGAGAAGGAGATGGAGGAATCCGCAATGGACTTCTACAAAATGTTAGACTCGGCACAGAAACCCCTTCATGAGCGTACAATGATTTCTCAGCTAGATGCGATTGGACGCGTAATGGGGTTGAAGGCTGAGTTAAACCTGAGTCGAGAAGGCTTCGATAAGATGTTGGTCGTGTTTGGCACCATGCTACCGGAGAAGCACACTTTGCCGACGAACTTGTACGAGGCAGAGAAACTCCTTCGTATGCTTAAGATGCCGTATGACAAGATACATGTTTGTCCGAAGGGGTGCGTCCTATTTAGGAAAGAACACAAGGATGCAAATTACTATCCGAAGTGTAAATCCTCCAGGTACCTGGAGGTAGACTCTGGTGATGGTCAAAAGAAGCAGCTTCCGATCCCCGCGAGAGTGCTACGTCACCTTCCATTCCTACCGAGGTTCGTGTTCAGATAGATGCTCTCGTGCCCAATGAAGAAGGTGGTTTTGTGGGATATGGTGAGGAACATATGTGGACTCATAAATCTTGTTCGGACAGGGAATTTGTTCGTGAATTCTGGCATCAATCAAGGGATCCTACCTCGCATGAACAAGACACCCTTGTTTCGCAGGTGCGGGAGCGGGTAGGCCTGATTTCATTTCTTGGTTCAAACAAAAGGTAATGTCCAATTTAGCTCGTATGTTCGATCGTCCAAGGTGATCATACATTTGATTAATATAACGATCTATCATGATTCACCTTGTAGGCCCAGACCGATTCGTCCATGAGCGACGAGTTGAAACAGGTTGCAAACGACTATGATGTTAGGGTGAAGTCATTTACCGGCTATGACGTGAACGGATATCGCTTCCACACAACAAGTTACGAGCAGATTCGGCCCAAACGAAAAACCACAAATAGCGGAGTTTGTATGCCCGGCACTGATGGCCTCGACTATCATGGTAGAGTTGAGGAAATCTATGAACTCTCATTTCATGGAGACGAACCTCTTAAAGCTGTCATGTTCAAATGCCACTGGTTTAATCCTCGATCAACAAGACGAACCGCTCATCTTGGGCTAGTGGAGATTCGAGAAGATTCCATCTATCTTGGAAAAGATGTCTACATTGTGGCTCAACAGGCCGTGCAGGTGTATTATACTCGATACGACAACCAAGACAAAGAGGATCTTAAGGGTTGGGCTATTGTGCACCAGGTATCTCCACATGGTAAACTACCTGCCCCAAACGATGATGATTACAACTTCAACGCAAACACATATGATGGTCAGTTCTATCAAGAAGATGGGCTACCAGGCACGTTTGAGATAGTCTTACCCGAAGCAATCAAAATGGAAGTAGACAACGAAACGGTTGATGACGAGGTCGATGGAGATGTGGTGGTAAATGCCAAGGACATAGCAATGCTTGAGCGATTACTTCTAGGCAATGACGACGATGACAACATAGAACCTTCGGATAGTGTTGCCCATTTGGACAATTTTGACAGTGATGATGAGACCTATGATCCCAATCATGAAGATTATTCCTAATACATGTAATACTATGGTTTTTTAATTTGTGTTTTGTTTATATATTTTGAATCTATTTCTAATATATGTACTAATTAGTCTTGTTCATTCTTTGTGATTGCGGTGATTGGACAAAGATGGCGAGCGAGACGTCCATGCCGTGACATGCCCTCGGTTTATGGGAGAGACCGCCGCCTCCCTCGAGGTGAGGGGTCGTCGTCCAGGGGTAGCGCCCGCAGGAGGTGACGAGAGGAGGACCAGGGGCAGCCGCTGCAGGGGAGGCGCGGTGGTCTCCCTCCTCGACACGTGATGAGGTCTTTGGAGGAGGAGCATGTGACGGTCATGGCCTCATCCTCGTCGGAGGATGAGAGGGGTCGGCAGACGGGCGAGGGAGACGAGATGAGGGGCGAGGGAGGCGAGGCGCTCGAGGGCGAGGGAGGCGAGGCGCTCGAGGGCGAGGGAGAGGGTACCGCTATCTGGACTCTCTACGAGCGAGGTCCCACGAGCCTCCCTCCGGTTCCGCTTCCTCACAACCGCTCAGTGATTCGGCCTATGGCAAAGAAGTAAGTAACTATGGATGTTATCACAACTACTACATAAGATATGTTGGAAATCTTAAGAGAAACTGATAAATTTTCTTAATCACTTGTGTGTGGGCCTGGTTGGTTTTGTCGGGTACTCCAAAGACGCACTTCATGAGCATCCTTGGTGTTTTGTGCAGGAAATGGTACCCCGGCATTGTGCAACTGTCCGAAGAACCGGTGGTGTGGGAGCCGGCCTCCAACTGGGACAGGTACGCGCTGGTCACGGATGACACTTACCGCAACAAGCAAGAGCGAGTATTGGCGGAGTTTTGGGTAAGTCTCTCTCGCACAACATTGCTTAATACATCGCATTCATTGGTTAAATATTTTATCGAAATAATGAATGGATACATCGGTTTTGTATGCAGAAATATTTCAAGGCCGAAGAAGGACTTGAGGCCCAGGCGGATCGGACGGCTACCACAGCTTGTAGGAAGTACATCACCGAGATGCACCACCATGGGCGCATCCAGGCCCACATAGACTACTACAGGTCGGTACTTAGGCAGTCCCTCCCCAAGCCTCAAGCAAGACGGATTACGCTGACCCGGGACCAGTACCTTGAGGTAGGCGAATAACATTCATAATGATTCATTTTGATATTAAGTAGGTTCAATTTCATCTTCTTATATGTCAAATACTCAATGACTTGTAGGTGATTCCCTAGTGGTGCCGATCGTATCCCGAGTCTTTGGGCCATGATCATGCGGACAAGTGGTTATCACAGGACTTTGTTGACACACACGAGAGGCGGTGGGAGCAGTCGATGAGGCAAGGTCCAACTCACCATCAAGGCATTTTGTAGCCTCCCGGATACAAACAAGCATACTGAAAGTGATTTCTTTCATTTATTTTGACGCTCAATTCGCTTGATTTCTCACCATCTTCCCATCTTTCTCGCAGGAGGCTGCGCACCCGGGCGAGGAGGTCTCGAAGTTCTCTATGTGGGCTATGTCCCATATGGGCAGGGCGTCGTCCTCTGTCTCCTTCGACCCGGCTGCCCCGCCCCAGGTGTACTCTGACCCGAGCGTGTACACTAAAGTCCAAGAGTACACGTCAACGGTAAGGGAGATCTATGGGGAAGATTACAATGTGCGCACTGAGCCCATTGATGCAGAGGCGATCATGAGGCACAGAGGAGGCAAGAAGCACGGGCGGCTGTGGATTGCAGATGGCGCCATCGACTCCACCACTGTTCCCTCCCTCGATGCTATCCGAGCATGGAGCACGAGCTCCAGCCAGCCCATACGTCCACGGCCTTCTCTAGCACTGCAGCAGGTCTAAGCACTCCAGGTAATTCCTGTTTTACTCATCGTACGTAGATATTTACACACCTAAATTAGATTTGCATTACATATACATTGGAGTGAAATATTGCAGGCCGAGCTGCAAGAAACAAAAAGGCAAAGTCAAGAGCAGAACGCGGAGCTGACCGCATAGCTGTAGGCCCAGAAGGTCGCGTTCGAGGCCGCGCAGAAGCAGATGGCGGAGATGATGGTGATCATGCAAAGTCTTGGGCAAGCATCGGGTGTACCTATGCAGTTTTTAGCTCCTCCACCTCCTACTCCTGCAGCTACTCCTATAAGTATGAAAGTTCACTTTTTGCTTGTGCTTTGCATGTATGTCGGCCTTCGTGCCGTTGTGGATGTCGGCGTTCGTGCCGTTGTGGATGTCGGCGTTCGTGCCGTCGTTTCTTGCAGGTTTTGGAAACCTCCCCGTGCATGGGAGGTGTTGCTGAAATTTTCAATTGAGTCTAATCTTTTTGTATTCCTACAATACTAGATGCAATCTCTAAGTTCCAAAACTGTTTTCCCGGATTACTCACACATGCAATCTCTGCACCTTTGTGCAGCTTCCATCTGCGGGTTCCAATCAACCCGCAAGTGCGTCACCGGGTGATCCTGCTTTTCCTTCACCATCGTCTCATAGGCTAGCTTGATGAGGACTCGTGCTAGGTGATGTGGTTGGACTTTAGCGTGATTTGTGATTTATGGTTGTGACTTGTGCTTGGATTTCATTAACTTGTCGTAATAAACATGTGAATGATGATGAACATGTGACTTGTCATTGTAATATATTGTGATTTATGGTTCACAATTATGGTTGTGATATATTGTGAGAAAATGGGTTCTGTGTGATATATATATATGTATATATATGAAATGCTTGTGTCGATGGAATGCAAAAAACAAAAAAAAAATTAAATTTCTGCCTCTTTGCCGAGGGCAATGACCAAGGCCCTCGACAAAGAAGGGTCCTTTGCCGAGGGCCCAAGCAATAGCCCTCGGCAAAGATTTTTTTGGAAAAAAATCCTGACAATTTCTTTGCCGAGGGCCAGGGAGCAAGCCCTCGGCAAAGGGTTAAAAAAATTTCAAAAAAACCATTTCTTTGCCGAGGGCCGGCCCTCGGCAAAGAATTTTTAAAAAATCCTGAAAATTTCTTTGCCGAGGGCCAGGGAGGAGGCCCTCGGCAAAGGTTTTTTAAAAAAAATAAAAAAATTTATTTGCCGAGGGTCGGCCCTCGGCAAACAAATTCAAAAAAAAACCATTTCTTTGTCGAGGGTCGGCCCTCGGCAAAGAAACCGCCAACGGCGCCTGCGCCTGACGGCTTCTTTTCTTTGCCGAGGGCCATCCTCGGCAAAGAAATGGTTTTTTTGAAATTTTTTTCTAGAGACTTACCCGATAAAGGGCCCTCGGCAAAGACCCCTTCGCCGTCTAAAAATTCCCCGAGGGTTCTTTGCCGAGGGCAGCCCTCGGCAAAGCCTTTGCCGAGGGTTTCTGGGCACATGCGCCTCCAGTAGTGATGCATATGAGAGTATATTGTAGTATGCATGCATGTTTTTTGCAAGTCTTTCAACGGAAACAATTCATCCCAAGCAAAAGCCAAGAAAAGGTTTATATGTTCAAGTAACGGCCCATAATCCTTGTGAAACTATGATCACTCTACCTTTTGTTCTCAGGTCCGGTGAAATGGAGTCTATGTATTAGAGCTTGGAAGTTGCTAGTACTCCCTCCGTTCGAAATTATAAGACGTCTCGGCTTTTCTAGATTCATAACTTTTGCTATGCATCTAGATATATATTATGGCTAGACACATAATAAAAGCTATGAATCTAGAAATGCTAAAATGTCTTTTAATTTGGGATAGAGGAAGTACTATTCTTTTCTGTATGGGGTCTTTGTCCAGCAACACAGTACATGTCGAGACAAAACATACAAATAATTTTTAAGGAACTAGACCCAGCTTTCAGCTAAATATGACACAAAAGCAGTACAGTCACTAATATATCACACATTTAGTATCAGTGCAGGTCCAAATATCGTCAATGACTCGATGGATAACTTCAGTGTATATCGAGACGAAGAATACAAACAAAGTGAACTACTTAAACCGGAACAACAAGCAGCTTTCGTTTCAATGGGCCTTCCAAACACCGGTGAATGCTAAAACTTTGTGCCATCCATTATCTTCTCTATATATATGGAGATGAGACTTAGCTGACCACCATCTAGAGAGAGCGTAACAAGTGCCTCCATCACCTTGCTACTTGCATGTACTTTATGGTCAAGTCAAGAAGCTCCATTAATTCCAGTGGATTTTAAAAGCCTCCACTTATTCTCCTATTGAAATACCACTACCATACGTGCATGCTATGAAGGTAAAGAACCACTTCATGGCCTCAAACACTATAAATACCCATGCATCATTCACTGGGAACTCATCACAACTCAAACACTCTATAGTGTTAGCTCACAATGGCAGGCACAAAGCTAATATCACTAGGGCTCATTGTCCTCGTGAGCATGGGATTAGCCAATGCTGTTAGGGTGGCTAGATACTCTAGTGCTGATGGGACTGGCACAGGACAGGGAGGGGGTGGTGGATATGTGAATGGTGGGGGATCAGGGTCAGGGTCTGGCACAGGATCGGGTGATAGTGGTCCTTATGGTACCCATGCAAGTGCTGGAGGCGGCGGTGGAGGTGGTGGGACTAGCCAATACGGTGGGTCTGGATATGGTTCAGGGTTAGGGTCAGGGTCAGGGTCAGGGTCTAGTACATATAGTCAAGGAGGGTATTCTGGCTATGGAGAGTCTTCTAATGCTGGTGGTGATGGTGGGGGTGGGGGAGGAGGACAAGCCGGAGGTGCTTGGAATTCCAATGCTCAAGGATCCGGTAGCGGCACCGGTTCTGGCTCTAGCTATGCTAACAGGTATTGGTATGGATCAAGTGAAGCAGGTGCAAGTGCTAATGGCAATGGTGGTGGGACAGGAAATAGTCAAAATGGTGGGACTGGTGGTGGTTCAGGTGCTGGATCTGGATATGGCAATGCCTACCCCTGAATTCCATATCAGTTAATCTAAAGTTGGAGCCCATCGTCCTTCCTTGTTTTAAGTCATAGATTTATGTATTTTCTTTGTCCCTTTGTTGCACTTTTGTTAGAATTATTAAAGCAATAAAGGCTCCAACTGTTCTAGTAACAGTAGTAGGATTGTAAGATCTGCCTTATAAGACGTTGTAACCATGTCTGTTTATGGAAGAAATGATAAATCATCTGTCGTTTAGCCACTACATATATCTCTAGAAATTTTTGTTTTTTTTCTTTGGAGTTATTAAGTTCAGATGCCTACACCTTGCACATTCACATGGTTATTAGAAATAGTATATACCAATGAAATTATTAGAGTTGTTTAGATCATAATACATAAATAAATAAATATCACTGTTGATTATAGGTCTAACTAGGTTTTTTTAGACTATTTAGGTCAATCCATCCTTGAAAGTAGTTAGCAAAAACTGCTGCCATAGCCAATAACCTCATCTACATCGGTGATAACATTAAAAAAAAGTGATCTTGGCCATCACTATTTCACCCTCCGTCCTGAAACAAAACTTTAGAGTTGCACTAAGTCAAAATACCTTAAGGCCTCGTTCGGCATAGCTTAGCTTCACCATTGAAGCTGTTTTTTTTTTAATAGCTTTACAAGTAGCTTTCGCAGTGACTGAGCTGTTTTGAAAAAAATTGTATGGCAAAACAACTTCATGCAATCGTAAGCCCAAAGACTAACTTATCCACTGTCACTCCTTGAAAGATAGACCCGTTCATTCGCTTCACATCACAATGCTGAAGTTTGGAAATTGTCAACAGTGTACAGTCCATGCATTGAACCTGATCGGTTCGAGTTCATTGCCTGGTTCAGAGGCCACAACATAGCAGACACAGAGAATTGGATATTCCTTGGTGACTTCAATTTCTATCGCTCAATTAGTGACCGTAATCGGCCAGGGGGCAACATCCAGGACACTTTAATCTTTAATGACGCCATTGGACATCTGGGTCTAGTTGAACTCCCTCTAAAAGAAAGAGCCTTCACATGGAGTAATATGCAGAGTGAACCGTTACTGGAGCAACTAGACTGGTTTTTTACTTCGGTGAATTGGACAGTATCCTATCCTAATACGCAGGTTATTCCTCTTGCGAAGATAACGTCTGATCACATCCCCTGCAAGGTTGTCATTGACACAAAGATCCCCAGAGCTAGCATTTTTCGCTTTGAAAATTTTTGTGCTGAAATGTCTACCTTTCAGGATATAGTCCAAGACTCAGGGATGCAACACACTCACCAGACAGACGCTGCTAGTGTTCTCTATACAAAATTCAAACGACTGAGATATAGTCTCAAGAATTGGAGTAAACAATTCTCAAATATGAAGACCTTCATCGCCAACTGTAATACAGTCATTCTGCATCTTGATGCTTTGGAAGAACTGAGAACTCTGTACAATCCGGAGCATAATCTCAGAAACATCTTGAAAACTCACCTGGCAGCCCTACTTCGATCAATGAACACATACTGGAAGAATAGATATACTGAAAATAGAATTAAATTTGGTGGTGAATGCACCAAATTTTTCCATGCCATGGCTACCATCACCTTCAGGAAAAACACCATCATGCAATTGCAAAATGATCAAGGGGTCTGGATACAGGACCATGAAAGCAAAGCTGGCATTATTTGGAATGCTTTTAGAAATAGAATGGGGGTCACAGAGATGCCAACTATGCTCTCCTATCTGCAATCTCTTTTTACACCACATGAGGACTTAGAATTTCTTGTGGAGCCTTTCAGCCATGAAGAGATAGACAATATTGCTAAAGAAAATGACTGGGGATAAGGCCCTAGGGCTGGATGGTTTTAATGGTTCCTTCCTCAAGAAATGTTGGCATGTGATTAAGGAAGACTTCTATGATTTATGTGACAAATTCCACGAGGGAAATGTGAACTTAGAGAGCATCAACAGTTCTTTCAATACCCTTGTTCCAAAGATTAGCAGCCCTGAATCAATCAACGACTTTAGACCCATCACCCTACTGAACTGCAGTTTGAAACTCCTAACCAAAATTCTAGCTTGTTAGTGGTTACCTTTATTGGAGTAAGAATGGCTTGCCGAATCGGGTATAGTGCGGCCTCTGTCCCCTTGTGTATAGGCTCCACGTCATTGTGCCATCGGGAAGGGAGGCTCTACATCTGTTTGCCGAGTGAATCTAATGGCCCTAACTAGTTAGGCGAACCTTTGAAAGGCTTCATAGTGAACCCTGCCGACCTTCCTTGGAAGTGGGTCAAGAGATTAGCTACCTCAGGCGAAAGGGTAAATCACGACTCACAGTGAAAGTGTACAACCTCTGCAGAGTGTAAAACTAGTATATCAGCCATGCTTACGGTCATGAGCGGCCGTGGAACATTTACGGAATAGATGATGAACACTGATGATACTGATAATAAAGATGCTCACTAATGATTACTATTTATGCTATTCGTTATTCATGTTTACCTGATCATGTGTTTACATGGGCTTGTGATGAACTTGTAGCCACCCAATTGCTAAAAGATGACTTATTAAAAGCTAATCGCAGTTGAACCAGTGTTAGCCTTTTTGAGCCTCATGAACCCCGTGTTATATTTGTTCAGTACGACATCTACTTACGCTTGCTTTATTTTTTTCAATTATTTGGATAAAAATCCTGTATGGGTACCAGATTGCTAGAGTTTGGAAGAATTAGGCTTGTGACCAACCAGTTAGTTGTCCCTGTGGAATTAGAGTCTTCATCTGAGGATCGGAGTTGTCTTTCCGTTGTCTGTTGTCTAAGGTTATATCCTTTATACAAAGTATGTTACATATTGAGCATTGTCTTTCGATATTACCCTTATTTATAGCTATATGTGACATTTGACTTCCTGGGCTCACATATGGTGTGTATCTGGTTTTGTTTTAAAACCGGGTGCTACATCCTTCCCGACGAGGACATCCCTGGAGGTGTTCGCGAGCTTTTCCAATGAAGAACGTATGTCTACATCACACGGCCGACTCGCTGGTCGGCCTTGCTGTTTGAACCCCTCTCCGTTGTGTGCTACACCATGTGCGACCTCAGACATCCTAGCACGTGCTAGTGTGGACCTGAATCAACATCAATGATATCTTGCATATCACACTCCTGAAGAGAGGCTCCTCCAGCAATGTGTCTTGCATACCAAGCTCATCACTGGGGGGCATCAGGGGAAGTGTTCATGTGCAAACATGTAGTTCAGCAACAGTCCAAAAAGTTGGATAGGCTGATTTTAGCCTGCCTCTACTAAGCATTCTACCTCTTTCCTGGTGTGTGACCTAATTAGCGTCAACACACGCCCCAATGCACTCAAGTCATTAAGTGTCATCACGGTGTAATTAAACAAGTGACAAGGCATTTGTGAGAAAAATATATATTCGATCCTTCCGTTCAATGGAAGAGACGGCTTTAATGTTTCCTTCTGTAATAATGCATTAGTATTTTCTTCACAATGTTATATGACGGCTATCCGAGACAATCTCGGCCTGACCTATTCAAAAACTGCAAGTGGACGCTTAGGGTTCAAGCCTTCAAGGATTCTTTCGCTACTACAGCTTGCATCGTAAGTTGTCTTTCTTATCGAGATCGCCAGGCACATTGGATAGTTTTCAAGCCCATGCCTGAATTTGACAAAGTCGTTGCGAAAACCTCGAGGTCACCTCTGCGATGTCAACCACTGCGAGAACAGAATCGTTCGGGTGATCTACGGAGGCCTGTGTTGATCTTCAAACGTGCATGCAGTCCGTTAAGACTTCATGCATGCAGGTCGTCGTTTACTACCGTTAGTATAATGCTACAGCCTGAACACAAAAGATATGCTAACCCTGGGTTACATTACTATGGGTGATCTTGTTATCTTTTGATTGTCGTTTCACCAGCTGTGCATGTTTCACAGTGCTGGAGAGAATGGTCAAAAATGCATAGTCATGAGGATCGTGCATATTTGAGTTTATTGTAGTACGCATGTTTAGGGCTCAAGCCTTCAAGGACTGTTTCGCTACTAATACAGCTTGCATTGTACTTATTAATTAACCTTGTGAGCTGCCTTTCTTATCGAGATTTCCAAGTACACATAGGAGTAGTTCTTAAGTCCTTGGCTGAATTTGTCAAAGTCGTTGCGAAAACCTCGAGGTCACCTCTCCAACGTCAACCACTGCATGAGGAATAGAATAGTTCGGGTGATCAGGGGATATGCCTGTGTTTATCTTCAAACGTGCCCGTTGAGACTTAATGCATGCAGGTGTCCGTTTACTAGTTTTAATGTTAGTAATGCTAGAGCCTTTACTAGTTATAATGTATATATATAATATATATATATATATATATGATCATATATATATATATATATATATATATATAACCCTGGATTACATTATTATTATATGGGTGATCTCGTGATCTTTTGATTTCGTGCATATTTCAGAGTGATGGTCAAATGCAGAGTCATGAGCATGCATGAGAGTATACTGTACTATGCATGCAGGATTTTTGCAAGTCTCTCAACGGAAACAATTTATCCCAAGCAAAAGCCAAGAAAGAGTTTATATGTTCAAGTAAGGGCCATAATCCTTTTGTTCTCAGGTCAGGGGTGAAATGGAGTATATGTATTAGCTTGGAAGTTGCTAGTACTATTCTTTTCAGTATGGGGTCTTTGTCCAGCAACACAATGTATATCAAGACCAAACATACAAATAATGTTTATGGATCTAGCCCAGCTTTCCAGCTATATATGAGACAAAGCTGTACAGTCACTAAAATATTTCACACATTTAGTATCAGTGCAAGGACTTGATGCATGGATAACTTCTGTATATCGAGACGAAGAATACAAACTAGTGAACTACTTAAACCGGAGCAACAAGCAGCTTTAGTTTCAATGGGACTTCCAAACACCGGTGAATGCTAAAACTTTGGGCCATCCATTTTCTTATCTGGAGATGAGACTTCATTAGCTGACCATCATCCATCACCTTGCTACTTGCATGTACTTTATGGTCAAGTCCAGAAGCTCCATTAATTCCAGTGGATTTTAAAAGCCTCCACTTTGTCTCCTATTGAAACACCACTACCATACGTGCATGCTATGAACGTAAAGAACCACTTCATGGCCTCAAGCACTATAAATACCCAAGCAGCATTCACCAGGAACCCATCTCAACTCAAGCAGCTCACAATGGCAGGCACAAAGCTAGTATCACTGGGGCTCATTGTCCTCATGAGCATGGGATTAGCCAATGCTGTTAGGGTGGCTAGATACTCTAGTGCTGATGGGACTGGCACAGGACAGGGAGGGGGTGGCGGATATGTGAATGGCGGGGGATCGGGGTCTGGGTCTGCACGGGATCAGGTGATAGTGGTCCTTATGGTACCCATGCAAGTGCTGCTGGGGGGGGTGGTGGAGGTGGTGGAACTAGCCAATCACGGTGGGTCCGGATATGGTTCAGGTCGGGGTCAGGTTCAGGGTCTAGTACATATAGTCAAGGACGGTATTCTGGCTATGGAGAGTCTTCTAATGCTGGTGGTGCCGGTGGGGTGGGGGTGGAGGACAAGCCGGAGGTGCTTGGAATTCCAATGCTCAAGGATCCAGTAGTGGCACTGGTTTCGCTCTAGCCATGCTAACAGGTATTGGTATGGATCAAATGGAGCAGGTGCAAGTGCTAGTGGCAATGGTGGTGGCACAGGAAATAGTCAAAATGGTGGCCGTGGCGGGCGGTTCAGTGCCGGAACTGGATATGGCAATGCCTACCCATAAATTCCATATAAGCCAATCTAAAGTTGGAGCCCATCGTAGTCCTTCCTTGTTTGTAGTCGTGAAGTTATTTGTTTTCTTTGTCCCTTTGTTACACTTTTGTTATTATTAAATTAATAAAGGGTCCAACTGTTGTAGCAACAGTAGCAGTCTTGTAAGGTTCTTATATGAACATGTTGTAGTCATGTCTGTTTGTGAAATGAAAAAATAACTTGTCCATCATTTGGCCACTATATCTAACCTCTTTGGAGTGATTAAGTTGAGACGCCTACACCATGCATGTTCACATGGTTATTAAATAGTATATACCAATGAAATTCCAAGAGTAGTTTATATCACTTACAACCATAACTCCAACAGGTACAATCCAGCCTAGAACATAATTAACAAGAACTGCTGCCACTTTATGTCGGAGATAACTTTTTACAAAAAAAGAAAAAAAGTGATCCTGTGCATAGGGCTTCACTATTTCACCCTCTTTCCTGAAACAAAACTTCTAGAACTGTACTTAGTCAAACTTCCTTATGTTTGACTAACTTTATAAAAAGAATAATATCATCTCTATGATAGAAAATAAGTATATTATGAAAATATATTTCATATATATCTAGTAATACTAACTTTATAGATATTAGTGCTCTTTTCAGTACATTCTATAAAATTGAAAACAGTTGACTTAGAACAATATTAGAAATTGATTTCTTTTAGAATGGAAATAGTACGCAACATATTCCACTACGGTTAGCTTCTTCCTCTTGTCCGCCATTATGCACTACTCCCAGACGCCCTCCCTCCACAGCGACCGGCCGCCCCCTGTCCTGTTGCATCCATTTCCAATAGCTCACCTGCCTAACCACTCTCCTACCACTCCACCCTACGTGTCGTTACTTATTATAGTTGTAAAATCCATGGCAGGGCAAAGCCAGCCTTAAATATCATATCAGTCAGCTAAAACATATTGTACAGTGAACCTTGAATCAAATAATAATTTACTAAATTAAGATTTTCTGAATTTTGTAGGAGTCAACTGACCCCAACAAAATTCAAGAACCACGTGGTGCTAATATAAATACCCTAAGTATATATTATGTAGCAGGCTTTGTGTTAAGCATCTGTGTGGCCAAAAAGGCTCAAACAATGTGGCCTAGTTTGGTGGTCGATGCTTTCAGCGTTCGTGCATCGTGCTTCTTGGCTCTCGTGAATGACTAATTAAGGGGGCGGATACTTGATGTCCAGTTCTAATCAATTATTCGTCTTCCATCGGCAATCAGTCTATATCATCGTACTTTTTGAACAATACATTATAGTTCACATTACTACTATTGGTTTACTCTAATGCATAATTTAGATCTCATTTAGAGTGTTGCTCGATCGAGACCTTTATATTCTTCAGGACCCCTAGCAGATTTCGATCGGGGAGGGCAACGGAGTGGACGAGGTGGCTCGATTGCGCCCCGTGCTTGGCTGCTCACCGGCTCAACATTCTTGTCCCTCGATTGCGTGCCTTGTAGGAGGATCACAGAGAAGGGAGTGAAAGAGGCCATATCTGCTATCTTTTGATCATTGTACTCATCCTGCTATTCACATATGGATCACGGATGGATGTAATGTTTGGAGCCCATGTCTACTTGATTCGTAGAAGGCACCAAGTCTTTTGTGGAGGCCACCATGGCGTGCAACACAAATAATGTACGGAATGATGGATACATAATTACATATACTGCACATGTGTCGGCTGCAAAAAATCATAAATAATTTCAATACATCGAGCCAATCTATTGTCATCTGCTGGTTACGGGGATCATGGAAAACTTTGGTTTGGAATAAGCATGGGGAAGATGGTGACAGCCTACTTCAAGAAGCCTCTCTTCGGTGGTGGATTGAGCCAGCAGTGACGCTAAGTTTCTGGATCCTAGGCTTACGACCCGGCAGTGATAAGTAATCATAGTTGGGTCAAGCACGACCAGCTGCGTGTTCTAGCATAGTAATACAATGGTTGATATATAATATTGTCCTTAGAACAAATATGGTTGTCGCATGCATCACCCTTAGCACAAAATAGCTGATGGCTTGACCTCGTTGCTATTGCTATCATGTGTTTTGAAAACTCCTATGTGCTTCGCTTTAAAAACAGGGGCATATGTTGACAGCCAAAAAGGTCAAAGGAGGTTGCATTAGGACTTGCGAATCAAATACAAACAAAAATGATCAAATTTGGACTAGATAGGCAAAACCCAATTAAAATCGCCCTAGGCTGTGTGGCCCTGTACAAACTGGCCTTCCCGCATGGCCCTGTACAAACCGGCCCAGGTCGGTTTTGTCTGTCCGAATCCAATTCATCTTGAACTCGATCCAAACTCCCATGACCTCATGGAAACTAGTAGGCAACTTGGAAAGTTTTCCTACTGGGAGAAGACCATCCCCCATAGCCGATTTGATGTTAAGCATACACAATCGATCAAAAATCAATCTACTACTCATTTTCTCCAACTTTAGCTCTTTCAACCCCTGCTGTCCAGCGTCTCTCTCTCGGTAAGATTCATTCGCGTTCTTGGTGGCCTTACCGATCCTCGATCCTAGAGCAACCTCGTTGTGCTCCTTCCCGACGAGGACATCCCTGGAGGTGTTCGTGAGCTTTTCCTATGAAGAACGAGGGTCTACATCACACGGCCGACTCGCTGGTCGGCCTCGCTGTTTGAACCCCTCTCCGTTGTGTGCTAGACCGCATGCGACCTCGGACATCCTAGCACGTGCTAGTGTGGACCTGAATCAACATCAATGATATCTTGCATATCACACTCCTGAAGAGAGGCTCCTCCAGCAATGTGTCTTGCATACCAAGCTCATCACTGGGTGGGCATCAGGGGAAGTGTTCATGTGCAAACATGTAGTTCAGCAACAGTCCAAAAGGTTGGCTAGGCTGATTTTAGCCTGCCTCTACTAAGCATTCTACGTCTTTCCTGGTGTGTGACCTAATTAGCGTCAACACACGCCCCAATGCACTCAAGTCATTAAGTGTCATCACGGTGTAATTAAACAAGTTACAAGGCATTTGTGAGAAAAATATATATTCGATCCTTCTGTTCAATGGAAGAGACGGCTTTAATGCTTCCTTCTGTAATAATGCATTAGTATTTTCTTCACAATGTTATATGACGGCTATCCGAGACACTCTCGGCCTGACCTATTCAAAAACTGCAAGTGGACGCTTAGGGTTCAAGCCTTCAAGGATTCTTTCGCTACTACAGCTTGCATCGTAAGTTGTCTTTCTTATCGAGATCGCCAGGCACATAGGATAGTTTTCAAGCCCATGCCTGAATTTGACAAAGTCGTTGCGAAAACCTCGAGGTCACCTCTGCAATGTCAACCACAGCGAGAACAGAATCGTTCGGGTGATCTAGGGAGGCCTGTGTTGATCTACAAACATGCATGCAGTCCGTTAAGACTTCATGCATGCAGGTCGTCGTTTACTACCGTTAGTATAATGCTACAGCCTGATCACAAAAGATATGCTAACCCCGGGTTACATTACTGTGGGTGATCTTGTTATCTTTTGATTGTCGTTTCACCAGCTGTGCATGTTTCACAGTGCTGGAGAGAATGGTCAAAAATGCATAGTCATGAGGATCGTGCATATTTGAGTCTATTGTAGTACGCATGTTTAGGGCTCAAGCCTTCAAGGACTGTTTCGCTACTAATACAGCTTGCATTGTACTTATTAATTAACCTTGTGAGCTGCCTTTCTTATCGAGATTTCCAAGTACACATAGGAGTAGTTCTTAAGTCCTTGGCTGAATTTGTCAAAGTCGTTGCGAAAACCTCGAGGTCACCTCTCCAACATCAACCACTGCATGAGGAATAGAATAGTTCGGGTGATCAGGGGATATGCCTGTGTTTATCTTCAAACGTGCCCGTTGAGACTTAATGCATGCAGGTCTCCGTTTACTAGTTTTAATGTTAGTATAATGCTAGCTAGAGCCTGATCACAAAATATATATATATATATATATAACCCTGGATTACATTATTATTATATGGGTGATCTCGTGATCTTTTGATTTCGTGCATATTTCAGAGTGATGGTCAAATGCAGAGTCATGAGCATGCATGAGAGTATACTGTACTATGCATGCTGGATTTTTTGCAAGTCTCTCAACGGAAACAATTTATCCCAAGCAAAAGCCAAGAAAGAGTTTATATGTTCAAGTAAGGGCCATAATCCTTTTGTTCTCAGGTCAGGGGTGAAATGGAGTATATGTATTAGCTTGGAAGTTGCTAGTACTATTCTTTTCAGTATGGGGTCTTTGTCCAGCAACACAATGTATATCAAGACCAAACATACAAATAATGTTTATGGATCTAGCCCAGCTTTCCAGCTATATATGAGACAAAGCTGTACAGTCACTAAAATATTTCACACATTTAGTATCAGTGCAAGGACTTGATGCATGGATAACTTCTGTATATCGAGACGAAGAATACAAACTAGTGAACTACTTAAACCGGAGCAACAAGCAGCTTTAGTTTCAATGGGACTTCCAAACACCGGTGAATGCTAAAACTTTGGGCCATCCATTTTCTTATCTGGAGATGAGACTTCATTAGCTGACCATCATCCATCACCTTGCTACTTGCATGTACTTTATGGTCAAGTCCAGAAGCTCCATTAATTCCAGTGGATTTTAAAAGCCTCCACTTTGTCTCCTATTGAAACACCACTACCATACGTGCATGCTATGAACGTAAAGAACCACTTCATGGCCTCAAGCACTATAAATACCCAAGCAGCATTCACCAGGAACCCATCTCAACTCAAGCAGCTCACAATGGCAGGCACAAAGCTAGTATCACTGGGGCTCATTGTCCTCATGAGCATGGGATTAGCCAATGCTGTTAGGGTGGCTAGATACTCTAGTGCTGATGGGACTGGCACAGGACAGGGAGGGGTGGCGGATATGTGAATGGCGGGGGATCGGGGTCTGGGTCTGGCACGGGATCAGGTGATAGTGGTCCTTATGGTACCCATGCAAGTGCTGGAGGGGGTGGTGGAGGTGGTGGAACTAGCCAATACGGTGGGTCTGGATATGGTTCAGGGTCAGGGTCAGGTTCAGGGTCTAGTACATATAGTCAAGGACGGTATTCTGGCTATGGAGAGTCTTCTAATGCTGGTGGTGCCGGTGGGGGTGGGGGTGGAGGACAAGCCGGAGGTGCTTGGAATTCCAATGCTCAAGGATCCGGTAGTGGCACTGGTTCTGGCTCTAGCCATGCTAACAGGTATTGGTATGGATCAAATGGAGCAGGTGCAAGTGCTAGTGGCAATGGTGGTGGCACAGGAAATAGTCAAAATGGTGGCCGTGGCGGCGGTTCTGGTGCCGGAACTGGATATGGCAATGCCTACCCATAAATTCCATATAAGCCAATCTAAAGTTGGAGCCCATCGTAGTCCTTCCTTGTTTGTAGTCGTGAAGTTATTTGTTTTCTTTGTCCCTTTGTTACACTTTTGTTATTATTAAATTAATAAAGGGTCCAACTGTTGTAGCAACAGTAGCAGTCTTGTAAGGTTCTTATATGAACATGTTGTAGTCATGTCTGTTTGTGAAATGAAAAAATAACTTGTCCATCATTTGGCCACTATATCTAACCTCTTTGGAGTGATTAAGTTGAGACGCCTACACCATGCATGTTCACATGGTTATTAAATAGTATATACCAATGAAATTCCAAGAGTAGTTTATATCACTTACAACCATAACTCCAACAGGTACAATCCAGCCTAGAACATAATTAACAAGAACTGCTGCCACTTTATGTCGGAGATAACTTTTTACAAAAAAAGAAAAAAAGTGATCCTGTGCATAGGGCTTCACTATTTCACCCTCTTTCCTGAAACAAAACTTCTAGAACTGTACTTAGTCAAACTTCCTTATGTTTGACTAACTTTATAAAAAGAATAATATCATCTCTATGATAGAAAATAAGTATATTATGAAAATATATTTCATATATATCTAGTAATACTAACTTTATAGATATTAGTGCTCTTTTCAGTACATTCTATAAAATTGAAAACAGTTGACTTAGAACAATATTAGAAATTGATTTCTTTTAGAATGGAAATAGTACGCAACATATTCCACTACGGTTAGCTTCTTCCTCTTGTCCGCCATTATGCACTACTCCCAGACGCCCTCCCTCCACAGCGACCGGCCGCCCCCTGTCCTGTTGCATCCATTTCCAATAGCTCACCTGCCTAACCACTCTCCTACCACTCCACCCTACGTGTCGTTACTTATTATAGTTGTAAAATCCATGGCAGGGCAAAGCCAGCCTTAAATATCATATCAGTCAGCTAAAACATATTGTACAGTGAACCTTGAATCAAATAATAATTTACTAAATTAAGATTTTCTGAATTTTGTAGGAGTCAACTGACCCCAACAAAATTCAAGAACCACGTGGTGCTAATATAAATACCCTAAGTATATATTATGTAGCAGGCTTTGTGTTAAGCATCTGTGTGGCCAAAAAGGCTCAAACAATGTGGCCTAGTTTGGTGGTCGATGCTTTCAGCGTTCAGTGCATCGTGCTTCTTGGCTCTCGTGAATGACTAATTAAGGGGCGGATACTTGATGTCCAGTTCTAATCAATTATTCGCCTTCCATCGGCAATCAGTCTATATCATCGCATTTTTTTGAACAATACATTATAGTTCACATTACTACTATTGGTTTACTCTAATGCATAATTTAGATCTCATTTAGAGTGTTGCTCGATCGAGACCTTTATATTCTTCAGGACCCCTAGCAGATTTCGATCGGGGAGGGCAACGGAGTGGACGAGGTGGCTCGATTGCGCCCGTGCTTGGCTGCTCACCGCTCAACATTCTTGTCCCTCGATTATGTGCCTTGTAGGAGGATCACAGAGAAGGGAGTGAAAGAGGCCATATCTGCTATCTTTTGATCATTGTACTCATCCTGCTATTCACATATGGATCACGGATGGATGTAATGTTTGGAGCCCATGTCTACTTGATTCGTAGAAGGCACCAAGTCTTTTGTGGAGGCCACCATGGCGTGCAACACAAATAATGTACGGAATGATGGATACATAATTACATATACTGCACATGTGTCGGCTGCAAAAAATCATAAATAATTTCAATACATCGAGCCAATCTATTGTCATCTGCTGGTTACGGGGATCATGGAAAACTTTGGTTTGGAATAAGCATGGGGAAGATGGTGACAGCCTACTTCAAGAAGCCTCTCTTCGGTGGTGGATTGAGCCAGCAGTGACGCTTAAGTTTCTGGATCCTAGGCTTACGACCGGCAGTGATAAGTAATCATAGTTGGGTCAAGCACGACCAGCTGCGTGTTCTAGCATAGTAATACAATGGTTGATATATAATATTGTCCTTAGAACAAATATGGTTGTCGCATGCATCACCCTTAGCACAAAATAGCTGATGGCTTGACCTCGTTGCTATTGCTATCATGTGTTTTGAAAACTCCTATGTGCTTCGCTTTAAAAACAGGGGCATATGTTGACAGCCAAAAAGGTCAAAGGAGGTTGCATTAGGACTTCATGAATCAAATACAAACAAAATGATCAAATTTGGACTAGATAGGCAAAACCCAATTAAAATCGCCCTAGGCTGTGTGGCCCTGTACAAACTGGCCTTCCCGCATGGCCCTGTACAAACCGGCCCAGGTCGGTTTTGTCTGTCCGAATCCAATTCATCTTGAACTCGATCCAAACTCCCATGACCTCATGGAAACTAGTAGGCAACTTGGAAAGTTTTCCTACTGGGAGAAGACCATCCCCCATAGCCGATTTGATGTTAAGCATACACAATCGATCAAAATCAATCTACTACTCATTTTCTCCAACTTTAGCTCTTTCAACCCCTGCTGTCCAGCGCCTCTCTCTCGGTAAGATTCATTCGCGTTCTTGGTGGCCTTACCGATCCTCGATCCTAGAGCAACCTCGTTGTGCTCCTTCCCGACGAGGACATCCCTGGAGGTGTTCGTGAGCTTTTCCTATGAAGAACGTGAGGTCTACATCACACGGCCGACTCGCTGGTCGGCCTCGCTGTTTGAACCCCTCTCCGTTGTGTGCTAGACCGTGTGCGACCTCGGACATCCTAGCACGTGCTAGTGTGGACCTGAATCAACATCAATGATATCTTGCATATCACACTCCTGAAGAGAGGCTCCTCCAGCAATGTGTCTTGCATACCAAGCTCATCACTGGGTGGGCATCAGGGAAGTGTTCATGTGCAAACATGTAGTTCAGCAACAGTCCAAAAGGTTGGCTAGGCTGATTTTAGCCTGCCTCTACTAAGCATTCTACATCTTTCCTGGTGTGTGACCTAATTAGCGTCAACACACGCCCCAATGCACTCAAGTCATTAAGTGTCATCACGGTGTAATTAAACAAGTTACAAGGCATTTGTGAGAAAAATATATATTCGATCCTTCTGTTCAATGGAAGAGACGGCTTTAATGCTTCCTTCTGTAATAATGCATTAGTATTTTCTTCACAATGTTATATGACGGCTATCCGAGACACTCTCGGCCTGACCTATTCAAAACTGCAAGTGGACGCTTAGGGTTCAAGCCTTCAAGGATTCTTTTCGCTACTACAGCTTGCATCGTAAGTTGTCTTTCTTATCGAGATCGCCAGGCACATAGGATAGTTTTCAAGCCCATGCCTGAATTTGACAAAGTCGTTATGAAAAACCTCGAGGTCACCTCTGCAATGTCAACCACAGCGAGAACAGAATCGTTCGGGTGATCTAGGGAGGCCTGTGTTGATCTACAAACATGCATGCAGTCCGTTAAGACTTCATGCATGCAGGTCGTCGTTTACTACCGTTAGTATAATGCTACAGCCTGATCACAAAAGATATGCTAACCCCGGGTTACATTACTATGGGTGATCTTGTTATCTTTTGATTGTCGTTTCACCAGCTGTGCATGTTTCACAGTGCTGAGAGAATGGTCAAAAATGCATAGTCATGAGGATCGTGCATATTTGAGTCTATTGTAGTACGCATGTTTAGGGCTCAAGCCTTCAAGGACTGTTTCGCTACTAATACAGCACTTGCATTGTACTTATTAATTAACCTTGTGAGCTGCCTTTCTTATCGAGATTTCCAAGTACACATAGGAGTAGTTCTTAAGTCCTTGGCTGAATTTGTCAAAGTCGTTGCGAAAACCTCGAGGTCACCTCTCCAACGTCAACCACTGCATGAGGAATAGAATAGTTCGGGTGATCAGGGGATATGCCTGTGTTTATCTTCAAACGTGCCCGTTGAGACTTAATGCATGCAGGTCTCCGTTTACTAGTTTTAATGTTAGTATAATGCTAGCTAGAGCCTGATCACAAAATATATATATATATATATATAACCCTGGATTACATTATTATTATATGGGTGATCTCGTGATCTTTTGATTTCGTGCATATTTCAGAGTGATGGTCAAATGCAGAGTCATGAGCATGCATGAGAGTATACTGTACTATGCATGCTGGATTTTTGCAAGTCTCTCAACGGAAACAATTTATCCCAAGCAAAAGCCAAGAAAGAGTTTATATGTTCAAGTAAGGGCCATAATCCTTTTGTTCTCAGGTCAGGGGTGAAATGGAGTATATGTATTAGCTTGGAAGTTGCTAGTACTATTCTTTTCAGTATGGGGTCTTTGTCCAGCAACACAATGTATATCAAGACCAAACATACAAATAATGTTTATGGATCTAGCCCAGCTTTCCAGCTATATATGAGACAAAGCTGTACAGTCACTAAAATATTTCACACATTTAGTATCAGTGCAAGGACTTGATGCATGGATAACTTCTGTATATCGAGACGAAGAATACAAACTAGTGAACTACTTAAACCGGAGCAACAAGCAGCTTTAGTTTCAATGGGACTTCCAAACACCGGTGAATGCTAAAACTTTGGGCCATCCATTTTCTTATCTGGAGATGAGACTTCATTAGCTGACCATCATCCATCACCTTGCTACTTGCATGTACTTTATGGTCAAGTCCAGAAGCTCCATTAATTCCAGTGGATTTTAAAAGCCTCCACTTTGTCTCCTATTGAAACACCACTACCATACGTGCATGCTATGAACGTAAAGAACCACTTCATGGCCTCAAGCACTATAAATACCCAAGCAGCATTCACCAGGAACCCATCTCAACTCAAGCAGCTCACAATGGCAGGCACAAAGCTAGTATCACTGGGGCTCATTGTCCTCATGAGCATGGGATTAGCCAATGCTGTTAGGGTGGCTAGATACTCTAGTGCTGATGGGACTGGCACAGGACAGGGAGGGGGTGGCGGATATGTGAATGGCGGGGGATCGGGGTCTGGGTCTGGCACGGGATCAGGTGATAGTGGTCCTTATGGTACCCATGCAAGTGCTGGAGGGGGTGGTGGAGGTGGTGGAACTAGCCAATACGGTGGGTCTGGATATGGTTCAGGGTCAGGGTCAGGTCAGGTTCAGGGTCTAGTACATATAGTCAAGGACGGTATTCTGGCTATGGAGAGTCTTCTAATGCTGGTGGTGCCGGTGGGGGTGGGGGTGGAGGACAAGCCGGAGGTGCTTGGAATTCCAATGCTCAAGGATCCGGTAGTGGCACTGGTTTACGGCTCTAGCCATGCTAACAGGTATTGGTATGGATCAAATGGAGCAGGTGCAAGTGCTAGTGGCAATGGTGGTGGCACAGGAAATAGTCAAAATGGTGGCCGTGGGGCGGCGGTTCTGGTGCTGGAACTGGATATGGCAATGCCTACCCATAAATTCCATATAAGCCAATCTAAAGTTGGAGCCCATCGTAGTCCTTCCTTGTTTGTAGTCGTGAAGTTATTTGTTTTCTTTGTCCCTTTGTTACACTTTTGTTATTATTAAATTAATAAAGGGTCCAACTGTTGTAGCAACAGTAGCAGTCTTGTAAGGTTCTTATATGAACATGTTGTAGTCATGTCTGTTTGTGAAATGAAAAATAACTTGTCCATCATTTGGCCACTATATCTAACCTCTTTGGAGTGATTAAGTTGAGACGCCTACACAATGCATGTTCACATGGTTATTAAATAGTATATACCAATGAAATTCCAAGAGTAGTTTATATCACTTACAACCATAACTCCAACAGGTACAATCCAGCCTAGAACATAATTAACAAGAACTGCTGCCACTTTATGTCGGAGATAACATTTTTTACAAAAAAAAAAAAGTGATCCTGTGCATAGGGCTTCACTATTTCACCCTCTTTCCTGAAACAAAACTTCTAGAACTGTACTTAGTCAAACTTCCTTATGTTTGACTAACTTTATAAAAAGAGTAATATCATCTCTATGATAGAAAATAAGTATATTATGAAAATATATTTCATATATATCTAGTAATACTAACTTTATAGATATTAGTGCTCTTTTCAGTACATTCTATAAAATTGAAAACAGTTGACTTAGAACAATATTAGAAATTGATTTCTTTTAGAATGGAAATAGTACGCAACATATTCCACTACGGTTAGCTTCTTCCTCTTGTCCGCCATTATGCACTACTCCCAGACGCCCTCCTCCACAGCGACCGGCCGCCCCTGTCCTGTTGCATCCATTTCCAATAGCTCACCTGCCTAACCACTCTCCTACCACTCCACCCTACGTGTCGTTACTTATTATAGTTAGTAAAATCCATGGCAGGGCAAAGCCAGCCTTAAATATCATATCAGTCAGCTAAAACATATTGTACAGTGAACCTTGAATCAAATAATAATTTACTAAATTAAGATTTTCTGAATTTTGTAGGAGTCAACTGACCCCAACAAAATTCAAGAACCACGTGGTGCTAATATAAATACCCTAAGTATATATTATGTAGCAGGCTTTGTGTTAAGCATCTGTGTGGCCAAAAGGCTCAAACAATGTGGCCTAGTTTGGTGGTCGATGCTTTCAGCGTTCGTGCATCGTGCTTCTTGGCTCTCGTGAATGACTAATTAAGGGGGCGGATACTTGATGTCCAGTTCTAATCAATTATTCGTCTTCCATCGGCAATCAGTCTATATCATCGTTTTTTTGAACAATACATTATAGTTCACATTACTACTATTGGTTTACTCTAATGCATAATTTAGATCTCATTTAGAGTGTTGCTCGATCGAGACCTTTATATTCTTCAGGACCCCTAGCAGATTTCGATCGGGAGGGCAACGGAGTGGGACGAGGTGGCTCGATTGCGCCCGTGCTTGGCTGCTCACGGCTCAACATTCTTGTCCCTCGATTGCGTGCCTTGTAGGAGGATCACAGAGAAGGGAGTGAAAGAGGCCATATCTGCTATCTTTTGATCATTGTACTCATCCTGCTATTCACATATGGATCACGGATGGATGTAATGTTTGGAGCCCATGTCTACTTGATTCAGAGAAGGCACCAAGTCTTTTGTGGAGGCCACCATGGCGTGCAACACAAATAATGTAATGGAATGATGGATACATAATTACATATACTGCACATGTGTGGCTGCAAAAATCATAAATAATTTCAATACATCGAGCCAATCTATTGTCATCTGCTGGTTACGGGATCATGGAAAACTTTGGTTTGGAATAAGCATGGGGAAGATGGTGACAGCCTACTTCAAGAAGCCTCTCTCGGTGGTGGATTGAGCCAGCAGTGACGCTTAAGTTTCTGGATCCTAGGCTTACGACCCGGCAGTGATAAGTAATCATAGTTGGGTCAAGCACGACCAGCTGCGTGTTCTAGCATAGTAATACAATGGTTGATATATAATATTGTCCTTAGAACAAATATGGTTGTCGCATGCATCACCCTTAGCACAAAATAGCTGATGGCTTGACCTCGTTGCTATTGCTATCATGTGTTTTGAAAACTCCTATGTGCTTCGCTTTAAAAACAGGGGCATATGTTGACAGCCAAAAAGGTCAAAGGAGGTTGCATTAGGACTTGCGAATCAAATACAAACAAAAATGATCAAATTTGGACTAGATAGGCAAAACCCAATTAAAATCGCCCTAGGCTGTGTGGCCCTGTACAAACTGGCCTTCCCGCATGGCCCTGTACAAACCGGCCCAGGTCGGTTTTGTCTGTCCGAATCCAATTCATCTTGAACTCGATCCAAACTCCCATGACCTCATGGAAACTAGTAGGCAACTTGGAAAGTTTTCCTACTGGGAGAAGACCATCCCCCATAGCCGATTTGATGTTAAGCATACACAATCGATCAAAAATCAATCTACTACTCATTTTCTCCAACTTTAGCTCTTTCAACCCCTGCTGTCCAGCGTCTCTCTCTCGGTAAGATTCATTCGCGTTCTTGGTGGCCTTACCGATCCTCGATCCTAGAGCAACCTCGTTGTGCTCCTTCCCGACGAGGACATCCCTGGAGGTGTTCGTGAGCTTTTCCTATGAAGAACGTAGGTCTACATCACACGGCCGACTCGCTGGTCGGCCTCGCTGTTTGAACCCCTCTCCGTTGTGTGCTAGACCGTGTGCGACCTCGGACATCCTAGCACGTGCTAGTGTGGACCTGAATCAACATCAATGATATCTTGCATATCACACTCCTGAAGAGAGGCTCCTCCAGCAATGTGTCTTGCATACCAAGCTCATCACTGGGTGGGCATCAGGGGAAGTGTTCATGTGCAAACATGTAGTTCAGCAACAGTCCAAAAGGTTGGCTAGGCTGATTTTAGCCTGCCTCTACTAAGCATTCTACGTCTTTCCTGGTGTGTGACCTAATTAGCGTCAACACACGCCCCAATGCACTCAAGTCATTAAGTGTCATCACGGTGTAATTAAACAAGTTACAAGGCATTTGTGAGAAAAATATATATTCGATCCTTCTGTTCAATGGAAGAGACGGCTTTAATGCTTCCTTCTGTAATAATGCATTAGTATTTTCTTCACAATGTTATATGACGGCTATCCGAGACACTCTCGGCCTGACCTATTCAAAAACTGCAAGTGGACGCTTAGGGTTCAAGCCTTCAAGGATTCTTTCGCTACTACAGCTTGCATCGTAAGTTGTCTTTCTTATCGAGATCGCCAGGCACATAGGATAGTTTTCAAGCCCATGCCTGAATTTGACAAAGTCATTGCGAAAACCTCGAGGTCACCTCTGCAATGTCAACCACAGCGAGAACAGAATCGTTCGGGTGATCTAGGGAGGCCTGTGTTGATCTACAAACATGCATGCAGTCCGTTAAGACTTCATGCATGCAGGTCGTCGTTTACTACCGTTAGTATAATGCTACAGCCTGATCACAAAAGATATGCTAACCCCGGGTTACATTACTATGGGTGATCTTGTTATCTTTTGATTGTCGTTTCACCAGCTGTGCATGTTTCACAGTGCTGGAGAGAATGGTCAAAAATGCATAGTCATGAGGATCGTGCATATTTGAGTCTATTGTAGTACGCATGTTTAGGGCTCAAGCCTTCAAGGACTGTTTCGCTACTAATACAGCTTGCATTGTACTTATTAATTAACCTTGTGAGCTGCCTTTCTTATCGAGATTTCCAAGTACACATAGGAGTAGTTCTTAAGTCCTTGGCTGAATTTGTCAAAGTCGTTGCGAAAACCTCGAGGTCACCTCTCCAACGTCAACCACTGCATGAGGAATAGAATAGTTCGGGTGATCAGGGGATATGCCTGTGTTTATCTTCAAACGTGCCCGTTGAGACTTAATGCATGCAGGTCTCCGTTTACTAGTTTTAATGTTAGTATAATGCTAGCTAGAGCCTGATCACAAAATATATATATATATATATATAACCCTGGATTACATTATTATTATATGGGTGATCTCGTGATCTTTTGATTTCGTGCATATTTCAGAGTGATGGTCAAATGCAGAGTCATGAGCATGCATGAGAGTATACTGTACTATGCATGCTGGATTTTTGCAAGTCTCTCAACGGAAACAATTTATCCCAAGCAAAAGCCAAGAAAGAGTTTATATGTTCAAGTAAGGGCCATAATCCTTTTGTTCTCAGGTCAGGGGTGAAATGGAGTATATGTATTAGCTTGGAAGTTGCTAGTACTATTCTTTTCAGTATGGGGTCTTTGTCCAGCAACACAATGTATATCAAGACCAAACATACAAATAATGTTTATGGATCTAGCCCAGCTTTCCAGCTATATATGAGACAAAGCTGTACAGTCACTAAAATATTTCACACATTTAGTATCAGTGCAAGGACTTGATGCATGGATAACTTCTGTATATCGAGACGAAGAATACAAACTAGTGAACTACTTAAACCGGAGCAACAAGCAGCTTTAGTTTCAATGGGACTTCCAAACACCGGTGAATGCTAAAACTTTGGGCCATCCATTTTCTTATCTGGAGATGAGACTTCATTAGCTGACCATCATCCATCACCTTGCTACTTGCATGTACTTTATGGTCAAGTCCAGAAGCTCCATTAATTCCAGTGGATTTTAAAAGCCTCCACTTTGTCTCCTATTGAAACACCACTACCATACGTGCATGCTATGAACGTAAAGAACCACTTCATGGCCTCAAGCACTATAAATACCCAAGCAGCATTCACCAGGAACCCATCTCAACTCAAGCAGCTCACAATGGCAGGCACAAAGCTAGTATCACTGGGGCTCATTGTCCTCATGAGCATGGGATTAGCCAATGCTGTTAGGGTGGCTAGATACTCTAGTGCTGATGGGACTGGCACAGGACAGGGAGGGGGTGGCGGATATGTGAATGGCGGGGGATCGGGGTCTGGGTCTGGCACGGGATCAGGTGATAGTGGTCCTTATGGTACCCATGCAAGTGCTGGAGGGGGTGGTGGAGGTGGTGGAACTAGCCAATACGGTGGGTCTGGATATGGTTCAGGGTCAGGGTCAGGTTCAGGGTCTAGTACATATAGTCAAGGACGGTATTCTGGCTATGGAGAGTCTTCTAATGCTGGTGGTGCCGGTGGGGGTGGGGGTGGAGGACAAGCCGGAGGTGCTTGGAATTCCAATGCTCAAGGATCCGGTAGTGGCACTGGTTCTGGCTCTAGCCATGCTAACAGGTATTGGTATGGATCAAATGGAGCAGGTGCAAGTGCTAGTGGCAATGGTGGTGGCACAGGAAATAGTCAAAATGGTGGCCGTGGCGGCGGTTCTGGTGCCGGAACTGGATATGGCAATGCCTACCCATAAATTCCATATAAGCCAATCTAAAGTTGGAGCCCATCGTAGTCCTTCCTTGTTTGTAGTCGTGAAGTTATTTGTTTTCTTTGTCCCTTTGTTACACTTTTGTTATTATTAAATTAATAAAGGGTCCAACTGTTGTAGCAACAGTAGCAGTCTTGTAAGGTTCTTATATGAACATGTTGTAGTCATGTCTGTTTGTGAAATGAAAAAATAACTTGTCCATCATTTGGCCACTATATCTAACCTCTTTGGAGTGATTAAGTTGAGACGCCTACACCATGCATGTTCACATGGTTATTAAATAGTATATACCAATGAAATTCCAAGAGTAGTTTATATCACTTACAACCATAACTCCAACAGGTACAATCCAGCCTAGAACATAATTAACAAGAACTGCTGCCACTTTATGTCGGAGATAACTTTTTACAAAAAAAGAAAAAAGTGATCCTGTGCATAGGGCTTCACTATTTCACCCTCTTTCCTGAAACAAAACTTCTAGAACTGTACTTAGTCAAACTTCCTTATGTTTGACTAACTTTATAAAAAGAATAATATCATCTCTATGATAGAAAATAAGTATATTATGAAAATATATTTCATATATATCTAGTAATACTAATTTTATAGATATTAGTGCTCTTTTCAGTACATTCTATAAAATTTAAAACAGTTGACTTAGAACAATATTAGAAATTGATTTCTTTTAGAATGGAAATAGTACGCAACATATTCCACTACGGTTAGCTTCTTCCTCTTGTCCGCCATTATGCACTACTCCCAGACGCCCTCCCTCCCACAGCGACCGGCCGCCCCTGTCCTGTTGCATCCATTTCCAATAGCTCACCTGCCTAACCACTCTCCTACCACTCCACCCCTACGTGTCGTTACTTATTATAGTTGTAAAATCCATGGCAGGGCAAAGCCAGCCTTAAATATCATATCAGTCAGCTAAAACATATTGTACAGTGAACCTTGAATCAAATAATAATTTACTAAATTAAGATTTTCTGAATTTTGTAGGAGTCAACTGACCCCAACAAAATTCAAGAACCACGTGGTGCTAATATAAATACCCTAAGTATATATTATGTAGCAGGCTTTGTGTTAAGCATCTGTGTGGCCAAAAAGGGTCAAACAATGTGGCCTAGTTTGGTGGTCGATGCTTTCAGCGTTCGTACATCGTGCTTCTTGGCTCTCGTGAATGACTAATTAAGGGGGCGGATACTTGATGTCCAGTTCTAATCAATTATTCGTCTTCCATCGGCAATCAGTCTATATCATCGTACTTTTTGAACAATACATTATAGTTCACATTACTACTATTGGTTTACTCTAATGCATAATTTAGATCTCATTTAGAGTGTTGCTCGATCGAGACCTTTATATTCTTCAGGACCCCTAGCAGATTTCGATCGGGGAGGGCAACGGAGTGGACGAGGTGGCTCGATTGCGCCCTGTGCTTGGCTGCTCACCGGCTCAACATTCTTGTCCCTCGATTGCGTGCCTTGTAGGAGGATCACCGAGAAGGGAGTGAAAGAGGCCAGATCTGCTATCTTTTGATCATTGTACTCATCCTGCTATTCACATATGGATCACGGATGGATGTAATGTTTGGAGCCCATGTCTACTTGATTCGTAGAAGGCACCAAGTCTTTTGTGGAGGCCACCATGGCGTGCAACACAAATAATGTACGGAATGATGGATACATAATTACATATACTGCACATGTGTCGGCTACAAAAAATCAGAAATAATTTCAATACATCGAGGTAATCTATTGTCATCTGCTGGTTACGGGGATCATGGAAAACTTTGGTTTGGAATAAGCATGGGGAAGATGGTGACAGCTTACTTCAAGAAGCCTCTCTTCGGTGGTGGATTGAGCCAGCAGTGACGCTAAGTTTCTGGATCCTAGGCTTACGACCCGGCAGTGATAAGTAATTATAGTTGGGTCAAGCACGACCGGCAGTCACTACTACACAAACGATTATGCGCAGCGTTGCACTTTTACACTCCGTGTCGGTCACCTATTTGTGTCCGCGGCGGTAAATCCCTCGATTTACCGCGGCGGGCATTTTTTATTTACCATGGTGGGCACTTTTGCCCATTTACCGTGGCGGACATCTTAAGACACCCGCGACGAAAAAAGAGTATTTTCCGTGGCGGGCGTATTAAAATGCCCGCCACGGTAAATCAGTTTACCGCGGCGGGCATCTTATAAGGCCCGCCTCGGTAAATGCAGGCCCGCCACGGGCATCTTTTCAGTATGTGGTCTTTGTCCAGCAACACAATGTATATCAAGACCAAACATACAAATAATGTTTATGGGTCTAGCCCAGCTTTCCAGCTATATATGAGACAAAGCTGTACAGTCACTAAAATATTTCACACATAGTATCAGTCACTACGCCAGATTTGCACATCACTGCCGGCATCATCACTGCCGGATTTGTGAGAACCAGCAGTGATGTACTTTCACTGCCGGTTATGAGCTTGAAAATGAAAAAATGATTAGGGCTGGGCCAAAACTGGCAGTGAAGGACCACATCACTGCCGGTTTGTGGTTTGAACTGGTAGTGTTTTGGCGGGCACTCATCACTGCCGGTTCAAGCCACAAACCGGCAGTGATTGTGCTGTATCACTGTCGGTTCTAGCCAAGAGCATAAAAAGGCTGCAGCCGTCCTCTTCTTCCTCCCCTCTTCCATCCCGAGAACAGAGGCGCGCTTTTGGGCTCTTCCCTCCATTATTGCGGCTACTCTTCACCATGAAGCTAGTGCTTGGATTTTAAAGAATGGCTTGATCTTTTTGCTTTAAGGCTAGTAACAAACGTCCACTCCTTTGATTTTGTTGCTTAATTAGCTTCGTTTTGTTGGCTACATTGCTTGATTCTCATTCTAGTTCTTTCTCCATTCTAGAGAGCACTTTTCCAATTGGACATTTGTGCAAGGCTCAAATTATGGTGAATCCATCATCCAAAAAGTTGATGTGTATGAACACATTTAAATTCCTAGCTAATTATTCCATGGTGGTCAAGATCATCATTATTAGTATGTGATGCTATATTTAGTTCTTAGAAGTAGAGTAGAATAGTTGTTCCTCAATATTGTGCAATAATTGTTTTTTGCTACGATTTTCAATTTACAGGGCCGGGGCTACCAATTTCAATTTTTCAATAATTAGTGTACAATAATGTTTTTCAAAAATGGTACTTTCGAGCTACAATTGTTGTTCATGAAGCTCGATTTCTTATTAATTCTTTGTAATTGCTGTCTCAGTATTTTTTTGTGCAGAGATGGATCGAGAGTGGATGCATCTGTCCCGAACGGACAAGCGGTACATGCTGAAGCCCTGTCTTCTGCCCATGCAAAGATTGCAAGATTCATAGGAACTTTCATTAAATTGAGTCTATATGATCACACTTGATTACCAGGGAATTCATGCCAAACTATACGATATGGACTATGCATGGCGAGGTTGGTGTGAATGTTCTGCGAGAAAACGATGATGATGTGGACATGCCTGACGTAGCCATCCACGATGCTGATGAAAAACCCGGTGTCAACACGGAACCTATGGCCACAGTTAATAATGTGTTTAGGAACACGCTAGCTGACGACACCGAGGATAACGATGGCATTTCTCAGCTGCTACGTAATGTAGAGACCGGATGTCTTAGTGAAAGACAGCTGAGAAAGCTAGAGAAAATGAGACAAGATGGCAAAACACCATTGTATAGGAATTGTCTAATGAACAAACTAGAAGCCGACATCATGCTGTTAGAGTTCAAATCGACAAACGGATTGAGCGATAAAGGCTTCGATCAGTTGTTAAGTATAATAAGGAAAATGCTCCCAAAAAAACTAGTTGCCAGAAAAGACATACTTGGCCATGCAATTGATCTACCCCATCGGCCTCGAGGTTGAAAAAATTCACGCGTGTTCCAATGATTGCATATTGTACTGTGGAGAAAAATACAAAGACTTGGACAAGTGCCCCAAGTGTGAAACTCCACGGTATAAGGAAGGGCCGTCAGATGAGGGTACCAAGACCAGAGGAGGTCCCATAAAGGTCGTTTGGTATTTCCCTATAGCTCCACGGGTGCATAGGCTATTTGCATGTGCAAAGTCAGCCAAGCTATTGCGCTGGCATGGCGAAGAGCGTAAGAAAGATACAATGATGAGGCACCCCACCGATGGGCATGACTGGAGGACTGTCAATACTATGTTCTATAAGGATATTGGTGGAGAGGTAAGGCACCTTTGGTTTGCTTTGAGCACAGATGGGATGAATCCTTTCGACCAGGTTAGAAGCAATCATAGCACCTAGCAAGTGACGCTCTGTATATACAACCTTCCACCTTGGGTCTGTATGAAGCAGTCGTACATCTAGATGCCACTACTGATCCATGGGCCAAGATAGCCTGGGAATGACATCGATGTCTTTCTGGAACCAGTGATCGATGAACTAGTGGAGATGTTTGAAAAGGGTGTGCCGGATGTTTGGGACGAGTACAAAAAGGAACATGTCACAATCAAGGGAGTACTTATCGCTACAATCACTGACCTGCCAGGTCGAGGATCGTTGTCCGGAGAGAAAACAAAAGGCTATACTGGATGTGTGGAGTGCTTGGACTACACCGATGCGGTAAATCTGCCAAATAACTCAAAGATAGTTTATATGGGACACCATAGGTTCCTACCTAAGGATCACCCTTACCGCAGGAACAGAAAAGATTTCAACGGTACTATTGAGAAACGCTTAGCTCCAAAATATCAAGACGGGCATGTGATACTTCGAGAACTCAACAAACTAGAGGTTGTCCTTGGGAAGGGGGACAATGCAGTAGCTGCGCCTGATGGGAGCATTTGGAAGAAAAAATCGGTTTTCTGGAAACTACCATACTGGCCGTTTTTTGAGTGTATGCCACTGTCTTGATCCCATGCACATCACTAAAAATGTGTGAGCTAACACTCTTAACACCTTGATGGACACCGGGGGGACATCGAAGGATTCACTAGCCACACGCCTGGACATGCAACACTTGGGAATCAGGAAGGAGCTGCATCCCGTGGAGCTAGAGAATGGCCAGTTCAAACTTCCGGTTGTGTCATGGACATTGAAGAAGGAAGAAAAGTGTGCGCTTATTTCTTTCTTCAATGAACTTAAAGTCCCGATGGGCTACTGTGCGAATCCGAAGAGGCTAGTGAACATGAGAGAACTCAAGTTCAACTATGGCCCTATGAAGGCCCATGACTGTCATGTCATTATGACTCAGCTGCTCCCTGCTGCCCTGCGTGGTATCCTCCCCCCAAAGGTCCGCACCCCAATTATAAAGCTTTGCTCGTTCTTCAACATGATCTCAAAAAAGGTCATTGATATGTCCACACTAGAGCAGCTGCAGCGGGACATAGCCGAAACTCTCGTTAGGCTTGAGATGCATTTTCCGCCGACTTACTTTGATATCTCATTGCATCTGCTCATTCATCTTGTTGACCAAATTAGAGCCCTTGGCCCAATGTACCTTCATCAGATGTTCCCTTTCGAAAAATTGATGAAAGTTTTCAGGAGGTATGTTAGGAACAGATTCTGGCCAGAAGGGGGCATGGTTGAAGGATGGTCAACGGAGGAGGCCATTGAGTTCTGCACATATTATCTAGACATCAAAAGGGTTGGAGTTCTAGAATCTCATCATGACGGAAGACTACGTGGCAAAGGAACGGTCGGGGAGAAATCTGTTACAGTAGACGACCTTGTTTCTTTCAGACAGGCACAGTTCGCTGTTCTCTAGCAAGCCGAGGGTGTGATGCCATACATTGACGAGCATAGGCAATCGCTGCAAACTCTGTATCCGAGCAAGTCATAGGCTTGGCTGGATAAAAAACATAAGGAGGAATTTGTCAGCTGGTTGCGACGTCGCTTGCTTGGAATAAAGTTGGGTAATTAACTGGATGCCTTAGCCATAGGACCTTTGAGTACATATCTTAAGTACCAAGGGTATGAGATCAATGGATTCACATTTTACACAAAAAAGCAAGATGGAAAGAGCACATACCAAAATTGTGGTGTTCATTTTGATGCTCACGACGAAAACGGCAACATGCAGGCGACATACTATGGTTTCATAGAGGAGATATGGGAGCTAGCCTACGGTCCGTTGAAGGTAGCTCTTTTTCGCTGCCAGTGGGTCTGGCTCGAGGAAATCAACGCTGACAGCGAAGGGTTCACTACCATTGATCTCACTAAGACCACATACAGAGACGACCCCTTCGTCCTTGCAAGAGATGTTATGCAAGTCTTCTATGCAAGGGACAACAAGACAAAAGGAAGGCTAAAAGTAGTCCTAGAAGAGAAAAGGAAGATTGTCGGTGTCGATGGAGTGACGGACGAAGAAGACTATAGGGGCTATCAGGAAATGCCTCCATTCGGGGCGAACGTACCCCTACCTATCCTTCAAGAGGGTGACGAACCTGCTTACGTACGAATTGATCACAATGAGGCCCTCATTGTTGATGCACCTAAAGATAGTTAGATTATTGTTAACTATGTAATCATTATGCAAACGTTGTATCAGTAATTCGCATTGAATATTTAATTTATATTTTGTGCACATCTCTACAATTTAATTATTGACTATGTAATCAAATATTAAGATGATGTTCACAAACACTATTATTTGATAATTATGGACCATTAATTCATTATCATAGAATTAAATAATCAAGACACAAATTTTTGTGTTATTTTAGAATATAAACTAACTACATTATTTCTATTAATAAATAAATAAATAAAGAAAAGCAAACTAAGTGAACTCCCTGTTCTAGCTCAGCGGTTAAGGCCGCGCACTCTGTACTCTGAGACCCGCGCTCGAATCCCAGGCGGGCCAAACTTTTTTATATTTTTTTACAAAAGGCTACGATGGCAGGCTCCAAACCAACACTGTTTTTTTATATTTTTTACCTAAAGTTGGCGGCGGCCCTTCACTGCCGGTTTTGGGTTTAAAACCGGTAGTGATATCTTCTATCACAGTCGGTTGCTCAAACCGACACAGAAGGCCCAATTCACTGTCAGTTTTTAAACTAAAACCGATAGTGATGTATAGATGCTCCTCACATGCCAACAGTGCTCCCATGACCACAACCGTTGGAACACTGCTCCCACCTACCCCGACAACTTTAGTTCAGAAATAAAAATGTACCACGACTACTAGCCCCTATAAAATGGCCCTCGGCCAGGAGCTAGCCTCTCCATGCATGTTGGTTTTAGCTAGGCCTTATCAGCCATGATACAATGTTTTTCTCTCACAACAAACCACAGATATCGTTATGCATCGTAGTCCACCAAAATGGTGCACACATGAGGTACTAGAAGAATGCTACTGAAGATAGAGCAACACCAAAGATTGGAGATGCCACGAGGTTCACAGAGCCATCCGCTGTGGTGCGCTCTGAACTATATGTCCATAGAGACCTGGTGTGCTCTGGGCAATTTCCTGCCCCAAAGCGGCATTGGTTCATAGGTGCGGTGCCGAGCTGAATCCGATGTGCTCTGGACTGTACCGAGAAAAAAGCCATGGCCTATAGAGGCATTGATTCATCGATGCCACCTAATCATCTCCAACCGGTATAGCTCGTAGACCACCTCGGTGCTGTTATTTATATTATCTTTTTGACCTTTACACCGCTTAATAAATTATAAAATTAAACCAAAAAAATTGGACCACCCTGGATTCGAACATGGGTATCGGGGGCTAAGTTGCGGGGTCTTAACCGTTGAGCCAGTAGGAGGTATTCGAAAGAAGTGGAAAAGATAAGTTACTTATGCAGTAAGCACTACACGGAAATCACTGCCGGTTTAAAGAATGGCCCGGCAGTGATGTGACAGATGACAGCCATGCTGCAACACGTTATTATCTAGAAGAGCAACAGTCCTATTGCCCCCTCGATCTCCGGTACGTAGCATATCATATACTACGATCTTGGTGACAACGAGGTAAGCAAAACGAGGTCATACAAAATGCAACATCCAATATGCAAGCAAATAAAACGAGAGGTCATGCAATGCAAAGTATCAACCCAATTCAGGTGATGATGATCAAACAAAGGATACGACGACATGGTTTTTTTCAGCACCAGTAAATTATTACATCGCCCTAAAGGCATTGATTAATCACTAGTGCTACTAATTACTGCCGGTGCTGCCGCATGCGTCGTCCCCCGGCTACCGGCGGTAGTGCTCCTCTTCGCACTTCTTTCGCTCAACCCTGCAACAGCACCGCCGTTCTATGTCCATCGCGAGATGCCGCTCGGTCTCCTCCTGGCGGCGACGCTCCTCCTCCTCGTGGCGGCGCTCATCCTCCTTGGAGATCTCAATGACGTGCTTCAGGATGCAGTCGTCGGTCTCCTTCTATGCGACGGCGTGGAGGTGCTGGTCCTCCTCCTCCTTCCGAGCCGTCTCCAACAAATTGAAGACGACCTCCTCCACCGGAAGAGGTTCGGTTCCTCCTCTGATGCGGTCTCCCAGTCCGGATCGTCCTCGAGGTCCTCGAGGTCCGATTCGGACAACGGCGTCGGTGGAGTCGGGGGGCGACGTGAGGACGATGGGTTGAGCTTCGCCCATGTTGTCTTCAAGCGGCGAGGCATTATGCGTGGCGACGGGTACGTCGAGGGCCAGGGCGAGGTGTGCATGGGAAGGGCGGTGCTTGGCTTTCTTGACGCGCGGTGGTGTGGCGGCCGACTATGTGCATGGGGGCCTAGCTTATATAGGCGTGTTGGTGTGGAACTGATCATGGTGCAATAACTCGCACCCCCTGCGTTGTGAAACGGCATTGAACCACCATTGCGCCTGCGTTGAGCACGCCTGCGTTTGGGAACCGGCACGAGCAGCCAATGGACGTGTAAACACGGCGTCTCTTCATGGGGAACTGAAGGGCTCTCCCCTCGGAAATGGAGCACGCCTGCATTGGGAGCGCGCCTACATTTGGGAACCGGCGCAAGCAGCCAATGGACCAGCGTTTGGTAATTAAAATAGCGGCTCTTCATGGGAACCGTGCGACCAATGTGGCCGAGGAGTTGAAGGGGCCTACGCGCAAAGCAGGGATAGATAATCACTCAAAGGAATAAATTCCTTCAAACATTCGGAAATCAGGCGATATCTCAATGGTTTGTCCGCTGCTCTGGAACTTGTAGGCTTCGGTTCGATTCAGGGATGCAACACATTTATTTTATATTTTTGACCTTTAGACCGCTTAATAAATTATAAAATTAAACCAAAAAAATTGGGCTGCCTAGGACTCGAACACGGGTCTCGGTGGCTAAGTTGAGGGGTCTTAACCGTTGCGTCAATAGGAGAAGTTCGAAAGAAAACGAAAACTTATCCTACTTAACACCTAAGTTAAACCTAACCGCTACACAACATCACTGCCAGTTTGGGGGATAACGCGGCAGTGATGTACACCATCATTGTTGGTTTGCAAGCAAAACCGGCAGTGATGAGCTATTTCCTGAAATAAATTAATAATTTATAAAATAGAACAAAAAAATTTGACCCGCCTGGAACTCGAACAAGGGTCTCGGGGGCTAAGTTGAGGGGTCTTAACCATTGTGCCAGTAGGAGGAGTTCGAAGGAAAACGAAAACTTATCCTACTTAACACCTAACTGCTACAGAACATCACTGCCGGTTTGGGGAGTGACCCGGCAGTGATGTGCCCATCACTGTCGGTTTACAAGAAGAACCGGCAGTGATGAGCTACAGCTATAAAAGTGGCGCGGGTTGAAATTATCCCAATTCATTTCAACCCCGCGCCAACCTATAGCACCTGGTTTTAAGAACAAAACCAGATACGCACCATATGTGAGCACAGGAAGTCAAATCTCACATATAGCTACAAATAAAGGTAATATCAATAGACAATGCTTAAATACATAGCATATTAGTATAAAGATTATAACCTCAGAGTATAAACGGCAGAAAGACAACTCTGATTTTTAGGCGAAGACTCCAAATCCACAGGGACAACTGTCTGGTTGATCACAAGCCTAATTTCTCCAAATTCTAGCAATCTGGTACCCATCCGGGATTTTTCCAAAGATTTAAAAAGTAAAACAAGCGTAAGTACATGTCGTACTCAATAAATATAACATGGGGTTCATGAGGCTCAAAAGGCTGACACTGGTTTAACTGTGATTAGCTTTTAATTGTCACAATTTTAGCATAGGAGTAGCAACAAGTTTATCCATAAGCCCATATAAATACATGATCAGGTAAACATGAATAATGAATAGCAAAAACAGTAATCATTAGTGAGCATCTTTATCATCAGTATTATTAGTGTTCATCATCTATTCTGCAAGGGTTCCAAGGCCGCTCGTGACTGTGGGCACGGCTGATATACCAGTTTTACACTCTGCAGAGGTTGTACACTTTCACTGTGAGTCGTGATTTACCCTTTCGCCCGAGGTGATCAGCCTCTTGACCCACTACCAAGGAAGGTCGGTAGGGTTCACTATGAAGCATTTCAAAGGTTCGTCTAACAAGTTAGGGCTGCTAGGTTTCTGTGGCCTGCGAATGTAGGGCTCCCCTTCCGATAGGCACAATGACGTGCAGCCTATACACTGATGGATAGAGGCCACACTATATCCAACCCAGAACACACCCCTCTTGCACCATAAAGGTAACCACTAACAAGCTACAAAAGGTCATCATACTAAGCTAAAGCTAGAGCCATGTAGCCCTCACAGCTGTACTGTAAGTCCCGGATGATCACTTACAGATACCCCTCCCCCCCGCGTTGCCGGAGCACCACCCCGCGCCAGAGCACCGCCCCACGCCATCCACCGCCCCATGTCATAGCACCGCCCCACACCGAAGCACCGCCACACGTCGGAGTAGTGCCCCAGGCCAGAGCACTGCCCCAAGCCGGATCACCGCGCCGTCCGTGCCAAGCCGGAGCACCACGCTGTCCGTCCCACCACCGAGGCCTTCAAGAGCGCGGAGACAGCTGCTTTCCCACCCCCACGGTGAGTGCGTGGCTCACTGCCCGCTACGTGTCTGATGAAATGTCCCACAGCTACTTACTTGAATCAGTTTGATCATGCAGTGTGTGCTGTCATACGGTTTGATCATGCAGCTATGAATGCTAGAACCTAGGTTTGCCACACAGTGTGTGCTATCTGTTTCTTTGAGTTTCTGGACGCATTGCTAGTAAGTAGTACATTGTTACTTAGTAGCACATTGCTCAGCTCTATTCATCAGTATACTGATAAGAACAAAAGCGTAATTTTTTTTTTGGTTACATGGATAAACATAGCAGGGACTCATAATACTTGATAGAAATTGCTCTCTGAACATTAATGGTAGTTTGTTTTCGGAGTACTTGCATTTTCTCTATGAAACAAACTTACGTTTTCTCTGTGAAACCATCTTCTCCATGCTATTAGCATAAAGATGCATAATTATTAACTTATGCAAGATTACAAGTAATACATAGTTATGTAGCCTTGTGCATTAAATTGGAAATATTTTCCAACAATCCTATCTTATTATGAGTTTTTGCATGTCACTTTCCTGGGATAGTATGAGATGCATATTTGCCCCTACCAACCATGTAAGTTTCAAATCAAAGTATCACTAATTTGGAACGATGCTTACCTGCACTGATACTTGTGAAAGAACCTCACGCCGATGGTTGGGCGATTTATAGTGAGACTGAAGACTCTTAGGCATCTCTAGGAGTATATCCAAAAGTATTAAACTAGCTCTCTAAATCATCATTTGGTTTTTAACGAATAAAAATATTCTTTATATCTTTCCTACATCTAACAACTATTACTAAGGCACGTGAATAGCTATTTTCCAAACACTCCTATCTATGCAATGGTCGTGTGTTATTCGTAAATATATTAAATTGTATAAGAATCATGTTTGAATGACAACCTAATTTACTTAAATGTATAGGCAACCATGACATGGTATGTAGTGCATGTTGGTCACATGCCTGGGATTTATCTAACCTAGGAAGATTGCTATGCTCAAGTCAATCGCTACCCTGGTAATTTGCACAAAAAATACAACACAGAAGATGAAGCTTTCAAGGCCTACTATAGTCATCCGGCCTACCTTGCAAACCATGGGCAACCAGCCTACTATGGTCCAATGAATGCAAACCATGGCCATCCGCTGGCACTGGAGATCGAAGAGAAGCCACCCGCCGGAGATGTGAAGATTAGGAGAATTGCTCCTTGGTCTTGGAAAGATGTCATGCTTTTATTTATGGCTATGGTCATCGCTTTTCTTATTTGGAAGTTGATGTAGGCTTAGTTTCATAGAAGAGTAGGTGGACTTTGTTGTATGTGGTCAATCAAACAAGGAATTTGTTCTAGGTGAACATATGCTATTATTTGACTTATTATTAGACTTTGCATTAAACATATTATATATATATGAACATATGCTATTAGTAGTTGTCCACGGCCAAAACTAACCACGATCGTGTCACAGCCATGACTCATCGTCGCCTGTTACCCCCATCACCGAAGAACTGATCGGCAACAAGAAGCGGCTGATATCGCTGGGACGGGAAAGCCGCATGATCTGACAAACGGTGACGGTGTCAATCAGGTCGGTGAGAACGAGCAGCCATGGACCCCGTCCGGCCTGCTCGATCTGGGTCAAAATGACCAAGATTGCCTGGTAACTTTGGTATCATGTCACTATGTAGCCACACACGCTAATCAATTGAGAGGGACATACCTTACTTGGTGTCTCTAGCAGGAGCCTCCGCTGGCCGAGGAGCCAGAGGCTTCGGGTAGTAGGAAGGCCAGATCCAAGCGAGGCATGTCAAAGATTTCTGTTGGTAGGAATGCACACTGGCACATTACTGAGTTTGATGAATTCGGGGATCCACTCTCACCGCCTATAGCTTGGACCAAATACAAGACTATCCTCGGGTTACTTGTTAGGGACTTCATCCGATTAAGTATAGGAAGTGGATTGGGAAAGATGATGACTGGTGGAGGGTTCCCGAAAGCGAGAAGGATTACATATGGGATGTCAAGATCCCAGAGTATTTCACTTTCCCAGCCAAGTATGATAGGGAGTTAGTCAAGAAAAAAGCAAAAGAAATCATCAGAACATGCTTCAAGAATTTCAAGGGGACATTGTATAAGAATTTTGTCCTCCAAAATAAAGAGCCAGATTTCGATGGTGGACAGTTTAGCAAGCAGAAGGACTTCTAGCAGGCTTTCAAGAAATACAAGTTATCTGAGGAGTACTTAGAACTGAGCAGGAAGAATAAGGAGAATTCACAGAAAGCGATGAATCGTCATCATCTCGGCTCTCGTGGCTATGCCAAAAAGATGCCAGAATTTGAAGCATAACTTCAAAAGATGGATCGCCTTGCTGAGGAAGGCGTTCAGGTTGAGACCACCGATTGGGAGCCTAGATCGGTAATATACTGTATGGGGAGGAATGTACGGCATGCCAAGAACAGGAGCTTTAGCTCCTCAAATCTACCCATTAGCAAACTCATCCAGAGGATCTCCCAAGTAACTGAGGAGGTGAGGCAAGGGACTCGCACTTCTAATAGGGAGAAAGACGTGCTCTCCCAAGCACTCGGAACCAAGGAGCACCCTGGTCGCACTAGAGGTTCGGTGTTGTTCCTTGGAAACTAGCATTCCCCCAAGAATCTAACACTTACCGGAGCCGCTCGAGGGGTAGAGAGGAACATGAGGCAGAGTATTTGAGGAGACTAAAAGAGATGGATGACAGAATGGAAGCATGGATTGAGGCGACCGTTGAAGCGTGAGTCGAGCAAATTTTGCTGTCTAAGGGGTCAGCAGTACCACAAAACCCTACTCCCACTGCCTTTAGCCCACAGTTTAGGGGTCGCAGCAGCTGTCAGATCGACCCCACTCGACGAAGAAGAGGTGAATGTGCCTCATCCGGTGGACAACATCACTGAACCCATCAATGTCAAGTTGTACATCCGTCAGGATTGGACAAAGGACAAGGTGGCACTCGGCCAGGCCTGGCCTGTGGGAGATGGGACAATTAATGGCCGCCCAATTCCACTAGGGTACGCTCGCGTCACCATTGACAGAATACTTGATAAGAAGTATAACAAGATACCCATTGAGTACCCCATAGCGAAAGACAGGCCGAAACTTGGTCATAACAAGGGCTCTCAAGTGGCCTAGCGCAAGCGCTTCATTAAGCTTGACCACCAATTGTCCTCTGATGATGAGGACGACTGCGAGTCTTTGCCCACCCACGATGATAACTCACCATCTCCCAACAGAGATCACTCCCCTCCTCATCCGGAGCCATCACCCCTGAGAAGACAGAGGTCTCCTTCTATTCCTCCTCGTCTGACTCCATCTTCATCACACCTGAGAAAAGAGACTCCTCCTCCTCCTCCTCCTCCTCCTCCTCCTCCTCGTCGACTCCATCTTCATCAGTGCTGGGAAAACATAATTCTTGTCGTCATCCTCCTCCTCCTCCACCTCAGCCCAAAACAAGATCAAGGACATCCTTGCAGTCACAGAAAAGGTCCTTGAATTCGGTCGCTAATGCTCCCAAAGTGGACCAACAGAGAAAATGAAAAAGGTCGTTCAGTGGCAGCGTTACCTCCTTGACGGAAGAAAAATTTACAGCACACATCAAGAAGGAAGATTATATTAGTTTCTTCAATCTCTGTGCCTCACTGCCTTCGTTTATGTTGAAGTCCGAATTCGAAAGGCAAACACAGAATAAATACGCTACAACAAGAAATGAAGAAATACACAATAAAGATTTAAGGAACATACAGAAGTACATCGAAGACAACCTAGGATTAACCATGGAAGAGGCCGCGACCATCTATTATGATGTACAAGGGACGGCAACACCAGCAATGAAGTATGTAAGGGGCAATTTTTTGGTTCCCGATCATGAGTTTAAAAATCTGACAACATATATACGCCATTTACATGAATATTACATGGCTCAAGCAACAGAGACGGACAGCTTTGGTTTTGAGGTTATTATCCATTCGCCACATGTTTTCAATTATCCTGAAGAAGAGAAGTTCGATGTCGAGTGGGAGTGCTTGTTCCAGCTATACCAGAAACGCGATCTCGATGTTCAACTGTTGACACTGTGGACTATGTAAGTACCCTACATGCACGACATTACAATTAACTACTCTCTCGAGACACAAATTGTTAACTTTTGAGCACTTCCCATGATTTTATGTAGGTGTATAGCAAAATTTTGCATTCTAAAAAGCAAATGGGATTACATAGGCTTCTTGGACCCCATGCGAGTCAATGAGAGGACATGTCTAGGCCTCGATGGATGTGATGTGGAAGACCTAAAACAGAGATTGATTGCTGTTTTCGATGAATTCACGATGAAGAAGAAAACTCACATACTTCTAGCCTACAAATGCGAGTATATGTCCTCGGCTTTTAATTTTATGCTTCTTTTTTCGTTAAGATTATTAAATAATTAGGATTCTGTGATTGCAGCAACCATTTCGTCTTCATTTGTGTTAATCTTGCCAAAAATCTGCTCGAGGTGTGGGACTCGAAGAAAAAACCATTTCATCATCTGGATGCACTGGTGTTAGTGTTGAATTACTAAGCGATCCTAATAACATATTATTTTCTAATCACACATATCCGCTTTCTAATGTTTCTCCTTTTAATGTTGCTCAGTGTCCGAAGAAGTCATATCGGTGGGAAGCCGGTCCCATTCAAGGTTGTCGAAATGGAGGGGAAGTACCTATCACAGCCGACGGGAAACAATGAATGTGGGTTTTATGTAATGTGGGCCGGCGGGAAACAATGAATGCGGGTTTTATGTAATGTGGGCAATGCTTCGCTACATCGGCGGGAAATCGAAAGAAGCCGATAAGTTGGTGTGTATAATCCCCATTTAATTTATGTCTGTTAATAATTCAACAAAATGATTTACTGATTCCTCTTTGGATATCATCTTTTTTGAACGACAGCGCAAGAAACATAACCACGAAAGGCTGTTAGACACAGAGATCGTCGCACTGCAATTGAAGCTAGAAAAATTCATCTTACCCGAGGTATTGGAAAAAGATGGAGACCAACGACTGCATCCTAAAGCGCGTCGTCGAGATCTCTAGGGAGGATGAGCGCCGCCGTGAGGAGGAGGAGCACCGCCACCAGGAGGAGACCGAGCGGCGTCTCGCGATGGACGCGGAACGGCGGCGCCGGTGCAGGGCTGAGCGAAAGAAGCACGAAGAGGAGCACCGCCGCCGGTAGCCGGGGGACGACGCATGCTGCAGCACCGGCAGTAATTAGTAGCACTAGTGATTAATCAATGCCTTTAGGGCGATGTAATAATTTACTGGTGCTGAAAAAGCCATGTCGTCGAATCCTTTGTTTGATCATTATCACCTGAATTGGGTTGATACTTTGCATTGCATGACCTCTCGTTTTATTTGCTTACATGTTGGATGTTGCATTTTGTATGACCTCGTTTTGCTTACCTCGTTGTCACGAAGACCGTAGTATATGATATGCTACGTACCGGAGATCGAGGGTCAACAGGACTGTTGCTCTTCTAGATAATACCATGGTGCAGCATGTCTGTCATCTGTCACATCACTACCAGGCCATTCTTTAAACCGGCAGTGATTTCTGTGTAGCAGTTACAACATAAGTAACTTATCTTTTCCACTTCTTTCGAATACCTCCTACTGGCTCAACGGTTAAGACCCCACAACTTAGCCCCCGATACCCGTGTTCGAATCCAGGGCGGCCCAATTTTTTTGGTTTAATTTTATAATTTATTAAGCGGTCTAAAGGTCAAAAAGATAAAATAAATAAACCATGGCACACATCCTATACTAGCGCAACGGTTAAGTGTCTGAACTCTGTGGCCCGAGACCCGAGCTCAAACCCGAGGGCTGGCACAATTTCTTTTTAATTTTTTATATATCACTGCCGGTTTTCAAAATAAACCGACAGTGATAACAGGCATCACTATCGGTTTCCTCTCATCACTGTCGATTTCCTCTCATCACTGCCGGTTTCTTGAAACCGACAGTGATGTTTATATATATTAAAAAATTCTTTCATATACTGAATAAATAGAAGCATATCTATTTCTACATCGAAATGGCTTGAATTTTTTTTGGCAAGTGTGTACACCCAAATTAAGATCCCACACAGGATCTTAGGTTTTTCTAATCATTTTTTTTTATGAATTATATTTTTCTGTGTGCTGAATGGGACAAAAGAGGATGAATTTCATCTTGGACCCAATAGATTTTTTCATTCACCTCTACAAAATTCTTATCCCTAGGGCACATTAGAGCCTGTGTAAAAATTTGGCACCGTTCCGGATTTTTTGTGGGTAGACTCAGTTCAACCTATAATTAAACGGTCTCGTCGCGCGAAAATTCAATTAAACCTCAGAAAGTAGCAAACCTTCTCCGGAAAATCCCAAACTTGGTGTTTCCTTCACACGTGGCACGTGCAAGCCTAAGAAAAAGTTTGAGACCAATACAACACCGGAATGCCTATGAACCACAAAACCTTAATAACCTATGTGTATAGTCATGGTTCGATAAAAGGGCACATGTACCTCTGTAAAGCATGTATACTCCGCCTATGTCGACGTGGCTCGAAATTTTTTTGGCAAGCATGTACACCCAAATAAAGACCCCACACAGGATCTTAGGTTTTTCTGTTCATTTTTTTATTTATTATATTTTTCTCTATGCCAAATGATACAAAAGAGGGTGAATTTCATCTTGGACCCAATTTTTTTTCATCCACCTCCACAAAATTCTTATCCCTAGGGAACATTAGAGCCTATGTAAAAGTTTGGCACCATTCAGGATCTTTTAGTGGGTTGACTCAGTTCAACCTATAATTAAACAGTGTCGTCGCGCGGAAATTCAATTAAACCTCAGAAAGTAGCAAACCATCTCCGGAAAATCTCAAACTTTGTGTTTCCTTCACACGTGGCACGTGCAAGCCTAAGAATAAGTTTGAGACAAATACGACACCGAAATGTTACACGAATTACTTGCATGACAATAATTAAACACACAAAGCCGTACATATTAAAATTAGAACCCAATTAAACTACGACCTTGAAAACCTAGCTAAATAAACATTAATTACTATCGGAATCACTGCCGGGATCGATCGGGCCATGCACACTAACATACCTCGGTAGCCATATATGGTAATTGATGTCACGGATTATGTATCCGCTTGTATCAATGAAGTCCAATGCCCGTATGTGTGCACTCTCTCGTGCCTCACAATACCGAAAGAATGGTAGGCCATAGATGTAACCTACTGAACGACCACTGCCCCTGTTAGTAATCCTTATGCAGTACTGGCATCCTTCAATAGTGAGCTGGCCTGGGTTTCCATTGTAGAAGTCCCAATCGTACCCGAGTTGCTCCGTAGCTTGGTTTAGAACGGCCCACAAGCCACATGCAGCATATGGAGGAAAAGAAATAAATTAGAGAATGTTATTACAATATTAAACAACAAATACCATGACTCAGGTATAAGTGACCATTTTACCACATCCGCATGGTTGTAGCTCGCAAACCATTCACTTGCTTGCTGGACAGGGATATCACCAGCATTCAAAGCAAGTGCCTTGAAGTGCGAGAAATCAGGCACATCATAGCAAATACGTCGAAGTGCCTCTAAACAAATGCGCACGGCAGTTAACTAGGCGCTTATCATGTCCGAGCTCTGTATTCCGGTCCCGTGGATATGGTTCCGATGATATGAACCCCTCACAGGGATGAAAAAACTAAGTTCACACGTCCATAGCCGACCACTTGCATTAGATGCTGTGTTCTCGACGATGTCCGAGATAAAGAACTAGCTAAGTGTTGTTCGCAGCCAATTTATTGGGGATATAGTCTGCGACATATATGCATGCAACAATGATATTAAACTAATTACAGTTATTTGTTAGCATAAAAAAACAAAAGATGTTGGAAAATATTTCATACAATAGCTGGAACAGGGAACCGTGGAATGGCCACATTAGGAGTGAATGGCTCATCGCCAGGGTGGGAAAGTTTTAACAACAATGATATATTTATTTAGATAGTAATGAAATACATCAAAAAATTACAAAAAAATTAGAAATAAGTTGCATATACGATAACAAAGACCTTACACTAAAATTCCATATACGATAATAACGACCTATTTGCGTACAGGTCAATGTTACCATCAAAGTGTATCAACACATTATAATTTAACCACCTCAGTAGCATTCTTCTAGCACCAACTAGGGTCAAACAACAGCACTGAGGTGGTCTACGAGCTATACTGGTTGGAGATGATAAGGTGGCATCGATGAATCAATGCCTCTATAGGCCATGGCCTTTTTCTCGGTACAGTCCAGAGCACATCGGATTCAACTCGGCACCACACCGATGAACCAATGCCGCTTCGGGGCAGGAAATTGCCCAGAGCACACTAGGTCTCTCTGGACATACAGTCCAGAGCGCACCACACTGGATGGCTCTGTGAACCTCGTGGCATCTCTAATCTTCGGCGTTGCTCTATCTTCAGTAGCATTCTTCTAGTACATCATGTGTGCACCATTTTTGGTGGACTACGATGCATAACGATATCTGTGGTTTGTTGTGAGAGAAAACATTGTATCATGGCTCATAAGGCCTGGCTGAAACCAACATGCATAGAGAGGCTAGCTCCAGGCCGAGGGCCATTTTATAGGGGCTAGCAGTCGTGGTACATTTTTATTTCTGAACTAAAGTTGTCGAGGTAGGTGGGAGCAGTCTTCCAACAGTTGTGGTCATGGGAGCACTGTTGGCATGTGAGGAGCATCTACACATCACTGTCGGTTTTAGTTTAAAAACCGATAGTGAATTGGGCCTTCTGTGTCAGTTTGAGCAACCAACTGTGATGGAAGATATCACTGCCGATTTTAAACCCAAACCCGGCAGTGAAGGGCCCTGCCGCCAACTTTAGGTAAAAAAATATAAAAAAATAGTGTCGGTTTGGAGCCTGCCATCGCAGCCTTTTGTAAAAAATATAAAAAAGTTTGGCCCGCCTAGGATTCGAGCGCGGGTCTCAGAGTACAGAGTGCGCGGCCTTAACTGCTGAGCTAGAACAGGGAGGTCACTTAGTTTGCTTTTCTTTATTTATTTATTAATAGAAATAATGCAGTTAGTTTATATTCTAAAATAACACAAAAATTAGTGTCTTGATTATTTAATTCTATGATAATGAATTAATGGTCTATAATTATCAAATAATAGTGTTTGTGAACCTCATCTTAATATTTGATTACATAGTCAATAATTAAATTGTAGAGATGCGCACAAAATATAAATTAAATATTCAGTGCGAATTACTGATACAATGTCTGCATAATGATTACATAGTTAATAATAATCTAACTATCTTTAGGTGCATCAACAATGAGGGCCTCATTGTGATCAATTTGTACGTAAGAAGGTTCGTCACCCTCTTGAAGGATAGGTAGGGGTACGTTCGCCCCGAATGGAGGCATTTCCTGATAGCCCCTGTAGTCTTCTTCGTCCGTCACTCCATCGACATCGACAATCTTCCTTTTCCCTTCTAGGACTACTTTTAGCCATCCTTTTATCTTGTTGTCCCTTGCATAGAAGACTTGCATAACATCTCTTGCAAGGATGAAGGGGTCGTCTCTGTATGCGGTCTTACTGAGATCAATGGTAGTGAACACTTCGCTGTCAGTGTTGATTTCGTCGAGCCGGACCCACTGGCAGTGAAAAAAAGCTGCCTTCAATGGACCGTAGGCTAGCTCCCATATCTCCTCTATGAAACCATAGTATGTCGCCTGCACATTACCGTTTTCGTCGTGAGCATCAAAACGAACACCACAATTTTGGTATGTGCTCTTTCCATCTTGCTTTTTTGTGTAAAATGTGAATCCATTGATCTCATACCCTTGGTACTTAAGCTATGTACTCGAAGGTCCCTTGGCTAAGGCATCCAGTTGATTACCCAACTTTATTCCAAGCAAGCGATGTCGCAACCAGCTGACAAATTCCTCCTTATGTTTTTTATCCAGCCAAGCCTGTGACTTGCTCGGATACATAGTTTGCAGCGATTGTCTGTGCTCGTCAATGTATGCATCACACCCTCGGCTTGCTGAAGAACAGCAAACTATGCTTGTCTAAAAGAAACAAGGTCATCTACTATAACAGATTTCTCCCCGACCGTTCCTTTGCCACGTAGTCTTCCCTCGTGACGAGATTCTAGAACTCCGACCCTTTTGATGTCCAGATAATATGTGCAAAACTCAATGGCCTCCTCCGTTGACCATCCTTCAACCATGCCCCCTTCTGGCCTGAATCTGTTCCTAACATACCTCCTGAAAACTTTCATCAAACTTTCGAAAGGGAACATCTGATGCAGGTACATTGGGCCAAGGGCTCTAATTTGGTCAACAAGATGAATGAGCAGATGCAATGAGATATCAAAGTAAGTCGGCGGGAAATGCATCTCAAGCCTAACGAGAGTTTCGACTATGTCCCGCTGCAGCTGCTCTAGCGTGGACACATCAATGACCTTTTTTGAGATCGCGTTGAAGAACAAGCAAAGCTTTATGATTGGGGCGCAGACCTTTGGGGGGAGGATACCACGTAGGGCAACAGGGAGCAGCTGAGTCATAATGACATGACAGTCATGGGCCTTCATAGGGCCATAGTGGAACTTGAGTTATCTCATGTTCACTAGCCTCTTCGGGTTCACACAGTAGCCCGTCGGTACTTTGAGTTCATTGAAGAAAGAAATAAGCACATGCTTTTCTTCCTTCTTCAATGTCCATGACGCAACCGGAAGTTTGAACTGGCCATTCTTTAGCTCCACGGGATGCAGCTCCTTCCGATTCCCAAGTGTTGCATGTCCAGGCGTGTGGCTAGTGAATCCTTCGATGTTCCCCCCAGTGTCCATCAAGGTGTTAAGAGTGTTAGCGCATACGTTTTTAGTAATGTGCATGGGATCAAGACAGTGGTGTACACTTAGAAACGGCTAGTAAGGTAGTTTCCAAAAAATCGATTTTTTCTTCCAAACGCTCCCATTAGGCGCTGCTACTGCATTGTCCCCCTTCCCAAGGACAACCTCCAGTTTGTTGAGTTGTCGAAGTATCGCAGGCCCGTCTCGATATTTTGGAGCTAAGGGTTTCTCAATAGTACCGTTGAAATCTTTTCTGTTCCTACGGTAAGGGTGATCCTTAGGTAGGAACCTACGGTGTCGCATATAAACTATCTTTGAGTTATTTGGTAGATTTACCGCATCGGTGTCGTCCAAGCACTCCACACATCTAGTATAGCCTTTTGTTTTCTCTCCGAACAACGAACCTCGACCTGGCAGGTCGGTGATTGTAGCGATAAGTACTCCCTTGATCATGACATGTTCCTTTTTGTACTCATCCCAAACATCCAGCACACCCTTTTCAAACATCTCCACTAGTTCATCGATCACTGGTTCCAGAAACACATCGATGTCATTCCCAGGCTGTCTTGGCCCTTGGATCAGTAGTGGCATCTGGATGTACGACCGCTTCATACAGATCCAAGGTGGAAGGTTGTATATATAGAGCCTCACTGGCCAGGTGCTATGATTGCTTCTAACCTGGTCGAAAGGATTCATCCCATCTGTGCTCAAAGCAAACCAAAGGTGCCTTACCTCTCCACCGATGTCCTTATAGAACATAGTATTGACAGTCCTCCAGTCATGCCCATCGGCGGGGTGCCTCATCATTGTATCTTTCTTATGCTCTTCGCCATGCCAGCGCAACAGCTTGGCTGACTTTGCACATGCAAACAGCCTATGCACTCGGGGAGCTATAGGGAAATACCAAACGACCTTTACAGGACCTCCTCTGGTCTTGGTACCCTCATCTGACGGCCCTTCCTTATACCGTGGAGTTTCACACTTGGTTCACTTATCCAAGTCTTTGTATTTTTCTCCACAGTACAATATGCAATAATTGGAACACGCGTGGATTTTTTCAAGCTCGAGGCCGATGAGGCAGATCATTTGCTTGGCCAAGTATGTCTTTTCTGGCAACTCGTTTTTTTCTGGGAGCATTTTCCTTATTATACCTAACAACTGATCGAAGCCTTTATCGCTCAATCCGTTTGTCGATTTGAACTCTAACCGCATGATGTCGGCTTCCAGTTTGCTCATTGGACAATTCTTATACAATGGTGTTTTGCCATCTTGTCTCATTTGTTCTAGCTTTCTCAGCTGTCTTTCACTAAGACATCTGGTCTCTACATTACGTAGCAGCTGAGAAATGCCTTCGTTATCCTCGGTGTAGTCAGCTAGCGTGTTCCCAAACACATTATTAATTGTAGCCATAGGTTCCGTGTTGACACCGGGTTCCTCGTCAGCATCGTGGATAGCTACGTCCGGCATGTCCACATCATCATCATTTTCCCGCAGAACATTCACACCAACCTCGCCATGCATAGTCCATATCGTATAGTTTGGCATGAACCCCCTGGTAATCAAGTGTGATCGTATAGACTCAATTTGACGAAAGTTCCTATGATTCTTGCAATCTTTGCATGGGCAGAAGACAGGGTTCCCATTCCCAGCATGGGCTTTGGCATCGGTGATAAACTGGCTGACGCCATGCATGTACCGCTTGTCCGTTCGGGACAGATGCATCCACTCTCGATCCATCTCTGCCCAAAAAAATACTGAGACAGTAATTACAAAGAATTAATAAGAAATCGAGCTTCATGAACAACAATTGTAGCTCAAAAGTACCATTTTTGGAAAACATTATTGTACACTAATTATTGAAAAATTGAAATTGGTAGCCCCGGCCCTGTAAATTGAAAATCGTAGTAAAAAATAATTATTGCAAAATATTGAAGAACAACTATTCTACTCTACTTCTAAGAACTAAATATAGCATCATATACTAACAATGATGATCTTGACCACCATGGAATAATTAGCTAGGAATTTAAATGTGTTCATAGACACCAACCTTTTAGATGATGGATTCACCACAATTTGAGCCTTGCACAAATGTCCAATTGGAAAAGTGCTCTCTAGAACGGAGAAAGAACTAGGATGAGAATCAAGCAATGTAGCCATCAAAGCGAAGCTAATTAAGCAACAAAATCAAAGGAGTGGATATTTGTTACTAACCTTAAAGCAAAAAGATCAAGCAATTCTTCAAAATCCAAGCACTGGCTTCATGGTGAAGAGCAGCCGCAACAATGGAGGGAAGGGCCAAAAGCGCGCCTCTGTTCTCGGGATGGAAGAGGGGAGGAAGAAGAGGACGGCTGCAGCCTTTTTATGCTGTAGGCTTATCACCATCGGCTCTTGGCTAGAACCGACAGTGATAGAGCACAATCACTGTCGGTTTGTGGCTTGAATCGGCAGTGATGAGTGCCCGCCAAAACACTACCGGTTCAAACCACAAACCAGTAGTGATGTGATCCTTCACTGCCGGTTTTAGCCTAGCCCCAATCATTTTTTCATTTTCAAGCTCATAACCGGCAGTGAAAGTACATCATTGCCGGTTCTCACAAATTCGGCAGTGATGATGCCGGCAGTGATGTGCAAATCTGGCGTAGTGTCCGAGACGTCTCCAACGGATTGAAGACGACCTCCTCCACCGGAAGAGGTTCCGGTTCCTCCTCCAATGCGGTCTCCCAGTCCGAATCGTCCTCGAGGTTCACCTCGAGGTCCGATTCGGACGACGGCGTCGGTGGAGTCAGGGGGCGATGTGAGGACGATGGGTTGAGCTTCGCCCATGTTGTCTTCAAGCGTTGAGGCATTGTGCGTGGCGGCGGGTACATCGAGGGCTGGGGCGAGGTGTGCGTGGGAAGGGCGGTGCTTGGCTTTCTTGATGCGCGATGGTGTGGCGATTGACTGTGTGCATGGGGGCCTAGCTTATATAGGCATGTCGGTGTGGACCGGATCACGGTGCAATAACTCGCACCCCCTCGGAAACCGAGCGTGCGCCTGCGTTGGGAAACGGCATTGAACCACCATTGCGCCTGCGTTGAGGGCGCCTGCGTTTGGGAACCGGCGCGAGCAGCCAATGGACGCGTAAACACGGCGTCTTTTTGTGGGGAACTGAAGGGCTCTCCCCTCAGAAATGGAGCGCGCCTACGTTGGGAAACGCCATTGAACCGCCATTGCACTTGCGTTGGGAGCGCACTCTGCATTTGGGAACCGGCGCGAGCAGCCAATGGACCAGCATTTGGTAATTAAAACAGCGGCTCTTCATGGGAACCGCACAACCAGCATGGTCGGGGAGTTGAAGGGGCCTACGCGCAAAGCAGGGACAGATAATCACTCAAAGGAATAAATTCCTTTAAACATTCGGAAATTAGGCGATAGCTCAATGGTTTGTCCGCTGCTCTGAAACTTTAGGCTTCGGTTCGATTCAGGGATGCAACACATTTATTTTATATTTTTGACCTTTAGACCGCTTAATAAATTATAAAATTAAATCAAAAATATTGGGCTGCCTGGGACTCGAACACGGGTCTCGGGGGCTAAGTTGAGGGGTCTTAACCATTGCGTTAGTAGGAGTAGTTTTGAAAGAAAACAAAAACTTATCCTACTTAACACCTAAGTTAAACCTAATCACTACACAACATCACTGCCAGTTTGGGGGATGACCCGGCAGTGATGTACACCATCACTGTTGGTTTGCAAGCAAAACCGGCAGTGATGAGCTATTTCCCGAAATAAATTAATAACTTATAAAATAGAACAAAAAAATTTGTCCCACCTGGGACTCAAACAAGGGTCTCGGGGGCTAAGTTGAGGGGTCTTAACCGTTGTGCCAGTAGGAGGATTTCGAAAGAAAATGAAAACTTATCCTACTTAACACCTAACTTAACACCTAACTGCTACAGAGCATCACTGCCGGTTTGGGGAGTGACCCGGCAGTGATGTGCCCATCACTGTCGGTTTACAAGAAGAACCGGCAGTGATGAGCTACTGCTATAAAAGTGGTGCGGGTTGAAATTATCCCAATTCATTTCAACCCCTCGCCAACCCCTCCCCCCGCGCCGCCGGACCACCACCCCGCGCCGGAGCACCGCCCCACGCCGTCCACCACCCCACGTCGGAGCACCGCCCCATGCCGGAGCACCGCCCCATGCCGAGCAGCACCGCCCAGGCGGAGAACGCCCCCCTGTTGGAGCACCTCCCACGCCATGAGCACCGCCCCAAGCCGAGCACCGCGCGCCGTCCGTACCAAGCCGAGCACCACCGTCTGGTCCCACCACCGCTTGAGGCCTTTCAGAGCACGCAGACAGCTGCTTTCCCACCCCCACGGTGAGTGCGTGGCTCACTGCCCGCTACGTGTCTAATGAAATGTCCCACAGCTGCTTACTTGAATCAGTTTGATAATGCAATGTGTGCTGTCATACAGTTTGATCATGCAGCTGTGAATGCTAGAACCTAGGTTTGCCACACAGTGTGTGCTATCTGTTTCTTTGTGTTTCTGGACGCATTGCTAGTAAGTAGTACATTGTTACTTAGTAGCACGTTGCTCAGCTCTATTCATCAGTATACTGATAAGAACAAAAGCGTAATTTTATTTTTGGTTACCAGGATAAACATAGCAGGGACTCGTAATACTTGACAGAAATTGCTCTCTGAACGTTAATGGTAGTTTATTTTCGGAGTGCTTGCATTTTCTCTGTGAAACCATCTTCTCCATGCTATCAGCATAAAGATGCATAATTATTAACTTATGCAAGATTACAAGTAATACATAGTTATGTAGCCTTGTGCATTAAATTGGAAATATTTTCCAACAATCCTATCTTATTATGAGTTTTTGCATGTCACTTTCCTGGGATAGTATGAGATGCATATTTGCCCCTACCAACCATATAAGTTTCAGATCAAAGTATCACTAATTTGGAACGATGCTTACCTGCACTGATACTTGTGAAAGAACCTCGCGCCGATGGTTGGGGGATTTATAGTGAGACTGAAGACTCTTAGACATCTCTAGGAGTATATCCAAAAGTATTAAACTGGCTCTCTAAATCATCATTTGGTTTTTAACGAATAAAAAATATTCTTTATATCTTTCCTACATCTAACAACTATTACTAAGGCACGTGAATAGCTATTTTCCAAACACTCCTATCTATGCAATGGTCGTGTGTTATTCGTAAATATATTAAATTGTATAAGAATCATGTTTGAATGACAACCTAATTTACTTAAATGTATAGGCAACCATGACATGGTATGTAGTGCATGTTGGTCACATGCCTGGGATTTATCGAACTTGGGAAGATTGCTATGCTCAAGTCAATCGCTACCCTGGTAAGTTGCACAAAAAATACAACACAGAAGATGAAGCTTTGAGGGCCTACTATAGTCATCCGGCCTACCTTGCAAACCATGGACAACCGACCTACTATGGTCCAATGAATGCAAACCATGGCCATCCGCTGGCACTGGAGATCGAAGAGAAGCCACCCACCGGAGATGTGAAGATTAGGAGAATTGCTCCTTTGTCTTGAAAAGATGTCATGCTTTTATTTATGGCTATGGTCATCGCTTTTCTTATTTAGAAGTTGATGTAGGCTTAGTTTCGTAGAAGAGTAGGTGGACTTTGTTGTATGTGGTCAATCAAACAATGAATGCGGGTTTTATGTAATGTGGGCAATGCTTCACTACATCGGCGAGAAATCGGAAGAAGCCGATAAGTTGGTGTGTATAATCCTCATTTCATTTATGTCTGTTAATAATTCAACAAAATGATTTACTGTTCCTCTTTGGATATCATCTTTTTTGAACGACAGCGCAAGAAATTTAAGCATGAAAGGCTGCTAGAGATGGAGATCGTCGCACTACAATCGGAGCTGGCAAAATTCATATTAGCTGAGGTATTGGAAAAAGATCCGTGAAGTACAAGGACCAGTATGGCCCAGAGCGGCTCGCCAGATTATTATAAGAAGTCCGAGAACATTTCTTTTTTATTTTGAGGGATCGAGATCTGGATAAGAACATTTGAATTGTAACCGTAATATTTGTAATGTTTAATATTGATGGACCTATCGTCTACGTAGCGTATATAAAGCGAAACCCGATCCCACAAAAAAATATAAATTAAAATAAATTATAAAACAATAATATACGAATGGGTTATCACCGCCGGTTAGCAACAAATCGGCAGTGTTGTCGTAACCATCACTACCGGTTAGAAACAAACCGACAGTGTTGGCTTGCCCAACACTGCCGGATTGAACCATAAACCGACACTAATGATTAGGACAACACTGCCGGTTTGATCCATCAACCGACAGTGTAGGCTTCCTCAACACTGCTGGCTTGAGCCAAGAACCGACACCGATATTTACTACAATACTGCTGGTTTGATCCACGAACCGACACTGATATTTACAACGACACTGCTGGTTTGATCCACCAACCGACACTGATATTTACGACAACACTGCCGGTTTAATCCATGAACCGACAGTGTAGGCTTGCTCAACACTGCTGGCTTGAGCCAAGAATCGACACTCTTGAAGCAACCGTCACTGTCGGTTGGAACTACAAACCAGCAGTGTTGTTCAACTATACACTGCCGGGTGGAGCCAGCAACCGACACTGTTTTCTGTAGATCAGTGTCGGTTTTTAAGGACCGGCAGTGATGTCAACCCCACATCACTGCCGGTATGCCACTGTCGGTTCAAAATCCGGCAGTGAAGTGGGGTAGTGAGTGCAAGGACTTGATGCATGGATAACTTCTGTATATCGAGACGAAGAATACAAACTAGTGAACTACTTAAACCGGAGCAACAAGCAGCTTTAGTTTCAATGGGACTTACAAGCACCGGTGAATGCTAAAACTTTGTGCCATCCATTTTCTTATCTGGAGATGAGACTTCATTAGCTGACCATCATCCATCACCTTGCTACTTGCATGTACTTTATGGTCAAGTCCAGAAGCTCCATTAATTCCAGTGGATTTTAAAAGCCACCACTTTGTCTCCTATTGAAACACCACTACCATACGTGCATGCTATGAACGTAAAGAACCACTTCATGGCCTCAAGCACTATAAATACCCAAGTAGCATTCACCAGGAACCCAACTCAACTCAAGCACTCTATAGTGTTAGCTCACAATGGCAGGCACAAAGCTAGTATCACTGGGGCTCATTGTCCTCATGAGTATGGGATTAGCCAATGCTGTTAGGGTGGCTAGATACTCTAGTGCTGATGGGACTGGCACAGGACAAGGAGGGGGTGGCGGATATGTGAATGGCGGGGGATCGGGGTCTGGGTCTGGCACGGGATCAGGTGATAGTGGTCCTTATGGTACCCATGCAAGTGCTGGAGGGGGTGGTGGAGGTGGTGGAACTAGCCAATACGGTGGGTCTGGATATGGTTCAGGGTCAGGGTCAGGGTCAGGTTCAGGGTCTAGTACATATAGTCAAGGACGGTATTCTGGCTATGGAGAATCTTCTAATGCTGGTGGTGCCGGTGGGGGTGGGGGTGGAGGACAAGCCGGAGGTGCTTGGAATTCCAATGCTCAAGGATCCGGTAGTGGCACTGGTTCTGGCTCTAGCTATGCTAACAGGTATTGGTATGGATCAAATGAAGCAGGTGCAAGTGCTAGTGGCAATGGTGGTGGCACAGGAAATAGTCAAAATGGTGGCCGTGGCGGCGGTTCTGGTGCCGGAACTGGATATGGCAATGCCTACCCATAAATTCCATATAAACCAATCTAAAGTTGGAGCCCATCGTAGTCCTTCCGTGTTTGAAGTCGTGAAGTTATTTGTTTTCTTTGTCCCTTTGTTACACTTTTGTTATTATTAAATTAATAAAGGGTCCAACTGTTGTAGCAACAGTAGCAGTCTTGTAAGGTTCTTATATGAACATGTTGTAGTCATGTCTGTTTGTGAAATGAAAAAATAACTTGTCCATCATTTGGCCACTATATCTAACCTCTTTGGAGTGATTAAGTTGAGACGCCTACACAGTGCATGTTCACATGGTTATTAAATAGTATATACCAATGAAATTCCAAGAGTAGTTTATATCACTTACAACCATAACTCCAACTGGTACAATCCAGCCTAGAACATAATTAACAAGAACTGCTGCCACAAGCCCATTTATGTCGGAGATAACTTTTTTACAAAAAAAAAGAAAAAAGTGATCCTGTGCATAGGGCTTCACTATTTCACCCTCTTTCCTGAAACTAAACTTCTAGAACTGTACTTAGTCAAACTTTCTTATGTTTGACTAACTTTATAAAAAGAATAATATCATCTCTATGATAGAAAATAAGTATATTATGAAAATATATTTCAAATATATCTAGTAATACTAATTTTATAGATATTAGTGCTCTTTTCAGTACATTCTATGAAATTTAAAACAGTTGACTTAGAACAATATTAGAAATTGATTTCTTTTAGAATGGAAATAGTATGCAACATATTCCACTACGGTTAGCTTCTTCCTCTTGTCCGCCATTATGCACTACTCCCAGACACCCTCCCTCCACAGCGACCGGCCGCCCCCTGTCCTGTTGCATCCATTTCCAATAGCTCACCTGCCTAACCACTCTCCTACCACTCCAGCCCTACATGTCGTTACTTATTATAGTTGTAAAATCCATGGCAGGGCAAAGCCAGCCTTAAATATCATATCAGTCAGCTAAAATATATTGTACAGTGAACCTTGAATCAAATAATAATTTACTAAATTAAGATTTTCTGAATTTTGTAGGAGTCAACTGACCCCAACAAAATTCATGAACCACGTGGTGCTAATATAAATACCCTAAGTATATATTATGTAGCAGGCTTTGTGTTAAGCGTCTGTGTAGCCAAAAAGGCTCAAACAATGTAGCCTAGTTTAGTGGTCGATGCTTTCAGCATTCGTGCATCATGCTTCTTGGCTCTCATGAATGACTAATCATGGAGACGGATACTTGATGTCCAGTTCTAATCAATTATTCGTCTTCCATCGGCGATCGGTCTATATCATCGTACTTTTTGAACAATACATTATAGTTCACATTACTACTATTGGTTTACTCTAATGCATAATTTAGATCTCAATTAGAGTGTTGCTCGATCGAGACCTCTATATTCTTCAGGACCCCTAGCAGATTTCGATCGGGGAGGGCAACGGAGTGAACGAGGTGGCTCGATTGCGCCCTGTGCTTGGCTGCTCACCGGCTCAACATTCTTGTCCCTCGATTGCGTGCCTTGTAGGAGGATCACAGAGAAGTGAGTGAAAGAGGCCATATCTGCTATCTTGAGGTCATTGTACTCATCCTGCTATTCACATATGGATCACGGACGGATGGCCATGTCTACTTGATTCGTAGAAGGCACCAAGTCTTTTGTGGAGGCCACCATGGCGTGCAACACAAATAATGTACGGAATGATGGATACATAATTACATATACTGCACATGTGTCGGCTGCAAAAAATCAGAAATAATTTCAATACATCGAGCCAATCTATTGTCATCTGCTGGTTAGGGGGTTCATGGAAAACTATGGTTTGGAATAAGCATGGGGAAGATGGTGACAACTTACTTCAAGAAGCCACTCTTCGGTGGTGGATTGAGCCGGCAGTGACGCTAAGTTTCTGGATCCTAGGCTTACGACCCGGCAGTGATAAGTAATCATAGTCAGGTCAAGCACGGCCGGCAGTGACTTCGTGTTCTGTCTTAGTAATACAATGGTTGATATATAATATTGTCCTTAGGTTGTCGCATGCATCACCCTTAGCACAAAATAGCTGATGGCTTGACATCGTTGCTATTGCTATCATGTGTTTTGAAAACTCCTATGTGCTTCGCTTTAAAAACAGGGGAATATGTTGACAGCCAAAAAGGTCAAAGGAGGTTGCATTAGGACTTGCGAATCAAATACAAACAAAAATGATCAAATTTGGACTAGATAGGCAAAACCCAATTAAAATCGCCCTAGGCTGTGTGGCCCTATACAAACTGGCCTTCCCGCATGGCCCTGTACAAACCGGCCTAGGTCGGTTTTGTCTGTCTGAATCCAATTCATCTTGAACTCGATCCAAACTCCCATGATATCATGGAAACTAGTAGGCAACTTGGAAAGTTTTCCTACTGGGATAAGACCATCCCCCTCTATATATATTAGAGGATCATAGCCAATTTGATGTTAAGCATATACAATCGATCAAAAATCAATCTACTACTCATTTTCTCCAACTTTAGCTCTTTCAACCCCTGCTGTCCAGCGTCTCTCTCTCGGTAAGATTCATTCGCGTTCTTGGTGGCCTTACTGATCCTAGAGCAACCTCGTTGTGCTCCTCCCCGACGAGGACATCCCTGGAGGTGTTCACGAGCTTTTCCAATGAAGAACGTATGTCTACATCACACGGCTGACTCGCTGGTCGGCCTCGCTGTTTGAACCCCTCTCCGTTGTGTGCTAGACCGTGTGCGACCTCAGACATCCTAGCACGTGCTAGTGTGGACCTGAATCAACATCAATGATATCTTGCATATCACACTCCTGAAGAGAGGCTCCTCCAGCAATGTGTCTTGCATACCAAGCTCATCACTGGGTGGGCATCAGGGGAAGTGTTCATGTGCAAACATGTAGTTCAGCAACAGTCCAAAAGGTTGGCTAGGCTGATTTTAGCCTGCCTCTACTAAGCATTCTACCTCTTTCCTGGTGTGTGACCTAATTAGCGTCAACACACGCCCCAATGCACTCAAGTCATTAAGTGTCATCACGGTGTAATTAAACAAGTTACAAGGCATTTGTGAGAAAAATATATATTCGATCCTTCTGTTCAATGGAAGAGACGGCTTTAATGTTTCCTTCTGTAATAATGCATTAGTATTTTCTTCACAATGTTATATGACGGCTATCCGAGACACTCTCGGCCTGACCTATTAAAAAACTGCAAGTGGACGCTTAGGGTTCAAGCCTTCAAGGATTCTTTCGCTACTACAGCTTGCATCGTAAGTTGTCTTTCTTATCGAGATCGCCAGGCACATAGGATAGTTTTCAAGCCCATGCCTGAATTTGACAAAGTCGTTGCGAAAACCTCGAGGTCACCTCTGCAATGTCAACCACTGTGAGAACAGAATCGTTCGGGTGATCTAGGGAGGCCTGTGTTGATCTTCAAACATGCATGCAGTCCGTTAAGACTTCATGCATGCAGGTCGTCGTTTACTACCGTTAGTATAATGCTACAGCCTGATCACAAAAGATATGCTAACCCTGGGTTAGATTACTATGGGTGATCTTGTTATCACTACCCTAGTTTTCGACATCACTGCCAGTTCAAAATCCCCCTTCACTACTGGATTTTGAACCGACAGTGGCATACCGGCAGTGATACTCGCTAGCTACTGCTGCCGGTACTTCACCCGGCAGTGATAAGGTTTAGAAAAACAAAAAAAGCAATCCAACAAGCATGCTGGCTGGAGCATGCTCGTTACCGCCACTGCCCGCCACCATGCTCGCTGGTTACTGCCGCCACTACATCAAGCATTTCATCCAAGCAAAAAATTCATACATCACAGACAAAGGACGAATTCAACACATCAGAAAAACTCATCCACAAATCAATTCGTGCATCGCAGACGAAGGAGAAGGGTTCAACACATCACAAATCAACCCATGTAACACCCTAAAATTTGCCTCTTTTAAAAATACGATTTATTTGTGATTTCCTTTTGTGCACATGAAATATAGGAAAATAAAATTTTTCATTAAATTAAAATTTATCATAAGCTAGCAACATGTTTGAGCATACATACGGATGCATTTGATTTATTTGGTTGAGTGGTTTTGATTTAAAATTCAAAATGGTTTGAAATGCTTTTAAAAAGAAATTAAAAATGGCAATGAAACAACAGAAAAGAAAGAAAATAAAATTTGAAAATAAAAGAATTTAAAAAGGTGTAAAATTTATTTTTGGAGAACTTACCAAAATTTCTCAATTTTATTTGAAATAAAAAGTGTGTTTGAAATCATATTCGAAATTGATTTGGTTTGCATTTGGATATGAATTTGGAAGCAAAATGGAAAAGATTTGGAAAATGGAAATTTCCCTCTTCTCTCGATCTGGCCTGAGGCCCAACTTTTCTTTTTCTAAGCTCAGTGCCGGCCCGCTCTTTCCCCTCCGCAGGCCCGCTTCCACCGCAGCCCAGCTCGGCTGGCTTACCCGCATGGCGGCTCACTCGCGCGGCCTCCTATTTTTCCGCAGCGGCCCGTCCAGCAGCCAGCCAGGCCGCAGCCCGCTCCCGCCTCCACTCGTGAAGCCCAACAAGCCATCCGCGCGGCCAGTAGGGAGCAGCAGCCCAGCACCGACGCGCCCGCATTCTCTCTGACAGCCGCCATCCCCGCCTTGTTTCGCTGACAGCCTGGGCCCGCCCGTCAGCTCCATCTTCCACCTCCACCCGTGAGCAACCGGGACTCCGCCACCGCCCGGGAGTCCCACGCCATCCCGCCTCGTTTGTTGCCGTGCCGCCCACGCCTTCCCCGGCCTTAAATACCGAAGCCGAGCCGTGCCGCCTCCTATCCCAAGCTTCGGAGCACTGCCCTCGCCTCAAGCCTTGCCGAGACGCCACTTCACAGCAAGCCCTAGCCGCCGCTCCGCCATAGCTACCGCCACCGAGCTCGCCTCATTGCTTTGTCGTTCCGTCGTCGCTTGGAGCACCCTGCCGAGCTTCTCGGAGAGGTAACGATGTCGTGAGTACCACTTACCACCCCTGCTCTCTTCTTCTCTCTACAACCGGTGCAAGTTCACCAGAGTATCACCATGCATCCCGACCCGCTCAATTGAGCCCTACGCCATCGCTGCTTGCCCGCTGCCACACCCAAACCCTAAATCGAATCCGCCGTCGCCTGCTCTCCCTTTCGGTGTCCTTGTTGTGGTAGGTGATGAAGCCCCAGTACTCTCTTTCTCTCTCTTTCGATCTCTGTTGCTCCGGTCGCCGCTGTACATGGTGGCACCGCCGTGAGCCGAGCATGCGTCGCCGTGATTCAATTTGCTAGTTAGCTTGATGACATTATCTTCCACGTCATGCTCTATTTGTGGCCATTTTTCTTTAAAAAACAAATCCAGAAATAAAATAGAAATACACATCATCCTGAGCCGTACGTTTTTAGATTAATGGCCCAGATTAGAACTTACCCCTTCGCTGTTCTTTTTGCTAAAGAGACCCTGTATTTTCAGAAAATCAACCTGCAGTCCAAAACATGTTTACAGATTTTGTTTTCTTCATTTGAAAGCGTATTTTCTTCGGTTAAGTCTAAAATACGTTTTCATCTATTGACAGATTTGCCACTAATTTTGTTTTAGCCATAACTTCTCCGTTTTAACTCTGATTTGATCCGTTCAACTTGTGTTAGGTTCGTAATTTCATAATCTACATGTTTATACTACTGTTGGATGTGTTTTCAACTTTTAAAATTCGAGGTTAGATTTAATCTATTATTTTATTAAAGAAAATCTTGTTTAAATCATATCTTCTACGTTTTAACTCCATTTTGGCCCATTCAAGTTGCGTTAGATTCATAGCGACGAAGTCTACACGTTAGTGACAGTGGTTACCATGGCACTATTTCTGAAATTTCATGATTTAAACTCTAATTTGAATAATAATTATGCAACTAGATTTTATAAATAAAATATGGTATGTTTTACTTTAGTTTTATAATTCAAATCTAAAATTGACTTGATTCGATTTATATTATTTATAAAATATCTCATATATATACTTTTATATAGTTAAAATAAATGAAGCCTATAGTTTTGTTTTCCACGTATAAAGCAAATCTTTCGGTAGTTGTATCTTTTTAACCGTAGCTCCGATTAGCGTGCCTCTCGCGTTTGTGTATTCGTAGTGATGCATAGAATCGTATTTCAAACTCTTTTATTTATTTTTCTATGATTGGTGTACTGTTCTAATTTAGATCTATTGTTTGCTTCGTGTATGATTGTACAAATGTTTGTGTGGTGCTTTATGATTACGTCCAGTCGGTGAGATATACGCGGTGATCAAGAAGAAAAAGAAGAACGTTGAAGACTAAAGCTTACCGAAGGATCGGTGTTTAAGACAAGTATAGCATGGGATCTTTCTTGTTGTCCTATACACCTCTAATCATTTAATTTATACTGCATGTGTCTTCCTTGTCTGCCACTAAGGATTTCCTAGTACTTTGTTACCTTGTACCTTGATACCTCTGGGTTATTGCATTGGGTAGTATGATGCTAGTGCTCAACTATAACCATGATCTTGTAACTTGACTAATGGAATATTGCAATAAACATTAAAAGATGCTTTTTTGCCACATGGAACCAGGGGGCTAGAGCATTGGGCTGTTTTTATGGTGCTCTAGATTCCTCTCCCTAAGGACTTATCTATAAGTGATCATCCGGGACTTACAGTACAGTTGTGAGGGCTATATGGCTCTAGCTTTAGCTCAGTATGAAGACATTTTCTAGCTTGTTAGTGGTTACCTTTATTGGCGTAAGAATGGCTTACCGAATCGGGTATAGTGCGGCCTCTATCCCTTTGTGTATAGGCTGCGCGTCATTGTGCCATCGGGAAGGAGGTCTCTACATCTGTTTGCTGAGTGAATCTAATGGCCCTAACTTGTTAGACGAACCTTTAAAAGGCTTCATAGTGAACCCTGCCGACCTTCCTTGGTAGTGGGTCAAGAGGCTGATCACCTCGGGCGAAAGGGTAAATCACGACTCACAGTGAAAGTGTACAACCTCTAAGAGTGTAAAACTGGTATATCAGTCATGCTCACGGTCACGAGCAGCCTTGGAACCCTTACGGAATAGATGATGAACACAGATGATACTGATGATAAAGATGCTCACTAATGATTACTGTTTATGCTATTCATTATTCATGTTTACCTGATCATGTGTTTATGGGCTTGTGGATAAACTTGTTGCTATTCAATTGCTAAAATCATGACTCATTAAAAGCTAATCGCAGTTAAACCAGTGTCAGCCTTTTGAGCCTCATGAACCCCATGTTATATTTGTTGAGTACGACATGTACTTACGCTTGCTTTACTTTTTAAATCTTTGCAAAAATCCCGGATGGGTACTAGATTGCTAGAGTTTGGAGGAATTAGGCTTGTGATCAACCAGTCAGTTATCCCTATGGATTTGGAGTCTTCACCTAAAGATTGGAGTTGTCTTTCTACTATCTATACTCGAGGTTATAATCTTTATACTAATACGATATGTATTTAAGCATTGTCTATTGATATTACCCTTATTTGTAGCTATATGTGAGATTTGACTTCCTGGGCTCATATATGGTGTGTATCTGGTTTTGTTCTTAAAACCAAATGCTACAACCCATCGACAAATCGATTCGTACATCAAAGACAAAGGAGCAGGGTTCAACACAAACAAAATAACTCATCTACAAATTGATTCACACAACATAGAGGGAGGGGAGGGGAGACCAGGAGGGGGAGATTGGGGATGTCGCCGGGCAGGCCAAGTCGCTCCAATGCCGGATCTGAGGCCGCGCTTCCAGTCACCACCCCTATGATGACAGATCTGAGGAGACACAGTGTGTGTGAGAGAGAGGAGAGAGCACCAGAAAGGGAGATTGCCGAGGAGAGAAGTGCGAGAAAAGAGAAAACACCGTGAGTCGTGCCGACACCAGGGTGGATTCGCGATGAGCCGAGCCCGCGCTAGGGTGGCCTCGTGCCCGCACGTCACTGCCGCGGCCTCCATGGGTTCGCACCACATGCTCAAGCACCTCCGACGGAGATGGCTGAGCGTCCTCCATCTTCACTCGAACAGCGCCGCCGCGGAGGTGATGGGGAAGAGCGGGAGCAGGCGTGGGGGCTTGGCGCCGCTCCTTGGGGACAGGTGGGGAAGAAGCCCCTCTCCGACGTGGCTCTCCGCGGCGACCGGAGCACGAGCAGGACCGGCGTGGCCCTTCGCGGTGACCGGAGCACGAGTAGGATCCTGCGTGGCCCTCCGCGACGGCCGGAGCACGAGCAGGATCCCGTGCGTGGCCCTCCGCGGCGGCCGGAGGACGAGCGGGATCTGGCGTGGTCCTCCATGACGACCGAAGCACAAGATTCGGCGGAGTGGAGGCGGGTGTGGTGTGGAGGTGTGGGGAGATCTGGGGAGGAGGAGATAGTCTGTCATCCGGCTTGGGAGTTGGGAGGGAGTTGGGAGGAGCGGATACAGTTGGGAGTTGGAGGTGTGCGGAGTTAACTGGGATAGATAAAATTTTCGGGTCCGGGAGTATGCATCAGCGCCGGTTTGGTAATTCAACTGACAGTAAATAGACATTACTGCCAGTTTGTATTAACAACCGGCAGTGATGTAGTCCTTCAATATCGGTTTTAGTCCAGACTCAATTATTTTCTTGTTTTCAAGCTCGGAAGCGTACATCACTGCCGGTTCTCATGAATCCGACAGTGATGAGGCCAGCAGTGATGTCCAAATCTATAGTAGTGTATCTTTTGATTGTTGTTTCACCAGCTGTGCATGTTTCACAGTGATGGAGAGAATGGTCAAAAATGCATAGTCATGAGGATCATGCATATTTGAGTTTATCGTAGTACGCATGTTTAGGGCTCAAGCCTTCAAGGACTGTTTCGCTACTAATACAGCTTGCATTGTACTTATTAATTAACCTTGTGAGCTGCCTTTCTTATCGAGATTTCCAAGTACACATAGGAGTAGTTCTTAAGTCCTTGGCTGAATTTGTCAAAGTCGTTGCGAAAACCTCGAGGTCACCTCTCCAACGTCAACCACTGCATGAGGAATAGAGTAGTTCGGGTGATCAGGGGATATGCCTGTGTTTATCTTCAAACGTGCCCGTTGAGACTTAATGCATGCAGGTCTCCGTTTACTAGTTTTAATGTTAGTATAATGCTAGAGCCTGATCACATATATATATATATATATATATATATATATATATATATATATATATATATATATATAACCCTGGATTACATTATTATTATATGGGTGATCTCGTGATCTTTTGATTTCGTGCATATTTCAGAGTGATGGTCAAATGCAGAGTCATGAGCATGCATGAGAGTATACTGTACTATGCATGCAGGATTTTTGCAAGTCTCTCAACAGAAACAATTTATCCCAAGCAAAAGCCAAGAAAGAGTTTATATGTTCAAGTAAGGGCCATAATCCTTTTGTTCTCAGGTCAGGGGTGAAATGGAGTATATGTATTAGCTTGGAAGTTGCTAGTACTATTCTTTTCAGTATGGGGTCTTTGTCCAGCAACACAATGTATATCAAGACCAAACATACAAATAATGTTTATGGATCTAGCCCAGCTTTCCAGCTATATATGAGACAAAGCTGTACAGTCACTAAAATATTTCACACATTTAGTATCAGTGCAAGGACTTGATGCATGGATAACTTCTGTATATCGAGACGAAGAATACAAACTAGTGAACTACTTAAACCGGAGCAACAAGCAGCTTTAGTTTCAATGGGACTTCCAAACACCGGTGAATGCTAAAACTTTGGGCCATCCATTTTCTTATCTGGAGATGAGACTTCATTAGCTGACCATCATCCATCACCTTGCTACTTGCATGTACTTTATGGTCAAGTCCAGAAGCTCCATTAATTCCAGTGGATTTTAAAAGCCTCCACTTTGTCTCCTATTGAAACACCACTACCATACGTGCATGCTATGAACGTAAAGAACCACTTCATGGCCTCAAGCACTATAAATACCCAAGCAGCATTCACCAGGAACCCATCTCAACTCAAGCAGCTCACAATGGCAGGCACAAAGCTAGTATCACTGGGGCTCATTGTCCTCATGAGCATGGGATTAGCCAATGCTGTTAGGGTGGCTAGATACTCTAGTGCTGATGGGACTGGCACATGACAGGGAGGGGGTGGCGGATATGTGAATGGCGGGGGATCGGGGTCTGGGTCTGGCACGGGATCAGGTGATAGTGGTCCTTATGGTACCCATGCAAGTGCTGGAGGGGGTGGTGGAGGTGGTGGAACTAGCCAATACGGTGGGTCTGGATATGGTTCAGGGTCAGGGTCAGGTTCAGGGTCTAGTACATATAGTCAAGGACGGTATTCTGGCTATGGAGAGTCTTCTAATGCTGGTGGTGCCGGTGGGGGTGGGGGTGGAGGACAAGCCGGAGGTGCTTGGAATTCCAATGCTCAAGGATCCGGTAGTGGCACTGGTTCTGGCTCTAGCCATGCTAACAGGTATTGGTATGGATCAAATGAAGCAGGTGCAAGTGCTAGTGGCAATGGTGGTGGCACAGGAAATAGTCAAAATGGTGGCCGTGGTGGCGGTTCTGGTGCCGGAACTGGATATGGCAATGCCTACCCATAAATTCCATATAAGCCAATCTAAAGTTGGAGCCCATCGTAGTCCTTCCTTGTTTTAAGTCATAGAATTATGTATTTTCTTTGTCCCTTTGTTGCACTTTTGTTAGAATTATTAAATCAATAAAGGCTCCAACTGTTCTAGTAACAGTAATAGGATTGTAAGATCTGCCTTATAAGACGTTGTAATCATGTCTGTTTATGGAAGAAATGATAAATCTTCTGTCGTTTAGCCACTACATATATCTCTGGAAATTTTTTGTTTTTTTTTTCTTTGGAGTTATTTAGTTCAGATGCCTACACCATGCACATTCACATGGTTATTAGAAATAGTATATACCAATGAAATTATTAGAGTTGTTTAGATCATAATACATAAATAAATAAATATCACTGTCGATTATAGGTCTAACTAGGTTTTTTTGGACTCTTTAGGTCAATCCATCCTTGAAAGTAGTTAGCAAAAACTGCTGCCATAGCCCATAACCTCATCTGCGTCGGTGATAACATTAAAAAAAAGTGATCTTGGCCATCACTATTTCACCCTCCGTCCTGAAACAAAACTTTAGAGTTGTACTAAGTCAAAATACCTTAAGGCCTCGTTCGGCACAGCTTAGCTTCACCATTGAAGCTGTTTTTTTTAAACAGCTTTACAAGTAGCTTTCACAGTGAAGCTGAGCTGTTTTGAAAAAAATTGTGTGGCAAAACAACTTCAGGCAATCAGGCCCAAAGACTAACTTATCCACTGTCACTCCTTGAAAGATAGACCCGTTCGTTCACTTCACGTCACAATGCTGAAGTTTGGAAATTGTCGATAGTGTACGGTCCATGCACTGAACCTGATTGGTTTGAGTTCATTGCCTGGTTCAGAGGCCACAACATAGCAGACACACAGAATTGGATATTCCTTGGTGACTTCAATTTCTATCGCTCAATCAGTGACCGTAATCGGCCAGGGGGCAACATCCAGGACACTTTAATCTTTAATGACGCCATTGGACATCTAGGTCTAGTTGAACTCCCTCTAAAAGGCAGAGCCTTCACATGGAGTAATATGCAGAGTGAACCGTTACTGGAGCAACTATACTGGTTTTTACTTCGGTGAATTGGACAGTATCCTATCCTAATACGCAGGTTATTCCTCTTGCGAAGATAACGTCTGATCACATCCCCTGCAAGGTTGTCATTGACACAAAGATCCCCAGAGCTAGCATTTTTCGCTTTGAAAATTTTTGGGCTGAAATTTTTCTCAAATATGAAGACCTTCATCACCAACTGTAATACAGTCATTCTGCATCTTGATGCTTTGGAAGAACTGAGAACTCTGTACAATCCGGAGCATAATCTCATAAACATCTTGAAAACTCACCTGGCAGCCCTACTTCGATCAATGAACACATACTGGAAGAATAGATATATTGAAAATAGAATTAAATTTGGTGGTGAATGCACCAAATTTTTCCATGCCATGGCTACCATCACCTTCAGGAAAAACACCATCATGCAATTGCAGAATGATCAAGGGGTCTGGATACAGGACCATGAAAGCAAAGCTGGCATTATTTGGAATGCTTTTAGAAATAGAATGGGGGTCACAGAGATGCCAACTATGCTCTACAATCTGCAATCTCTTTTTACACCACATGAGGACTTAGAATTTCTTGTGGAGCCTTTCAGCCATGAAGAGATAGACAATATTGTAAAGAAAATGCCTGGGGATAAGGCCCCAGGGCTGGATGGTTTTAACGGTTCCTTCCTCAAGAAATGTTGGCATGTGATTAAGGAAGACTTCTATGATTTATGTGACAAATTCCACGAGGGAAATATGAACTTAGAGAGCATCAACAGTTCTTTCATTACCCTTGTTCCAAAGATCAGCAGCCCTGAATCAATCAGCGACTTTAGACCCATCACCCTACTGAACTGCAGTTTGAAACTCCTAACCAAAATTCTAGTGGACAGACTTCAGCAGGTTATCATACAGCTTGTCCATAGATACCAATATGGGTTCATCAGAACTCGTGCCATACAGGACTGCCTAGCTTGGTGTTTTGAATTTATCCATCAATGTCATCAGTCAAGGAAAGAAGTGTTGATCCTCAAGCTTGATTTTGAAAAAGCTTTTGACACTGTCGAACACAGTGCTATTTTGTCTGTGATGCAACACATGGGCTTTCCTGATGTGTGGCTTCAGTGGATCAGATCGATACTAGTGTCAGGCTCGTCCGCTGTCCTGTTAAACGGAGTACCGGGTAAGAAATTCAACTGCAGGAGGGGTGTACGCCAAGGCAACCCTTTATCGCCGTTGCTATTTGTCCTGGCAGCCGAGCTGCTCCAGGTCATCATGAATAGGGCCTCCTCCTTGGGCCTCCTGAGAAGACCTATCCCGCAACCAGATGAAGACTTCCCAATAGTTCAGTACGCAGACGATACCTTGCTGATTATGGAAGCGGATGCTCGTCAGTTATTCTTCCTAAAAGGTATTCTTCACTCCTTTTCGGATTCAACCAGTCTCAGAGTAAATTACCGCAAGTCCCAGATCATTCCCATCAATGTAGTACCTGAGAAGATGGAAATCTTAGCCAATACTTTTGGCTGTCAGATCAGGAGCCTTCCCTTCACATATTTGGGTCTCCCCATGGGCACCACGAGGCCAAGATTCCAGGACCTCACTCCAATGATGGATAGAGTGGAGCGCTGCCTTTCAGCATGCTCTTCCATGCTATCTTATTCAGGAAGACTAGAAATGTTCAACTCTGCTATCACACCGATCAGCACTTACGCCTCTTGCGTCATCAAACTACCCAAAGGAGTCATCGACAACATAGATCGGGCTAGAAAGCAATGCCTTGGAGGGGTAATTCGGCACAGCAAAAGGGAGGCAATCTAGTGGCCTGGACAGTGGTGATGCAACCAAAAGAAAAAGGCGGGCTTGGTGTCCTCAACTTACAATTACAGAACGACGCCCTTCTCCTCAAGAGCTTAGAAAAATTTTATAACAAAAGAGAGATTCCTTGGGTCCAGCTCGTCTGGTGGAAATGCTATCAAGGCAAAGTACCGCATGCTGCCAGGGAAGTCGGTTCTTTTTGGTGAAAAGACATCCTTAGGCTGAGCAACCTTTTTTGTGGAATTGCACACTGCACAATTGGGGATGGTTTCTGGGACGATATTTGGATGGATCATATTCTGTCAGGACAATACCCAAGGCTGCTTTCGTTTGCGAAGAACACTAGAGCTTCAGCCCAAGATATGTTGCAGGCACATGAATTGGAAAATCAATTTCACCTCCCTCAATCACAAGATGCATTAGCCTTCCAACCTCCACAATCAGATGATGACTTCTGGAACTATGTGTGGGGAAATGGATCCTAGCGGCTCTATAAATTAGCCTTCAGTAATGCTGAATCTCATCCGGTCTTCAGATGGATCTGAAAGACTAGCTGCATTCCTAGAATAAAGTTCTTCGCATGGCTGATCTTGGTTGATCGTCTGAACACCAAAGATATGCTCCGAAGGCGTCACTGCAACATACAAGACGATGATCACAGTGTTCTCTGTCCTCTGGGTGTAGTAGAGGATCTAAAGCACCTCTTCTTCTCCTGCAACTTTGCACGTCGCTGCTGGCAGACTTTACAAATTCAGTGGGATGAGCAGATAGGACTCTTCCAGCGCCTTGCCCAAGCATGAGCGGACTCCAATCTGCCCTTCTTCATGGAGCTGGTACTAACTGCGTCCTGGGAAATTTGGAGGATCATGAATGATAAAATTTTCCACGGCAAGCAACCCAACTTTAGTACGTGGTTAGCAAATTTTAAATTTCAATGTAATCTTCAGTCTATTAGGTTCAAAGGTGACCTGAGGTCATCCTTTTGTGTGTGGCTAGATGCCTTCAGTTAATCCCCTTTGTAAGAACTCTCTTTTCATTCTAAATTTATAAAATTTTGGTACTGTGGGGATCTCTCCCACAGTCTTTCCAGTAAAAAAAAACAACTTCATGCATTGCTGAGAGAGGAAACAGAAGAAGAGAGCTGTGAAAAGCTACTTTTTCAACTTCATCTCTATCCATTTCTTTGTGAGATCATAAAAAAGAGCCTCACCGTGAAGCTGTTTTCAAAAAGGATATTTTACAAAAAAAAAAAAAACTCACAACAAGCTGTTTGGTAAAGTTGTGCCAAACAGGACAAGTTTAACCAACCATATAAAAGAAGAATAACATCATCTATGATACCAAACAAACACATTACAAAAATATATATCATGATGTATCTGCTGGTACTAATTTATGTCAAAATATGGCATGATTTTTTATACATTCATTCAAATTTAAAATAGTTTGACTTATAATGATACTAGAAATTGATTTCTTATAGAAAAAAATGTACTGCACAATATATTTCACTACGGCTATCTTTTCACTCTCCGTTCACCATTATGACACACACACACACACACACACACACACACACACACACACATATATATATATATATATATATATATATATATATATATATATATATATATATATATATATATATATATATATATATATATATATATATACCGATACACTCCCTCCCCTCCCTCTGTAATGCTGCATCCATCTCCAATCTCCAACCCGCTCTCGTACCACTCCACCCTCCATCCGTTGCTTATTATGTTCGCAAAATCCATGGTGCCATGGGAACTCGCCATGCATGCATGGATGTCGGCCGTAAACAATACTACTGGTACTACTCATTGCTAATCAGGGCCGATCCTGCGATTTTTTGACATAGAACCAAGGTCCAGTTTAGCTGCAAAAAAATTTGCAAAATTTTTCAAGATTCTCCATCACATCGAATCTTTGGACGCATGCATTAAGCATTAAATATAAATAAAAAATAAAACTAATTACACAGTTTAGACGAAATCCACGAGACGAATCTTTTAAGCCTAATTAGACTATGATTGGACACTAATTGCCAAATAACAACGAAAACCGCTACAGTACCATTTTGCCAAAAAATTTGGCATCTAAACAAGGCCCAAACTAAAATTTTAGGCATTTTTATATAAGCATGACAATACTACTGGTACTACTCATTGCTAATATATGCACACGTATACGAAATATTACTAATAAGCTGAATGCAAAAGCAATATTCATATAAATAATTATACACATTAAATTACCTCAATTATCTTCTTACATTCCTCGATGCGAAGTCATCAATGATGGCGTCAATATCAATCTCAGCCAACAATCACTTCTCAATGTATAATGTTGCCAATCCATTTAACCTCTCTTGTGACATCGTAGATCTCAAATAGTTCTTCAGCAATTTTAATTTTGAAAAAATTTGACAAGCTCCTTTGGATGCCACAATCACTAGCATAGTAAACAAGGTGTGATAAGCAATGGAAGTACTAAGATAGCAATCACCTTATGTAACAAACTCTAGAAGAAAAATAATATCAGTACGCTAGATAAAAAATATTCACAAAGATTAAACAATTATTAGGGATCAATACATGATCAGTACGCTAGACAAAAAATTACAAAGATTAAACAATTATTACTTGAAAACTCTAGTGTCGGCACTACATGATTAGGGACTTGCTACCTGGTATTCAGAATTTTAGATAATCCGTTTGCTGTTGTGTCCGTCATGTCAGCTGCCTGGCGGATCACCTGGACACCGTGCCTGCTGGATTGGGATCAGAATTACTGGATTAGTTTGACGCGTACCTGGATCATAGGATTATGATTAGTATGACGCGTGCTCTTGCTGGATCGGAAGCCTGGCTGCCTGGCAGATCACCGTTCGTGCAGACACAGCAGACGTGCCCCGCCGCCGGGCGACTCGCTGCGTCCTGCGTGCCCGCGTGGCGGCGGTGGCGCGTGACTCGTGAGCAAGCCGAGAAGTCGGAGACGTCGCGTACTCGCGTGATCACTGAGAGATTCCTAAACCTATACGGTGTATGCATACCTGGTGAGGGGCCCATCACTACCCCAGTTTTCGACATCACTGCCGGTTCAAAATCCTCCTTTACTGCCGGATTTTGAACCGACAGTGGCATACCGGCAGTGATGCTCGCTGGCTACTGCTGCCGGTACTTTACCCGACAGTGATAAGGTTTAGAAAAACAAAAAAAAAAGCAATCCATCAAGCATGCTAGCGGGAGCATGCTCGTTACCGCCGCCATGCTCGCTGGCTACCGCCGCCACTAAAGGACGGATTCAACACATCAGAAAAACTCATCCACAAATCGATTCGTGCACCGCAGACGAAGGAGAAGGGTTCAACACATAACAAATCAACCACAAATCGATTCGTGCATTGCAGACGAAGGAGAAGGGTTCAACACATCACAAATCAACCCATCCACAAATCGACTCGTACATCACAGACAAAGGAGTAGGGTTCAACACAAACAAAATAACTCATCTATAAATTGATTCACACAACACAGAGGGAGGAGAGGGGAGGCCAGGAGGGGGAGATTGGGGATGCTGCCAGGCAGGCCAAGTCGCTCCAACGCCAGATCTGAGGCCGCGCTTCTAGGTCACACCTTTCTGCCACGTAGCAAGACGAAACGCACATGCATCGACGCGATTACCTGAAGAACAGAGGACAAACATCGGCGGTAAGAAAACAAGTGAGCGAGTAAAGAAAAATGGCAGAAATGGCAAGCAGTTAATTAAACCCACATGCATCAGAAGTGCCACAATAAATCAACAAGGACCTCAAATCGGGAACTCCAACAAGCAAATCCCAAGAATGAATGGTGTACCTCAATCACCGCCACCGCAGTCGCGATTCAACTTAGGTCGGCAAATTGAGCCCGAAGCTCGACAGACCCCCAACCAAAAGCCTGACCTCTCACCGGAACACACCCGGATCTGGTGGCGGAGAGCACCGGTTATGACCCTGGGCCGCGAAACCGTGGCACGCCCCCCTCAGAGCGAGAAACAGATCTGAGGAGAAAGTGAGCACCGGGAGGTGGATCCACGCAAGTCACCCGCGGTCGCCCGCCCGCCCGCGCTTGCGTCGGTCGCCCGAGCCGCGCTTGCGCCGGTCGCTGGGAGGAAGAAGCTCGCGCCGGTCACCGGGAGGAAGAAGCTCGTCGTCGGGTGGATCCACTCGCCAGCGCCAGGAGGAAGAAGCCGCGCCGGGATCCCGACTGCTCGCCGGGAGGTGGATTTGGAGAGGAGATTTGGGGGAGGAGGAGGTCTGAGGAGCGGTGGAGAAACATCTTCACTGGCGGTCTGAAGAAAGAGAGGAGAGAGAGCGGGGAGAGATGAAAAAGGTGTGCACAGACGAGTTAACCAGGATCAATAAAAATTTCAGGTCCGGAGCCTATGGATCACTGGCGGTCTGTGAAATACAACCGGCAGTGATATCTATCACTGTCAGTTTTTATTATCAACCGGCAGTGATAATATTTATCACTGTCGGTTTGTTAGAAAATCCGGCAGTGATAGCCTTTTTTCTTACGAACCGGCAGTGATGCATCTATCGGTGTCGGTTTTAAAATTTCGGTAGCGATAGGGTCGGCAGTGATAGCTTATTCTGAAGTAGTGCATCGGCTCGATCTATGGGCCTGGGACGCCTGCCCCAGGGCCCATAATCGGTCAAGGAGGGCAAGCAAGTGGATGAGGAAGCTCGAGTGCGCCCCCTGCATGGCTGCTCACCGTCTCCACGCGTTCTTGTCCCTCAATGCCAGTGCCCACGACCCACGGAGTGACGGAGGCACGGAGGAGGGCCTCACCTTCGTGTCGTGTTTGTAGAAGTAACGCAGAGGAAAGGTTCAAGGAGAGTGGCTTCGCGATCTAGTTCCTCGGAACCACCAGGCACCAGCTATAACCCATGGAAGAGGACGTGCTTTCCCTTGCGCTAACTCAGGGGCTGCGAAGGCAAGATCGGAAAGGAAAGTATTCTCCAAAGAGTAGCCAGCAAAGAGTACGTCTAGCTTTTCATTTAGTATTCTCCAATGAGAGTAGCCAGGAAAATGATGGCTTAAAAAACTCAAAATGTGCCAAATTAAACAAAGGCCAAGAGAAGCTTCACCATTGTCACTGAGCATAATGGATGTTATTGGTTGGGTGGCTATGCTCCTAACCGGGCTTGCCTAATGCACCGGAGCCATGTTTGGTTGGTGGCTGCCCATGTCATCTAGCCAGGCTTAGATAACACAAATGGGAGAAGCTATGGAGAGGCTTAGCCGAAACGCGAAGTAGGTCCGGCCGTTTAAGCATCACCAGGCTTGCGTAGCAAATCGGTCGCCTAGCAGGATGTATCAATTCTCTCACAACGTTTTCCATTGAAGCCTCCGAGTCCACCATCCAGCATGCGCGCTCCTTCTGCAGTGTGCTCGAGCGGAGCATGCTGGCGTGAGTACGAGGAGGACGACGGCCGCCGGTGGGGCTCGGTGGAGCAAGCGGCTAGTGGAGACAGTCGGACTCCCAACCTCAGCATCGTCGATGCCGGCTGCCGCCGCAAGAACTGAGCGATGATGCGCCCCGGCCGCCAGCAGTCCAGCTAGCACCATGACATGCAGGAGGCTAGACATGGAGAGATGGAGTGGGGGGAGCGGCATGGGCGCTGGCTGGCAACGACGCAAACTCACTTTCCTCTTCTCGCCGTTTACGCTCCTCCGACCTCTCGGCGCCTAGATCTCCTGCCGCTCGTCCACCTCGCAGCGGTGGATTAATGTAGAAATGATTCTTTTCAAAACTTACTGATTATTAAACAAGGTCTTTTTTTGCGACTAATTATTAAACAAGGTCAAGATTCAAACTTCACGAGAAGAACTATAATGAAGGTTTGCAAGGAAAAAAGAGTCAACTTTACATAATTATCTTTGATAATTCGTTCTATTACTTTTATATTGTACTTGTGCTATGCGTGCATTGGTTCATTTTAGGCTTCCGGCCTTTAGAAGGAGTGCTTGTATGCTACGGGTTGTTTTCCCTCTTTAGATGAGCATTTGAGGTTAAGATATTTTTATTTGATAATAAAGTGTTCTAGATATTATTTAACATTTTGCAGATATACAAATTTAATATTTATAAATTAAAAAAAAAATTGAGGGTACAGCTACACCCCCATACACCTACACTACATCCGCCCCTGCCACCTCGCCCTAGACCTACTACCACCACCAGGGCGGAGCTACGTTACAGCGTCGGGCTCAGCCGACCCCGATAACTCGGCAACGACTTGTGTTACCGTGCGATTTTCCACCAGCCAAGACTCCATTAAAAAATATTTGACCCCGGCAAACCTAGGTGGCAGCCTAGAAGACAAACGCCCTGCAGCCCAGCTAGGTAGGACCCAACCTGCCAACCTTGCAACGCACATCCGCAAGCCCCAGTAACAGCCCACATCATGGGCGTACAGCACCAGCACTGCTGGCTTTTGCACTGATCCCTGACTCGCCCCGATTCGTTGCTTGTGTTTCAGAACTACCACATTTTCGATGGTTGGTTTTTAGAGTTCTCTGATCTCCCGATGATGAATATGGATACAATTATTTTTTTCAGTTTTAAGCTATATAATAGAAGCAAACAATATTATATCATGTTTTGTCGCTTGTGTTCCATACTTATACTTCTAGCAAATTAAGAGTATACCTTATGTAGAGACAGAAATAAAAAATAATAATTTTCTAGAAAAGATATGTATCGCTTTGCCTGTAGTGTTCGGATGAACTTTATTACTTTAAGATAGGTTAGAGTAGAGAGGCTACGGATCAGAAAATATGGACGATCATTATTCAATTGCAGCATATATACCCGCAAAAAAATGCAGCTTATATAATTTAGGGAGGGTTTTAATTAGGTAAATTCTAAATCGCTTACGATCATTTTGTCGCTTGTGGCCAGCTGCGGTCGACCAGCCGGGCCCACGCCCCGCAATCCGAAACCGCGCTGCTCGCCTCGGACCGCCGCCACGCCGCCCGCCGCGGTCGACCAGCTGCTCCACGCCCCGCCTTCCGAAACCGCGCTGCTCGCTGGGACCGACGCCACGCGGTAGCGTCGGGTCGCCGTACTTGTTGCCGCGTGGCCAGGTATGCAGCGGGGCCGTCGCCCGCTGCTGCCGGCCAAGCCCTCGTCGGGGTCGCCGCCGCCGCGCCAACGTTGGGGCGCAGCCAGCCCCAACGCTAGCCTCACCCGCGTCGGTGCCGCCGCCAACGAGATGCAGGAGGTCGCGTTGGGCCCTGCTTGTGCCGCCGTAGAGGCCTCCCCGGGGACGCTGTGCGAGCCTCCACGCCTCACCGGTTCTCGGGCTGCCATAGTCCGCTCTGGTTTCGCCGCCGCCGAGGAGACCGCGCGGAGGGTCTGTCAGTGCCCTCCCGGGGAGAGCCGGCCGCGCAGGTAGCACGGGGAAGCAGCCACACCGGGAGCGCGCCACGTTGGTGGAGATGACGACGCCCACGGCGATGGAGAGCACCGGGAGCCGGCCGCGTTGCCTCTCTGCTGCTGTGCTGCATATTTGGGGGAGAAATGGGTGAGTGGATGGAGACAGGAGAGATGGCGTAGAAAACTGGTGAGTAGTTAATGCATGCGGTCCTCCATCAGCATGTTCGGTTGACTGGACTGGATCGTTGCTGATTCATGAAAAAGTACTGCTGGCTGATTTGGTGTGAGAAAAAATACTATTCTGGCTAGAAATTTACGATCGTTTACGACCGAGCGAATATGGCGGCCTTTGGTTTGAAACTGACAAGGCCTGCCTCCTTTGATTTTGACTGTCAATACTTTGAATCCTGAGTGCACGTCCTCCACCACGTGTTCAAGTCACGAGCGCGGGTACATATTTTATGTGGGAAACTACACCCAAAACTTTGCAGAGCGGCCGATAAAATCATCCCTACAAATTAGGCCCCGTTGAGTGCTACAAATTGATCTATTTATAGGAACAGTTCATATCACTAGCCGTCTTTACGGTTTGATTTATAGGGACAGCTTGTTTCGTGGGACCCGAGCACGGTCATGGTAGCCACCCTCAAAAAAGGGCGCCGTTACTACAAATGATTTGTGTAATAGTGATTGGTTACTTATTATTATTACAAGCTAAAAGTTATTAGTACTACCTGTTTGGATCGACCCGGGCGCCATTTTATCCTGAGCCGATGTCACAGGGCGACGGTGGGCTCATGCAGCGGAGTGCAAGTCAGTAGGAGAGTAGGTCCGCGGCACGAGAAGCAGCATGCTACTAGGGCCGGCTCGCACTGCAGGGGGCACGAGATGGCGGCGGGCTTGCACGATGGCGGCATGAACGTGCGAGACACGACAGCAACAAGCACAACACATGTGAGACGTACGGGGATAAGATGAGTTCATGTACCATGGAAATTATTACTAACCAACCAAACAAGAGCTAGTGAATACAGGCTCAGCTACCACATGACAACCAAACAGCACTGTATCACATTGATTTGGACAGACTTGAGGTAGCTCGCTTATTTTTCTAACTAGACTCGTTAAAGAAACACAACCAAACACACTCAATATCGATAGCCCACTTTTCCTACTCTTTTACCATACCCATAGAGAACTCATCTCCCTAGGAAGCAAAATAATCAATAATATTGCGGTTATAAAAGGGTGCAAAAGTAAGAGTTGCAATTCCAATATATATATGAACTAATCACACCGTGCCGGAACACGCAATCACTATTGGACCATCTCTGTCGGTTATGGTGGAGCCGGTAGTGATAAGTATATCACTATCAGTTCATAGCTTCAACCGGCAGCGATAACACCCGGTACTGATAGGTGGACTATCACTGTCATTTTGTGGCTCCAATCGGCAGTGACAGACATGGTACTATCACTGCTGTCTGGAGCAACCAGCAGTGAATAGCTTGAACTTATCAGCCGGCTTATTAGCTAGAATCTACAGTATTTTTCTCTCATAACAAAACAGCTTCAGCTGGCTTATCACCGGCTTTAATACCAGCCGAACAGGGCCCTGATATCCTGTTTTTCATTAACAATTATAACTCTTTCATATGAGATCGGATCAAGATAAACTTTATATTAAAATTATGGAGTTCAAAGAGATCTAAAACTTTATAGTTGACAACTTTTTAATTTGATATGACTTACAAGTCCAAATATTTAATATAAGTTCTTGGATTAGATTTAACATGATTAACAATGTCGAACGGAGACAAAGTCAACATCAAAGTTGTAGTACTCGATAAGATCTATAACTTTACAGTTAACAACTTTTTTATTTGAGACTTTTTTAGGTGTTAAATATACAATATAAGATTTAAAAATATATAACTAAAAGAATAGCGCCAGCTATGGCCCCGTTCGCTTCGCTAAAAAAACAAGCCGAAACACTGTTCCGGCTGATTTGTTGTGAGAGAAAAATACTCTGGTTAAAAAAACAAGCTGAAAAAATACAAATTATAAGACAAGCTGAAAAATAGGTAGCTGAGCTGGCTTCTTTTATCCCTGGCAGACCCTACCTACGTTTCCATAGCTTTCAACCTACTCTTAGTACCCAGCCCAGCCTCCCACCAGTAGGCGAATCCCCTTTGCCTGGAAGCAAGGCGTAGGATGCATGGAAAAAGATTTAATTGATGACTATTGTCTATTGCATGCTTGCCGCCTGCCGTAGGATAGAAAGTGATTTTATTGATGATACACGCTTTTCAAATTAACAGCATGACGCTATGAGTATATATATTATTATACTACCTCCGTCCACAAAAGAAGCACGGCTACATAATGGATGCTCACCGCCACCAGTTCATAGGCTAAGGAGGGGCAGAAGGGTGACTTACCGGCGGTGATCAACGTGTTCATCACCGGTTTCACGAATGATCCGTCGGTGAATATAGTGCCGGTCTTTGCTGCCGTATTATACGCTGAATCAACGGCAACATTTAGCACCGCCGGTTAGCCACCCAACGTGCGGCACACATACAAATGTTTCACCGCCGGTTTGATCATGGGAGGCTGCAGCGCCTGTTGTTAGAGCCGACGGTGAAAATTGCTATCACCATCAGTTCACTTTATGATCCGCTGGTGGAAATCGCAACGGTTCCAACCACCGCATTATCCACGAACCGACCGTGTAGGAAGTTTCACTACTGGTTTGTTCGGCCACTAAATTCCACCTGCTACGGTTTGGATGTAAAACAAATATCATCGTCGATTGTCTGTTTACTCCGGCGATGGTAATCGGCTGGAAGAAAACCTCATTTCTCTCCACTTCTTCATCATTTCTTAAGCCGCGACTCCTCCCACCATTTTTGGCGACCGTTCTTCACCACATTTGCTCTTGAAGGCTCTCAATTTTTAAAGGATATTCTAAGGTTGGTAACTAACAACCCTTTTGATATATTGCTTGTTTCTTTGGTTAAATTGTGAATGAAAATCATCCTTCTTCCTTTTAGAGTGCTTCTTGATTGTGGAGGCTTCTGACTTTTTATGGTTGAGCGCACACCAAATTACTCTAAGATCAGTATGTATCCTATATTAAATTGAATGATATATAAGTTAGTACAACCTATGTCACAAAAGTTGTGCTATTCACGGATGGATCGTAGATGGATGTACTTGGAAATTATTGTTGAAAGGAAAGATTGGAGTTCAAGTTATCCTAAATTAGGAAGTTCTTTTTTCTTTTCCAAATTTTGTGATCGGTCTTGTTCGACCAGTTCTCGTAGTTAAGCCTCGGGTATAAAAATTGAACCCCGGCTATTGTAATAGACATCTCTCATCGATCCACCAAATCAAGTACCTTTACTTTTCGAATCAGGCCACCCCTTAGGAGTAGGAGTAGAGTAGATTTCGACGAGTTCTTTGGGCAAGTAGGGCTGCATCGGATGACCTGACCTCCGGCTTGTTTGTGAGTACCCGTCATGACTTATATTGTTACTTGTAAGGCTGCAACAGGCGACCGATCTCTTGCGAGTCATGGTATAAGTTAGTTATCGATATATATTATTATTTGTAAGGCTACAACAGACGACTGATCTCTTACAAATCGTGGTATAGATTAGTTATCGATTTGTATCAACTTTTATAAGGCTGCAACAGACGACTGATCTCTTATAAACGTTGGTATTAATCAAAGTTATCGATATTGTGTTAAATAGTTTACTGTTTAATACAATATCACCAATTGCCCGATCTAGATTGAGATTCGTTGGTCTTATCTATTTTGATCTATCGTCTGCTAATTACTATCATAGTTGAATTCATTTCTTGACGTTAGATCCTGTTTTGATGAGCAATCTATCTCAATCCTGATCGTACATGGCGGGTGTTTGAAGTCGTGTTCTATTAAGAGATAGATTCATTGATCGTTAGTATCTGGTATGACTCCGCTATCAATGCTGCATCAGCCGACTCGATCTGTTGATAGCATATCAGATTGGACACTATCGATTAATAGATCTATCTGTTAAGAAGAGCAAGGCGTCAGCCACCCGCTATGTTTCCATCAGCTATTTAGCCGATGGCTTGAGCCTCCACGCGTATAACAAGCTTTCATGATTCCTTTGCAACACAACTAGATCTATCGACCGCTGGTCTCTGATCTAGGGTCCTACTGTCAATGCTGCATCAGACTACTCGACCTGTTGATGGTACAATAGATTAGGTCTAGTTGTTTTGTAGATTTATTTGTATCCAACGGATGAGTGATCGTATGCTGTGCGACACGATCACTGGAATCGGTTGTTTTAGCCGATAGCCTGCTTTGTTGAGGATGCACTGGCTATTTATATACTTTTACTTTTTTTGTCCTAGTTAAAAGCTAGTATGTCTCTCACATGTATGCTTACACGCCTATCCTTACATCTATTGCATGTTTTCATGATCATCGGCTAAGTTAGATTCATGCAACCAAGTAAATAATAATTGCCGATATGCTTGTTTTGTTTACATTACATCATGAACATGCTGGATATCGACTCTCTAGTCGATAGCCTTATCATGTTGGCCACTTGGTTGTATATTTGGAACTGTCTGGACAAACACCGGTATGTTTCACCTTAAATTACTGATCAATTTTCTCTCCTTGTCAATTGTAGGAGTCAAATTGACTGGCATGCCCTCGGTCATGACCATCCGGTCCGGCGCCCTTCCTAAGTCCGGAGAGAGCTCGGGATCTGCTCCGCGTGGTTTCTCTCAGCTTGCTGCATGTGCCGACAGCTACCTACCACTTTCTACCGTCGACACATTCTTGGCACGCTCAGTGGGACCACAATCGTCAACATAAACAACGAAGTGATCCTCAAGGTCAACCTTGAAGACCTGCCTGATGACCAGAAGGCACTCATTGATCAAGCGGCATGGGAATTTAGAGAAAAGTGCCTGCTGTCTTACAGTAGGACACGCGATTCAGTCGTCCAGAAGACTCCCCTGCCAAGCGTCCTCCTACATGGTCAAAGTGAAGATGTTGAAGCAAGGACTATTACTCATTTGGTCCACAAGATTGTTCATGAATCCTTTACAAACCACAGTAAGGTGTTGGCCAATACGATTGGCAATGTTTTGTAAGATATCTTCTTTGGAGCGCCAGTCGATCAAGTCGGTCCAACATACTCTAATGGATTTGATCCTTGGTTGTGGGAAACAATGTACCTGGTTCTAGTCAGCAGCCAAATGGTGGGCAGTTCCAACAGCCACCAATACAGTAGTTTCTAGGAGAATAAGCTCAAGATCAGACCTTGCAAATAGCAGGGGGGCAAGGTCAAGCCCTACCAACAGTAGGGGGGCAAGCTCAGATGATAGGGGGCTATCACCAGCACAACAATCACCAAGTGCCCCTATCACGCAGATGAATCAGCAGCCTACTGGACAAAATCAAGTTTATTCAGTCCAGCAGCCAACCTCCCCCGCTACTCAGCAGGTTGCGCAACGGTCAGCTCAGGGAAGATTCAGTACTTCCTATTAAATGCCTCAGTCGGCCCATAAAATTGCTCCATCGGTGCAGAGGATCATCAAGAATGTTTATCCCAACTACTTCAATAGTCGGTTGCTAGGATACACGACTCATAATGCTTAGATCGACTATCCAGAGGGATACTACCTGGTTTCTGATGCTAGTACATATGAGCTTATGCCACATCCCGGGTATTAGAACCCTTATAGTTATAATGCACAGCAGCTCCAGCAGTCTCGGCTCAGAATCAACAAGTCCAAGTACAAGGATCTCAAGCTTAGGCTCAAGGGCAGCCGAGATAAGAAGTTGCCAGCATGGATGTTGAAGAGTTTATCAACCGGATAACTGCTATGATGTAGAGCTAGTTTTGTCTGAAGCCTAAAGGACAGGTTGGCTCTTACCAGCGCCCATACCTAGCCTGGTATAATATTGTGCAACTCCCACCACGCTATAGAGTCCTAGATTTCTCCAAATTTATCAGGGTAGATGAGATGACAACCATGGAGCATATCAGCTACTCGGATCGGCCTTTAGTTGGTTTTCATCGCTAGAACCAGACTCAATCACTGGGTGGGCCGATCTAGAGAGCAAGTTCCATGCATATTTCTATAGTGGGACAAGTGAGAAGAAGATTATAGACTTGACGAGCATGAGGCAGAAGAACAATGAGTCAGGCTTTGAGTTCGTCCAAAGATTTAGAGAAGTAAGGAGCATTGCTACTCATTGAATCTGTCGGATGGCCAATTGGCTGAATTGGCCCTTCAAGGGATGTCTCCATTAATCAGAGAGAAATTTAACGGCCAAGAGTTTGAAAGCTTGGCCCATTTAGTTCAGAGAGTGTCTGCCTTTGAGAGTCAGCACCGGACCCTGCGCAAAGAGAAGTATTTGAAGGGTACTGCTGCTATGACTGATCCCTATGATGCAGACTCTGATGGAGATGATCCAAAAGTCACGATAACCGAATGGACATGGGGCAAGGCTCATGTATCTTGTCCATGGGTGAAGGAGTCAGAAAACACCTATGACTTCGATGTTAAGAAAGCCGATAGGATCTTTGACTTGCTGCTAGAGAAGAAGCAATTGAGATTACCTGCAAACCATGTGATCCCTTCGACTGAAGAATTAAAAGGGAAGAAGTACTACAAGTTCCACAACGCTACTAACCATAGTACCAATGAGTGCATAATCTTCTACTTCCACATTCAGAAGGCCATCGAGCAAGGGAAGATCAAGTTTGAGCCAACTAAGAAACCGACGATGGACATAGATAAGCATCCTTTCCTAGGGGTACACATGATGGAGTTCCAGTTTGCTAAAGGGAAGACAAAGGTCTTGACATTGGATAAGGCCAAGGAAGATGGGTCAGTTGACCCCAAGGTTCAAATATCGGCTAATGAGTATGAAGAAGCTAAGAAGCAACGCGATCAACAAAAGAGTCGATATGAGCAAGGTGAAACATCCAGAGCTGGTGCTATGCGTCCTTGTGTAACTTCTAGGATCTTGTTGAACAAGTGGCAACGCCAGAAGGAGAAGGACTATCAGTACTGGCTCAAAGAAGAAGAACATGAGCATCGGTGCGAAGAAGAAAGGTACAAAAGGGAACAAGCAGAGTTACATTGGAATTGTCCTTTCTTCTGACACCGCTGGAACAAAGGTTTGAAATTACCTACAAGACGTAATTGCAGTAATCAATATTCAGAGTTTAGGCAGTCTCAAGCCAACCGTCGGTCCATCCATGAACATTTGAGTTTTCAATATAACAACATGGATCGACGCATAAAAAATAAAGGCGTTAATGATCAGCTAGGCAAGCGTACATATGATCAGAATTAGGCCAGTCGTGATGAAGAGAAAGAGCATGTTTGGCAAGAGGGCTAATGGTGTCCAGGAGGTCTGACAAGGAGCCAGAACAGAAGAGTTCAATGCCTGAGGAATAAAGAATTAGAGGCTCAGAAGTATAGCAGACCTCGGACATGTCGCGTCAAACAAATAGCTAACAAGGTCAAACCATCGGCTAATATTGATGTGGTCTTTGTCCTGCCTACAGAATTCAGAGCTCCCTCCAAGTATGAACAAGAAGAATTTGATAGAGAGGAGTATGATGAGGAAGAATTAGGAGAAGCGATGGCTCAGCTAGCCCTGCAGTCCCAACAAGTTATATTTGACAAGCCATCTCAGCATCGGCACTTGAAGGCTTTACACATGAAAGGATTTATCAATGGGAAGCCGATGACCAAGATGTTAGTCGGTGGAGGTGCAGCATTCAATCTCATGCCCTATACTACCTTTCGCAAGCTTGGGAAGGGCCCAAAAGATTTGCTTGAAATGGATATGATGTTAAGGGACTTTGGAGGCAATGCATCTAAGACTGGGGGCAGTTAACATTGAATTGACGATTGGAAGTAAGACCCTATCTACTACTTTCTTCATCATCGATGGTAAAGGAACATATAGTCTACTCTTGGGTCATGACTAGATACACGCTAATTGTTGCATCCCTTCAACAATGTACCAATGCCTTATCCAATGGCAAGGAGACAACATCGAAGTGGTTCAAGCCGATACATCCGTGAGCGTCGCAACTGCTGATCCAGCAAATTGGGAGTTTGAAGATTGCGAGTGCTTCTCTGGTAGACTCTGGGAAGGAGGCATCATCAAAGTCAATGATGAACATCAACAGCCGATCCAAGTAATCGGCTCTAAGAGTTTATTTTAGTAACTTCTTTAGTTGGTGATTATGGAACAGCTGAATATTACTCTTGTGGGTTAGTTTGTCAGAATGTAGCCGTTCTATTTCAAGAAGTTGAAATTGGAATCAAACGCACAGATATTTTAAGAAGCTTGAGAGTCATTGATTTTTGGTTTAGTGTTTGAATCATCATCGGCTATTTTGGAAGCAATTTTATTATGGAATTCAGAGTCCTGGTGATTAATGGTTAATGCTTAAGTGTGATCGATTTTGGATCATCGCCAGGATTGACAGCTGGTACTAGCAAAGTATTGCCTTTAGAACAAAAATAAAGAATCTTAAACTCAGCCTAAAAGGCAAAAGCTGGTGCGGCATGCATCGCCTATAGTGCAAAATAAAAAGAAGAAAAATACAAGTCAGATGAAGAGGTTGGCTCTGAGGTTTACAAAGACAGTCTTGATGTTTGGTGAAAGTTTCATCAACCAAATATTTATGATAAAGACGTCACAAGTTGGAGATTACAAATTCAGTGCCGCACGAACTGCATTTAGAGCATCCAAACGAATGGCATCGACTTCTGTAATTAGCCGGTTGTCTTCGTCGGCTGACCCAAGGATGGTTTTATTTTTCTGACTTCAGATCGTCATGAGTTCATTGTACTTGGCAGCCATCTCCTTTTTCTTCTCCTCCGCCGTCTTGGGGAGTTGGGCTGAGTTGGCATCCTCAAGTTGAATTAAAGAGTTTATCTCTTCCAGCTTCATCAACAGCTACCTCCGTTCAATCTTCAAAGAATTGATTTTCTCTTGGGAGCATCTCTTGTTTGGTTGATTCCTCTCGGACAACCAAGGTGCTTTGAACTTCACGGTCAGCTAGTCTTTGCTTGGCTTGAATCACTTTAGGAGCTTGACCCTCAATAAAGGCAACATGAATTAGAACAAGAAGAAGGTCTTGATTTAATTCTCCTTTAATGGCCAGAAAGATGTCCAGAAGCGGCCTTGCATTGCAGACCAGATCGGCTATATCTCTTTCCAAGTAGGGAAGCATCAATTGTAGTCGATCCTTGATTATAGCCGACAAGACGTGTTCTTCTTGATGAGTGTCAGGAGTAGAGCAGCTTATTTCCCCCTCTTCAATATAATCTTTGATGTCAAAGGGGAAGACTTTTAGAGAAGGTGAGCCTTGCACCTTGAAGAAACAGTCAGGTTCGAGAGCAACAAAACACTTGAAAGATGCGGCATGTCGAAATTTACCATCAATGGGTTGAGAATGTAGAGCATCTTAGGGCTCCCTATCACCGGCCAACTGACTAGATTCTTGATGGATGGTAGAGCCGGGGGTCGGCCTTGACTCAAGATTCACATCTAAACAAGAGGAAAGGGTTTAGAGTCAAGAAAATTGCTAGTGAAGTCAAGAAGATGAATTCGGAGGTCTACCATTAACTTCTTGGCGGCCATCGCGGGTCCCCTTGCTAGAGGAATTAGTGGTGCTCACATCAACATCCCCGACATTATCCCCCTCCTCTCCAATCGGCTAAAGGGCAGGTGATCAACAAAATTGATGAGCAGAGGCTGAAAGATAGTGGAGAATTATTTTACCTGGGTAGTCAATGTCCCCGAGGAATTCTGTTTGTGATCTGGACCTTCGAATAGAATCTACAGGGAGGTTACTCATGATTATCTAGAACCAGCACAATCAAAAGATGGTTCCCGAGAGATACCTCTGTCCCTCCCTTTGACGAAGTGTTCGGGATCTGCTCCTCAACTTCGTCACCAACATCCAATTGAGGGTTGGCCTAAAAAGAGTTTTGATCAGTTCTGAAAGGCTTGAAAATCATTAAGTAGAAAAGAAGCTTACTCCGATGATGGCATCAGCAAAGGATGATAGGCGTTGCTCATCGGCTATCGTCTCAGCGGCTACTGATGGGCCACTCGTCCCCATCATCCCAGAAACCTGAATTGATAAAGTCATGAGCTAGCAGAATAAAGATGGTTGGGACATACAAATTAGGCAATCTGTGCTACGGATGGGCTAGGACACTCACTTGGGGAGCCAATGAAGACCCTGGATTTCTGTGCGAGCGCTTCCGTGTTGTGACCTTGGAAGAGTGACCCTCTGGAGCACCATGCTTTCGTGCCTTGGAAGGCTGCGCTATCACAAGGCCAGCTTGTGTTTTCAAAATGGCCTTCAGAGTAGGTGCTTGGCATCCCATTCATGGGTTTGGACACCAGGTGGCATATTAATCGGCTGACCACTCGTGTTGATCGTGGGGGGAGTAGAGTCCAAGTCCTACAAACAAAATGGTGATGAGCATCACGTTGACTATGAGGAAAAGAGTTATGAGTAGATATTTACCTCGGTCTAGGATTGAAAGCTAGGGTCCAATGACTGGCAGAAAGGTGTGACTGAATTATAAAATAGGTGTTGAGCCCATTCCTGCCACTAGGCATTGAATAAATTCGAGGAGAAGGGTCCACATTTCCACCCCTCAGCATCAATTTGGGGCAAGGCATCTTCGAATAGCCTAATTCTCAAGAATTCTGATGAGTGATTGACAGCTTCCCTCGGCTTCAGCTTATCCGCAAAGAACAGCCTGGCAGGAAGCTGCCCAAAGACGAGTTAACGAGCAGTAATGGAGGGGTTGTAGAACTCATAAGATGTTGGTGGTTTTTCTTGACCATGCCTGAACTCCACAGGAAGCAACCCTGGTTTGACTATGCATTGGAAGATTGTAGTCGATGGTTCATCCGAACAGCCATTTTTGAACCAAAAAGAGATTGGAAGCTTGAATTCAGCAATCTTCGGGTATACAAACCAAGTCAGGATTTCATCAGACAGTCCTTTGTAAAAACCTCTGAAGAATTGGCTGATGCTCCAATTAATTGAAATAGCTGATGTGGCTTCTCCAAAGGACTAGCACCGCAAAATTTGTCCTCTTCATCCAAATTCTTCTCTTGAGCTTCTAAATAATTCAGAGAGGGAAAACTCAGAGTTTTGAGGTCGTTGATTGCAACCTTCTGCATGTGCAAATTCATCCACAACTGCAATAGCCACCATGGTCCACTAATCGTGCCAATTGGCTCATTCATCATCAATTTTGAGGACACTTGGTGCATTAGGTAGTACAAAGATCCAAGCAAGCATTTGCCTAGAGGGACGTCAACGCCACAAGACAGTCGTTCTGCCAGGTACCAGTAATTAGAAGTTGGACTACATGAAGACCCACAAATTAGATACTTCTCCAACCACATGTTCAAGAAGGCTATGTGTTCCTTGGGGTTGGCTTTCCTATTTCAAGTCTGCTTGTGCACAGCAATATAGCCTCCCCACCCTCTAGATCTAACACTCTGAACCTTATGCTCTGGCTTCCCAATAAGATCATAGGGTTGGAGGGTCCCTATGATTCTGAGACCAGTCAGGATGTGGATATCAGCCAGAGTGACTATCATTGGCCCATGTCCAAACACTACTACAAATGTCCACTTCTATGATGAAAATATTAATGATGAATCTGAAACCGTCATAGAAGAGCGCATTTTATGACGAATATTTCCATTTTGTCATAGATCGATGGTGATGATCCTACAACCCTCCCTTTCTATGGTGAAATCAGGCATCGTCACAAAAAAGTCATAGAAGAGCACAAGGTTTCATCACAGATCACACGAGCGACTCATCTATAACGATCTCCTTTAAAACTATGACGAATAGGGCTTCGTCATTGAACTAATTACACATTTGTGATGAATAATATTTGATCTATAATGAATGGCTTCGTCATAGATCCCCACACGGTACTCTCCATCCAACGTGTACCTATGGGACCTGCAGTTACTCATCCGTGATGCTTGCAATTTGTCATAAAAGTCTCCGCTCGATCATATCTCCATGCGACGTGTACTTGTGGGACCCTTCTCCATCCGATAAGTACATGTGAGACCTATAGTTACTCATCCGTGATGCTTGCAATTCATCATAAAAGTCTTCGCTCGGTCCTTTCTCCGTCTGACGTGCACCTGTGGGACCCTTCAGCATCCAACGTGTGGGACCCGATGGCTTACATGTCACATGTACTTGTGGGACCGTTCTCCATCTCCATCCGACCTATGGGACTTGACGGCCCATCTCCATCCGACCAGTGGTACCCGATGGCCCATCTCCATCGGACCTATGGGACCCAACGGCTTGCGTGTCACTTGACGCTTGCAATTCATCATAAAAGTCTCCGCTCGGTCCTTTTACATCCGACATGTGGGACCCAACGGCTTACGTGTCACTTGTACCTGTGGGACCTTTCTCCATCTCCATCTGACCTATGGGACCCGATGGTTTGTGTGTCACTTGTACCATGTGTGTCGTCAGGGTTTAATTTCTCAAAAAAAGGTCTGATAGCTGGGAGCCGAACATGGGATCTGGACCAAGGATTGGAGCGTCTTTACCATTGCGCTAGATGCCTAGCTGTGCTAACATCTCTTTGGAGTCATTATAGTATCCTATTGGCTATGTTATAGGTTGACCTAAATTGGATATATCCCTATAAGTGGAAACAAATCTGTGCCCACTGGACTTGCGGCGTTGGTGGCGGCAGAGGCGGAGGATGCCCGGTCTGCTGTGGTGGCTCAGGCATCCTTTTGGTGGCATGGCGGGGCTCTCCCAGTGGAGCATGGTAGCATTAGCATTCGCGTGATCAGGTCTGTGCTGTGGCAGAGGCGGCTTGCAGCTGAGCCATGCCATTTCATAGAACAAAGGTATGAGTACCTTCTTCTGTGATTATAGGACTCCATTTTCTGTACATGATAAAGTAAAGAACACATAAAGAAAGGCAATTATGTATGAATTTCAATTGTAATCAATGCTTTTGTCACACAAAAATAGAAAACCAGACTGTATGCATAGATTAGTGCTCTCGAACACTGTATGCTTTGTTCTAATGCTAGTTTTGCCATTGTCTACCCAATGCTCGAAACTCTAATGGACTTTGCATACTTTTGCTGCAACAGATGGACAAATCCTAGATTCCTAATGGGAGACCATTCTCGCCGATGTTCATCATAGGAGTTGAAGAGTTCATGGATATGGTTAAACAAAAATACCCGGAGCAAAACATCCCTTGCATGTATACACATTGTCTTAACCAGGTGGTTAAAACTTGTCTAGAGGTGAAGGATGACTTACATATAAATAGAATGTCACCCATATACACCACATGGATTCATCATGGGGAAGAGGGAGGAGGTACTGACATTATAGAGCTATCAAATGTGCATGGATCTCATCATGATGGTTGGATTGCGGTGGAGGAGGAGCAGGAGGACCGCGACGATAACATATTACCAGATTTTGATGATTTAGTTCAAAACCTGTTGACATATAAAGAGCGGGCTGGAAGAGTCCCAAAGTTTTAAAGAGTGTTGGATGAGTTGAAACAATTAGTTTCTTCTAGATCTACCTTCTCAAGATTCTCCTTCCTTGTCAGGTTGCTCTATATCAAGTACCACTATCGAGTTAGCAACAACTATTTTGATGCACTATTGGCATTGCTGTCAGATGCATTCCCTAGTAGCAATGTACCAAAATCATGTGAGGAGGCCCGCAAATATATTCAAGAATTGGGACAAGGTTATGAAAGAATCCATGTGTGCAAGAACAATTGTGTGTTGTTTTGGGTGATCGTGAGGAATTGCAAGCATGCCCAAAATGCAAAGAGTCTAGATGGGAGGATGCAGATGGTAGCAGGTGGGTTCCTCATAAGGTTTTGAGGCACTTTCCTCTAATACCGATGTTGCATAGGATCTTTGCTGCTCGAGGAACAGCAGCGGACGCCGAATGGCACGAGACTAAGTGAGAGAAGAATACAAGTGAAATAAGCCATCCAACAGACGGGGAGGCATGGCAGGACTTTAATAGAAAGCACCCAACTTTTGCAGATGATCCAAGGAACTTGAGGCTTGCCGTCGCCACAGATGGTTTCAATCCATTTGGCAACTTTAGCTCGACATATAGTATGTGGCCTGTTGTTATAACACCTCTGAACATGCCACCATGGGAATGTGTGAACCCATCGAATTGCTTTATATCTCTACTGATCCTAGGCCCAACCTCTCTAGGAAAGGATTTTGATGTATTCTTGGAGCCTCTTATAGAAGAACTGAAAGAACTATGGAAGGGTGTCAACACTTTTCATGTACTACCTCATGATAATAAGAAAGGCTTCACTCTGCGCGCTACCGTGCTTTGGTGCATACACAATTTTCTAGCGTTGCGCACCATGTCAGGCCAAACTACAAAAGGTTATCATGCATGTATTTATTGTGACAAAAATCCATTGTCAAGGAGCCTAAGAAAGAAGCTAGGCTACCTTGTACATCGTCGTTACCTTCCTAGGGATCACCCTTGGAAGAAGAGCTTGGATTTTAATGGAAAAACTAAGGACCGAGATGCGCCGAAAAAGTTCACCTTACAGGAGGTCCTTGAGGAACTCGAGAAGGTGAAAGATATCTGCCCAGGTAAGCACAGTGGAAAAAGGAAATGAAAGCGTGGAGAAGAGCCAATGATTTAAAATAAAAAATCTGCTTGGTGGGGGCTGTCATATTGGAAGGACCTGTTGCTGCCACACAATCTTGATGTCATGCACATTGAGAAGAACATATGTGAAAACATTCTTTGGACATTGCTGAAAGTGGAGGGCAAGACAAAGGACACAATGAACGCTAGGCTAGATTTGCATGATATGAAGATAAGGCCTCAATATCATGGCGTGCAACAAGGCACCTGGCTTAAATTCCCGGAAGCTCACTATGTCATGACGGAAAAACACATAGTAGAATTTTGCAAGTTCCTTAAAGGTGTCAAGTTTCTAGATGGTTATGTAGCCAACTATTGGTGGTGCTTAACTCATATTTCTACTGCCAGCATTTAAACAAAATAAAACAAATATGAATACCAAAACTTAGAATTAGGGTTTACAACTCACATTTTCCATGAGTTTTGGTATATATATATTTTGCAGGGCAACACATGAAAATGCACCAAAATGTGCAACCGAGAAAGCGCATTCAAGCAAAACATAGCAAAAGCCCATTCATATTTCACACCGGGGTAGAACACTAGCACAACAGAGGCCTAGACCCAGCCAGGAGGCCACACACTGAAGGTGGTGGCTAGGCGAGTAGCCTAGGGTGCAATTGCACCCCTGGTGCACCCGCACTACCATCAGCTCCGCCTGGCCCCACCTTCCTCTAGCGGTGCATTCAATGGCCCAAGAGGCGGTTGCATGTGGTGTAAAAGGAGCCCCCCTCCTCACATTCAAGTATCATACATAATTTGGAGAAGAAGAAGAAGGGCTACACACATCTCATTAGCTTCTAGCTAGACTAGTTAGGGAGTGAGAGAGGGAAGAGTTAGAGGAATAGTGAAGTAGCGGTGCCCCCTATACTTCTTGTACTTGGCAAACCTTGTACATCGGGTGGACGGACTGCCGAACTTGTCGGCTCCCCTCTACACTTGTACCTCTACGTTCATCTTACTACTTGGAGTAAGAAGTTCGTGTTCATCATTTGGTTTTGATCCCTTAAGTAAAGTTATCATTGTTACTACTTACTTGCGGTTCGTCGTCTGTCCTCATGACAGGTGCTCTAGTAGAGGACTCTTGATAAAGACAGAAATTCTTAGCAAACGCTAGAGTAGTAACGGTTAGCGTTGACGTGGTGTCTAAGCTACACATTACCTTTGTTTGCCTCATATCCCATGGTTGAGGGGTAGGCGGTAGGTGGTGATAGACCTATCCATCCTTCATAATCCCCCACATTCGGATACGACATAGAGCTATAGGCCGGTATCGCCTGGCAGACCAAGCGTAAGCCGGTGCTCGAAGTGAGTTTGTAGTCACAAAGTTATCTTCGCTTAAGGTTTCTACCCTTAGAAGAACCTCACTACCCAAGTTACCCTTCATCTTGTTCTCCTGGCTAAACTAGCCAAAAGACTACTTACACCTCCGTTCCTCGTGGAAATATGATACCCTAAATACCACCGGTTGAAGTGCTACAACGGTACTTCCATGCGCTTGTGGACTTTTTTGCTTACGCTAAGAAGTATCGACAAGCATTTCTGGCGCCATTGCCGGGAAGGTTGTCATTTTAGTCTCTGAACCTAGTTTGCCTGTGTATCCTTTGTTTTCACCTTTCTTTTCTTTTTACTCTTTTTCAATGGAGCAACCTACCATTCAAAACCTTTATGCTCCCAAGGGCGAGTTCGTAGAACCACCACAATCCTTGAAGCCATTCACAGCTTTGGTGGAAGTTTGAGAAACTCTATGCTTGCCTGACCATTTCGGGCATGTCACAAGAAACACTTCGGTGGAAGTTGTTTCCTTTCTCATTTGATGAGAAAGCAAACAATGGTACACCCACAACGTGGGGAAGGTAGCTGGCAATTGGTAAGAACTAAGGAACAGATTCTATCTTGCGTTCTTCCCTATATCCCAAATAGCTGCCCTACAACAGGAGATACTCAACTTCCAACAAAAAAAGAAGGAGACCATAGGTGTAGCTTGGGATAGATTCTCAATTTTAACGAGATCTAGCCCAGACTTGTCTATACCCAACTATGTGCTTTTGCAGCATTTCTAGTTAGGGCTTAGCAAGGAATCTGCCCTACAGCTCAATATACCTGCCGGAGGTTCGTTTACCCATAAAACCATAGCGGAAGGAGAAGCTCTCCTAGACCGCATTCTAGAGAACACTCCTCCGCTAGAAACCCTCTGTGTAGAACCCGAGCCAAGCCACAAGGAAGTCTCTTTGGCTGAGGCTGAACCCATAACATCCTTAGAGAGACCCTCGCCCAAACCAGAAGATCCGTATGAAGGTTTCCAACTTTCAGAACTTCCATATTTCGAGGATGAATTTTTTGAAGATTTTGGAAATACCTCGAATTACTCATGCCAAAAGAGGCCACCAATTCTAGTCACTCCTCTTGAACCGTTAGACATAGAACCCTTTAAAGAGTCTATCAATATCATGAGCAGTGAATGGGTGGAAGAGGGAGAGCATTCTTCTGAAGAAATTCATATTCACGTCTCCTCCTTCAGCCATCCGCTGCAAAGTTCTCAGAACAATGGTGGACGTGCTTTATGCGCCCACTGTCGGAGCAATATTGATATATGTGACATTTGCATCTGCCTATTTTGGCAATGAACCGCTTTCTCCAACAATCAAATCTCTTAGAAATAACCCATGGTCGATCTTGAAAGGACATGAAATTCTACACAACACTACGATTCATCACGATGATGCTATAATGGCTCTCGATTTCCATGTCTTTGACATTTAGGACTTCGATATCTTGATAGGGCATCCCCTAGAAAAACTCTTCTTAAATGCACCAAAAATAGGGGATTTAGATGTAAAGTTGGGGAGAGACACTTTTACCATTCCTATCACTCAAGCCAAAAACTCAGTGGCAAAATCTCTCCCCCATCTTGACCTCCCCAAGGAAGTTATGTCGGTTCTACCCTTTGATTCTCCTGAGTCATCCTTAGAAAAGGATGCGAAACTCTTCATAGAAGAAGAGGATGACTTAGGACAAACCATAGATCTTCCCATAGAGGAAGTGCCGGCAAGACCTACGGTTGAGCATAAACCCCTACCCGCTAGTCTACGTTATACTTTTCTAAATGGCGACAAAGAAACTCCTATAATCATTAGCAATAAGCTTTCTGTTGAGGAGACATCCAAATTCATCGCCATTTTAGAGAAAACATAGGTCGGTCTTTGGGTATTCTTTGCAAGATCTCAAAGGGATTAGCCCAACTCTTTGTACCCATCGCATTCCGATTGACCCTTTGAGTACACCATCTCGAGAGCCTCAGCGTAGGCTCAATAATGCGATGCGGGAAGTCATGAAGAAGGAAGTCCTCAAACTTCTTCATGCTGGGATAATTTATCCCGTACCACATAGCGACTGGGTTAGTCCCATCCAAGTGGTTCCAAAGAAAGGAGGCATGACAGTCGTTGAAAACAATAAAAATGAGCTAATCCCAAAATGAACCATCATGGGGTGGAGAATGTGCATTGATTACCGAAAACTCAACGTGGCAACAAAGAAAGACCACTTCCCACTGCCTTTCATTAATGAAATATTAGAGCGGTTGGCGAAGCATTCTTTCTTATGTTTTCTTGATGGGTATTCAGGATGTCATCAGATTCCCATCCACCCCGATGATCAGAGCAAGATGACATTTACATGCCCTTATGGAACTTACGCTTATCGTAGAATATTGTTCGGGTTGTGTAACGCACCCGCTTCATTCCAATGGTGCATGATGTCTATTTTCTCAGACATGATAGAAGAAATCATGGAGGTTTTCATGGATGATTTCTCGGTCTATGGTAAAACCTTTGACCACTATCTAGAGAATCTAGACAAAGTTTTGTAGAGATGACAAGAGAAGGACCTGGTACTTAACTAGGAAAAGTGCTACTTCATGGTCCGTGAAGGCATCGTTCTTGGGCACCTTGTGTCCGAGAGGGGGATTGAGGTAGACAAGGACAAGATAGAAGTCATTGAGTAGCTACCACCCCCCCGTGAACGTCAATGGGATCCGTAGCTTCCTAGGTCATGCAGGGTTTTATAGGCGGTTTATCAAAGATTTTTCACAAATCACTAGACCCCTCATGAACCTGTTAGCTAAGGATGCACCTTTTGAGTTCACATATGAGTGCTTAAATGCTTTCCACACTCTCAAGAAAGCACTCATCTCACCACCAATCATCCAACCACCTGATTGGTCGCTGCCGTTCGAGATCATGTGTGATGCTAGTGACTATGTTGTTGGTGCGGTCCTTGGCCAAACCAAAGATAAGAAGCATCACACAATCGCATATGCTAGCAAAACACTGATAGGAGCATAGCTTAACTACGCTACTATAGAAAAAGAGCTCTTAGCAGTCGTTTTTGTTATTGGCAAGTTTATGTCTTACTTAGTGGGTGCAAAAGTTATCGTTTATAAAGATCATGCTACACTTAAATATTTGCTCACTAAGAAAGATGCCAAACCTAGATTAATAAGATGGGTTCTCTTACTCCAAGAATATGACCTTGAGATAAAAAATAAAAAGGGAGTAGAGAACACTGTCGCTGATCATCTATCGCGTTTGCAAGTCACTAACATGCAGGAACTCCCAATAAATGACTTCCTACGCGATGACATGTTACTCAAGGTGACGAACACAAACCCGTGGTACGCAAACATCGTGAACTTCATGGTTTTAGGATACGTACCACCGGGCGAAAACAAAAGGAAGCTGCAAGTAGAAAGCAGACGTCACCTTTGGGATGACCCATACCTGTATAGGGTATGCTCTGATAGCCTGTTGAGGAGATGTGTACCAATGGTAGAAGGATTGCAAATCATCGAGAAATGACATGCAGCACCATACGGAGGTCACTACAGAGTATTCCGCACACAAGCCAAAATCTAGAAATGCGGGTTCTTCTGGCCGATAATGTACGAAGACACTAAGGAGTTCATCCGAAGGTGCCAAAAATGCCAGCTGCAAGGTAGCATTATAGCTTGTAATGCAATGCCCCTCCACTACAACCTACAAGTGGAGATCTTCGATGTTTGGGGCATTGACTTCATGGGGCCATTCCAAAAGTCCCATGACAGCAAGTACATCCTCATCGCCATTAACTATGTGTCAAAATGGGTGGAAGCCCTACCATGTAGAGTTGATGACACTAGGCATGCAAGGAAGATGTTTCATGAAGTAATCTTCCATCACTTTGGAACACCATGAATGGTGATAAGCGATGGAGGATCCCACTTCATCGACAAAACCAAAAGCCTTCCTAAAAGAGCTTGGGGCCAAGCACAACTTTGCCACCCCGAACCATCCTCAAACAAGCGATCAGGCGGAAACTTCAAATAAACAGATAAAAAATATCCTACAGAAAATGGTCAATGCAATGGGAAAAGGATGGAAAGATAAGCTACATGATGCACTTTGGGAATATAGGATAGCTTATAAAACTCCCATTCGCATGTCGCCGTTCTTTCTCGTATATGGGAAAAGCTGACATTTACCTGTTGATCTTGAACATCGAGCTCACTCGACCATAAAAAGCTAGAACATGGATGTGAAGCTAGCCAGCAGAAATCATCAAAAACAAATTGCCGAGCTAGAAGAATGGCAAGAGAAGGCGTACCACAGTGCCAAGCTCTATAAGGAAAGAACAAAGAGATGGCACGATCACCGAATCCAATACAAGGAATTCAAGGAGGGCGATAAGGTTCTTCTATTCAACTCCCGAGTCAAACTCTTCGGTGAAGGAAAACTAATAAGCAAATGGCAAGGACCGTACACTGTCATCAACACTTCGCCACACGGCGTGATCACCATCTAGGTCGATGACGATAACATTTTCAAAGTTAACGGTCAACATTTAAAAGTTTTTCTAGAGCCTTCCTATAACACTAACTTAGAAATAGATAGGATAGATTTAATTGCTTTTGATAAATTTATTCAAAACTTATGAAAATTTAAAAATTAATTATACTAATGTTGGTATATTTAACAAACACAGATAAATCCACAAGCGCACGAATACCGCTGTAGCTTTCACCCGGAGGTATTCCAAGTATCGTATCCATAGGGAAACATGTGAGGTTAACTACAGTCAACTTAACCCAAAGTGGCAACAAGACTTAAGAAAGTCGGGAGTGTAGAGGAGATCACTAAGGTCTTCTAGTTCTAATCTCGATAAGCTATGTCTTCTATTGTTTGACTGGGGATATTACTAAGGGAAACATAGACAGAGTATGTTCCCTATAATGACTAAATCCTGCTAGTCCTACCAATGGGACGTGGACTATAGAGGATTCAACGAGGCTATAAGAGTCACCCTCATGAGCTACCACTGATCCAGAATGTAGGGTACATCCATGAGTTACCCGAGTCTAAGCACCACGCTTACACTATGAATAATACTTTAACCTAAGGCCAATAGATTAAAGCACTCAAAAGTGACTCACAAATTAGAAGAACAATATAAACATGTTACTTAAATCAGAAGTGGATTACTAGAGAAATCTTAGATGCATGGTTGACTTCCGCCAAGATACATGCCATAGAGAGAGCACCGATAGGCCGGCATCTCCTCCAAACTCTTCCCTCACTCTCCATCTCTCTATTTCTAAAGACTAGGTCCTATGGAGGTCTAATCTTCTCTTGATAGCTAGCTTTGATCCTCATGAGGAGAATATGAATTAGGGTTTCAGGATCTCCCCTGAGGGAGGGGGCAGGGGCTAGTATATATATCCCTAAGGGTCCAACATGAGCCCTTGGATCAAACCGACTTAAGCAACAGCTTAGATGCATCCTCAAAGGCGGTGGGGAACCGACATAAGAAGTAGGCTAATTGGTGGGGCGCACAGGGGCTAGGTGGCCCCACCTACAGGCTAGCCAAACCCACATGGCAGTGGCTTGAGCCCCGCTTTGTTGATTTGCCTTCTGGACCCTTCTAGAGTCTTCCCACGTAGGTACCATGGTGGAATTCCGTAATTTCCTTTGACGATTAGGTCCTCCTTGGTGGTTTTCTGGATAAACCTTGCTGAAAACACAGATTCATCAAAACTCATGGAATTTATTTGTTTAAACCCATAAACCTTCATTGATGATTACATTTATGCCATTATCCATGTTTAATTGATGGTTTATAATGGTTGTTAACTTCCATGAACAATTCCCCCAAGCTTAACCTTTGCTAGTCCTTTAGCAAAACTAAACTCAGTAATTGATCAGGAGTTGCTACTATGCTTTCACACCTCAAAAGTACACATGTGTTTAATCAAAAATTCTCCTTGAAGTAGAATAAACTGATCTGAATTTCAAACTTACCTGTATTACCTTCAATCATGGGGCTTCTTAGCCTTCACTTGGGTCTTGAGCAATTGAAAGACAGAACAATTAAGTCAAGCACTATGTCTCAAGTTCTTTGTTCAACCATTATTTCGGAGTTTTTATAGGTTTTCAAAATAAAACTTAGAGATTCCATTGTATGACACTCTCAAGTCTCTCAACATATGTGGTATTTGTGGATCCTCACCAAGGCAATAAAGATGTTATGCCTTTTTCTCTTCCTACCACTAAGGCTTTATGTGGAGTTCATAGGTAGGGAGAAAGCTAGGGCATACTTGCAATACATATATTGTAAAGTCAAACAATGGATCCAAAGAGAGTTAAGTCATACAATCAAATCAATATGTGCATGTGTGTGGATATATGGTGGATATATATGGTGGCTAACCTAATTCTACTATACTCCTCGAAAACATCTCTCTTTTTGAAACTTAGAAACATTTGCAAGAGAACAGGACCTATCTTATTCATCTCTTTTTTTAGGCGGGCATTTGAGTACCCATTGTTTTAAATATCTTGGACACTTTTGTATCCATTTTTTCTCATCACCATTTTTTTCTTTTCTCTCTTTTTTTATGAATAACTTTTGCATAGCCCCATGTCTCATTTCTGCAACAAAACTTTGAGAGATAGCAACAAGAACTTTGGAGCACTTATTTGGTGGATAAACCTATCAAGAATATTTTTGGTGTTTTCTCCCATTGTAGGAGTAAGACATTTTTGGGTGGATCTAGATTGAAGGCATGTTCTTGCGCCTACACCCAGTGTAGGAGTAGTGCATATTTGGGTGGTGTGTACATGATCTTGATTTTAAGAGTTTGACAAATCTCTCATAAGGGTCACCAAAGCCTGACAAAATTTAATGCAAAAGCAAGCAGCATATACATGGAGTTTTCCTAGCCTAAATAACATGTATGGCTCTGGTGGGAATTCAAGCTTTGTCATACAAGAACTCATCATGTAACATTTTTGTGTTTTTCAAAAAGTAAATCTCTAGAACTTTAGTGTCGCTAAGAACAAGATAAATAGCAACTCAGACCTTCTCATATCATATCTGTCAATTACCTAGACTTAGATTAAGCATTCGCTACCCACTAGTTTCAAGTTTAGAGTAAATCTTTATATCAAATCAGTTGTATCCAAAACACAGGAGAATTCAAGGCTGAAAACTAGGTACTTGAAAGGAATTACAATAGAACATCTATTCAGCATTTCCATTTAAGAGATTTTTCTGAGTCCTCTTTATTTTATTCAACTCTTAAAAACTGAAAACTAGACATATACTTTTTATTTTGTTTTCATGATTTAAAATCACACCTTACTATTATATATATATATAGCTAAGATAAATTTTTATTTTGTTTTAGTTTGTTATACATCTTTTTATGACTTTAGCAAATATGAAGCAAACTTAAAAATAGTAGAACCAAAAATAAAAATAAATACTTAGCTAGATACATGGAGGATGCTCCTCCCCCAAGCTGGATGTTGTCGTGGTCTTTCTTATCTATCCAAAAGTTGTGTTCCTCGCGTAGCGGGTGTAGCAGCAGTTTGGAAGAATGTATTTCGGATGGATGGCGTTACTCTTGATAATCTTGCAAAATACTCCAATAAGAACACCAAAACTCATGGCACATATTAGGATAAGGAGTTAACGGTTAGCCATTCAGAGATTTGTAGTCCTTGGAGATTTAGACAGATTTCTTAATTGACCAAGTTCTAATAGGATGCCTTTTTAATATTTTTGGATTTTCTTATTTGTAGAAAGAAATGTGTATGTATGGTATTTTTATATTTTTATGCCACCACAGTAAATATTCCTATGGGCTTTTACACCCCGTAGATTTATTCACATGGAGTTTTAAGCTTTAATGATGCAATGATATAATGTAGTAATTATTTTTTTTCTTTTCTAAATGCAATGCTAATGCAAAAAAAAATATGCTAAAAGGGAAAATAATTCATGCAATGCTAAAAAGTAAATATGGATAACTATTGATGTTACCTCACGGCTAGGGTTCGGATTTTTATGTCCTATGGATAGGACTCGACTGGAGAAGAGTCCTTTACCTTTCGGGTGCATCGTCCGGTCTCAGCGAATGGAGACCCAGATGGCTGCATATCTTGTGACGATGTCTCTGATGATGATGTTACCTTCTTCCATCAAACCCGTCTTGATTTTGAGTTTTGATTTTTGGCTTAGCAGGTTCAGAACCTTTACTTGTAGAAATTGGGGAATCAATAACTCTCCCACACTCTGCTTGAAGTGTGTCCTACTCATACAGACAAGGTAGAGATCAAGTGCATTGGCTTTGTTGGTGGGAAAACACCAATAGAACCAAAACTTCATTTATTATTGTCTAGCCTTAGGCACACTTAACAAGATGAAGTTGATGTTATATATTGTGTCCAATTATATCATAGGTGATAAGATTAGAAGATTGAGCATAAATGTAGCATTTATGTTCATTTGGTAGAAAGGGTTGAATTGCTTAACCCATAAAAAGATTGTCTATCTCTTCATAATATATCAATCTTTATATGATTATGACTATCATCTTCCAGAGATAAGATGTGCAATGTTTTAGCTCATTTGGTTAAAACTATAAGATCAAGAAAGTGGTGCTAGGAGCAGGCTTAAAGAACAAGACATGTTGAGCTAATCATGTTTGATTAGGTAAATTGTAACTCAAACATATTTTGTTTCTTATTTATGTGCCTACTAGAATCAAGGAAAAAACTTTTTAAATAATGACCATTTATCTTAGGATGTTACCTTTGTCATTGGAGCATGATGTCACCATATGACAAAGGGTAGATGACTCGTGATGGTCCTTCCCTTTGAAGTTTTCCTTGTTCGGCTAGTCTCGTAGCTTGAGCTGTTCATGAGCTTCTTGTCTCCTAGATTGCACCCTTCCATTCTCATTCTTTTGTCATGCCATCTTTCTGCTCTTTGATCTTTTGTCACCTTGTTAGACCTTTTGCCTCACTCATTGTTTTATGCAGTTCTTTCATCTATGATGAATGAGTTATGTCTTCTTTGTGCAATGTTATTGGGGTTCATCATGTGCCTTGCTTCATCTTCGATTTGAATTCATCTCGTGACTTACCCAAATTGAATTGAGAATTTCCTGCAGGGGTTAGTCTAGCAAAATATTTAATATATACTAAAGCAATTTTTAGTTCAATAACCAAACTAGACTCCATGTTTAATTTGATTAAGGAATGCATTTTAACCTAAGCACCTCGGTTAATTTAAAAAACCTTTGGAAGTATGTCGAGTACTTCCAAACCAAAACTTACTATGGCAAACAAAGGTAACATGAAAGCACTATAGAGATTTACTCAAATAAAGATGAAAGAGCATGATTATTATCTAGCAAATTGAGCATGGCTTAAAGGTAGAAACAACCAAGGTGGATTAGCAACATGGCATAAGATTTTTTAGAGAAGTTCATCCCCCACACTTGAATTTTTCAAGGCAAAAATCAAGTTTGGATGGATGTGATTAAATGTTGCATGGTGTTTGGTTAGACATACCATGAGTCATCATCGGTCATCTTTTTTGCTTTAGACCTAGAATGGTTAGTGACAATAATACCCAAAGGAATATTTTCACAATTATGTTTCTATGCTTATTTCACAAGGACATCACAACAAAAAGGGTAAAAGCTCATGTTATCTCTCGAAAGTGCTTGTTTTAGGATAGAAGCTTGTCCTTGGGAAACCTTCGAATTGTGTTTCAAATTGGTGAAGTGGTTTCTCCTCCAACACCAACCTTTGGGTACCTATCTCAAGATTCATGCCTACAAGATTTGCAATATTTATGATAAACATTTGCATCTACAACCACCCCTTCAAAGTCTTTATAAATAGAAAGTATAAGGGGGTTGAGGATCTCATATGTGGCAACGTTAGAAAGACTAATTGGTTTAGGAGATTTCTCATGTGAGCATAGATTTGATGAGGTGTTCATGAAATAACTTCCATGTTCGCTGATGAAATCTTCCTTTTCAATCTCCAATGGTGTTTCTTTATGAATGTCTATAGGTGAAAACATTGTATCCATCATTCCATGCCTATGACATTCATTGGACATTTTATTGTCTAGGATTTCCCTTGGATTGGTAACTCTCGGGTTGATCTTGTCTAAAACCTCGTCCGTCCATTCAATGGCAACGGCACATAAGTTCTTAATATCCTCCAGCCATTGTTGTTGCTCTTCTTGGTCTTCCTTGTGGCCTTCATGATTCCTATGCTTTGGTTGTCTTAGTGGATTTCTAGGGTCATCATGAGACTAAGGAGAAAGAGCATAAGAGGGATCATCGGGGTCAAGGATAGGTTGAAAGATGGGTTCAGATGAGACATCTAATGTGGGCATAGAAGGGGAGAAGATAGGATTGGCTTCTAAATAGCTTGGCTCTCCTTCTATGGCATCACTAGACATGCCATCCTTGAATTCTTCCCAATGTTCCATATGGGAATAAGGACGCTTCTTAAGAGATCCCTTCTTGAGAGGATTTGAATTATATTCGCTCGAAGGTCTCTTATGAAGATGAGAATTTAATGTTCTCCCAAAATCAGCACCAAGAAGGTCATCCTTAATTTCAATAGGGATTTCTAAAGGTGGAATTCCTTCTTCTCTCAGGGGATTTTGGGGTATTGATAGTTCGGGATTGATAGCTAAATCCTGGGATTGGAGTGGTTGTGATTTGGCTATCAAAACTTCCTCTTCTTGTTCGGGAGGTGATTCATTCTCTTTCTCGAGGAGTTCATTATGATTCCACTAATTCTATTAAGCATAGACCTTGCTTCACTAGCAGACAAACGAAGAAGAACTCCTCTAGAGGCTGCATCAAGGGATTCCCTAGAATCCTTGTTAAGACCCATGTAAAAATATTGAAGAAGTATAAGGTCTTGAATGGCAAGGTCTAGGCCAGTGAAGATGAGTTTTTTAAAATGATCCCATGATGTACCAAGAGATTCTTCTTCTAGTTATCTAAAATTTAGAACCTCTTTCTGAAGGCTAACCACTTTAGAGATGGGAAAGAAACATAAACAAAATTTAGAGCATAATGTTTCCCAATCTCCTTGCATACTTGCTATGGTTTGACTATACCAATGTTTATCTCTTCCCGTCAAGAGAACAGTAATAACTTCCATCTTAAGGTCTTGTTAGACATGCCAGCGATACGCAAGCATGCACAGGTCTGCTCAAACTCTCGTAGGTGTGAGTATGGGTTTTCATTGCCTTCTCTCAAGAAGGATTGATCCCAAATCAGTTTTATTAAACACGGGCATAGCTCATAACCAGGTGTTAGGATAGGCTCTACAGATTTAGGTGGCCCAAAGCTCGCGCTCATGGGTTTAGTGTATTGATAGATAGGAGTGGAATTCATAATGGAAAAGAAAAGAAAAGAAAAGAATGAAGGAATAAAAAGATAAAAGAATATGATACAAGGTTAAGCTAGGTTCGAAGTTAACTCAGCAACCGTTTCCTCGACAACGGTGCCAGAAAGCTTGTTGGTGTATTTAACGCACACAGATAAATACGCAATCATACGGATACCGCTGTAGCTTTCACCCAGAGGTATTCCAAGTATCGTATCCACTGGGAACCATGTGAGGTTAACTACGGTCCAACTAAACCCGGAGTTGTAACAAGACTTAAGAAAGTCGGGAGTGTAGAGGAGATCGCTAAGGTCTTCTAGTTCTAATTTTGATAAGCTATGTCTTCTATTGTTCGACTGGGGATATTACTACGGTAAACACAGATAAAGTATGTTTCCTATAATAACTAAATCCTACTAGTCGTACAAATGAGAGGTGGACTATAGAGGATTCAACAAGGCTATAAGAGTCACCCTCATGAGCTACCACCGATCCGGAATGTAGGGTACATCCATGAGTTACCCGAGTCTAAGCACCATGCTTACACTACGAATAATACTTTAAATTAAGGCCAATAGATTAAAGCACTCAAAAGAGACTCACAAACCAGAAGAACAATATAAACATGTTACTTACATAAATCAGAAGTGGATTACAAGAGAAATCTCAGACGCAAGGTTGACTTCTGCCAAGGTACAAGCCATAGAGAGAGCTTCACTAGGCGGCATCTCCTGCAAACTCTTCCCTCACTCTCCATCTCTCTATTTCTAAAGACTAGATCCTATGGAGGTCTAATCTTTTCTTGATAGCTAGCTCTGATCCTCATGAGGAGAATATGAATTAGGGTTTTAGGATCTCCCCTGAGGGAAGGGGCAGGGGCTGGTATATATCCCTAAGTGTCCAACGTGAGCCCTTGGATCAAACCGACTTAAGCAACGGCTTAGATGCATCCTCAAAGGCGGTGGGGAACCAACATACGAAGCAGGCTGATAGGTGGGGCCCACAGGGGCCAAGCTGCCCCACCTATAGGCCGAACGGCCCACATGCCAGTGGGTCAAGCGCCACTTCGGTGATTTTCCTTCTGGACCCTTCTAGAGTCTTCCCACATAGGTACCGTGGTGGAATTCTATAATTTTCTTCGACGATTAGGTCCTCCTTGGCGGTTTTCTGGATAAACCCTGCTGAAAACATAGATTCACCAAAACTTGTGCAATTTATTAGTTTAAACCCCTATACCTTCATTGGTGATTACACTTATGCCCTTATCCATGTTTAATTGATGATTTATAATGGTTGTTAACTACCGTCAACAACTAACATATTCTTTCATTTACTTAAAATATAAAAATTTGCTTTATCTTCTTAAGCAAGTCATCATGGTAAAATGACCTTTATGCCCTCACTAGACAAACCATGATTCTTGCTCTATCTTGCTTGATTTTTGCTGATCACATGTATATTCACTCATTAATACAAAATCATGTGAAATTTGCAATATGAATATTCCCTTGATTCACCATGATCATGTGCATCTCACTTTATCACTCGCTGATCTTGCTGAAAAAAAATCCGACACCAGCATCTCTAGGATCACCATGCATGCACACGTACCTAGACGAAATTCTAGGCTAGGAGGAGGACCTGGGGGTGCGAGCGCACCCATGGAGTGGCCGCACCACCCATGGCTCACTGGCCCCCAATCTTTGCGTGCATCTCTTTGATCTCCTGTGTATCACAGCCATGGCGGTGCTTGGTTTGTTTCCTCACGGTAGAGGCCCGAGCACCTATAAGAACCACCCCATAGCCTCTCCTCTCTTCACACCAAGCTACAAGCTCTCTTCTCTCCCTCCACTTAGCACTCAAAGCTCTAAGCTCAGTAATGGCTAGCCATGCTCTCACTTTGTACAAGGGCTCTTGCTCCACTTACAACCTTGATGGCATCCCAGCCTCCAAAGACTTAGTGCCCGAGAGCTCATTCGTAAGGGAGGAAGTGAAGGCGATCTTGGAGGCACCGCTCTCTATCATGCCACCACCTAGCTATGCCATGAGTGGTGGTTCGAGCCTCAAGACCACGGTGCGTTCCAAGGCACCCCAAGGTGGCACCAACATGACCTACCACCTGCACCATCGGCCTCAAGCGGAAGGCACCCGATGTTAGCAGACCGAGCAAGTGCTCTCTTGTAACGCCTTGGGACAATACGGTCTCTCGCGCTGGTTTGTCCTTTTATACCGCTAGGCCTAGTCTCTCCTACACCATGGTAGGTGTGCGCAAACCTGAAGGAGGGTATGGAAAGGCGCTCATGAACAAACCAGCCAAAAAGACAGAAAGCAAGCCGGCTCTATTAGGAAAAGGGTCAGAATCCTTGGGTGCGCCTCTTAGGATCCAAAGGTTTAGAAAGCTTCCACCGATCAAAAGGCTTGCAGGGCAATATGAGAGTAGTGACGAGGAGGACACACCTTCTAGGGGTCCTTCCATCGCCTCTCTTAGCTCCGAGAACGGTAGCCTGTGGGATCTCCTTTGGAACCTTAATGATAGCTTAGCCACGAACCTCCTCAAGATTAGAGACCTGGTCAATGACATCAATAGCTTGCGCTTCAAGATCGATCAGAAATTAACTAAGGTGGCTAAGGCAACAGGAGTGGTGGATGCTCTAGATGAACCTTTCTAGGCCACTCTCACTGCAAGAATAAATTAGGCGCATTTTTCTTTATATTTCAAGTCTTTCATTCCTATCATGTTTAAATTTCAATCATGTAATGCGCCTATCAATTTATAAATAAATATTTTATTATTAGAAATATTTTGTTTCACTTGTTTTCTTTTCTCTTTGTGTCAAATAAAGACAGGCAAGAAAACAAGTGTGGGGGAGGAACCACACTCACCTCCAACTCGGTTGCACAAAAGACGGTCCAATTCAAATTCGGTTTGTGCAACTCTCTCTCTCTCATTCCATACTTAAATAAGAAGCTTTAAAACTGAATAAATTATAAAGTAAAAAGAATATGCTGCATCTCCATGTCTTCCTATGATTAAGAAGTTTGCATACTTTTTATTCCTTGCTAAAATTCCTAAAAACTTGTGAACACTTATTATAGGGAACCCATTTTATCTAAGTAATTGACGAATGAGATATAGTAGGATGACATGACGCTTGCTCATACCTTGCAAAGTACTTGGGATTTTTTTACAAAACAAAATTCAAATAGCCTGTTCCTTGAATGACATTCGAATACCTACCAAGGACACATATGAGCAGACATGATGAAAACCTTCCATATATGCCTCTTACTTTGTGTTGAGTTTGGTCAAGTTTTGTGACCCCTGTTGAGAGATGTTTCATGCTCCCAAGATCAAAACTCACCTACACGCCACAAAATAATCAACTATTCCTACACTGGGAATACGCTACAACATGTTTTCCATCACCAGCAAAATAAATACTCGATGCTCTAAAATATGATCTCTCTAGCATATTTCTAGAAAGAGACAGCAAGGCTATGCAAAAAGTAATGAAAAAATGGGGCACATGAAGGTCCCAAAGTATAGAAAAAATGGACACATGAAAGTCCCAAAAGAATATAAAAAAAGATGAGCACATGAAGGCTCATAAGAAAAAGCTAGCCATGTCTCAAAACAAAAAGCTAGAAAAAGAGATCATATCAAATAGAGGAGTATAATTCCACCAAAAATTCCACACACTTCACTATTTTGATCTAAGAGTATGACGCTTCTCTCTGGTGCGGTTCGGGATTTGACTCTACAATATATGCAAGGTAAGTGTGCCTCACAAACTCTCATCCCTACCTAAAGCTTCATATAAGCTTATTAGAAGTAGGATTATCAAAAGGGAAGGCAAAATTTCAAAATATGCCTTGGTGAGGAACCACTTACAAATTTGAGTGACCCGAGAGAATCATTCAAGGAACAAAAGCTATCTTTATATTTTCAAAAACATACAAAAACCCAAGTTTCTGAGAATGAATAGAGTAAGAAGATTTGAATCCAAGCTATTCTGTTTTTCAATTGCCCAAGATATTTTGGTAGACACTTGGAAGTTCACAGGTTCAGGTGAAGCTTGGAATAACCTGTATGCAGATTTTCAAATAAAGGAGATGAACCCGCTTAGTCCATTGAAATTTACTCAAGGACGAGCAAAGGACTAAGTGTGGGGGAGCTTGTTGGCGGTGCTTAACTCATATTTCTACCACCAACATTTAAACAAAATAAAACAAATATGAATATGAAACTTAGAATTAGGGTTTACAACTCACATTTTCCATGAGTTTTGGTATATATATATTTTGCAGGGCAACATGTGAAAATGCAACAAAAAGCGCAATCGAGAAGGCGCATTCAAGCAAAACATATGCAAAAGCCCATTCATATTTCACAACGGGGCAGAACACTAGCACAGCAGAGGCCCAGGCCCAGCCAAGAGCCCACACGCCGAAGGCGGTGGTCAGGCGAGCAGCCTAAGGTGCGGCCGCACCCCTAGTGCACCCACACCTCCCCCAGCTCCGCTTGGCCCCACCTTCCTCTAGCGGTGCATTCAATGCCCTAGGAGGTGGTTGCATGCGGTGTTTCCTAAAATACCTAAGCAAACCGACCATCTTCAAGCTATAAAAGGAGCCCCCCTCCTCACATTCAAGTATCATACATAATTTGGAGAAGAAGAAAAAGGGCTACAAACATCTCATTAGCTTCTAGCTAGACTAGTTAGGGAGTGAGAGAGGGAAGAGTTAGAGGAATAGTAGAGTAGCGGTGCCCACTACTTCTTGTACTCAGCAAGCCTTGTACATCGAGGGGATGGAGTGCTAGACTTGTTGGCTCCCCTCTATACTTGTACCTCTACGTTCATCTTACTACTTGGAGTAAGAAGTTCGTGTTCATCTTTTGGTTTTGATCCCTTAAGTAAAGTTATCATTGTTACTACTTACTTACGAGTTCGTCGTCCGTCCTCATGACGGGTGCTCTAGTAGAGGACTCCTGATAAAGACGAAAGTTTCTGGCCAATGCTAGAGTAGTAACAGTTTGTGTAGACATGGTGTCTAAGCTATATGTTACCTTCGTTTGCCTCGTATCCCTCGATTGATGGGCAGGCAGCAGGTGGTGACAGTCCTATCCGTCCTTTGTAATCCCCCATGTTTGGATATAGTGTAGAGCTGTAGGCCGGTATTGCTTGGTAGACCAAGCGTAAGTCAGTGCCCGAAGTGAGTCTGTAGTGGCAAAGTTATCTTCGCTTAAGGTTTCTACCCTTAGAAGAACCTCACTACCCGAGTTACCCTTCATCTTATTCTCCTAGGTAAACTAGCCAAAAGACTACTTACACCTCCATTCCTCGTGGAAATACGATACCTTGAATACCACCAAGTGAAGTGCTACAACGGTACTTCCGTGCGCTTGCGGACTTTTCTTCTTACACTAAGAAGCACGAACACCAACCTAGCAAAATTCATAAGTGTAGATGGTACCAAGGTAATTGGCAAGCTAAAAATGCATACTTGCCATGTCCTTCTCCAGAGGATCATACCTGGAGGCTTAAGAGATTTTGTTCCCAAAGATGTATACGAAGCTATTTCAGAACTTGGGAACTTCTTCAGGTACTATGCAGTAGAACTCTGAGGAAAGAAGTCATGGAAAAGCTAAAACGGGACATCCCACTCATCTTATGCAAGCTTGAGAAGATTTTCCCACTAGCCTTTTTCGATGTTACGATGCACTTGGCTGTCCATCTACCTAATGAGGCACTTCTTAGAAGGCCCATACAGTATGGATGGATGTACCCAATAGAACGGCGACTGGGCAAGTTGAAGAATTTATTAAGAAACAAGGCCAGGCCTAAAGGATCAATTGCGGAGGCTTACTTAGAAAGTGAGACGTTGGCATTTTGGGAGAGGTTCATGGATGATATTAAAACAAGATATAACTAGGACGATAATATGTCACATGATGGGCCAGCACCTGTATAGACCTCTATTTTCATGCATTGTGTCAAGCCCATTGGCTAGATTAGGGTAAAGAACATCAAGGATAAAGCCAAAATTAATAAGCTAGCTTGGTATGTGCTTAATAACTGTGACAAGATTGGACCATATGTGCAGTAAGTATGATTTTTTATATGCTGATTTGATGTTCCTTTATTACGTACAAAATGTTACCAATAATAATGCTTATATGTGCTACAAAATTTATAGATCAATTTTAGAGGAACAAGGGGCAAGTGATGATGTTGATAGTAGGCTAGCAGCAGAGTTTCCAGTGTTGGTTAAGTCTCATGTACATGATTAGCATATTTTAGTTCTGTTAGGCCGATCATTGGTAGAATTATATGACAACTTAGTGGTGACGGTGGTTTCATGTTTGTGTGTAGATCAAGAAGCTACGTAGAGAGAAACCAACAGAGGTCAGTGAAGGTTTGTATGCACTGTCATGTGGTCCTGATACCCGAGTCTGGGTCTGTGCAACTTTTAGTATTAATGGAGTTAGGTATAGCACTGTTGACCATGAGAAATCCTTGCGTACATAGAATGGTGGTGTCATGACCGCTGTCACAAATGAAGGCCAATCAGTGAAATTTTATGATGTCCTTAGAGAAGTTATTCAGTTGATGTATAACTCTAGTGTACAAAGCCATAGGATGGTGGTTGCTGTGACTGGTACAATCTAGATGGCACTACGAAGTCTGCAGGCATTGACGATGACGGACATTACAGATCCGTCAACATTAAATCATTATAGTACAAGGATGAACCTTTCATTCTTGCAACATAGGCAAGCAAGATTTTTTATCTATAGGACACCTCCTTGGGCAAAGATTGGTGGGTCGTTCAGAAGTTCGAACATAGGGATATGTATGACGTGAATGAAATAGATCCTATAGTGCACCAAGATGATCACTGTTCTGACAATGAGCATGAAGTTCTGCTGGGTGATGGTGATCAGGTTATGCACGAAGCTAGTCATGGTGGAGTAGGCACTGTCATTCAAGCCAATTTAGAAGACCTTCTGAGAGATAAGAGGGGAACAATTGGCATACTTGAAGGCAGTGAGCATGAAGATGAGGATGAAGATGATACTGGAAACCAGTATTGCAGTGATGACAGTAACTGTGGCAGGAGAGATCACATGTCTGGAGATGATGATGACTTGTAGGAGATTTCATGTATAATCTTTGTTAGAACATGTATTCTAAAACTGCACTTTGCTTTGGATTTCTGGTTTTGTATTCTAAACATGTTCGGTGTGCTTAGTTATTATAAACTTGTGCTTCAGCGGACACATAGGCTTTGTCCACCGAGGTCAGTACTGCACTATGTGGACTGTCTGTTGTGTACATGACTATTTCATTCAACTGCAACTAGTACTTGTTATAGGTTCATATACACTGCATAAGCCATTGACATAAAGGATTCCTCTCACACAACATGCTTCAACCACTATGGCGAGATCATTAATCAGTTCGACTAGCATGCCAAGTACGTATACTGATACATGTCTAGTTTACCAAACTGAGGCACAAGGCATCCCTTGCGTGGTTGCCAATAGTGAATTGGATGCAGGAGGAAAGCCTCTACAGTTATTTCACTCCAAAAACGCAGTCACAACAGTCGAGGGGCAGACTGATGAGTGCAGTGGAGTTGCTTGCGTAAGCAATTTCTCTTGGTTGGTTTCTAGAGGCATGCAGTAGCTAGCTAGAGATGGCTACACTTTTTATTATCCGACGAGAGATCAATTGGACATCAGCAGACTTTCTGGCTTGTGTAGTAAAAAAATGCAACAGCTATGCCTCCGCCGTTGTGCATTAGATCGAGGCGACACTTGTTTAGATGAACTCCTCACTGCATGGTTCTTGCAAATTCAACAAATTTTATCGAAAACATGAGTTGGATTCACCACAAATCAAAGCCACTCATGACTACTACCACTATTGATATGTTTTTTCTTCAACAAACCAAGGCACAAAGGTATCCTTGCGCGGTTGGCAAGAGTGAGAAGTGTCTGGCCTGGTCAGATGGATGATGCTCGGATCATCAAGTGCGCATGAAGATAATGGTAAATGTTACTTTGTGAACCAAAATATTTGCACAAATGCGCAGTGCCATCTAACCATAAGAGGAGAGCAGTGCCATCCTACTACTCAAAGGCATCCGGCTATTACCTAGACATACTAGTTCTAGATACAGATGATTAACATGACTTCACATGAGGCAGCATACTAGACCTCTCCGCCATGGTGAACCGGCACGACGATACCAAATGTATGGCCATTAGACTTTCTGTCTAGGCGAAACTTGTTTAGATGAACACCTCGAGGCATGGTTGTTGCAAGTTCAACAAATTTTATCAGATACATGCAAACAAGATGAGTTGGGTTCACCACAGATATGTGCACAGTAGAATTTTAACACCTATTGCTACTCTATTCTGCATTTACGCTAGGCTTGCTCCTCTCAAAGAAACCTTGCGCAGTTGCCGACAGCGAAGTGACAAGTTAGGTTCAACACAGATCAAAGCCACTCATGACTACTACTACCACTACTGATATGTGTTTGGTTCACCAAACCATGGCACAAAGCAACCCTTGCGCGGTTAGATTGATATATGTCTGGCCCGTTTAGGTTTACAATGCTCGGACCATCACGTGCGCACAAATATAATGGTAAACGATACTTTGTGAACCAAAATGTTTGCACAAATGTGCACATTACATGCATAATAAGAGGATATCAGTGCTACTAGATAGAAAGATAACGGCAAACTAGACTTCATATATATGTGGATTACAGCAACAATACGAGTTCAGCCTACATAACCATGCCTTCATCTGCCATAATAATAAGAGGAGAGCAGTGCCATCCCATGACTCAAAGTCATCCAACTACTACCTAGGCATACTATTTCTAACTATAGATGATTAATATGACCTCGTACTAATTCTAACGGCACCTGGCAGCAAACTAGTCCTAACTACATATGTTGACATGACTTGATACTACTAATGAGGAGTGCCATCCCACACCTCTACGCAAGTCATGCAACAAGGGCACCAACAGTTGCGAACAAAATCCAACACCTGCAAGGTAAACCAGCCTTGGTTGAAGCCGGCAAACCTCTCCGCCATGGCAAACTGGCGCGGCCGAATGATCCCTTTAGGCCACCTAGCCCTGGTTCCTTGCCAGGGCACGATGGCAGGAAATGTTCTTATCATTGGTGTAGGTGCCATCTAGGGCAGCGTCTGCCCTCGCCAGCACATGCACCCTGGTGTCGGCCTCGATCTAACCACTTGCCTTATGGTTGGGGCAGACGAGGCACACCAGGCCGCCATACGGGCTAACATAAGAATAGATTTGGGCCTAGGAGAACATGTGTTGCGTAGTCATGCAAATGATCATCCTCCAAGTCCATCGTGATGTAGCCCGGAGAGCCATGGGACTCAAACTCAGTGTCAGCCAAGATGTCAGCCATAGCCTCGACCTCGGCCAAGATGTCGACCAAGGTGACCCCACCATGTGGGGTGTGGATTCAGCAACGGTGAGCGAACCACTAGTGCTAGTGGTGTCAGTGTCATCGCCGAGGGCGACGAGGAGAGCAGTAGCCTAGGAGATGGTGTGTGTCTCAACGATGGGAACGCCAATCTATGGGGACTAGACATCACCACCACCTCCACCAACACCATCCTAGGCTACGCCATCGCCCTAGCCTCCATCGAACCACTAGAGGAAGCGGGGACTACAGCTAGGCCACCAATGGCCTTCATGGCAACCGACGAGGTGGCGGAGATGGGTGGCGAGGAGAGGGCTTTTGTGCAATGGAAGGTGGAATGGTAAACAATATGAATTGGGGCGAGGCCAGGCTTTATTATGTATACACAGGAACGCTAGGGCTTCTAAGGCAAGATACTCCATAAAGATTTATTTATACATAGGGACGCTAAGGCTTCTAAGGCAAGATACTCTGTGAAGATTTATCTTTCCCGAAGGTGGGTGCCATCACGCTCCCTTAGGAATCGCAACCATATTACATCGGCGGTTGCAAAAACAGAGCATGTCTCCTCCATTTATGCTAATGAGACAGCGTGAGTCTTGACACGATGACATCAATTGTGTGGCCAATGGACTTTCTGGCATGCGTAGTAAAATTTCATAGTCTGTGATCGACTACACTCACTCGTCATTTCATCCAAAATTATTATTACTAGTAGTAGGGGCATGGTCACGTGACCGTGTTCTCCTTGGCTTTTAATTTAAAAATTCCTAAAAGAATGTAACATTTTTCATAATCTATGACATGGGCTGGAGTACAATTGCACAAATGCGTACGACATGTATACTATCCGACACGTTCAAATATAAGGCGATAGGACTTTCTTGTGTGTGCAGTAGAATTTTCAACACCTATGGTTCATCTGTTCAGCATTAGTCCAGGCTTGCTCCTCTCAAAGAAACCTTGCATGGTTGCCGAAGCGAAGTGAATGCAGGATGAAAGCTGGACAGGGGTAAAAAATTAAGAGATTTTGACCACCATGACACGGTTGAGACTTGAAAGCCTGGTGCGGTTGTGAAAGGTATTTTCACTCCTATCCAAGCTATCACAACAGTCAAGGAGTAGATAGATGAGCGAAGAGGAGTTGCTTTGGTAAGCAATTTCTCTTTTGAAGAGACATGCAGCGGCTAGCTAGAGATGGGTACACTTACTATCCGATGAAAGATCCAATAGACAGCGGGGGGCTTTCTAGCGTGTGTAGTAAAAATGCAATATCTATGCCTCCTCCGTTGTGCATTAGATCGAGCCGAGACTTGTTTAGATGAACTCCTCACTGCATGGTTGTTACAAGTTCAACAATTTTTATTAGACAAATGCAAATAAGACGAGTTGGGTTCATGACGGATTAGAGGCACTCATTTTTAGCATGATCAGAGTGACTCGTGACTACTACCACTACTGATACGTGTTTGATTCACCAAACCAAGGCACAAAGCAACCATTGCGTGGTTGACAAGAGTGAGATGTGTCTAGCCTGGTCAAATTTACAATGCTCGGACCATCACGTGTTCAATGAGATAATGGTAAATGTTCCCTTGTGAATGAAAATGTTTGCACAAATGTGTACGACACGAATACTATCCGACGTGTTCAAATATACGATGGTAGGACTTTTTGGTTGCCGAGACTTGCTCCTCTCAAAGAAACCTTGCGCGGTTGCCGAGAGCGAAGTGAATGTAGGATGAAAGCAGGACAAGAGTGAATTGACCACCATGACATGGTTGAGACTTAAAAGCCTGGTGCAGTGGTGATAGGTCTTTTCACCCCTCGTGGGCTATCGCACTCCCGTAAGAACCTCAACTAGTCATACCATAGAAGGCGTGTTTGACCGGAGATGTAGGAGTATTGAAGTTCCCAAGTGTACACTGATGAAAACTTAGCATGTCTCCTCCATTTACGCCGATGAGACGGCATTAGTCTCGGTGCTGGTTTTTACTGTACATGTTAGCGCCTCCACTGATGTCCCAACACTGTGTGCACTCCTTGTGTTTGTTACAACACCAGAAACACAGAAAAAGAAAGCCAACCCCCATGAGAGGAGAATGAGAATAGAGACATACCAGCAAGGATTCCTCAAGACTGTCAAGTTCCCTAGTTGGCACGGTGGGGATGCAAGAAGACATGGTAGGACCAAGCTAGAGTGACCTGGAGTGCATGAAGATCCTTCTTCCTAGATTATATGTAGAAACATTGGTAAGTGCCCATTTTCTGTGTGCTGAATCCGATCTGCAATGGTTTGCCATTGGGAATGAACTTATCCCTCTATCTAGCTATGTTGATCGTTGTGCACACAGAAACTGCTGGCTGCAATGGCCCAGGCCATCTGAGGTCATCAGAAACTCGAGCTTTGTCTGGATGACGAGCAAAGCTTGGCCCAGTGGAAGGTGGAGGTGTTCCCCAATGGTGGTCACTTGTACCTCCGTCGGGGATGGAAGCACTTCACCCGCGCCCTCGACCTCTAAGATAGGTTCTCTCTTGTATTGTGGTTTGACGGACAGTCACAGATTAACATCAAGGTCTTCGACCTTACCACCTACCGCAAGTAGTACCCACACGACTTCAAGGTCGGCGGTAGTCAGCTCTCTCTGCCCATGCTGAAGAAGTACCACCTCAAAGCGAAGTATCTGGTGAGCACTCGTGCGAGATGCAGAACGCAAGTTACCAGTGTCATCTTTCTCATCAATATATTTTTGTGCGAGGCGAAGAATGTGCCAGTGGATTTTGAGGTAGCACACGGCTACCAGCAGCGGCAAGTCATTGAGCTGCAGATGGCTAGGCAGTCCTGATTCGTGGCCTTAGAGAGGACCCGCATGAACAACAAAGTGTGCACGTCGTTCAAGTACGGGTGGGATGAGTTCTGCACAAGCAACCACCTCAACGTCAGCGACACCTACTTCTTCAACATGATCCACAAGGCCACCTGCAATGATGATGAGGACGGGGAATGGGAGGAGGAGGAGGAGTACGATGAAGCTAAGATCAAGGTGGAGGTGCGCAAGATGAATGGTGGATGGTTGCGGTGAACTCAGCGCAAGAGTTTACATGATCTGTATTTTGTTGTTTCATTAGAACTATTATTTGGCCTGTCAAGATTTCCTAGTATTGGACTGTCTTAGGCCCTATTTGGATGGACTATGACTAGTTAGCCATGGCTAAAAAAAGTGAACTAATTGTTGGGTTTTATAGACTAGAACTAGCTGTTAGCTCCAGATAGTTGGGTTTTATGGACTAGTTGGATAGCCCCTGATAGTTGCCAGCACTGTATTTCGTTGTTCATCAACTTGTAGTGATCCGGAGCATCTATATTTTGTAGGGTCGGACTATCTTAGGGTCCCGATAATCACAACAACTATACACCCACGTCCTCCGATTAGAAAGGGTGAACTTTGATGGTTACGATGCCATGGCGATGCGACAGACGTGGCCCAATCTCAATTCAACCACATTGATGCAATAGTTATTGATCATCCTCCATCCAGTGTTTGGAACTGCCGCAACACATTCCCGTACTTAAGTGAAAAAGTTAGTAGTGCATCGCCATGGGCACAACACTAGCGTTGTCCCTGGTGCCACGGTTGTTGATGCTGATGGCGCACCGGTTGTCGATGCTGGTGGCACCATGGTTGTCGACGCTAATGGTGCCACGGTTGCCGACGAGGATGCCATGCCCATTGCTGCTATTGATTACAGGTGACCCATGTCGTTTGTCTCTCGGGGGCCTGGCGTCGTGGGCCAACCATTCCACTCTGTTGGGCATGCATCGAGCGTCGCCCTGTCCGACGGTGCCGACAACGACCACTGTGAACAACTTAGCGGTTCACTAGATAATGGAACACATGGACTACAGTGCTAGTGAAAGGTCCTAATGGCTAGAGGGGGGTGAATAGCCTATTAAAATTTCTACAACAACACTTAGCAAACCGGTTAGACAAATAGGAGGCGAAGCGAGTGTTCCGCTAGCCTACTAAAAATGCAAGCCACCTACCACAATTTTAGTTTCTATAGTCTCTATCTACACAATGGCTATGTCACTACACTAAGTTAGTGTGCTCTCAAAGGCTAACTAAAGAGCCACACTAACCAAACTAACAAGCTCTCCCGACTAGCTACACTAAAGAGCTTGACAACAAGTTTCGCGGTAATGTAAATAGATAGAGTAAGATGGTTATACCGCCGAGTCGAGGGATGAACCAATCAATCATAAGAATGAATACCAATGAAGACCAATCACCTCGGAATCAAATGATGACACAATGATTTTTATCGAGGTTCACTTGCTTGCCGTGAAGCTAGTCCTCGTTGTGACGATACACTCACTTGGAGGTTCACAAGCTAATTGGCATCACACGCCAAACCCTCAATTGGGTGCTACACAACCAACACAAGATGAGGATCACAAGCCACGAGCAATTTACTAGAGTATCTTTTGGCTCTCCGTCGGGGAAAGGTCAAGAACCCCTCACAATCACCACGATCAGAGCTGGATACAATCACCAACCTTGCTCGATGATCCTTGCTACTCCAAGCCATCTAGGTGGCGGCAACCACCAAGAGTAACAAGTGAATCCCACAGTGAAACACGAACACCAAGTGCCTCTAGATGCAAACACTCAAGCAATGCACTTGGATTCACTCCCAATCTCACAAAGATGATGAATCAATGATGGAGATGAGTGGGAGGGCTTTGGATAAGCTCACAAGGTTGCTATGTCAATGCAAATGGCCAAGAGAGTGAGCTAGAGCCGGCAATGGGGCTTAAATAGAAACCCCATGAAATAGAGCCGTTGTACCCCTTCACTAGGCACTGCTCGGGGTGACCGGACACTCTAGTCAGATTAGTTGAATGTAGTCGGTCCAGCGTCCGGTCAACGGATGCATGCCATGTGTCGCCTCCTTTCAACCTTAGTCACTTGATCTCAATGGTCAAGTGATGATCGGACACAGCACAGTGCCAAGATCGGACGCACCTTTGCCGAGTCCGGTCATTTCCAGAGAGGTTCCATTCAAGACCGGATGCGTCAGTTAGATCACAACCGGACGCAGGACCCCAGCGTCCGGTCACTTCCAGTAAGGTTCCACTCATGACTAGACGCATCCGGTCAAGCCCGACCAGACTCACCCAATGTCCGGTCACTCACGGTCTTCTCTGTGCGCTGCCACATCAATAGGACCAGACATTGAATAGTGTTCAGCCAGAGTCCGATCGCCTACATCCGGTCAAGAGACTGAGGGCGGCCTTCACTACGTGCCACTGACCAGACATAGGACCCAGCGTCCGGTCACTGCGTGACCAGCGTCCGGTGCACTCTATGAAACCCTGTCTTTTCTATATAGGGCACCCGTGGCACCGTCGGACACTCCACCGATGAAGTTTCTTACCCTTGCTCTCATGTTCTAAACACAATGTGTATCACCTTTGTGCATGTGTGTTAGCATATTCTCACAAACATTTTCAAGGGTGTTAGCACTCCACTAGATCCTAAATGCATATGCAATGAGTTAGAGCATCTAGTGGCACTTTGATAACCGCATTTTAATACGAGTTTCACCCCTCTTAATAATATGGCTATCGAACCTAAATGTGATCACACTCGCTAAGTGTCTTGATCACCAAAATAAAATGGCTCCTACCACTTATACCTTTGCATTGAGCCTTTTGTTTTTCTCTTTCTTCTTTTCAAGTCCAAGCACTTTATCATCACCATGGCATCACCATCATCATGTCATGATCTTCATTTGCTTCACAACTTGGAGTAGTGCTACCTATCTCATAATCACTTTGATAAACTAGGTCAGCACTTAGGGTTTCATCAATTCACCAAAACCAAACTAGAGCTTTCAACTGGCCACAGCCGCGGACTACACCACCAAGGGGATGACAACCTCATCCTAGGTGCGATTGCGCCACAGGTACTCGGGTCTCGGCGCCAACCGCGCCGATGCCTACTACATCATCCCTGCAGCCAATAATCCCTCCAACGATTCAACCTCATCTAATGACGAGGGTGCAAGCAATTTGAGTCCTCATGACATGATGATGGTGATCAGTGAGTTCATGAAGTCCCTATCATGTAGTGAAGGTCATCTTAGATATGGTTATCAGTGAGTTCATGAAGTTGCTGACTGAGTATCCCTCCTATTACAAGGAGATGTCCCTACCGGACACAACGCGCAAGATGTCGGTCCCTATCGTGTAGGAGACATTCAAGCAGCTGACGTGGTATGATCTGCTAGAGCAGCCGAACAGGAAGATGGAGGCGGTGATCAAGCTCAAGTACATACTCTTGGACAATGGGTCTGCCCCCTCGCTGTATGTCGGGCTACTCATTGAACTGGTGGTCGACCCCATTATGAAAAGGTTGAAGGAGACATGGACTCCCACCAGGTTCCCACAGTAGGAACAATTGATACAGTTCTTGCACAACCTACCGCAGAATTCCCTCATGCTAGGGAATTCTTGCATGATGTAGTCTTGCCTGGACTGTCCGGCGCTGCCGACAGGTACGACACTTCCTGGGAGATTGTTCCAGTTAATGTATTTTTGCATTTGTGGATGTCAACCATCGACCGGGACTTGCTATAGCTGATGCTCACCAAGGTGCTGACCATGGTCTAGAAGTTCCTATTGAAGTGTACTAGTGAAAACACACACAAAACTTATGACATTGTGCCACCATGGAAGCAAGCGGCTTGGCCTGACGTTTGGAATAGGTTTGTTGATGGTGTCATCATTCCTTACCTGAAGCGCGGACATGGAAATGTCCGCAACAAGCTGCCACCGGGAGGAATGGCAGCTATGGACGCATGGGTTGGCCACCTGATGTGGTGGGCGTTTAAGATTTTGCCCCAGAAAATGCTTGACCTCCTACAGGGTGAGTTCCCAGGAAAAGATTGGTAGGGTGCTCTATGCAGGTGGTTCTTCACGGCAGATTGCGACAACAAGATGGTGTTGTAGTATGAGCTCGCTTTCGGTGGGATAGATTGGTGGACGTCATTTGTCGACAAGCTTGCTGTACCATGCTTGGTGTCCAGGTTCGTTGCCATTAGTGTCGTCCCACTGAATGAAGGGTACGACGTGTTCCACATGCTCCTCACCAGGTGGAAGCCGGTCGTGTCGCTGGAGTCGATGATGAAGAAGGTCCTGAAGCGCTTCATGGAGAAATGGACCGACGGGCTATGCCGCTGGTTGTTCAATGCGCAACCCACAAAGGAGAAGGCCGTGGCCTGGTGCTAGGAGTGGATGCAGTTCCTGACATCGGATCTGCTTGCCATCGATAGTGAAATGCACAATGGCCTCCAACTAATCCACGAAACATATGAAATACCATAGGTAACTTAGTAACTTATTAGTGTATTTCTATTCTGATTGATTGCACCTGTGTCAGTCATTGTAAATGTTAATCATTGGCATAATGTGTATTACTCTTTTCTAAATGCACATGCGAGAAAGTCCGACGCTATGCGATTGTAACGCGCCGGACAATGACTGAATGCTTTCACCTACGTCAGGCATTGTATATTAAATGTTAATCATTAGCAAAATATGTACTACTCTTTTCTGAATGCAAACACAAGAAAGTGCGATACTATGTGATTGTAACGTGCCGGACAATGACTGGATGCTTTCACATGCGTCAGGCATTGTATAAATGTTAATCGTTGGCACAATTTGTACTACTTTTTTTGAATGCACATGTGAGAAAGTCCGATACTATGTGATTGTAACGTGCCGGACAATATCTATTACTCTTTTTCTGACTACACCCGCTGCCACCTGTTGCTTGGAAATCCACAGCAATTAAATCTGTATTAAATTTGCGTGAAACCCAGAGAGCCCAGTGTGCCTGGTTTAGCCATAAATCTACGAGAGAGGTAAGAGCGAGGCAACTGCTCTTCTCTGTCTTCCTATGGTACTCCTTTGCCTTCTCTCCAGCCTCGAGCGAGTCATGTCTTCGGCCAGAGTGATGGACTATGGGATGCGCCCGGCGGAGAACCCTCTGGAGGGTAGCGGGCCTCCGCTGCGTCTCTGCTCCCATTTGCGGCGCCTTGGGTAAGGTAGTCTTGTAATTAGTAGTCGGAGTTGTTCCGTCGTGATCTTCTTAATCTTTTTAGGGCCATTTCTTACAATGCGACATTAGAGGTCGGGCGGTTATCCAGTGATGCCCGCTCTCTAGACGCGCGCCCTGTGGAACCAGAGGGGTCTTCTCCCCTCGGCCGCCGGGAAGTCCACAAGCCCCTTCATAATTGGGATGTGGCTCGCGACCCGCGCTTTGACCCCGGGGGCGAGGTTAGTCGGCTCACGCTCTGCCTCGATGCCATCCAGACTGCCCTTGCCACCTCAGAGCAGGAGACTATTGATGCCCGGGTAGCAGCTGCTGATGCTCAAGCCAGGATGATTGGTAAGCTTTCCTTCATCGAGAAGCTCTGTCCAAATGTCCACGGCCTGTTTTGATGGGTTTTAGTGTTGTCATCCCTAGAGGAGGAGTTGGCCACTCTTTGAGAGGCGGCCCTCGTCGCCGTCAACGATGTGAACACAGGGGGTGTCCTGCTTGAGGACCGTCTGCAGGCCATGCTAGCTCAGGTTAGGATGGTGGCCCTTCATAGGGTGCGCCATGGGGCTACCTTAGCCCTGGCCATGGCACAACTTCATTCCAGCAATGATCTCCGCCTCCTTGAACCTAGGTTTCTAGTTGGCGCTGATGAGGAGGAGAAGGAGGAGCTCACTGGTGACTTTACCACCACCATGGAGGCCATCATGGCAGCCACGCATGTGGGGGACATCGTCCTTGCTGCCTTCTTTGAGTCATAGATTGTATCTAGGGTCATTCCAATCTTAATGAAAGTCTAGTTTGTTACTTTAATTCGAAGAGTAACTTATGCGTGTCGCTTTGTCTTTCACGGTGTTTGCTTCTTGTGCTTGGATGCAAAAGGCTTGTGTAGCCGACATGCTCGGTTGAGATGATTAGGAGGTCATGGGCCGGATCCTGCCTCCCCTCTCGAAAGGGAGCTAGGTTTTAGGGAAGCTTCCTTCCCTCTTATGAAACACCGTAGGTAACTTAGTTACTTCACATATTTCTGTTTTGAATGCTTCCACCTGCGTTAGGCATTGTAAATGTTAATCGTCGGCATAATGTGTATTACTCTTTTTGAATGCACACATGAGAAAGTCCGACGCTATGCGATTGTAACACGCCGGACAATATCTATTACTCTTTTCTGAATGTGCACACAAGATTTGATAGCGCACTAAAGAAAGTCCCCTACTCTATGATTGTAACGCATTGGACAATAGATTTCATGTTCAGGTGATTCCTCGACTTGCAATGGGGTTGTTCGACCCTGTAGTTCTCTCTTAAGAGCAATGGCTCGAGTTGCAACGAGGTAGTCAGACTAGATAGATGTCACTCATATCGCACTTAGATGTTAGGTTTAATTTACAGTGGCAACATCGTGATAAAAATGGTTCAACATGTACAACTTATTAGAGAACCGTAAAATAGACATTGTGTCCTAAGCAAGACTTCAATCGTTACATCAAAAATCATTTTAAATCCAAATTTTGATGCCTACATGGCAACATAGTGACAAAAATGGTTCAACATGTACAACTTATTACAGAACCATAAAATAGACATTGTGTCGTAAGCAAGACTTCAATTATTACATCAAGAATCGTTCTAAATCCAAATTTTGATGCCTCCGTTCCCTCACCTTCTACTACATCCCTCCCTTTGACTGTTGAACTATCACCAATCTCTTGTACGTCCCTTCCTCGGTAGGGAATCAAGTTGACTACGCATCAGAAGGATGTGGTGATGACAACGAAGCAGGCATTGAAGTCATGATGGTGCTGTTAAGGTTGAACTCGCCTGGTGAGTGCATCTCACCTGGTGAGTACGCTAAAATCACATCAAACGAATCCGATGTCTCATCTTGCTCAGTGAAGTGGATACATGGATGAATGGTGGACTCTTGGGTCTGCTGAACTGAAGTAGTAGTGTCAGACCCTAGGGTCGACTCGGCTCTATTAGTGGTAGGATTAGTAGGCTCGATGGTCACATCAGGCCCCGCGATTGTTGGGAAAGCCCTAGGAGGCTCTGTATGTGCCCCTGTGGCATCCCACATAGTATCTGGCCCCTTGACCTGATTGGACGGAGAAGGTCAATTAACTGCCTCATGAGCTGAAGCTAAACTCTGCTTATGTTCAACTATAGTAATACTAGCATTAGCAGGTTCAGGCATCTCGTTCATTGGAGAAGACCCGGGAGGCTCTATATGTGTCCTCATGGCAGCTTGCACCTCGACCTGAGGGGGCAAAGGAGGTGGATCACCTGCCTCATCAGAACCTAAAGCTAGCTCAGGTATCTTGGGCATTGGAGAAGCCCTAAGAGGCTCTATATGTGCCTCCATGGCAACTTGCACCTCGGCCTAAGGGGGTGAAGAAGGTGGATCACCGGCCTAATTAGGACCTAAAGCTGAACTCTGCTTATGTAGCGTCATCGCAATGAGTAACTCTGTGTGGATAGTTGTATTATCAGGACCAGTCAGATAACCAGTAATGTGGTTGACCTAACTACCACATTGCAACTGAAGCATCTAAAAGTCAGGGGCCTTAACCCCTGTGGCACTGTATAGTTGATTAAAGCAATCGGTGAACACATTGCACATTAGGTCAATTTTTTGGCCTTGTTGGTTGATGGCCTCACAAAAAGCAGATGATTGTTGACTCATCTGCTCTTTGAGAAGGACCACACTCTCTACTTGCTTATCAATACTTGCTTTTAAACACCTCTCTTATCATTCCATACGCTTCTGGTTTTCTTCCTAGCTGACAACTAGCCTAGCAAGTATCTGTCCAAGCTCTAACAGTTGTTGAACAGACACTGGAGGCAGTGCCTGCTTGGCTAACGTCTCTATAGTAGGTGGAACATCGTCCATCTCTTTGTCGGCCACACCATCGGAGGATGACCCTCCCTCGTCGTGGTCGTCTGACGTAGGATCACGTTAGTCGCTGTCATCGGAGCCTGAATCTTGCATTCGTACATTCAAGATTCCTCCAATCCTAGACTGGTGCTCTGCCTGCTCTAGGGTTGCATCCACCATTTCATGCTTGTCTCTGTCCTGTATGGGTAACAGCTCTTGAATGGACCTATGGGCACGCTGTCCACGATGACGATTGTCCGGACTTGCTGGCATGTAGGTCATAACCTCGTAGGTCGACTTGTTGTACAGTGGCCCATTTTTTTCAGAGTCAATCATGCGTAGCAGATAGCTAATGATGTGAGAGTACACGTGCTGCCATCCAGTACTGATAGCGTCAGCTATCACATCCTCGATCTCATACCAGAAAAATTGTAAGAAATCAAACGGCTTGCCTCTCCATATTGATAGTAGTAGCCACTGTTGCAAGCTGGTCAATAACTCCCTGTTGCCACCATGAGGCAAGACTGTCTTCCTTAGAGCCATGTGTAGAACATAAGCCTCTGGACGCAGTCTGTCCAGTGTATGCAAGGAGCCATCGACAAAGGGCTCCATGAAGAGCGATCGAATCTCCTGGTCTATAGGAAAAGTACCTCTAGCCCTGCTATGATGCAGAGGAAGAGCATCTCCATAAACTATCCGGTGGAGCTTCCTGTCTGAAGTGTCAACCCTGAGGAGTTGTTGTAGGCTGTTATAGGACATTCACTCTGGCCGACCATCGAGCATAAAAGCAATGAAGTCATGCTCTAGATGAATCCACACTATTGCATAGAACAGACGCACCCAGCTTATCACAATTTGATCAACCTCACTGAAAAGGTGAACAAAGTCTGGGAATCGCTCAAAGAGGGGTCGGATGGGTATACCAGCTGCTCTCTCAAGCTCATCCTAACCAAGTATCCTTTGGTCTGCAAGTGCTATCCCTCTAGCATGGTAGCTCCTGAAGAAACTCTCCTGACTCATAGTCTAGAACTATGATTTTGTGCCAGGCTCTTTGAGGAGTGGAAACCAAAACTCAATATCACAGAACCTGATGCTCCATATCTTCTTTGAGCTGTAATACCGAAAGTCATAGAACTGAACCACCTCTTTCTTTCTCTCAATATTACTGCTTCTCATAGCACCATTGGTAGACACCAAACCACCTCGACTACTCATCGTACCACCATTTGTAGACATCAAATTACCTCCTCGACTGCTCCTCGTACCACCAATTGTAGCACACATCAAATTACCTCCTCGACTACTCCTCATACAACCAATTGTGGCACACATTGAACCTTCATGAGTGAGAGTGCCCACGCCCCCATGAGTACCTACAGATTTGATCTAGGAAGGTGCAAAGCGACTGGTCTAGTTTTTGGAGTGGAACTCGGTCATTTGTTGTAGTTGTTCCTTAGAGAGCTCCTCCTCCCTGAGTTCCATTTTAGCACTCTCCTCATGCTACTACTATTGGCGGGCCGTTCGAGTCCGCCTGCGAGAATTTCTAGACTCTAGGGCTAGCATAGCTTTGGTTGCTTCTTCCTTTGCCTCTCGGATACTACTCGCCTTCCTCTGCCTCTTCCTGGGCTATGGTGGTGCTTGTTCCTCTGCTTCTAGGACATTGCGAGCCTTCCTCTGGCACTTTCTAGGCAATGGTGGTGCATGTTCCTCTGCTTCTCTAGAGAATGGTTGCCTGCCTCTAGCTCTTTCTATGATGTGGTAGTTCTAGCCGCTTTGATTTCACTCGAGTCATCTGCAACAATCGGAAAAATTACACATGTGTTTCATCAAACACCATAATTCATGAAGAAAAAAAAGAGGAGATCGTGACGGCCTCAACGTGCCGAGGCGAGAAGGCAATCTTGACCAGCTTGCTCGCTGGAGGAGTGGCACGCTGACAAACGGCGGCACGGTAGATCACCACAGCGCAGTACATCCCCGCAGCACAGAAGGATCTGGGCAAGAGGTTTCGGTGTGTGGGGGGGGGGGTGAGTGGAGGGGGGTGGGGGAGGTGGCACAGGGTGGGTGGCACTAGAGGGGACGAACAGTGATAGAAATGGCATGCAAAAGAGGAAAAGATGGGTACTGATCAGAGAATGCCTTTAGTAGCGGACTATCCCACGTGTCGCGTAATTGCATCACGGACACATAAATGCTGTCAAGAGTCGCCGTCCACTAAAACTTGGGGGTCCACCAAAACTTGGGGGATTAATATTGGTGATCCGACGGTTAATACACATTAGTGTATTACTCCATATATGCCATCACCATTCGTCATATAAAATTTGGTCTCTGCTCAAAAGACGCAAGACGAGGCGGGGATCTGCTCGTGCGAAAATTTGATTACGAGCGAAAATGAAATCTCCACGCCCAGCAGTGCCGCCAACACGAACCAAAAATTAGATCTCTCTCTTTTACCCTCCTCGAGGAAAACTGGTTTACCACACCATCGATTTCAGACAAGGGTATTTGCGGTATTGTGATGGCCACATTAAAGCGCAAGGAGTCATCGTCTCCACCTCCATCTCCATTCTCCAGCCGTACCATCTCTCCTCCCACTCCAAAGCCTAGCCCCCTCTACCACCCTGGTCCGAACCATAGCTAGGTGCATCGGCACAGCAGCTTGACTCCCTCTCCACTCTCTAGCCGCACCCTCTCTTATACCTTTCTGGACCCTAGCCAGAGCTGGAGCCAGGTCTAGATCCGACCCCCTTCGTCGACAGCAGGTCGGCTGACGGCGGAAGGACCGCCGTCAGCGCCGGTACATGCCGGATCTAGACCACTTACGTTGGCACCTGTCACGATCGAGCCCCAGCGTCATTGTTGATGGCCGCCACACCAGATCTGCTACCCCTTCGTTGACGTCGGCCGCACCACTTCCGTGACCAGGATGACAAGAGGGCGGTGCCGACGACGCAGTGTAGCCAGAAATAGGAAGAGGTACCTAAATTCCTTTTAAGATGAGTGTTGTACTCTAGTGGTTGAACCTAGGACATGTAGATATATAGTGATGGGGTTACATGTTTCTTAGTTAATTGTAGTTCACATATGCTTTATTCGAGTATAATAGCTTTCGTATAAGTTGTAGTTCACATGTGCATTATTCAAGTAATGGCTTCCGTATAAGTTGTAGTTTAGGCGCCTAATTTGCACGGTCCTGCTCTGTTTTGTTGACATTCGGTATAAGGTTAACTCAATAAATGCCTTTGTGATCTACATGTTGACATCCAAAATATCTCCCTAAAGCAGGGGAGCGTGTTCAGGGATATGGTGATATAGATACAAATTTAGAAGAGTGAGTACCCCTTGCAATTGAGGTGCTTGTTCTATCTTGTCATGTTGGGATGGGAGGGGGTTGGTTTAGGTAGCAGAGCAATTCAATTCTTTGTTGTGTGGATAGCAATGCAATTTTTACATGCTTGCCACTTAAGTTTGTTTCTCCAATTTTAGGCTGTGGGTTGAACAAGCCATAGAGAAGTCCCTGCCAGCAAGGCAAAAGGCAGCACCGATATGGGTCTTGGGGGATGGCAATCCAAGAGAGTGAAGCCAACTAGTCTAGCAGAGTTGCAGCATCTTATAGTTCCAACTAGGTAAAAAAGTTAGCATGCACAAGGTGAACAAAGCCCTGTGAGGGACTGGTCATGTGAAGATGACCTTAGCCATGCCAAAGAGGAGACTCCACCTCCCCACCAGCAGAATGACCAAACTTGCGAAGCTTGGTACTACCTTAGACATGTCTATAAATCAAGCCACACTATTTGATATTCATGTTACTTTTCTAACAATATGAATGTATGAAACTGTGTAGTACCATTGCAGAGAAGAGTGAGGAAGTCAAGACAAGAAACTAAGGGGGTTGGGCTTCACAAAACCACCCAATCAATGGGAACAAGGATGCCCATCTCGGTTGTCAAGGGGAACAGAAGGCCACATGATCCATTGCAAGCTGCCAAGTTTGCCTCAGAGGCAGGTGTAGTAGTCAGGTCTCAAGTACCAATTTTCCTGCACTGGATACATTACAAGCAACAGATCAAACTTCTCAATGGATTTGTGGCCAAGCTATCTATAAGTATGTATATCCTTTGTTGACATTCAACTCAGCCTTGAGCAACTTAGTAATGGATTTAATTTGCATTCACACTTCTATAGTTGAGGCTGGCCATTGATGACAATGATGAAGCAACAAAAGAAGCATGCACGAGTGTATTACAGTCTATTGTACGGCAGACACGGTACAGGTTCAAGTGATCTTACTTCAATGGCGTCCCCGCTGATGAAATCAGAAAGACCTCTCATGTGTCTTGCATGAATGACACATAGTGGTCAAGTGATCTTACTTCAACGGCGTCCCCGCTGATGAAATCAGAAAGACCTCTCATGTGTCTTGCATGAATGACACACAGTGGTGCGCACTTGTCCACATGTGGTTAAGTTCTGAGAACAAGGTGTGTGTGTGTGTGTGTGTGTGTGAACTCATTTATTTCTTGTTTAGTCTTTATGTGGTCCACTTGTGTTGTAGTCTAACATAATTGTGGTTATAGGCAGTCTCGGAGTAGAATAAGCGAAACCGTGCAAAAGTCAAGTGCCACCAGGTTACATGATCTCGCTCCTATATTGCCCACCTACAAGCATATGTAAGTGATGGTTGTGTTACTCTTTTTATATCAAATACGCAATGCCTTTTGTGCCAATAGAAAGGCATGTGCAATTTTAATAGAAGGACAAAAACAGGAAGGGTGCAGGACACGATCAATAAGTGCTCATTGAAGAACATGATCGACCTCATGAAGATGTTGATGAACTGGGAATCTTCAACAACTTCCATACCAGTAGCAACACGGGACTGAGCGATGTTGTAAGAGAAGCAGTGGTAAGTACCTTCATTTGCTTTCCTTGAAATCTACTGAAGCCATTGACATAAAAGAAGGAAAAGTAGGAGTCCAAAGTGGCACCATCATTTTAAAGTTGTAATATTACAACAGTTAATATGTTACCTATGCATTGTGCTTATGAATCTCTATCGACAGTAGGCTGAGGAAGACCTATGCATTACTTGTACTGAAATAATCTCTTGGTTCTACAATTTAAGTCCTCTTCCTAATGTTTACTCGATTTTCGCAGGAAGCTATGGAAACTATACGAGTAAAACCTATTGCTAATGTTGTTTCCAAGGTCCTCTTCTAGGCCAGCTACAACACCTTTTCTTTGAAGAATGCTGGTATCAAGACAAGCTGCTCTAGACTTCGGGAATGGCTTGCTGCTCATCAGGAAAGTTCAACTGTCCTCACCGAACAAGTGGATCAACTGAAGAGGAAGGCAGAAAACACTGATAGGGAGTTTGAGAAGTTCAAGAAACAGCAATAGGAGGAGTATAATAAGCTCCGTGAGCATATCATGCTCTGAAGTGCTGGTAACTCTTAGTCTTGTTGATGTAGTGAACATGTGGTTTGTTTGTTGTTTTGATGTCAAATTTTGGTGGCTTGATATGTGAACTCTGTCATTGGTTTACTACTGAGTTGAACTGCTGTTATTTGATTCAGGTTCAATATAATTATGCATGTAGTCATTTTGTGCAACAGTGTAGATCTGAAATCATTTTCTCTAATGTAATGATTGGTGTGCACGTGGTAGATTTGGCACAGGCACGTTGTTAAATAAGAATCTAACACATGGACGAATTAGTGAATGACACATGTAATAGCCACGACACGACACGTGGGCCAATACAAACAAAATATGTGGTACAAATCCATCCTACCACATGGTCAAATTAGAAAAAGAAATATGGGTAGCTCAGGGCGTGACATGTGGCCCAATAAAATACTGACATGCGAACGTACAGCATCGAGACACATGGTCGAGTAAAAGAAAGACACGCGGGGTATTGTGGTCACGCCATGTGGACAATAAAAATATGACACTTGGTCCAATGAAGAAATGACACGTGACCCAACCGCAACATGACCGTGTGCCAATAGAAAACTGACATGTGGAACAACAGGGTCTCGACACGTGGTCCAGTAAGAACCTAAAACATGCAAGAACAAGAGATGGCCACATTATGCAATAAGAAGGTGACACGTACCCAAAGAACCATCTTCAATGGAACCGGCTATAGCATGTACACGTGGAAAGCATCTCCAATGGAAGCACCCACCAACATGGCTGCCCCCTGCCACGCATGCCAAAGCAGCTCTATGATGATCAGTTTTTGTCATAGATCAATCCAATTCTAAGATGATTTTCTAGAATCGTCATAGAATTGCAAGAATGACACGACTTCTATGACGAACCGTTTTTTGTCATAAAATTAAAATTATGAACTTGGCTCCTTCAGTGATGAAAGCTGATCATCATAGAAGTGGATATTCCTAGTAGTGAAATATAAAGGCGTTGAAGGCATTGGACCAAAAGTATGAAGCTGATTTGAACTTAGGTTCATTCTTCTTTTATGTTTGATAAAGAGAGGGCTATGACTTGTCAAGATCATAAGCCACCCAACTAGTTTGGTGGGTCTTAGCTACTCTAAGGTACCAATCCCTCCACTTGTCTAGGGGAAGCGGCCAAGCCCTAAAAGTTTTGTTCCATGCTGAGGGACTCATGGTGGATCGCTTGAACAGAAGTCTATCTGTTTCTAAATTGATGAGCTTAGTCTGATCTGGATCGCCCATCGGACCCAGAAGATACGCATTCTCGATGTTGGTAGGGATCAAGATTTCATTCCGGAGATCCTAAAATCAAGAAGAGTGGATCTATGAGCTAAGGATTGGGCAAGAAGAGCAATTGAATGAAAAATCTTTAGATCGTACCTCTAGGACGAAGTTGACAGTCGCCATTGAGTCTTGGGCGGTAGATCTGGATCTTTGAGCAAGTGTTAGTGTTGCGCAGCCAAATTGAGCCGCCACACCAAGGTTCCGCGAAGAATAAGTAGGGTGTTTGGGCAAGGTTGAGGCTTTGGATTCGCTAGGGTTTGGCGCTCAGGAGGGCTACGGCGACGGACAAGCAGAGCAAAAAGGAGGAATGTAGCCAGAAAGACCAAGCGAAGAAGACGGTGGCAATTTTTGGAATATAATGAAAATTCTTGCCCAGAGTCGGGAACTGAAGCGAAGGTTTTGGTGTGAATGCGCAACGCGTGCAATGGTCATAAAGGAGAATTTTAGAATAAAATCATTTTATTCCAAAATTAGGGGGGCATGTGTTGACATCAAAATTTGGTTCGATGAAAAGTCCCCAAGGACAGGAGATTAAGGAAAGCTGAAATATTCAAACAAGTCGGCTAACCAAATTGCCAGCAAGGTCAAGATGACATCATTATTCCAAGGGGATGGACCCTATTCAAAAGAAGCATCATGACATAAAGCGAGAAGGCACGTCGAACTCCGTATAGAAAGGAAAGATTAGAGTCCAAGTTATCCTAAATTAGGAAGTTCTTTTTCTTTTCTAAATTTTGTGATCGGTCTTGTTCGACCAGGACTCATAGTCAAGCCTCGGGTATAAATATTCGACCCCGGCTATTGTAATAGACATCTCTCATTGATCAACCAAATCAAGTACCTTTACTTTTTGGCTCAGGCCACCCCTTAGGAGTAGGAGTAGAGTAGATTTCGATGAGTTTTTTTGGACAAGCAGGGTTACATCGGATGACCTGACCTCCGGCTTGTTTATGAGTATCCATCATGACTTATATTGTTACTTGTAAGGCTACAACAGACGACTGATCTCTTGCGAGTTGTGGTATAATTTAGTTATCGATCTATATTATTATTTGTAAGGCTGCAACAGACGACTGATCTCTTACAAATCGTGGTATAGATTAGTTATCGATTTGTATCAACTTTTACAAGGCTGTAACAGATGACCGGATCTCTTGTAAACATTGGTATTAATCAAAGTTATCGATATTGTGTTAAATAGTTTACTGTTTAATATAATATCACCAATTGCCCGATCTAGATTGAGATTCGTTGGTCTTGTACTATGATCTATTGTCTGCTGATTACTATCACAGTTGAATTCAATTCTTGACATTAGATCCTGTTTTGATGAGCAATCTATCTCAATCCTAATCATACATTGTAGGTGTTTGAAGTCGTGTTCTATTAAGAGATAGATTCATTGATCGTCAGTATCTGGTATGACTCCGCTATCAATGATGCATCAGCCGACTCGATCTGTTGATAGCGTATCAGATTGGACACTATCGATTAATAGATCTATCTGTTAAGAAGAGCATGGCGTCAGCCACCCGCTATGTTTCCATAGGCTATTTAACCGATGGCTTGAGCCTCCACGCTCATAACATGCTTTCATGATTCCTTTGCAACATAACTAGATCTATCGACCGCTGGTCTCTGATATAGGGTCCTACTGTCAATGCTGCATCAGACGACTCGACCTATTGACGGTACAATAGATTGGGTCTAGTTGTTTGTAGATTTATTTGTATCCAACGGATGAGTGATCGTATGCCGTGCGACACAATCACTGGAATCGGCTGTTTTAGCCAATAGCCTGCTTTGTTGAGGATGCACTAGCTATTTATATGCTTTTACTTGTTTTTGTCCTGGTTAAAAGCTAGTATGTCTCTCACATGTATGCTTACACGCCGATCCTTACATCTGTCGCATGTTTTCATGATCATCGGCTAAGTTAGATTCATGCAACCGAGTAAATAATAATTGCCGATATACTCGTTTTGTTTGCATTACATCATGAACATGCTGGATATCGACTCTCTAGTCGATAGCCTTATCGTGTTGGCCACTTGGCCGTATATTTGGAACTGTCTGGACAAACACCGACATGTTTCACCTTAAATTACTGATCAATTTTCTCTCCTTGTCAATTGCAGGGTCAAATTGACTGGCACGCCCTCGGTCATGATAATCCGGTTCGTCGCCCTTCCTAAGTTCGGAGAGAGCTCGGGATCTGCTCTGCGTGGTTTCACTCGGCTTGCTGCGTATGCCGATGGCTACCTGCGGCTTTCTGCCATCGACAACTATGTCTGCTACGTTCGTGGAAGGCATTGACTCTTTTGTGAAGGTTGTTTATGTGGCAAATAATGTACGGGGTCAAGGATACATACACTGCCCATGTGTTGATTGCAAAATAAAAAGCAGTTTAAGAACATTGAGCAGATATAATTTCACCAGCTAAGTAGGAGTTTCCCGAAAAACTATAAGATTTAAAACAAGCATGACGAGCATTATGAGAACTTACATGAGGAAGTCTCACAAGTCTCACGTGATGCACGGTCCGAGTACAATCCCGACCAACCCTGTCCTAACCGAACATGGCCTTAGGTTTTAGCATGGGCGCTGAGAGTCCTTTGTGGCTTTTCGGTTGATGGACAATCAGGGGTTTGGAGGTGTCGTCCCCCACTCTTACTAGCTCTTCTTTTATTTTTCCATGATAATGTGGCCCAACAGTTGATTTGGCCCGTTCAGCATAAAAAACAAGCCTCCAACTACCCCACGGCCACGAAGGCACATCTCGGATACATGTTTTAAGTAGGTATAGCCTCCAACTACCCCACGGCCACGAAGGCCCATCTCGGATACATGTTTTAAGTAGGTATAAATATATCCTTTTTCTATTTCATTTTTTCACCTTTTAAAAAAATTACAATAAAATATTTTTCTTCTTCTTTTTATTTATTCTAATCATTTTATGTGGTATTTTGTATATACTATACTAATATAAGTAGAGAATATATAGTGCTTGTCTTTGCGCCCGTTGGGCCAGGCCAGCCCACCTGTCCGACTTAGATACCCAGCCCAGAGAGCCCACGTCTGCCCCGTTGACTTCTTGGTAGATGGCATTCCTAGCACCGGGAGCAAAATCGGGGCGGAGGGGATGGAAGTGACGAAGGCGGAAGGCGGAAGGCGGCGCCGGCGTGCCAGAAGAACGCAGGGAGAACGGAGGACGATTCGATTGGTCCGGATTCTTCAAGGTAAGCACGTACCCCAGCTTGTTGCTGAACACAGATGCCTTATGCCCTTTTATTTGTAGTTCGAGGAAGAAAGAAAATCGAAAAATCTGTCCAGAATTGCCTCGCCGTGTGCCGTCATCCGAAGATTCATGCTTTTCTTTTATTATCTGGCGGGAAGTTGTGGCGTTGGGAATTCATTAGTTTTCGCGCATCTATAGGGGTTTCCAACTCAGCGCTTGGGGACTGGGGTCGCCGTTGTGGCCGGGAGCGGCACGGCGGCGGAGGGGCATGCCTCGGTGAGGATGTGCATCGAGAAAGTTAACGGTGCCGGCTCTGGCTGCCCAAACCCAGTAGGCGTTGTCATGAATCGGTCACTGCACGGCTCTGTAAATGAGTGAGTGGGCAGATAATTCAGAGGATCCAAATAAACCACCACAACCGCTACTCTTCACTGTTACCGCCTGCCGCGATGGCTGTAATAGGTGTGATACTCGGTGTTCCTGCTACCCATGCCGCCATGCCTGTTGCTGTTGTAATCAGCTCCCTCCAGTTTTGTCCTTCCACCAGAACCACCAGCAGCAATGTCACTTCATTCGAGCTCTGCATGCTTGGTGCTAACTTTGGTAGGATTCCTCCGATTGCTGGTTTGATTAACTTGGGCTTCGTTGAGTTCAGTAATGTGCAGCGGAGTGAAGAATGAAGTCAGTGAACTGTACCTGCTGCAGCCAGTTTGGAGCTTGTATGTCACTCAAGAAAAATTGGTTGATTGATATGGTTCTAGAAGAGCCCGAAAATGCTTACAAAGTTCTCAAAATTATGGGAAGTTCAGCCATATAAAATAGTTTCGAAGCTGCTGTGATAAAAATCTTTACATCTTCTGTGCTAGTGTTAAAACTTCTGTGATAGCCAAATTTCAAGAACTTGCATTACACAGGATAACGTTAGGATAGTTTGCCGCACAATATTCCTAACTTCTAGCAAAAATGGCATCTAGTGTCTTCTCTGCTTTACTGCTTTGTTCACATTTCAGTTAATAAGTCCAGAGGTATGTGGTGGTAAATCAATTACTTAAGGACATTTGTTAGGGAGAACAGGTAGCAGGGTTAGGGGCAGACTGAGTTTTGTTACTCATGGGATTGTGGAAGCCCAAGTATTTGTGCATGCATTTTTTTCGTTGTTTGATAGCTTGACTTGTATGACTTTTTAATCCAATTTTGAATTAGCTATGTATCATCTGGTCGAAGTTGCAAATACCGCCCAGTTTCAATCAGAGGCAGAACTTTATTCAGGCCAAAGTGCGCACCCCCCCCCTCCCTCTCCTGCTGCTTGGTTCAAGCTCTCCCACTGGTTCCAATGCTTTTGTTTTTATAAGCTCCTCAACCATTATACTGATAATGCGTAGACTATCTATCCTTCCGAAAGTTTCAGTGGGACTCTTTTTGTTACAGTAATATCACTATATGCTAGCGATAGAATTACTGATATGTAATATTCTCCTTTATGATAATTATGGCAAATGCAACTGTAGTGTTACAAAATTCATAACTAACATTTTTAATTTCTGTGGATGTTTTTCAGAATCCTTATGTATTGCTACAAATCGTCTTATACGTCTATCTGTTTTACACAAAATTACCTGGCCTTGATGAGGTGGGTCCACTGATGGTATGGCTCCTGCTTCTTTTGCCAATGTGCGTGTTGAATCTGCTGGGAACCCATAAGCTGAAGGAATTAGCTGATAAATATAAACGTGACAAGCAGACTTAGCAATTTTAGTTTAGTCTTGACACTCTAAGCTTGCTTTATGTGTAAGTGTGGTGTTGTAACACTTGCTATTATGTACGTATGATAAAATATTTAGTTTTTTTTTCTTCTATTTAACTAGTAGTATATGCTGAAGAGCAGGCCTGGTGCAGTGGTGAGAGCTGTCTCACTGAGTCACCAGGTCGCGGGTTCGAAGCAGCCTCTCCGTAGATTTTGCGGGGGGGAAGGCTTGCCTCGGTTTTTCCCTTCCCCAGACCCCACTCATGTGGGAGCCTCCGGCACTGGGTCTGCCCTTTTTTTTAACTAGTAGTATATGTTGACATATGGCACTTGATGAGAATTTTGTGGTGCACTATTGTGGATATGTGCTAAGGGCCATGTTGAAAGAAATGTGTGATCAGCTAAGCCCTAGACTTGCGAAGAAGAAAAGCACAATGGAATAGCATGGGATACTGTTAGTGAATCTGTGAATATGTCTTTGCAAAAACCAAAACCAGGGTCTTGAGCCTTAGTCTTTGAAAAACACAATGGAATAGCATTGGGATACTGTTAGTATTCGGGAGAGATGCCACTGAGTGTGTTCGTGTCACCCTGACTAGATGAGACCTGTGTTTGGAGCAGATAGGCCTGACTCCTGAAATATGTGAGAGTTAAATGCATCATAGCCCAACACTAGTTCCATAAATGAATTAATTTTAGCCTTCAGATGATGTTTAATCTCAAATTCTCAAGAATATATTGACAGAAGCCTGGGTCATCTGTTTCACAGGAAACCTGATTCTTTTAATTGGTTGCAAGCTAAGAAAAGAATCGGAAGATGTAATGAAAACATGCAGTCAAATTTGTGCATATCAATGCTGGCAATGTGGCTGAGGGAGCAGCAGACTATTCACCTGTGAAGCTTCTTTATTGTGCACCAATCAGTTTTTATGCTTTGCTGTGTTAATACTCAAAATCAGTATTGTATCTGTTGTAGTGATGTAGGTTCAAATTTGTTTGCTAACTAGGTCCCATGTTCGTTGGAACATGGGTGCCATTGCTCATTAAACATCAGATCCAAGTTGGCAACCATGTACGGCAATACAAAGTTCCATTTCATGCAGAGAGTTATTGATTTCAGTGTGATGCTTTGAAGTTTTCGGTGGAATTGAGAATGCAGAACTAGTCGAAACGAATAGGGAATGAAGATAGGCTTTCTAATTCGTTATACTAATGTTTTTTATTCTTTGGTCAAAGGGCTGGCTTGGTACAGACCGAATAGGTTCAACAGTTAATTTACAGATTGCTGTCTTTTTTGTCTATACCAATCTGCAGCCAAGTGCAAGTGTAGACTTTTAGTGATTTCATTAAGGATGTGTGCTAGCTATCTACTGGAACTGGAGAAGTAGATTGGGAATTAGAGAATTGGGGGATTGGAATTTATATTCAGGTCTGTATGGCTGGGGTTTTGTCTTAACAGTTGCTAAGCTTCTCCCACTCCACTTAGGTTCGTGCTGAAGTACACTAGTGTTTGTGTAATCACTAACTTGAGAACAGCACCCGATGATATTCACTTTCACTCTAGATTCTACCATTCAGCAGAAATTACTTTACTGGCGCTTCCTTGCTAGTTGCTACACATCAGTGACTAGTCCTTGTAACTCAGGTAAACAAAAACAGCACCAATATTCAGACAGAGCTACTAATCCAGTTAAGCAATAGGGTTAATTGGATCTATGCCATTATAACTTCGCCGTTTTTAAGTACACCATTACTATTCAAGAAACTATGCCAGTGCCGTTACAATTGTTTCCTACTTTGAAATACACCATTATGTACACCGAAAGGCATATTGGGCCCACTTTCAAGCATCCAAAATCTAACGTATTTTTGTATGGACACTTTTGCCCCTGTTAGTCTCCCTCTGTCCCACTCTATGACGTATCGGGCCCACTTGTCATCTCTCTCCCAAACACTTTCTTCCTCGTTCTTGGCCGCCCCCTCTGCTCCGCCCCGCGAGCCATCGATTCCTGGCCGACCAGCTGCCCGACCCCTGCCTCCACCGCTTCTCGTTAGCAGGCCCGCCCAGCATGCCGCACCGTCGGCCGCCTGCCCCGGTCTGGCTAGCCGGAGCCCCGTCCCCCGGTCGAGCAACCTGGAGCCCAGCCCCTAGCCCCCATGGTGGGCAAGCGCGCGTGCGGGCCACTGCGTAGCCCCCAGGCGATCGCGCAGGAGGGCCACTTGCGCCACTACTAAACTGCCGCGATGCGAGCGCGTGGGTGTGTAGGTCACGGCAATGCTGCAGGGCGAGCGCACGGGCGGGCCACCGCGCCGTTGTAGCACTGCTGCGATGCAAGCACGTGGGCAGGCAGGCCACTACACTGCTTCTACACTGCCGCTAGGCGCGCGCATGGGCAAGCATGTCGCGCCCCCGCTGCCAAGTGACCGGAGCGAGCGGGTAGAGCTGGGGGTGTGCTGAAGTCGGCATGGCCGGTGCCAAGTCGGAGATGGAGAAGACGGAGGGGGCTACTGCGTCATCGCCGCAGGAGATGGAGAACACAGAGAGGGAGGAAGACGGTGGGGAAGACTAACAAGTGGGCCCCATGTGTCAGTGAGTGTGTGAGAAAAGAATAGGGGGGCAATCTTTGTCCATACGGATATACGGTACCCCTCTATACGCCTGACAGTGGGCCCAAGTCGTCTCAAGTGTATATAATGGCGTATGTCAAACATCTGCAGAGTTGCAATGGCAGTTTTATAGTTTCTTGAATAATAATGGTGTGCTTAAAAAACGGCACAGATCCAATTAACCCTAAGCAATACTCCCTCCGTCCTGAAATATAGTGTATTGTGACTACTAAATTTTGTACTGAAATATAGTGCATTCTACAGGTGTCAATGCCTAGATTTGGCAAAGTTTATTAAAAAGGAAACCATAATTTATGGAGAAATATCTTAATTGGTATTAATCTATGGGTACATGTGTCATTAGAGGATTCCTTAAGTTGTCTTATAAAATATTTAGAATGCACTGTATTACAGGACTGATGGAGTATAAGGCACAGAACCAGGGCAGACAATCTCAACTTGATTTTTTTTCAAGAAAATTGTTCACGACACATCATCTTGGTAGATGTTTGGCTCACCAGAAGGTTCCTCTATTTGCCCTAGACGCAGGAGTACATAGTGAAAGAATCTAGGACCCTAGTTGAGTTTCGGTGATTAATGACAATACGAGATTACTGTGACTAACGTGTGTTTTGCAGATGCAATTAAGTTAGGTCATGGTAATGACAATTGATTGGGCAATCATGGTTGTCATGCCCCTATGATGGAAATCGTTTCGTCTTTCAAAGGATGGACTAGTTCTAAGTATCGTTTGGTGTTGAGGAGACACTTAGAATAGTTTATGACTTTGTTTTTCCTTTGGTCGTACTATTAAGGGGGTATGGACGGGTAGCTTGACCTAGGTGAGTCTAATGGGTTAGGTGTGGTGCACACTTCTCAAATCTAGCACTAGGTAGCTCCTAAATAGCCCTTAGATCAATTGGAGCGAACTTCATTCACATATGATTGTGAGTTGGAAGTGAATGAAGGGTCAAATGTTGACCGGACAGCTGGTTTCGTTGTGACCGGACGCTGGCGCAGAGTCCGGTCAGTTCATTCGATCAAGGTAAAGTCGTTTGGATGCGACCGGACGCTAAGAGGTGAGTGATCGGACACTGGGTACCAGAGTTCGGTCAACTCCAGTAAGATTCTAGAGAGGGAGAATCATGATCGGACGCGTCCGGTCAGTGTTGACCGGACGCTGGTGGTCGTTCCGACTATCGACCGGACTGGTCGTTTCGTCATCGACCGGACGCCGGTCACGTTCGCCCTCATCACCGACTGAGACGAGAAAGTTGAAAAGTTACCGGACGTTGGGTTCCAGAGTCCGGTCAACATCAGTAAGGTTTCAGAGGGCAGTTTTCATGACCGAACGCGTCCGGTCAATGCTGACCGGATCGCTGGTCTGTGTTCGGTCACAACTTAAACTGCTGAGTGGCGGGTGAACTGACCGGAGCGTCCAGTCACCTTGACTAGAGCGGTCACCCCGCAGAGGCACATAACGGTTCGTTTTGAATGAGGGGTTATAAATACTTCCTCTATTCATTCAAGGGATTACTTTTGCTCATTCCAACAGCTGAGAAACGTCCTTGAGAGTGCCAAGAAGAGCAAGGTCTTAGTGAGGTGATTGAGATTTGAGAATCCAACAGAGAGACCTCATTAGTGAAAGCAAGAGTAGCAAAGTGTGCATCCACCTTTCTCATTAGGCTTGTCGTGGTCAAGTGAGAGTTCGTGCTTGTTACTCTTGGTGATCGCCATCACCTAGACGACTTGGTGGTGATTTGGAGCTTGGTGATCATCCGGCGGAGCTTGTGGATAACCCAACTTAAGTTGTGAGCGGTTGTGGGTGATTCACCATGACGGAGTGTCGAAGAATCAACCCGTAGAGAGCACTTGATCCTTGCGCGGATCAAGGGGGAGCTACACCCTTGCGCGGGTGCTCCAATGAGGACTAGTGGGGAGTGGCGACTCTCCGATACCTCGGTAAAACATCACCGCGTTCCTCCTCTCTTTACTTTAAGCATTTACTTTGAGCAATTCAATTCTTGTCTTTACATTCATAGAATTGCCATGCTAAAGTAGGATTGGAATATAGGTTGCTAAACTTTTGTGCGTTAGAACAATAGAAACACTGTCTAGGCACAAGGGCTGAAGTGGGCTAACTGTATGGTTTAATTATTGCAAAGAATTTTAGAATTAGCCCAATTCACCCCCTCTCTTGGGCATCTTGATCCTTTCAATTGGTATCAGAGCCTCATGCTCACGTATTTAGGCTTAACCGCCTAGAGAAAGATGTCTCACGGGGATAGACCTCCTCCTATCTTTGAGGGGGATGATTTTCCTTGTTGGAAAATCCACATGGAGGTGTATTTAGAAGCTCTAGATGTTGGAAAACTTAGAGCCGCCTCACAAGGATTCCCAAAACCTCAGGATCCCATGCACCTTCAAGGCGATGAAGTGAACTATGAGAAATGGAATGCAAAGGCTCGAAACACCATCTTTAGAGGCCTTTGCAAATATGTGTTTAACCGGGTGAGGAACCACAAGGACGCCCATGCACTATGGTTGGACATTTGTGCACTCCATGAGGGAACTAAGAGCGAGTGTGAGGAACGCTATCATCTCGTAATGAAAAAGCTTAATTCTTTTGAGATACTTCGTAAAGAGAGTGCTAATGAAATATACTCACGCTTGAATGTTCTTGTAGAGGAATTCAATGGGCTTGGACTCACTCAAATGCAACCATCCGATGTTGTAAGAAAAATCTAGAGTGTCCTCCCCATTGATAAATATGGGCATATTGTGAACGTGCTTCATCAAGGTAATCTTTCCATCGCTACACCGACTCAAATCTTGGGAAAGATCAATGCTCATGAGATGTACATGCACATCACACCACAAGATGGCTCATCCTCTACCAAGAAGAAAGACAAAGACTTAGCATTCAAGGCTAGCCAAGAGAAGGGCAAAGCAAGAATTGAGTATGAGAGCTCAAGTGATGATGAAGTTGATGATGCAAGTCTTGCTCTCATGATGAGAAGAACCGCCAAGATGCTAAAGAAGCTTAACAAGAGTGGCATTAAGTTTGATGGCAAGAAAAAGAAGTTCTTCACTAGCACAAGAAGGAAGCCAATCTCCGAGATAGATTGCTACAATTGTGGAGAACTTGGTCATCTAGCACATCAATACACCAAGCTCAAGAAAGACAAGTACAAGGGCAAGAAAGATGACTCGCGTAATGAAGATGAAGATGAGAAGAAGAAAAACAATCCATACAAGAAGAAGGATGTCAAGAAGGACTTCCACAAGAAGAAAAATGGGAAGGCATACATCGTCGGTGATTGGCTCACGGACATTGATTCGTCAAGTTGCTCATCCGATGATGATAGTGATAATGAGAAGGTGGCTGCAATTGTGATTGACTCTTCATCATCTTCACCGACACCACCGCCATCATCCTCTACACACCTATGCCTTATGGCCAAGGGTGAACGGAAGGTACCAAATGATGATGATAGTAGTGGTGATGATCATGCTAACAATAATGATCGTGATAGTGATAGTGATGATGATGAATATGAATCGCCTTCATATGATGATCTTGTTAAATTGCTAAATCAGTATACAAAGATCATTAGAAAGACTAGAGCTAAGAATGACAAGCTAGAAGCTAAGAATGATTCTCTTTTAGCTAAATGTGATATAGCCGAAAAGGCTAGTGTTGAGCTTAGAGAAGCAAATGAAGCTATGTCATCCAAACTCAAGGAGCTCAAATCTTCTAAGAAAGAGTTTAAAGATAAACATGATAAACTTGAGAGGATACATAATGAGCTCATCACTAGCCATAATATGCTAAAACAAGAATATACAACTCTCAAGATCAATCATGATAATCTTGTTATTGCTCAAGAATTTTTATCCAATGAGCAACATGATGCTACTAACGATGTTGTTAAGATTGATATAGATACATCATGTGATTATTTAATTGATGAGAGCATTGAGCAAGGATCTAGTGGCAAAGGCAAGCAAGTGGTTGAAACCGACAACTATGATGAGTATGTTAAGCTCAAGCATGATAATGAAAAGCTCAAGAAAGATCTTGAAGAGCTCAAAACCACCAACACTATAGTGCTAGAAACTCTTGATCATGATGGTGATTTGATTCTTGAGAATGAGAAGCTCAAACAAAAAAACAAGAAACTCAAGGAAGAGAAAAATAATGATGCAAGAAGCTCAAGTTAGAGAAAGAGCATCTCAAGATTGGATTGAGCAAGTTCACAAGAGGCAAGCATCTTCAAAGTGAGCTACTAATGAACACCATTATGAAGATGGATAGAAGTGGCATTGACTATTTGGCAAACCAAGAGAAGAAGGCTCAAGCTCAACAACAACAACACAAGTCAAAGCCAAATCCAAAGAGGTGCTTTGAGTGTGGACAAGAAGGTCACTTTGCCCATGAGTGTCAAACTCCACCACCACAACCCTTGCCCAAGCATGCTAGACCCTTTACTTTCAATGCTCATTACATGCTTAGAAATGACTCTAGTGGAAAGATAAAATTTATGTTCTTAGGACCTCCCAACAAGAATAGGCCTAAGAAAATTTGGGTAGCAAAGTCACTTGTTGAGAAGGTGAAGGGCCCTCACCAAGTTTGGGTTCCTAAAGCTTGATCTCTTGTGTGTAGGTGAACTACAAGACCGGTGGAAGTCATTGGAAAATTGATAGTGGTTGCACACAACATATGACCGGTGATCCTCGTATGTTCACCTCACTAGATGAAGAAGTAGATGGACAAGAAAGAATCACATTTGGAGATAATTTAAAGGGCAAGGTTAAAGGATTAGGCAAAGTGGCAATATCAAATGATCATTCAATCTCAAAGATGCTATATGTTGCTTCATTGAGCTTCAACTTGCTATCCGTTGGACAATTGTGTGATCTTGGCTTTCAATGCCTATTTATCGAGAAGGAAGTGGTCGTATCCAAGAAAGATGATGATCAAGTGATATTCAAGGGATTTAGATACAACAACCTATATCTAGTGGACTTCACCTCCAAAGATGCTAATTTGAAGACTTGTTATTCACCAAAACAACACTTGGGTGGCTATGGCATAGAAGACTTGCTCATGTTGGGGTGAGCTCACTCAAGAAGCTAATGAAAAATGAATTGGTGAGAGGGTTGAAGGATGTAAAGTTTGAGAAGGACAAGCTTTATAGTGCATGTCAAGCCGGCAAGCAGGTTGCAAATACTCATCCTACAAAAGCTTTCATGTCAACCACAAGAGTGCTAAAGCTCCTTCACATGGATTTATTTGGATCAACAACATACAAGAATTTGGGAGGAAATCTTTATTGTCTTGTGATTGTTGATCACTACTCAAGATACATATGGGTGTTCTTCCTTCATGACAAATCCGAAGGTGCATCATACTTCAAGAAGTTTGCCAAGAGAGCACAAAATGAGTTTGAAGTGAAGCTCAAGAAGATTAGAAGCGACAATGGGATAGAATTTGACAACACAAACATTGAAGCCTATTGTGATGAAGTTGGGATCAAGCATGAGGTCTCCGCAACATATACTCCTCAACAAAATAGTGTAGTTAAGAGAAAGAACCGGACATTGATCACACTAGCAAGAACAATGCTTGATGAGTACAACACTCCCAAAGCTCTATGGGTGGAAGCTATCAACACCGCATGCTATGCATCCAACCGCCTATTCCTTCAAAAGTTCCTTGGCAAGACACCTTATGAGTTGCTCAATGGGAAGAAGTCGGACGTCTCCTTCTTTAGGGTGTTTGGTTGCAAATGCTACATCTATAAGAAGCGGCAATACCTAGGGAAGTTTCAAAGACGTTGTGACATTGGTTTTCTTGTTGGTTACTCATCAAAGTCCAAAGCATATAGAGTATTTAATCATGCCATCGGCTTGGTTGAAGAAACATATGATGTGGAATTTGATGAATCTAATGGCTCCCAAGGAGCACATGAGACTCTTGATGATGTAGGTGATGAACCATTGAGGGAAACCATGAAGAATATTTTGGTTGGAGACATCAAGCCTAATGATGATGAAGATGATGTACAAGTGATCAATCCACCTTCTTCATCAAATGTGCCACAAGATGGTGATAAAGATGGGAGAATAGAAAATGAAGACACTCATGTCTCCCATGAGCAAATGGTGCTTCAAGCACAAGATGTTGATGCTCCACAACCTCCCCCTCAAGTGGTTGATAGAAGAAATTCACCTCTACTACAAGCTCATCCACAAGATCTCATCATAGGAAGTCCATCAAAGGGAGTAATGACTCGCTCTCAAAAGCTTGCTTCATTTATTGAACATCACTCTTTTGTCTCTTGCTTTGAGCCTACTAAGGTAGAAGAAGCTCTTCAAGATCCAGATTGGATAAATGCCATGCATAAAGAGTTGAACAACTTCACCCGCAATGAAGTTTGGACTCTTGAAGAGCGACCATAAGGTGCAAGAGTCATTGGAACAAAGTGGGTGTTCCACAACCAGCAAGATGATCAAGGTGTTGTTGTGAGGAACAAGGCAAGACTAGTTGCAAAGGGGTTCTCTCAAGTTGAAGGGTTGGATTTTGGAGAGACCTTTGCACCGGTTGCAAGATTAGAAGCCATTCGTATCCTCCTTGCATATGCATCACATCATGAAATGAAACTATATCAAATGGATGTGAAAAGTGCATTTTTAAATGGCTTTATAAATGAACTAGTCTATGTTGATCAACCTCTCGGGTTTGAAGGCCCTAGATATCCTAATCATATTTATAGGTTCTCCAAGGTGCTATATGGGATTAAGCAAGCCCCAAGAGCATGGTATGAACGCCTTTGGAGTTTTCTCATTGAGAAGGGCTTCACCATTAGGAAGGTCGACACCACACTATTCACCAAGAAGCTTGATGGATATATCTTCATTTGTCAAGTGTATGTTGATGATATCATCTTTGGATCATCAAATGAAGATTCTTGCAAAGAGTTTGGTAAATTGATGTCCAAGGAGTTCGAGATGTCAATGATTGGAGAGCTTACATTCTTTCTTGGTTTTCAAGTCAAGCAAATGAGAGAATGGATTTTCATCTCTCAAGAAAAGTACACCAAAGATCTTCTCAAGAGGTTCAAAATGGATGAATGTAAGCCAATCAAGACACCAATGCCAACTAATGGACATCTCGACCTAGATGAGGGAGGTAACACGGTTGATCAAACTCTCTACTGCTCTATGATTGGTAGCTTATTATATTTAACCGCATCTAGGCCTGACATCATGTTTAGTGTGTGTATGTGTGCTAGATTTCAAGCCAATCCTAAGGAAACTCATTTGATTGCCGTTAAAAGAATCTTTAGGTATCTTAAGCACACACCAAACATTGACCTTTGGTATCCCAAAGGAGTTATATTTGAATTAGTTGGCTATTCCAATTTGGATTATGCCGGTTGCAAAGTTGATAGAAAAAGCATATCCGGAGGATGCCATTTGCTTGGTACATCACTTGTGTCTTGGTCTTCCAAGGAGCAAAATAATGTGGCTTTGTCCACCGCCGAAGTGGAATACATTGCCACGGGTGCTTGTTGTGCACAAATACTTTACATGAAGCAAACTTTGCTAGACTATGGTGTAGTTCTAGAAAAAGTACCTCTTTTGGGTGATAATGAGAGTGCGGTAAAACTTGCTAATAATCCGGTTCAACACTCTCGCACCAAGCACATAGATATCTGCCATCACTTTCTTAGAGATCATGTTGCTAAGAATGATATTTCATTAGAAGGTGTAAGAACTGAGGATCAATTGGCGGATATCTTCACACAACCGCTAGATGAGGCAACATTTTGTCGGTTGAGGAATGAGCTCAATGTGCTTCATTTTAGCAACTTCACTAGAAAATGAGCTTGTGTTGTCCCTTGCATTGCATTGTAATATACAATATGTTTACTTTGTGGTAATGCGCTTAGGGCTCGTCTAACATGGTTAAGATAACCGCCAAAAAGCGTGTGAAGAAGCTTAACCTTAGATCAAACTTGACAAGCAACTAGAATTACTTTCAAGTATTGCATTGCATATGCATGAATGTTGTTTTGTTGTTTCTCTTCAAATCACTCTTTTATTGCCTATTTTCTTAAAAAGAATTATAGCCTAAGGCAAAATATTTTGAAAAATTTGAGGGTTTGAGAGAGGTCACTCACATTAGTCCCAATTGGTGTTTATTTGGGTTTTATTGAAGTTGGGACTTGATTGGGAACAGGCAGCGCGAAGGACTTTGAAGATTTGCTGAAAAGCAGTGACCGGACGGACGCTGCTCCCCTACGTCCGGTCAGTTCACAGGTGGTGAACCATTGCTGCGAAGGAGTGACCGGATGCTGGGAAAGTGTTCTCCCTACGTTCGGTCAGAAGGTGATCCTGCGTCGGGTCAAGCGAAGACGATGAAGATAGGATCGACCAGACTCTGGCTGCGTCCGATCAGTTGTGATCGAACGCGTCCGATCGTGGCTCTAGGGGATTGGGACCTCTCTGGAGTCGACCGGACTCTAGGTGGCAGCGTCCGGTCATTGCCACCGGAGCGTCCGGTCAATGGTAATCGTGCGGGATCCGGATTCTTCTCTGTTTCCTTTTCTACTCCATCTGGGGGCCACCATATATGCCAACCGCCGTACGCGCCGCCTGACCTAACCCTCGCCCGCACCGACATCACCGCCATGTCTCCACCGCGCACGCTCCAGTGCCCTAGCTGTGTCACCGCGCCATCTTCTCCAGCGCCATCTCCCGCACCGCCATGCACCGCGCCGCCACGTTTTGCTCGTGTTTTGTGCCTACGTCGACTCATGCTGCTCCTAAGCACCACCGCACCACCGCCCGCCCTTGCCGCCACCGTCCCCTGCCACCGTCCCCACGCCACCACCGTGCGCCCGTGCCCTAGCGCCATTGCCTCGCCATGCCTTCACTGTGCCGCCACCAGCTGCATCTCCACGCCTGATCCTCGCCGTAGTTGTTGTGGCCGTAACCCTAACCTACAATTGCCGATCCGGTGGTTCCCCAATTCATTCCTCTTCTCGTCGGTTCGCTAGTTCATCAGGTAGCAAGCCCTCGATTCTAATTTCGTACCTATTGCTTGTTTTCTTAGGGTTTCATATCTCTAGATGTATATTGAAATTATTCATATATCCGATCTATTCTAACGTGCAGCGAGTCGGTGTTTCTGAGGTCACTTTGGTAGTTGTCAGTCAACTCGGGGCCAAGCTCGTGAGTACGGATTGAGGCCAAGCCTCGAAAATGTCAGTGACAGTTGTTTCTTGTCCGAGGCAGCAGATTGTTTCAGATGGCACGTGTCAAGAACGTCAGAGGTGATCCCGGTGATGAGGATCTGAGGCCTCCACCTCACTTGCCTACTGATGTGAAAGGCAAGGCGACGACGAAGCTAGCAACAAAGAAGAGAAAGTATGCAGATGCTGACACAGAGAGAGCAGCAGGAGTCACAGCCACCGTAGATCGTGCAGAGAGAGGAGGTGCTAGGAGTGGAGTACATATTGCAGATCAGCTTTCACCAGCATAGAGGGCATGTATTGAGCAGGTTGAGCATCATCATGGTAGTCCAGCTAGGACTGTCATGCTTGAGGGACGCCGTGTTGCTCTAGAGGAGCCTCAACCTTAGGGGAAGCCACAACCAGCAGAGCAGACTCAGGAGGGAGAGCAGGCCGAGCAGGCCAAGGAGATAGAGCCGACACCATAGCTTCGCCGCTCTAGTCGCACCTGTACCCAGGTGACACCGAGGGCAGAGACACAGCGGAGGGGTTCTCATCTGCCTCCCAGACCACAGCGCCTGCCTCCAGTGACTCATCTAGATTTGAGGGCCGCCACGGCCAAATAGGTGCAACAGCTTAGATTTGTGCAGTTTGAGGAGTGGTTCCCGCCTAGGAGGGATGAGCGTGCTTCAGAGGGCTTCTACACACCACTGTAGGAGGATTTTTATAATGCATATCTTAACAGTGGGGCAGCATTCAGGTCTTAGAGGGTATGTTCTATTGAGGCCATTGTAGCGGCAGCTGGAGAGCAGATTCACCCTTACTTATCTTACTTGCCAGGGCTGACAGACTTACTTGGACGGATAGGCAGATATGTTCCATCTTGGGTCCGTGAGTTCTATGCTACACTTTGGATTGACCCGCAGCACAGATTCATTCACTTTGCATTCAGAGGCAGAGATTACAGGCTGATGAGCTTTAGGGTTAGGGAGATTCTCAGGCTTTAGGAGCAACCCAACTGGCTACATGAGGTTTGCTATGGTCAGACAGTGCCTCCCAGACACCCTCATGGTGGTCTTGTGCCTCCTACTAATTTGGTCCGCCATTGCTTCACAGAGCCTTTCGGTGAGGGGTCGAGCAGGACACCTAGTGACCTCACTCCTACACCTAGAGTGCTTGATGCTATCATAAGGAGGACCCTACTTCGAGGATGGGATATCGTGAGGGGTTGACTCGCATTCAGTTATGGCTACTGAACTCTCTGATACAGCAAACTGTATTTGATATTTGTGATATCTTACTATCAGAGATGGAGGATACTATTGCAGAGGGGTTCAGAGGTCACCGACAGTTGCCCTATGCTCACTGGATTACATTCTTGATTCATAGAGCAGTTACAGTGAGGCCACCTGAGATGCTAGCAGAGTAAAGTGGTGCTACTACAGAGTTTCCTGCCTATAACATGACTCAGATGATCTGCCACAGTGTAGTGAGGACACCTAGCTAGCCGCACCGTTGTCTAGAGGTGCCAGAGACTGCAGCCCAGCAGGATGAGACTATCGGAGCATTGCAGCTATAGAGGAGGAGCAGTTAGATGCTCAGCAAGAGGGGATGGTCGAGAGCGACCCTAGTGACAGTTCAGATGATGACTATCAGGATATCCCTCATATGCCTCCTCGATGTCATGACCATGAGGCCGGTAGCTCCAGTTCAGCTCCACCTAGACCACAGACAGACCCCGCTCTCCTTGCTATATTTGAGCGGATGAGGTAGGACCAGGCTCGCTAGGCTCAAGAGACCGCTGCTACATTTGCATAGTTTTAGACCAGGCAGGATGAGTTCCAGTGACAGCAGCAGGCCATGCATCAGCAAAAGCTCCTAATGCAGCAACAGTTACTCGGATTTATGCAGCATGTAGTTACTGCTATTGGGGCTCCACCGCCACAGCCTTCACCCCAGATCGGCCAGCCTACCACCACTTCTATGACTTCAGCTTTACAGCCCAGTGGGCTTCAGAGTCAGGGACAGCCAGTGACATAGTTTTCTTCACCTACAGAGTAGGTGTCCTAGTGGTTTGCCTCACCAGTGTTAGACCCGCAGTTCACACCTCTTCAGACGGGCTTCACACCGGCTCAGACTTCCTCGCTGCTTGTGCCAGATACCTCAGTCTCTAGGAGCCTTGGTGCGACATTCAGTGAGTTGACAGGGCAGCCTACTCCACCATATCTACATGTTCCTGGTCCTTCCACAGTTGCACCTATTACTAGGACTACAAAGACGCTCCCTTCCTTAGTTGCATCATTAGAGCCGCCTGCTACTGTCATACCTATAGAGTCACAGGCCGCACCAGTCCCTGATACGACCCAGACCGCTTCAACGTCGCTTCCAGCTACAGAGGGTCATACAGCTCAGAGCTCAGGATCAGATGATGATGGCACATAGTTCTAGCTCACACCTCAGCGCCCAACTCATCCTCTGTAGCCCCATCGACCGACCCTTAGGTTTTGGTGTTTGACGCCAAAGGGGAGAGGGATCGAGTATGTTAGACTTAGGGGGAGCGACTTATCTAGGGGGAGCTTAGCTTATCTATTATATTTGGCTTTTTATGTGTGATACACTATTATGCATTCGTGTTTACTTTCATGCATCGAACTATATTTATGTGATAGTGATATCTACGTGATGTGATATTTATGTGATGTGATATTTATGTGATATGTGACATGCGTGCTCTCTACTTTGAATTATTTATATATCATATCACTTGTGTTATGCTCATTTGCTTTGCTTCCGCATTTTACTCCGATGCAAATGAGCTTTATTTCTTGTACTCATGCTTATCTCATATCTATTGAGTACATTATGTTGGCTTGGATCATATAAGTTTGCCTAACTCTTTTTGTTCTTATTGTCAAAAGTTTATATGAAACAAGCATGTTAAAAACCTCATCTCTTTTATATACTCGAGGTTGTATTGTCATCAATCACTAAAAAGGGAAGATTGAAAGCATCTAGGCCCTTAGTTGGGTTTCGGTGATTAATGACAAAACGAGATTACTGTGACTAACGTGTGTTTTGCAGATGCAATTAAGTTAGGTCATGGTAATGACAATTGATTGGGCAATCATGGTTGCCATGCCCCTACGATGGAAATCATTTTGGCTTTCAAAGGATGGACGACAAGGTTAAGGATGGACTAGTTCTAAGTGTCGTTTGGTGTTGAGGAGACACTTAGAGTAGTTTAGGACTTTGTTTTTCCTTTGGCCGTACTATTAAGGGGGGTATGGATGGGTAGCTTGACCTAGGTGAGTCTAGTGGGTTAGGTGTTGTGCACACGTGTCAAAGTTAGCACTAGGTAGCTCCTAAATAGCCCTTAGATCAATTGGAGCGAACTTCATTCACATATGATTGCGAGTTGGAAGTGAATGGAGGGTCAAATGTTGACCAGACGCTGGTTCCGGTGTGACCGGACGCTGGCGTAGAGTCCGGTCAGTTCATTTGATCAAGGTAAAGTTGTCTGGATGCGACCGGATGCTGAGAGGTGAGTGACTAGACACTGGGTGCTAGAGTCTAGTCAACTCCAGTAAGGTTGCAGAGAGGGAGAATCCTGATCGGACGCGTCCGGTCAGTGCTGACTGGACGCTGGTCAGGTTTCGGCTACTAACCGGACGCTGAGCAGCAAAGTGACCGGACGCTGGGTTCCAGAGTCCGGTCAACATCAATAAGATTCTAGAGAGCAGTTTTCGTGACCGGACGTGTCCAGTCAGTGCTGATCGGACGCTGGTCTGTGTCCGGTCACAACTTAAACTGCTGAGTGGCGGGTGAACTGACCGGAGCGTCTGGTCATCTTGACCGGAGTGTCCGGTCACCCCGCAGAGGCACATAACGGTTCGTTTTGAATGAGGGGTTATAAATACTTCCTCTATTCACTCAAGGGATTACTTTTGCTCATTCCAACAGCTGAGAAACACCCTTGAGAGTGTCAAAAAGAGTAAGGTACTAGTGAGGTGATTGAGATTTGAGAATCCAAGAGAGATGCCTTATTAGTGAAAGCAAGAGTAGCAAAGTGTGCATCCACCCTTCTTATTAGGTTTGTCGTGGTCAAGTGAGAGTTCGAGCTTGTTACTCTTGGTGATCGCCATCACCTAGACGGCTTGGTGGTGATTGGGAGCTTGGTGGTCATCCGACGGAGCTTGTGGATGACCCAACTCAAGTTGTGAGCGGTTGTGGGTGATTCACCACGACGGAGTGTTGAAGAATCAACCCGTAGAGAGCACTTGATCCTTGCGCGGATCAAGGGGGAGCTACACCCTTACGCGGGTGCTCCAACGAGGACTAGTGGGGAGTGACGACTCTCCGATACCTCGGCAAAACATCGCCGTGTTCCTCCTTCTCTCTTAACTTTAAGCATTTACTTTGAGTAATTCAATTCTTGCCTTTACATTCGTAGAATCACCATGCTAGAGTAGGATTTAAACATAGGTTGCTAAACTTTTGTGCGTTAGAACAATAGAAACACTTTCTAGGCACAAGAGGTGAAGTAGGCTAACCGTAGGGTTTAATTATTGTAAAGAATTTAAAAATTAGCCCAATTCATCCTTCCTCTTGGACATCTTGATCCTTTCACTGAGAACTATTTAGGTGATAAAATGTTAATTAATGAATTGGAAACAGTCTTCAACGATCTGTCTATTTATAGAATCTAGATATTGCTGCTACAAACATGGTTATAAACTAACGTCCTATTTGTTTGGCTTATATACCATACTTTTTCAGTCAACGAATATTGATTTTTCTCTCACAACAAATCAGCCAACAGTACTTTCAACCATTGCTTATCGGCCAAACGAACAGGATATAAATCGGATAAAAGCAGCTGTCTTTTATCTTTGTTTGCATCTCAGTTAAAACATACTTGCTCTGTTACAAAATATAAGTCGTTTTGACTGTTCTAAATACATAGATATTGCTATGCATCTTCCTACTATCTCTGGATAGTAACTATGTATCTACCATGTTAGATGCGTAACTATGTGTCTAGATACGCAACTATTTATCGGTACAAGTGACGGCCGGACACTAAGCATTCTGCATCAGAACTCAAAAGATCGAGCTGGGTTCAGTACATCAAACACTGACTGATCAGCTCAACGACACATATGCGAGCACTGATCAGCTCACCACAGTCCTGCACTCATGCTGATGCCTCCGGGCAGCGAAGCATGTTTGCGACCACGCTGGGTACATTCGCAGCAGGGCTAAGAACAATACAATCATCAACGCACTGGGAAAAAAATACGATACAGCATGAGGAATTGAGAAAACTGGTTGTGACTACAGAAGCACCATGCAGCGTGTGAAAACTCAGAATGTCTTAGTGTCCAGAACAATGGCCACATCACATTTTGATCATTCAAAAAGTTTCAGGCCTTACTGGGAGAATATCATCGCCTGTCTTTATGGATTATTGAAGCTTCACAATCATTTAGCCAAGTTGCAAACCGGTTTGAGAGGTCAGTTGAAGCAATTAGTAGAAAATTTGTCAAAGTTTTGGACAGTGGCAATCTTCTTGCTAAAGATCTTATCAAACAAGAGACCGAGAGTTCAATTAATTAAGTGCGCCCTAAACTTGAAAATTCCTTGTTTTACACGACATTTCAATAATTGCATAGGCATAATAGATGACAGGGATGCAAGTGGGTACCAATGGTGTTTTTTTGGGTCGGCTAACTAATTACGGTCAAATGCCATTCTAGTTCATTTTGTCCTCTCCCATCAAATTACATGAATACCATTCTAGTTCATTTTATCAAGTTTTTAGGACGACTCGATGACCCAAAATATTTTTGAACTTGCATCCTAATAGATGGTACACATGTACTTGTTAGCGTGCATTTTGTCAATGTTGATTCACGTGTTTGAACATATGGATATATATGCTACTTAAAATGTGTTGGCCATATCCAAAAAAATATCTTCCGACAACCTTTTTAGTTGGAGCTCCAAATATAAACATCCTCTATTTCGGCTTTTTCACTAGCCAAAGATGAAGTGAGGATGGTTCTCTAGAGTGTGCACGAGTTATAGAACAAAAATATAGAAAACGATTTTTACTCAAATAATTCTCCATAGAGTAAATTTTAGAAAGATCCTTGAAGATGCTCTTAAGAGAGAGAGAGAGAGAGAGAGAGATTTTGATAAGTGCCATCAATATGAAAATTACATGACCGAGGCATCGTTATCCCAGGAAATGTTGGCAATAAAGTAGCTAGGATATGGAACTCCTGACATGAATGTCTCGTGATAGTATTGCTAATGCTTTGTTTGCTACGAGGGAGTAGTTTTGATGTATTATTTCTAAGGGCAAATTTATGATTATCTTACAATGTATCTTTGGCCAGTTTTCTTATGAAGAAATAAGGATAAAAGTAGGGAAATAATGCTCTAAAATGGGTAAAAATAACTAGATTTACATCCGACAATGCAGGACATTACAGTATACAATCTGCAAGCTGCTTTTCATGGTCCAAAATGAAAGCAAACAGGGCTAATTATTTTGGTCAAATATTTCTGGACTGTACATTTTTCTTTTTTTCTTTTTTTAAATGTAAACTAGCAGGACCTGCTGTTTATTAAAAAAAATAGGAGAAGTAACAAGGCCTAGACCAAAAGAAAATAAAATCAACACATTGCACTTCACGGAGAAGAAGAAAAGGTATCAAACATTACAGGCCTATATGATTGGCAAGATCTCAGCAAATTCGCTCTTGCAGTGCACAGGGTGTGGGCCCCCTCCTTGACTACATTTTTCTTTGGCCGTAAAGCAAGCACTTAGATAAAAACAAAGTCATATTAAGTTGAACTTAAGGACAAATATTTAAGTTGCTTCACTGGGAAGACAATATCTTTTATCTTGATTATATATAAGCCCCCAAATTTCCTTCAGCTACTTGATAGATCTTTAATAAGCCTCATCTCACTTCAATTGCGCACATGCCGGTTGGCCTGCAGTCAAATAACGCCATACTCAACAAATCAACGATAAAAAGGAGAACAAAGAAAACAACCAAGGATCCATCCAAATATGCTTCTGTAAGTTTGTGCCCTATCTTTCCTTACGAAAACCCAACCTCTGATATCATTTCAGATAACACATATTATAATTAAAAAACTAGATTACCCGTCTGAACCGCCTCTGGAGGCAGAGCCAACAGTCTCAGGCATCCCAATTTCTCCAACACAACGGCCTGCCTTAATTTCTTCCAGAATCTGAAAGAGGGGAGAAAAAAACAGTATGAAAGCACAGTATGACATCTACCTTCAGTTCTTCACTCTTTTTGATCAAGTACTATACTATTGTTACCAACAAAACCACAATACCTTGGGCCACTTTCTGTAAAAGAACCAAACCCAACCGAGCACTATTGAGCAGAGGCCTACGATTCCGATGAGCCATAAAACCAAGTCGGAGGCATTTGCAAAAGCCCGCAGTAGGATACAAAATAGTGCATAAAGGAATGCCAGCACTAAAAGCATCAGCCATTTAAGGATTCCAGGCTCACAGCCGTCCCCCCCCTCTTTCAAGTATGAAGCATGGATTAACAGAATGAAATTGCTTAGTGATGCTATGAAGATTCCTATGAATATGGCCATCCAAATTCCTTCGACACTCCCTTGTGGCTTTTGGGCGAGCAAGTATGCATACGAGAGAAAGATACCACCACTGATTCCAAACAGCTTTTCCACAATAGTGTAGTAAGAACCCAGTAAACCCTGTAGTAAGATAAACAAGATTTAACTAATTGGAGATAAAGTCATCATAAATGAATTCCAAAAACATCTACATGAACATTACTGTTGCCAAGATATCTAAATAACCCAGATATGAGTAACTGGCTGGACTCCTTTGAGTAGGCTTTTTTTGCTATTATGTTTCCTTTTTCTTTTTCTTTTTCTTTTGCTTTGCAAATAACTTTTTTTATTATTAATATACGACGAGTAGGGGCTTGTCACATCTGTTCTTTGAAAAAACAAATGTATCTAAATATATTTTGACGGATTGGTGTGTTCGAATGGTAGCCAGAGCGGTAAAAAGAGAATGGGTTAAATCACCTTCATTGTCTTCTCGTTTTCTGCAGTATTGGCTGCCAACTGTCAGGCATGAACAAGGTGAAATAACCATTAGAAAAGAAAATAGAAGGAGAAGGTACAGAAGGAAATCGATATAATAAATCTGTATCACCATATATATATGACACCTGGGTACTGACCTTGCAGTTCTCCATCTGAGGAATGATATTCTCTAACACATCAAGCATCGAAGCAAGTGTCTTCAGGTGAAGTACCCAGAATTTCTCAATTTCATTACTATCGTTTTCATGGGAATGGCTTCCCTCAGCTCTCATTAAATTGGTAGGCTCCTGCTATTCTCCAAAGAGGCAAGAAGCCACATTATCATTATGTTCATAGTGTCCTATACAGTTCATGGGCATGCACCTAAAACAACTATACAAGCAGGAAACATTATGTGGCCAGTAACGAAGTCCAGCAGGCTTTAATTTGACATGGAACTATAAAAATTTTATTTGTTAAGGTAAATAAATGTATACAAGAATGGGACAAATTACCTCATCATATTTTTCAGAAGCTGCATGCCCACCACAAGAAGCGTCCATATAGGTTAGTCTACCGCACATCTGCTCACTATTAGGCACATCAACGAGACATGATCATATGAAAACTGAGAAAATGGAGGGACTGAGTTTAGCAGCATAGAGGAAAATGAGTATACCTAAGGTGGACAAGTCAAGCAAAGATGGACAGCAAATCGTCCTGAAAAATAGCAGATGTTAGTAAAGTGCAGCTCACTGCCGCATCTGACAGCAATCATAATAGGAGTACCACATCAAGTGCTTGGAGAATATTTGGTTGTTCAAAAGACTTGATGTTATGCCTGAAGCTGCTCCTATTCATCAACTGGCAACAAGCGAAGAGGACACTGAACGAGAGCTGGATCCTGTAATTCAAAGTGGACGGCCCAAGCGAGTGCGCAGGCCCAATGCCAATGTAATAGGCCCAGAATGGGTTTAGTTCCTAGTACTTAAGCTAGCACAGGTGTGTGTAATCCTCAATCTTTGATCAGTTAATGGATGAAGTGGCAAACTTTCAGTGGTTTTCTACATTGGACCTGAGGGCTGGATTTCACCAACCCCCGAGAGGAACCTAAAACTGCTTTTCAGACTCACTTGGGCCACTATGAGTTCACTGTTATGCCCTTTGGTCTCACTGGAGCTCCAGGAACCTTTCAAGGATCCATGAACTCTACATTGGCTCCTGGGTTAAGGAAGTTTGTGTTGGTCTTCTTTGACAATATCTTGATGTACAGTAAATCTTGGGAAGATCATATACATCATCTAACATTGGTTTTCCAGTGGCTTTCTAATGACCAATGGCAGCTCAAGTTCTCTAAATGTAAGTTCGGCCAGCAATCCATAAGTTATTTGGGCCATGTCATCAGTGCTACTGGACTAGCTACTGACCCAACCAAGATTCAGGCAATTCAAAATTGGCCAGTCCCTACTTGTGTCAAGGATGTTAGGGGCTTCTTGGGGCTTGCTGGGTATTACATGAAATTTGTGAAGAATTTGGCCTCCTTGCTAAGCGACTCACTGATCTGCTGAAAAAGGATACACCCTTTCACTGGACCTCCTTGCATATGTCAGCCTTTCAGCAGTTACAGGCAGCTCTCAGTTCTGCTCCATGTTTGGCTCTTCCTGACTTCTCCTTGCCATTCCATATAGAGACTGACACTTGTGCTACCGGAATTGGTGTAGTGTTGCTTCAAAATGGACATCCATTGGCCTATATAAGTAAGGCATTGGGTCCTTGGAGTCGAGGCCTTTCCACATATGAAAAGGAGTACCTTGCCATCTTGGTTGATGTCGATCAATGGTGACATTATTTGCTTCACAGTGAAATTTTCATTCACACCGAACAGCAGAGCTTGGTCCACCTCAATGAGCTGAGATTACATACCCATTGGCAGCAGAAGGTCTTCACCAAGCTTCTTGGCCTGGAGTACCACATTATCTATAAACGCAGTGTTGATAATAGTGCAGCCGATGCTCTCTCTCGCTATCTAGCACCTTCTCAGCTGATGGTGGTGTCTGCAATTGCTCCTGTGTGGCTGGCTGACGTCTAGGGTTCTTATCCTTTAGACCCTGAGGCCCAGACTCTATTGGCTGTTATGAACCTTAGTTCATTTGGGGTATAGAGATAACCATTGCCAGGAAGATGGCCGGGCAAAGTCGGTGTGGAGGGAGACTAGAGTATTTGGGGGAATTGGATTGTTTGTTCTTCCTTCATTGCCTACCCTCTCCTTGGTACATCACCTCCCTTTAAATAGAGAGGACTCCTGGCCACCTAAGGAAGGCCCAATCAAATCATAACAAATCATATCCAATCCTATCTCTAATTGACCCAAATCTAATCATGTCTCTAACTGATCAAATCCCTCTAATTGATCTAATCTAATATCTTTCCTAATTCTTATTCCTTCCTTAGCAAGGATGCTATAGGCCATGCTACAGTACCACATATTTTGTTCACGCCAGCCCAGGCTGGTCCATCCTGGGCCCTACACCCATGACACTTCTCCCCCCTTTTGGAGCAGCTCGCCCACGAACTGCCGAAGACCTACTTGATGCGACCTAGGGTTAAGCCTTTTACATCTCGGCTTACCTTTGTTATTTAAAACAAAAATATGAAATAAATTTGAACTGCAATTACGTCCTCCGGGATCCCACAGAAAGAGCTCAACCACTGACTGCATGTGAATGAGCGAGTATTACCCTGATTCGAAATGGGTATACCCTACCCATGCCCAAACTTAATTGGATAATATATTTTTATCCTTACCCTACCCAAATACTATGGGTGTGAATTTGGATACGGGTGCCGAATACCCAGCGACAGGTATAAGCCCTAGGCTGGAGCGAATCCAGGTCAATCTTTCTAATCCGCCGGACTTGGATTAACTAGCAGCCCAACACAATAGTTCTTCATTGGGCGGCCCATTAACCGGCCCATGAATCTTCGTGGTTTTTCTTCCTTATCTTTTCTAGATTCATGGTTCAACACTTGGCCTGCGCATGTTGTGCGTTCAGCTGTCGCCACGTTGGCTACAGGTCTCATGCTCTCTCTCTCTCTCTTCCTCTTCCTCTGACAAGTTCATGGCCCTGTTGTGAACACTGGGAAGGGACACGATCAAGCAAGCACGGTGTCTAGGTGACATACACGCTGCTCACTTCCATGGGGGGCACAAGCACAGTGTCTGGGAGCCAGTGGCGGAGCTCGTCAATTCAAACGCCCAGGGCCACTACCAAAGCTCATATACCGCCCGCATCAGGTCAAAATACCACCAGCGCTGCGACTAATACTGATATTAAATAAAACTAGCTCATAAAAGCATAGTTTTAGATGGTATCAAAATTCCATACTTAAATCCACAGCATAATTAATGAAAACTAGCTTTATAATTCTAATTTTTTCTAGGCAGATTTGTCATGGATGTCCATCGTTGCATATCCTTGAGACTTTTCCCTGTGTGCCATTATAAAAGATCGAAATTCTCTATGTGCCCCTAGAAAAATTCAGCGGTCTTCAGTGCCACTACTCCAACTTTTTTGGGTCCTCCATGCCACTTCCGTCAGTTCATGCTCTAACGCCGTCAAACTGCAGGTGTGAAAAGACGAAAATGCCCTTAAGTTCAAATATGTTATTAATTTTTTTGAGCATCTTAACGACTTCAAATGAAAAAACTCAAAACTAGAAAGTTGTAGATCTCGTCGAGATCTATAATTTTCATATAAAATTTATTTTCATTTAATTCCGCAAAAAAATATGATGATTTTTCTAAGATATATTAATCATATCAAATCATATTTTTTTTACGAAATTAAATGAAAATAAATTTTATATGAAAATTATAGATCTCGACGAGATCTACAACTTTCTAGTTTTGAGTTTTTTAATTTGAAGTCGTTAAGATGCTAAAAAAAAATTAATAACATATTTGAACTTAAGGGTATTTTCGCTCTTTTAACACTGCGTTAAACTGACAAGTTAGAGCCTGAATTGACGGAAGTGGCAAGGACCGAAAAAGTTGGAGTAGAGTGACGTCAAGAAAATTTTTCAGAGGCACATAGAATTTCGATCTTTTTATAATTGTGAACATGAAAGTCTCCATATCCTTTGTGTATGTCACCTAGACACCGTGCTTGCTTGATCGTGTCCCTTCCCAGTGTTCACAACAGGGCCATGAACTTGTCGAGGAAGAGGAAGAGAGAGAGAGAGAGAGCATGAGACCTGTAGCCAACGTGGCGACAGCCGACGCACAACATGCGCAGGCCAAGTGTTGAACCACGAAGCTAGAAAAGATAAGGAAGAAAAACCACGAAGATTCATGGGCCGGTTAATGGGCCACCCAATGAAGAACTATTGTGTTGGGCTGCTAGTTAATCCAAGTCCGGCGGATCAGAAAGATTGACATGGATTTGCTCCAGCCTAGGGCTTATACCTGTCGCTGGGTATTCGGCACCCGTATCCAAATTCACACCCATAGTATTTGGGTAGGGTAAGGATAAAAATATATTATCCAATTAAGTTTGGGCATGGGTAGGGTATACCTATTTCGAATCAGGGTAATATTCTCTCATTCACATGCAGTCAGTGGTTGAGCTCTTTCTGTGGGATCCCGGAGGACATAATTGCAGTTCAAATTTATTTCATATTTTCGTTTTAAATAACAAAGGTAAGCCGAGATGTAAAAGGCTTAACCCTAGGTCGCATCAAGTAGGTCTTCTGCATTTCATGGGCGAGCTGCTCCAAAAGGGGGGAGAAGTGTCATGGGTGTAGGGCCCAGGATGGCCCAGCCTGGGCTGATGTGAACAAAATATGTGGTACTATAGCATGGCCTATAGCGTCCTGGCTAAGGAAGGAATAAAGATTAGGAAAGATATTAGATTAGATCAATTAGAGGGATTTGATCGGTTATAGATAGGATTAGATTTGGGTCAATTAGAGATAGGATTGGATATGATTTGTTATGATTTGATTGGGCCTTCCTTATGTGGCCAGGAGTGCTCTCTATTTAAAGGGAGGTGATGTACCAAGGAGAGGTTAAGCAATGAAGGAAGAACAAACAATCCAATTCCTCTAAATACTCTAGTCTCCCTCCACACCGACTTTGCCCGCACTACGTGAAAAATGGTTTGTAGCAATGGGAATAAATTTTTTGTAGGGGCGGCTGGTGATAGAGCCGCCCCTACAGTGACGTGCTCGGGAGCCACTGGACCAGCCACCCCTACAAATGGCATAGTAAAGATGGCTAATAATACGAGCCACCCCTACAAATAGGATCGATTTATAGAGGCGGTTCACTCACCAACCGCCCCGATATTACGATTTATAGGGGCGGCTCAATCACCACCGTCCCAACAAATCACTTCTACAACAAATATCTCTAGTCCCCAGTCCCCAGTCCGGTCCCGTGACAACAGTAGGTTCTGGTCCTTCCCCTCCCTCTCTCTCTCATCCCCTGCCGTCGCCACCTCCGCCATCTCTTCCTCCCCTACACCTACGCTGCCGCCGCACCTCCCCTCTTCCTCCTCCGCCGCCACCATCCCTCCCCATCCCCCAACCACGATGGCTCCACGGAGGCCGAGATCTAGGCACGGTGGCTCATGAGTCCAGCGGCCGCCAGATCCGGTAAGGGGGCTCCCACGAAGCCCGGTTGATTCAGAGAGGCCCTCCATGGCCTCACCTTCGCTGGCGTCGCCATGGAGGCTAGGCGACCTCGGTGGCACGCCCCCAGATCCGGCGAGGCCGCCTCTACAAACTTTCTGCTCCCGCTGGCCCTCCTCCTACTCGCTCTCCCCTGTCCGTTCCTCCCTGCTTCCGCCTCCTCCCCCGTCGCCCCCTCCGTGTCTCTCCGGTACCCGCCGTATCCGCCGAGGAACCCGCTACCCATCCCGCTGCCGCTTCTCGCCCTTGCCGCCACGCTCCTCTACCTCACCGCCTTCGCCGCCGCCGCGGCGAGCGCGCACGCAGGGTTCTTCGGTCGCCCCGTCCGGCTCCTCGCCTCGCTCCGCTCCGTGCCAGCCTCCCTCCTCCGCCTTGTCCTCACCGCCATCCCGGCCTCCCCGCTCTCACTCCTTCCGCTCCTCCCGCTCCCCACTGCGCTCGGCGCCGCGCTGCCCGTCCTTGGCTTCATCCTTTTATCCCCGTTCTGGTCCCTCGCTGGCGCCGCTGCCATGGTTGAATCGGCCACAGGCCTCACGCCGCTCCGCCGGAGCTGCCGGCTCCTCTCTGGCTCCCGCCTCGTAGGCCTGTCCTTGTTCCTGGTCTTCGCCGCCGGGATTGGGGTCACGCTCTGGGGCTTCGGCGGTGTGGCTGCCGAGACATACGACGCTGGGGCTGGGTGGGCTGGGATGGAGCCCGTGGTGGTCAAGGCGGTGGCTGGCACAGCGCTGCTGGCCGTGATGATGTTGTACGGGATGGTGGCCAACATTGTGCTCTACATGCACTGCCGCGCGATTCACGGAGAGCTCTACAAGGGAGATCTACAATGAGTTCGCCAACATGTATGTCTTCCTGCCCTAGCTCTCCTGTCTACAAGGAGCTACCCTGCCAAGGTGAGACCCCTCCCAGCTCGTGTCTCTGTTAGTGGCCACTGTTATGGACTGAATCGGATCTCTGATTTGTTCGAGAAAAAAATATGAAATATGTTTGACTGGAGGGACTATTTAACCCCATCCCTGTGATATTCTTTTTGTGTCATGAATGGTTTATTGTTACCTTATCATTTTTTTGTTATGTCCAGTCTAGTCTATAGATTCTTCTTCACTGACTATTGTTTATCTATACACAGATTGGTTCAATTTGTGGATTCTTATGATCCACCTATCAAGGGGTTGCATGAAGATCTTAATTTTGTGAGCCCAAGAATTGGAGAGGTGGTACTCATGTCATTCTCCATTGCAGTAGTAATAACTAGGAATTAAGCTTCATATGCTATTTGAGTGTTCAACTCCTAAATGTGTTACATGCTAGGCTACTTCCTCCCATCATTCAGTACTATGATCATGAAATAGGCTGCAGAAAAAGCTTCTTAGGGTCAGTTTTGCATACTTGCATTAGCATTGAGTATATTTGGAGGGCCAATTATTTTTCTTACAATCTGTTGCTTGACTAGTTTTGTGATTTTTTCCCATTTGTTTTACTTGTCGTTCTTATTGCCAAGCTTTTTTTCCTTCTGTATCCGATACCTTATCTCTGCTGTTATATTTAATATAAAGGATGGGATTCGAGTATGTTTATGGATTTTGTGAGCATTTGATGTGGCATTGAGCATCTTCTGTAGCAGAGATTGTCTACACATCTTTATTCACAGGGTGTATGATATTAAGATCAATGCTTTGTGCTATGAATTTATAAATTGAAATACAATATAGATCAGTGGTTAAACACTTTTGAAAAGCACATGCATTTTGTTAGTACCTTTACAGCATCTGACTTAGATTTTCTATCTAAATTGTTTTTTGGTGCTTTGACTGTAATGTTTTGTTCCTCAGGTCCTGGAAGCTGTTGGCCCAATTATCTTTCTTTCAACTGATACAAATAAGTTAAGGAACGAAGGTTTCCTCAGTCCATTTCATCCACGTTATCCAGACATCCTAACAAATTTACTTTGATACAGCATGAAAAAGGTATTGTATCATGATTGGGCATTTTTCTATAATTGCAACTTAATTCTTTTAAGAATTTTAGAAATGGATATCCATATTCTAGTCAGGATGGCAATGCTAAGAAAATCATTGAATATTTTTAGAAAACATCTTTTATCGAGTCATCATCGTTAATCATTTGCTTTATCTTCTGTTTTTGGTGGCAATATTCTTTGCTCTGACCTCTGAGTACTCTTTCCCCAACAAGCCAGACCTAAATGCATGAATACATGTGAATGATGTGAGCTTTACTTTTGTTTGCTGGATGGCATAGAATGAACAGCCTCCTCCATTATGTGTTGCTGCTGTAGCTTAAATGATTTCTGCAGTCATCTTTACTCCTTATGTTATTTATAGGAAGAAACATGAGAATATCCTATTAGAAAGTTGGGGTATCATATCAGTCCGTGTCAGAATCTTAGGACCCTTAATTATCAGAATCTTCCCTGTCTCATTTTCTTGTGAAGGGCCATATGCACCTTGTCACTGTCAGTCCCATGGTACCGTCTTGTGCTTTGCCGTTCACTGGACTACAGTTCCAGTTTTGTACAAATCTATTCTTTTGGCTACTTGTGGGATATTTATTGATGTTCTGTCGGTCCACCTTTCTCTCATCTTTGGACCACAGCTCTACTTTGTTTTATTTGTCTCTGACCATACATTCGAATTGTTTAGGAAACTAGTCAGCATGGGGCAACCTGAATTTGTCATTTAGCTGACAACAGAATGTTGGTTGCACCATTCTTATCGCTGCTAGAATTGTTTTCCGTGATGAAGTTAGAATTCTATCTTCTGTTACTCTGACCTTGACATATTTTTTAATCCTTCATTTCACATCCAGGGATTGCTGAGGGTTCCATCGACGACACAGTAGTTGTGGCAAGTGAGCAAGATTCTGAGATCGTGGTTGGAAAGGAGCAAGCTCGAGCTAAAGTAACACAAAGCATTGTCTTTGTAACTGGCGAAGCTTCTCCTTATGCAAAGTCTGGGGGTCTAGGAGATGTTTGTGGTTCATTGGCAGTTGTTCTTGCTGCTCGTGGTCACCGTGTGATGGTTGTAATGCCCAGATATTTAAATGGTACCTCTGATAAGAATTACGCAAATGCATTTTACACAGAAAAGCACATTCGGATTCCATGCTTTGGTGGTGAACATGAAGTTACCTTTTTCCATGAGTACATAGATTCAGTTGACTGGGTAGGTATCCAATCACCTTATTGTTTCTGATCAAATTAATAACTGCCTACCATTTAGTCCTATGTGCTTCTTGACATGTACACGTTCTGATGTTACTTCTGTATTTCCATGTTGTTTGCCCGGTAGTCTTTAGCATCCAAACAGCATATAGTATTTTCCAGATTAAAATAAAGAGATATATTTGATATGATGTATTGATGAAAGTAGCACACTTGTGTCTATGGTGCTAAAGTCTTATGCATCTATGGTTGCACATTTGTATTTGCAACAATGGTTGTGAGTGAAGATGACACTAGATGACATTACTGTTGGCAGTTCCAAGGAGCTTATCAGTTCTTTAACACTTAGTCAACTTATTCTAGTGATTCTAGTTCTTAGTAGTTAGTCCATCAGCTGCATACTCTGAACCATCATTTTATTCCAAAACAGAAACTCATGTGAATCAGCCATGCTTCATGTGTGCCTTTTAAGGAAGTAGATAGGCATCGGCAAACACTTTCAGATGGCTTTCGATTATCTTCCAAGTGAATTCCATTCCATGCTTGTGTATTGTCATTGAGTTTTCGTACAATCGTAGAAGAAGATAAGTCATGATGGAGTTGTGCATGAAAAATATATGTTCTGGTCGAATTTGAATTGTAAATTTAAATTTTTTTTTGGCGGAAAAAATGATTTGTAGGGGCGGTTGGTACTGTAGCCGTCCCTACAAATCGATTTGTAAGGGCGGCTGGTGTTCCCAGACCGCCCCTACAAATCAATTTGTAGGGGCGGCTACAGTACCACTTGCCGCTACAAATCGATTTGTAGGGGCGGTCTGGGAACCGTCCCTACAAATCATCAATTTGTAGCCACCCTTTCATAGGGGCGGCTGGCAAAACCGCCCCTGGAAATGGTTTCCTACGTAGTGCCGGCCATCTTCCGGGCAATGGTTATCTCTATACCCCAAATGAACTAAGGTTCATAACAGCCAATAGAGTCTGGGCCTCAGGGTCTGAAGGATAAGAACCCTGGACGTCAGCCAGCCACACAGGAGCAATTGCAGACACCACCATCAGCTGAGAAGGTGCTAGATAGCGAGAGAGAGCATCGGCTGCACTATTATCAACACTGTGTTTATAGATAATGTGGTACTCCAGGCCGAGAAGCTTGGTGAAGACCTTCTGCTGCCAATGGGTATGTAATCTCAGCTCATTGAGGTGGACCAAGCTCTGCTGTTCGGTGTGAATGAAAATTTCACTGTGAAGCAAATAATGTCGCCATTGATAGACATCAACCAAGATGGCAAGGTACTCCTTTTCATATGTGGAAAGGCCTCGACTCCAAGGACCCAATGCCTTACTTATATAGGCCAATGGATGTCCATTTTGAAGCAACACTACACCAATTCCGGTAGCACAAGCGTCAGTCTCTATATGGAATGGCAAGGAGAAGTCGGGAAGAGCCAAACATGGAGCAGTAATCGAGAGTCGGCTCAGAATCGCCGAAAGGTGACATATGCAAGGAGGTCCGGTGAAAGGGTGTATCCTTTTTCAGCAGCACCGGTGAGTCGCTTAGCAAGGAGGCCAAATTCTTCACAAATTTCTGTAATACCCAAGAAGCCCCAAGAAGCCCCTAACATCCTTGACACAAGTAGGGTGGCCAATTTTGAATTGCTCGAATCTTGGTTGGGTCAAGAGCTAGTCCAAAGAGCTGCGATGACATGGCCCAAATAACTTATGGATTGCTGGCCGAACTTACATTTAGAGAACTTGAGCTGCCATTGGTCATTAGAAAGCCACTGGAAAACCAATGTTAGGTGATGTATATGATCTTCCCAAGATTTACTGTACATCAGGATATTGTCAAAGAAGACCAACACAAACTTCCTTAACCCAGGAGCCAATGTAGATTTCATGGATCCTTGAAAGGTTCCTGGAGCTCCAGTGAGACCAAAGGGCATAATAGTGAACTCATAGTGGCCCAAGTGAGTCTAAAAAGCAGTTTTAGGTTCCTCTCGGGGGTTGGTGAAATCCAGCCCTCAGGTCCAATGTAGAAAACCACTGAAAGTTTGCCACTTCATCCATTAACTGATCAAAGATTGAGGATTACACACACCTGTGCTAGCTTAAGTACTAGGAACTAAACCCATTCTGGGCCTATTACATTGGCATTGTTAGCTAATCTACTGCTACCTTGTGTGAATATAGCAAGAGGAAGGTGGCGCCGAAAAGGCCCCCTGCTGTGATACTGTAGGCGCTGCAGGTGCATGCGCCGATTTGCTCATCTGCAACACTGTAGGCACATGCAATGGCCGACGCAGAGTCAGCCCTATATGTTATCTAGTTACTGTTATAGAATGGGTAGCTGTACTGGGACTAGATGGATAGAGTTGTATAAATAGACTACCACGACAACTCAGTAAAGAGAGCTCAGATTTGCCATCTCATAGACAGGGCTTCGGCCAACGCTGGTGTCTTGTATTGTGCATGCATGCTTTGTTCTCCCTTCTTCTTCTAGCTCTAGCCATAGTGTGTGGGGACGGACAACGCTCGTTCATGGTCGGCACGGCTAGTGGGTGCTCGGCAACACTAGCGGGTGTTCGGCAAGACTGGAGAGTGGTTCACTCGCCTGAGCCGGTGATCCTGTGGGCCAACAAGTGGTATCAGAGCCGTACAAACGTCATCGCCAGACTAACCGCTGGCGATGATGGGCGGTTCGGAGATGGGCGACAGCAGTGGCACTGCTGTGGCTGCCTAGCCACGACAGGAGGTCGTTGTTCGCACGGTGCGGGAGGTCAGCGGCACCAGTTGGCCGACGCTAACTCGCACCAACTATGGAGAGTCATCGGTGACCATGAAGGTCAAGCTCAGAGCCCGACGGCTCTAGAATGCTATTGACAAGGGCACCGACATTGAAGAAGATGACATGTCTGCGTTGGAGGCTATCCTTGCTGCTGTATCGGTGGAGTACAGAGAGCTGTTGGGGGCGATGAGCTCGGCTAAGGAGGGGTGGGAGGCTATTACGGCGATGCTGCGTTGGTTCTGACCGCGCAAAGAAGGCGACGACCCAGCTTCTGAAGTAGGAGTACACCAACCTCAAGTCAAGGATGGTGAAATGGTGGAGGACTTCTCCCTCCGCCTGTCAGACGCTCATCAGCAAGCTGAAGAGCCATGGCGTCACCATCGACGAAGAGGAGGCGGTCTCCAACTACCTTCACTCTATGCCAGCAAAGTACATCCAAATCGCTCTCTCCATAGAGACGATGCTGGACTTGTCCACGCTCATCATTGAGGATGTGATGGGCCATCTGCGGGCGGTGGACGAGCGCCTAGAGCAGGTAACAGCAACGAAGGACAGCGGGAAACTCCTGCTGATGGAAGAGGAGTGGGCTGCTCGAAGGAACTCCGGGAAGGCAGCCTCCTCTAGCCGCGGTGGCGATGGCAAGCACTGCGATAAGGCTTCTTCGGAGAAGAAGCAGGTCGACCCCAACGCCTACCAGCGTTGCGGGAAGATGGGCCATTGGGCACGGGAGTGCCCAAACCGCAAGCAGGAAAAGAAGGCTCAGGCTCATTTGGCGCAAGCTGATGATGAGGATGAGGCCACTATCCTGATGGCGACATTCTGTGCACTACATGACGTCGAGGCCGAGGAGAGGGAGGAGACGACGATGGTGGAAGGACTTGGGAAGGCCCTAAAGACCGTCAACCTCAACGAACCACGTGCCCAAGTTCACCTCGGGCGTGTGGGCGCCGACCAGGAGCAGCGGTGGTATCTGGACTCCGGTGCCAGTAACCACATGACGGGCTCCAAGGCATCCTTCTCCGAGCTCGACAGCGATGTTACCAGTACGGTGAAGTTTGGTGACAGCTCAAGGGTGGCTATCCAAGGGCGCGACACCATTATCTTTAGATGCCAGAACGGGGAGCACCGCGCGCTAACGGATGTATATTACATCCCGCAGCTGCGTTCCAGCATCATCAGCCTTGGTAAGCTAGATGAGCACGGTAGCGAGGTACTGATCAAGGATGGAGTCCTTAGAATCAGGGACCGGGAGCAGCGACTTCTTGCCAAGGTGAAGAGGTCCCTGAACCGGTTGTACCTGCTCGACCTAAAGGTAGAGCAGCCGGTGTGTCTGGCGGCAAGGCACTCTGAGGAGCCGTGGATGTAGCATGCCCGGTTCGGACATCTCAGTTTCGACACGCTTGGTCGGCTGGAAAAGATGGTCTGAGGGCTACCCCACATCAAGCACGGAGGCGAGCTGTGTGACAGCTGCCTGGCCAGGAAGCAGAGGAGGCTACCTTTCCCAAAGGCGGCCAAGTATCACGCGAAAGAAGCTCTCGAGCTCGCTCACGGTGACCTTTGTGGGCTGATCACGCCTGCTACAAACGGTGGACGGTGGTACTTCCTCCTGCTTGTGGATGATTGCAGTCGCTACATGTGGCTGCAACTCCTAACAAGCAAGGAAGAACCGGCGGCAGAGATCAAGAAGTTCAAGACGCGCGTGGAGGCTGAGAGCGGCAAGAACCTCCATGTGCTGAGGACTGATCCCGGCGGCGAATTCACTTCGGTGAAGTTCGCTGCGTACTGCGTGGATCAGGGTGTGGGGCAACACCACACCGCGCCATACTTGCCACAACAGAATGGCGTGGTGGAGAGACGAAACCAGACGGTGGTCGGCATGGCCCGATCCATGATGAAGGCCAAAGGCATGCCGGCAAGGTTCTGGGTTGAGGCGGTGACCACGGCGGTGTTCATCCTCAACCGATCTCGACCAAGGCCCTAACGGGCAAGACGCCGTTCGAAGCTTGGTATGGGCGCAAGCCGAGCGTGTCCTTCCTCCGGACATTTGGCTGCATCGGCCACGTCAGGAAGACAAAGCCGCACCTCACCAAGCTGGAGGACAGGAGCACACCCATGGTGTTCCTAGGCTACGCGGAGGGTACCAAGGCGTATCGGCTCTACTACCCACGTGGAGACAAGGTGCTTGTCTCACGCGATGTCGTGTTCAACGAGGAGGCGGCTTGGGACTGGAGCAGTCTGAGCACGGGGGAAGCTGGCAGCTTTACCAACACCTTCATCGTCGAGCACTTGGTCATCCACGGTGGTGGAGATGCTAGGGAAGAGGTGCCGAGCACTCCTGGGGCAGTGCCGAGCACTTTGGGAGGGATGCCGAGCACTCTAGGAGGAGTGCCAAGCACTTCTAGAGAGATGTCGAGCACGCCATGAGTGGTGCCGGAGATTCTGCAGTGGTGGCGACCACTCCAGGACAGGTGCTGAGCACTCCCGTAACGGAGCCAAGACGTCTTACAGTGGTGTCGACCACTCCAAGACTGAGGCAGGACACTCCTACAGTGTGGCCGAACACTGCAGGAGTTATGACGAGCTATCTAGAAGTAGTGCCAAGCACTCAAGGTGCTATGCCAAGCACTCTGGCGGAACAGGGAACTCCATCGACGCCGATCGAGTTTGCCTCACCTCCAGGTGACATCACTGAGTTCGTGGATGCCTTCCACGAAGGTGAGGAGGTGTTGTTCCACAGGCTGGACGACATCGTCGGTGGCACAGGTCCCTTAGGTCTGGCGGGTAGGCTGCTCAATGACGCAGAGCTGCTACTCGTCATTGTAGAGGAACCACCCACGTTCGCGCTAGCCGAGCGTGATGGAAACTAGCGACGGGCGATGCTGGAGGAGATGAAGGCGATCGAGGATGAAAGGATCAAGATGCCCAAGAGGGGGGGTGAATTGGGCTAATTCTAAATTTTCTTGCAATAATTGAGTCCTACGGATAGCCCAATTAACCTCTTGTGCCTAGAAAGGTGTTTCTATTAATCTAACGCACAAAGAACTTGCAACCTATGTTCCAAACTTACTCTAGCATGGCAATTCTATGAATGTAAGAACAAGTATGGAATTGCTTAAAGTAAATGCTCAAAGTAACTGCTCAAAGTAAATAGAGAGAAAGGAACGTGGGGATGTTTTGCCGAGGTATCGGAGAGTCGCCACTCCCTACTAGTCCTCGTTGGAGCACCTGCGCAAGGGTGTAGCTCCCCCTTGATCCGCGCAAGGATCAAGTGCTCTCTACAAGTTGATTCTTCGACACTCCGTCGCGGTGAATCACCCACAACCGCTCACAATCTTGAGTCGGGTCACCCACAAGCTCTCCGGATGATCACCGAACTCCCAATCACCACCAAGATGTCTAGGTGATGGCGATCACCAAGAGTAACAAGCATGAACTCTCACTTGACCACGCTAAGCCTAATGAGAAGATGGATGCACACTTTGCTACTCTTGATTCACTAATGAGGTTTCACTCTTGGATTCTCAAATCACAAACACCTCACTAAGACCTTGCTCTTCTTGGCACTCACAAACGTGTTTCTCAGCTGTTGGAATGAGCAAAAGTACCCCCTCACACAAAGGGATCAAGTATTTATAACAGCGGCTGAAAAATGAACCGTTATGAGCTTCTACGGGGTGACCGGACGCTCCGGTCATGTTGACCGGACGCTCCGGTCAGTTCAACCCGCACACCAGTGTTTAAGTGATGACCGACGCGTGAGCGGTGGTCCGGTCAAGATCGACCGACGCGTGTCCGGTCGCATTAAACCCTCACTAGAACCTTCATCAGACTCACCGGACGTTGAACCCCTGTGGTCTAGCCAAGATCTTGACCAGACGCGTCCAGTCGCTGATTTTCATCTTTGGAACCTTACTGGAGTCGACCGGACGTTGGCCCTCAGCGTCCGGTCACTTGACCTCTCCAGCGTCCGGTCAAACTAGACGAGTTCACCTCAGTCAAATGAACTGACCGGACCCTGCGGCCAGCGTCCGGTCGCACCGAAGCCAGCGTCCGGTCAGTATTTGACCCTCGATTCACTTCCAACTCTCGATCATACGTGAATGAAGTTTGCTCCATTGGATCAAAGGGCTTTGTAGGAGCTACCTAGAGCTAGACTTAGCAAGTGTGCACCACACCTAACTCACTAGACTTACCTAGGTCAAGCTACCCGTCCATACCCCCCTTAATAGTACGGCCAAAGGAAAAAACAAAGTCCTAAACTACTCTAAGTGTCTCTCCAACTCCAATCGACACTTAGAACTAGTCATCCTTAACCTTGTCGTCCATCCTTTGAAAACCGAAACGATTTCCATCGTAGGGGCATGACATCCATGATTGCCCAATTGATCTCCATTACCATGACCTAACTTAATTGCCTCTGCAAAACACACGTTAGTCACAGTAATCTTGTATTGTCATTAATCACCGAAACCCAATTAGGGGCCTAGATGCTTTCAATCTCCCCCTTTTTGGTGATTTTGTGACAATACCACCTCGAGTATGTGAAAGAGTGAGGTTTTTTGATATGCTTGGTTCATATAAGCTATTGTCAATAAGAACAAAAAGGGTTAGGCAAGCTTATATGACCCAAGCCAACACAATGTACTCAAAAGATATGAATTAAGCATGAGTACAAGTAACAAGGCTCATTTACATCGGAGTATAAACGTGGAAGCAAAGGCAAATGAACATATTACAAGTGATATGACATATAAAGAATTCAAAGTGAGAGCACACATGTCACATATCACAATCACGTAGATATCACTATCACATAGATATAGTTTAATGCATGAAGGTAAACACACGAATGCATAATAGTAATAGTGTATCACACAAATAAAACTCCAAATAAAACTCCAAATGTATATAATAAAAGCTAATAATAGATAACTAGCTCCCCATAAAAGTCACTCCCCCTGAGTCTACATACTCGAACCTTCTCCTCCTTTGGCGTCAAACACCAAAACCTAAGGGTCGGTCGGCGGGGCTGCAGCGGACGAGCCGGGTGCTGAAGTGCGAGGAGCAAGCTGAAACTAGGCGCCATCATTGTCTGACCCTGAGCTCTGTACTAACTGACCCTCTGTAGCTGGTAGTGTCGCTGAAGCGGTCTGGGTCTGAGCTGGGGCAGGTGCTGCCTGTGATGTTGCTGGTACATCTGTAGGATCTGAGGAAGCAACTAAAGAAGGGAGCCTCTGTGTCGTCACAGCGACTGGAGCTGTAGTAGAAGGACCTGGGGCATGCATATGAGGCGGTGTAGGCATCCCTGTCAACTCGCTGAAAGATGCTCCAAGGCTCCTGGAGACTGACGTGTCAGGCACAAATAGCGAGGCTGACTGGTCCGGTGTGAAGCCCGTCTGAAATGGAGTTAACTACGGGGCTACTACCGGCGATGATAACCACTGGGACACCTGTACTGGGGGTGAAGCAAACTGAGCTGGAGGCTATCCCTGACTCTGAAGTCCACTGGGCTGTACTGTTGGAGTCGTCGTAGTGGTGGCAGGCTGAGCAAGCTGGGGCGAAGGCTGTGGCTGTGGAGCCCCAAGTGTTGTTACTACATGCTGCATAAATCCCATAAGCTGCTGCTGCATGAGTAACTGCTGCTGATGCATCTGCTGCTGCTGCTGCTGGAGGACCTGCTGCTGTTGCTGGAACTCGTCATAGCGAGCCTGAAACTATGCAAAGTTGGCAGCGGTCTCCTAAGCCTGTCGTGCCTGATCCTATTGCATCCATTCAAGTATAGCAATGAGAGCGGGATCCATCTATGGTGCAGGTGGAGCGGAACTAGAACTACCGGCCTCATGATCATGTCTGCGTGGAGGCATCTGAGGAATAGGCTGGTAGTCATCATCTGAGCTGTCACTAGGCTCGCTCATCTCCTGCTATGCCTCAAGCTGCTCCTCCTCAGTAGCTGCTATCCCTCGAATAATCTCGTCCTGCTGAGCTGCGGACTTTGGTACATCTGGACGACGGCGAGGCTGACTGGGTGCTTGAGGAGTGCTGTGCCCAATCCTCTGTGCCATGTTATATGCTGGGAACTCTGTGGTGGCACCTCTGTACTCGGCAACCATCTCTGGTGTCCTGACTGACACTGCCTTGAGCAGAAGGAATGTAATCCAATGTGCATATGGAAGTTTCCTGCGACCCTTCAAGCCCTCAGCTATAGTATCCTCCATCTTAGATAGAAGGAGGTCCCAAATATCAAACATTGTCTGCTGCATCAGGGCATTAAGGAGCCAAAGCTGGAGGCGAGTCAAGCCCTCTTGTATCCCAACCTAGGAAGTAGTGTCCTCCTCATGATAGCCTCTACCACATGAGCAATAGGAGAAAGGTCACTGGGGTTCCTGCTCGACCCCTCACCAAAGGGCTCCTTGAAGCAATGACGGACCAAGTCTATAGGAAGCACCATACCACCATGTGGACGCCTGGGAGGCTCCTGCTGTCCATAACAGATCTCATGTAACTTGACAGGGTGCTCTGTAGCCTTAGTATCTCCCTGGCCCTCTGACTCGTCATCCTGTAGTCTCTACCTCTGAATGCAAAGTGTATATAGTTATGATGCGGGTCAATGTAGAGCGAAGCATAGAACTGCCGAACCCAAGATGGTACATACAATCCTGTCCGGCCAATCAAATTTGTCAGCCCTGGCAAATATGATAAGTAGGGACGGATATGCTCTCCGACTGCTGCGATAAGAGCCTCTATATTGCAAACTCTCTGAGATCGGAAGACTGCCCCACTGTTCAAATATGCATTGTAGAAGTCTTCCTGCAGAGGAGTGTAGAAACCCTTAGAAGCTCGCTCATCCCTCCATGGTGGAAACCACACATCAAACTCAACAAAGCGAAGTTGCTAAACTGCTTGGCCGTGGCAGCCCTCAAGTCAAGATGTACTACTGCTGGCGGACCCTGTGGTCTAGGCGGTGGATGAGATCCCCTCCGCTGTGTCGGTGGCCTCGGTGAGACTAGAACACGGGCATGACCAGAGCGGCGTAGTTGGGGCTATGGTGCCTGCTCTGTCTCCTCGGCCTGCTCGGCCTGCTCACCCTCTTGGGTCTCCTGTGCTGGCTGGGGCTGGGGCTGCTGCTATGATGACTCCCCATATGGCTGACTCTCATCAATAGCATGACGACGTCTTGCAACCGTGACAGTCCTAGGTGGACCACCATGCAAGCGCTCAACTCGCTCGATCCCAGCTCTAGCCTCTAGTGAAAGTGGCCGATCCTCAATCACTACCCCACTGCGAGCACCTCCTCTCTCGACACGCTCTGCAGCCTCTTCAATAGCTGCTGCTCTGGCTGTCTTAGCATCTGGGTACTTCCTCTTCTTGGATGCAATCTTCTTTGTCGCCTTGCCTTTTGGATCTGCAAGGCGAGGCGGGGGCGTCCGATCATCATCTCCTAGACCACCTCCGACGTTCTTTGTGCGAGCCATATGATCTGACAAGAACAACTGCTATTGAACAGAGATCGACTGTCAATCTGTGAATCTGACACTCCCGAGGCTTGGCCTCGATCCGTACTCGCGAGCTTGGTCCCGAGTTAACTAACAACTGCTCCTGACACCTCAACAGCACCGACTCGCTGCACGATGGAATAGATAGATATACAAATAAATACAATATATCTAATAGATGTGAAATCCTAGGAAGCAAGAAAATTAGATACGGAATTGAAGCGATCGGCAATGCTACATGACGAACCGACGAACCGAAGAAGAGGTGAGAAGCGTTACGTGGGGGGAACTCCAGAGCCGGCTAGGGTTAGGGTTGCATGGCGGCTCTGGAACTTCGGCGAAGAGTTTGCACTGGAGTTCACAGGCGGCGCTTGGTCGACGGTGGGAGCGGCACAGAACGGCGGCTAGGGTTTGATGGCGCAGCTCGGGGAGGCGCTGGCGATCCCATAGGCAAAGAGGCGGCGGCCTTGGGCCTATAGATGGCTTAGCGCAAAGCGCGGCTTGGCGCAGGGGGGCGCGGTGCTCTGACGGGGAGGCTTGGGGCTTGAGCGAGCATGGGCTCACGGACGGCTTGAGCACGGCGGAGGAGCGGCGCGGCTAGGAGGAGCTAGGGTTAGGGTTAGGCGGCGGTGGAATAGATCAAAGGGGCGCAGCCGATTTTGGTTTTATGGGTCCCCGACGCAACCGAGAAGGAAAGAAGAAAAGAGATTGAAAGCCGCACGAGATCTAATGACCGGACGCTCCGGTGGTAGCGACCGGACGCTACCACCCAGAGTCCGGTCGATTCTAGAGAGGTCCAATTCCTCTGGAGTCACGACCGGACACAGGCAGGGTCCGGTCAGTTGCCTTGAACGCCATGTAGATCGACCGGACGCAGAACGTCTTCTGACCGGACGCTAAAACGCAGAGTTCGGTCACTCCTTCAGCTTCTATTCACCTCCTGTGAACTGACCGGACGCTGGACATCAGAGTCCGGTGTAGCGTCCGGTCACTCTTTTCCAGCAAATCTTCAATGTTCCTTTGCGCTTCCTGTTCCCAATCAAGTCCCAACTAGAATAAGATCCAAATAAACACCAATTGGGACTGATGTGAGTGACCTCTCTCAAACCCTCAAGTTTTTCAAAATATTTTGCCTTAGGCTATAATTCTTTTTTTTATATAAAAATAGGCAATAAAAGGGCAAATGGAACAAAACAACAAAACAACATTCATGCATATGCAATACTTGTAAGTAAATCTAGTTGCTTGTCATGTTTGATCCAAGGTTAAGCTTCTTCACACGCTTTTCGGCGGTTATCTTAACCATGTTAGACAAGCCCTATATGCATTGCTATAAAATGAACATGTTGTATATTACAATGAATGAAAGGAACAACACAAGCTCATCTTTTAGTGAAGTTACTAAAATCAAGTACATTGAGCTCATTCCGTAATCTATAAAATATAGCCTCATCTAGCGGTTTAGTGAAGATATCCGCTAATTGATCTTCGATCCTTACACCTTCTAGTGATATATCATTTTTAGCAACATGATCTCTTAGAAAGTGATGGCGGATATCTATGTGCTTGGTGAGAGAGTGTTGAACCAGATTATTTGCAAGTTTTACCGTACTTTCATTGTCGCACAAAAGAGGTACTTTTTCTAGAACTACTCCATAGTCTAGCAAAGTTTGTTTCATGTATAATATTTATGCACAACAAGCAACCGCGGCAATGTATTCCGCTTCGGCGGTGGACAAAGCCACACTATTTTATTTCTTAGAAGACCAAGACACAAGTGATCTACCAAGCAAATGGCACCCTCCGGATGTGCTCTTTCTATCAACTTTGCAACCGGCATAGTCCGAATCGGAATACCCCACTAATTCAAATATAGCTCCTTTGGGATACCAAAGGCCAATGCTTGGTGTGTGCTTAAGGTACCTAAGGATTCTTTTTACGACAATTAAATGTGTTTCCTTAGGATTAGCTTGAAACCTAGCACACATACACACACTAAACATGATGTCGGGCCTAGATGCGGTTAAATACAACAAGCTACCAATCATAGAATGGTAGAGAGTTTGATCAACCGGGTTACCTCCCTCATCTAGGTCAAGATGTCCATTAGTAGGCATTGGTGTATTGATTGGCTTACATTCATTCATCTTGAATCTCTTGAGAAGATCTTTTGTATATTTCTCTTGAGAGATAAAGATGCCTTCTTTCATTTGCTTGACTTGAAAACTAAGAAAGAATATAAGCTCTCCAATCATTGACATCTCGAACTCCTTTGACATCAATTCACCAAATTCTTTGCATGAGTCTTCATTTGATGATCCAAAGATGATATCATCAACATACACTTGACAAATGAAGATATGCCCATCAAGCTTCTTGGTGAATAGTGTGGTGTCGACCTTCCCAATGGTGAAGCCCTTCTCAATGAGGAAGTCCCGAAGCCGCTCATACCAAGCTCTTGGGGCTTGCTTAAGCCCATATAGCGCATTGGACAATCTATAAACATGATTAGGATATCTAGGGTCTTCAAACCTGGGAGGTTGATCAACATAGACTAGTTCATTAATAAAGCCATTTAGAAATGCACTCTTCACATCCATTTGATATAATTTCATTTCATGATGTGATGCATATGCAAGTAGGATACGAATGGCTTCTAGCCTTGCAACCAGTGCAAAGGTCTCTCCAAAATCCAAACCTTCAACTTGAGAGAACCCCTTGGCAACTAGTCTTGCCTTGTTCCTCACAACAACACCTTGATCATATTGCTTGTTGCGGAACACCCACTTTGTTCCTATGACTCTTGCACCTTTTGGTCGCTCTTCAAGAGTCCAAACTTCATTGCGAGTGAAGTTGTTCAACTCTTCATGCATGGCATTGATCTAATCCGGATCCTTAAGAGCTTCTTCTACTTTGGTAGGCTCATAGCAAGAGACAAAAGAGTGATGAGCAATAAATGAAGCAAGTTTTTGAGATCTAGTCATCACTCCCTTTGATGGACTCCCTATGATGAGATCTTGTGGATGATCTTGTAGGAGAGGTGTATTTCTTCTATTTACCACTTGAGGGGGAGGTTGTGGAGCATCAACATCTTGTGCTTGTACCACCATTTGCTCATGGGAGACATGAGTATCTTTATTTTCTACTCTCCCATCTTTTTCACCATCTTGTGGCACATTTGATGAAGAAGGTTGATCAATGACTTGTACATCATCTTCATCATCTTTAGGCTTGATGTCTCCCACCGGAATGTTCTTCATAGCCTCCCTCAATGGTTCATCACCTACATCATCAAGATTCTCATGTGCTCCTTGGGAGCCATTAGATTCATCAAATTCCACATCATATGTTTCTTCAACCAAGCTGGTGGCATGATTAAATACTCTATATGCTTTGGACTTTGATGAGTAACCAACAAGAAAACCAATATCACAACGTCTTTGAAACTTCCCTAGGTGTTGTCGCTTCTTGTAGATGTAGCATTTGCAACCAAACACCCTAAAGAAGGAGACGTTCGGCTTCTTCCCATTGAGCAACTCATAAGGTGTCTTGCCAAGGAACTTTTGAAGGAATAGTCGGTTGGATGCATAGCATGCGGTGTTGATTCCTTCCGTCCATAGAGCTTCAGGGGTGTTGTAATCATCTAGCATTGTCCTTGCAAGAGTGATCAAAGTCCGGTTCTTCCTCTCAACTACACTATTTTGTTGAGGAGTATAAGTTGCGGAGACTTCATGCTTGATCCCAACTTCATCACAATAAGCTTCAATGTTTGTGTTGTCAAATTCTTTTCCATTATCACTTCTTATCTTCTTGAGCTTCAATTCAAATTCATTTTGGGCTCTCTTGGCAAACTTCTTGAAACAAGATGCAACTTCGGATTTGTCATGAAGGAAGAATACCCATATATACCTTGAATAGTCATCAACAATCACAAGACAATAGAGATTCCCTCCCAAACTCTTGTATGTTGTTGGTCCAAATAGATCCATGTGAAGGAGTTCTAGCACTCTTGTGGTTGACATGAAAGCTTTGGTTGGATGGGTGTTTGCAACTTGCTTGCCGACTTGACATGCACTACAAAGCTTGTCTTTCTCAAACTTCACATCCTTCAACCCTCTCACCAAATCATTCTTCATTAGCTTCTTGAGTGAGCTCATCCCAACATGAGCAAGTCTTGTATGCCATAGCCACCCAAGTGTTGTTTTGGTGAATAGGTAAGTCTTCAAATTTGCATCTTCAGAGGTGAAGTCCACTAGATATAAGTTGTTGTATCTAAATCCATTGAATATCACTTGATTATCATCCACCTTGGATACAACAACCTCCTTCTCGGTGAACAAGCATTGGAAGCCAAGATCACACAATTGTCCAACGGATAGCAAGTTGAAGCTCAATGAAGCAACATAAAGCACATTGGAGATGGAATGATTATTTGATATTGCTACTTTGCCCAATCCTTTAACCTTGCCCTTTGAGTTATCTCCAAATGTTATTCTCTCTTGTCCATCTACCTCTTCATCTAGTGAGGTGAACATACGAGGATCACCGGTCATATGTTGAATGCAACCACTATCAATAACCCAATGACTTCCACCGGTCTTGTAGTTCACCTACACACAAGAGATTTAAGCTTTAGGAACCCAAACTTGTTGAGGGCCCTTCACCTTCTCAACAAGTGACTTAGCCACCCAAATCTTCTTAGGCCTATTCTTGTTAGGGGGTCCTAAGAACATGACTTTCATCTTTCCACTAGAATCCTTTCTAAGCATGTAGTGAGCATTGAAGGCAAAGGGTCTAGCATGCTTGGGCAAGGGTTGTGATGGTGGAGTTTGGCACTCATGAGCAAACTAGCCTTCTTGTCCACACTCAAAACATCTCTTTGGCTTTGGCTTTAGCTTTGATTGTTGTTGTTGAACTTGAGCCTTCTTCTTCTCTACATGTGCCACATATCCAATACCACTTCTATCCATCTTCATGACGGTGTTCATTAGAAGCTCACTTTGAAGATGCTTGCCTCTTGCAAATTTGCTCAATCCAACCTTGAGATGTTCTTTCTCCATCTTGAGCTTCTTGTTCTCTTCTTTGAGAACATCATTGTTCTTCTCTTCCTTGAGCTTCTTGTTCTCTTCTTTGAGCTTCTCATTCTCAAGGATCAACTCTTTATCATGATCAAGAGTTTCTAGCACAATGGTGTTGTGGCTTTTCATCTCTTCAATATCTTTCATGAGCTTTTCATTTGCATTCTTGAGCTTGATGAACTCATCATAGTCATTGCACTCAACCACTTGCTTGCCTTTGCCACTAGATCCTTGCTCAATGCTCTCATCAATTAAATCATCACATGATGTAGCTATATCAATCTTAACAACATAGTTAGTAGCATCATGTGGCTCATTTGATAGAAATTCTTGAACAATAACAAGAGCATCATAATTGATCTTTAGAGTTGTATATTCATCTTTTAGCTTGTTGTGGCTAGTGATGAGCTCATTGTGCACCCACTCAAGTTTATCATGTTTATCTTTAAGCTCTTTCTTAGAAGATTTGAGCTCTTTGAGTTTGGATGACATAGCATCATTTGCTTCTCTAAGCTCAACATTAGCCTTTTCCATTGTATCACATTTTGCCAAAAGTGAATCATTCTTAGCATCTAGCTTTTCAATTTTATCTCTACTCTTCCTAATTATCTTAGTGTATTGTCTTAGTATTTTAACAAGATCATCATAAGAAGGTGAATCATCATCATCGCTATCGCTATCACTATCATCATCACTAGCATGCTCATCATCACTCCTATCAACATTCTTTGATACCTTGCATTCACCCTTGGCCATAAGGCATAGGTGAGTAGAGGATGATGGCGGTGGTGGCGGTGAAGATGATGAAGAGTCAATGACAATGGCGGCCACCTTCTTGTTGTTACTATCATCGTCGGATGATCCACTAGATGAATCAATGTTCGTGAGCCAATCACCGACAATGTAAGCCTTTCCACTCTTCTTCTTCTTGTGGAAGTCCCTCATCTTGCCATCTCTCTTCTTGTATGGCTTCTTCTTCTTCTTCTCATCTTCTTCTTCATTGCTTGAGTCATCTTTCTTGCCCTTGTACTTGTTCTTGTACTTGTCTTTCTTGGGCTTTGTGCATTGATCCGCTAGATGACCAAGCTCTCCACAATTGAAGCAATCCATTTTGGAGATTGGCTTCCTTCTTGAGCTAGTGAAGAACTTCTTCTTCTTGCCATCAAATTTGATGCCATTCTTGTTTAGCTTCTTTAGCATCTTGGCGGTCTTCTTCACCATGAGGGCAAGACTTTCATCATCATCTTCCTCATCACTTGAGCTCTCATACTCAAGTCTTGCTTTGCCCTTCTCTTGGCTAGCTTTGAATGCTAAGTCTTTTTCTTTCTTCTTTGTAGAGGATGAGCCATCTTGAGGTGTGATGTGCATGTACATCTCATGAGCATTGATCTTTCCCAAGATTTGTGTCGGTGTAGCGGTGGAAAGATCACCTTGGTGTAGCACGGTCACAATATGCCCATATTTGTCAATGGGGAGGACACTCAAGATCTTTCTCACAACGTCGGATGGTGACATTTGAGTAAGTCCAAGCCCATTGACTTCCTCTACAAGAACATTCAAACGTGAATACATCTCATTAGCACATTCTTTGGGAAGCATCTCAAATGAATTTAGCTTTTTAATAACAAGATGATAGCATTCCTCACGCTCACTCTTAGTTCCCTCATGGAGCGCACAAACGTCCGACCATAGTGCATGGGCATCTTTGTGATTCCTTACGCTATTGAACACATCTTTGCAAAGGCCTCTAAAGATGGTGTTGCTAGCCTTTGCATTCCATTTTTCATAATTCACTTCATCGCCTTGTAAGTGAGTAGCATCCCGAGGTTTCGGGAAGCCTTGTGAGGCGGCTCTAAGTATACCAACGTCTAGAGCTTCTAAGTACGCCTCCATGCAAATTTTCCAATATGGAAAGTCATCTCCCTCAAAGATTGGAGGAGGTCCATCCCCGTGAGACATCTTGCTCTAAGCGGTTAAGCTTAAAAACATGAGCACGAGGCTCTAATACCAATTGAAAGGATCAAGATGCCCAAGAGGGGGGTGAATTGGGCTAATTCTAAATTTTCTTGCAATAATTAAGTCCTACGGATAGCCCTAATTAACTCCTTGTGCCTAGAAAGGTGTTTCTATTAATCTAACGCACAAAGGACTTGCAACCTATGTTCCAAACTTACTTTAGCATGGCAATTCTATGAATGTAAGAACAAGTATGGAATTGCTTAAAGTAAATGCTCAAAGTAACTGCTCAAAGTAAATAGAGAGAAAGGAATGTGGCGATGTTTTGCCGAGGTATTGGAGAGTCGCCACTCCCCACTAGTCCTCATTGGAGCACCCGCGCAAGGGTGTAGCTCCCCCTTGATCCGCGCAAGGATCAAGTGCTTTCTACAGGTTGATTTTTTGACACTCCGTCGTGGCGAATCACCCACAACCGCTCACAATCTTGAGTCGGGTCACCCACAAGCTCTCCGGATGATCACCGAACTCCCAATCACCACCAAGCCATCTAGGTGATGGCGATCACCAAGAGTAACAAGCACGAACTCTCACTTGACCACGCTAAGCCTAATGAGAAGATGGATGCACACTTTGCTACTCTTGATTCACTAATGAGGTTTCACTCTTGGATTCTCAAATCACAAACACCTCACTAGGACCTTGCTCTTCTTGGCACTCACAAGTGATTCTCAAATCACAAACACCTCACTAGGACCTTGCTCTTCTTGGCACTCACAAACGTGTTTCTCAGCTGTTGGAATGAGCAAAAGTACCCCCTCACACGAAGGGATCAAGTATTTATAATAGCGGCTGAAAAATGAACCGTTATGAGCTTCTACGGGGTGACCGGACGCTCCGGTCATGTTGACCGGACGCTCAGGTCAGTTCAACCCGCACACCAGTGTTTAAGTGATGACCGGACACAGGCAGGGTCCGGTCAGCACTGATCGGACGCGTCCGGTCGCATTAAACCCTCACTGGAACCTTATTGTACTCGACCGGACGCTGAACCCCCAGGTCCGGTTCAGTACTGACCGGACGCGTCCGGTCGTTGATTTTCATCTTTGGAACCTTACTGGAGTCGACCAGACGCTAGCCCTCAGCATCCGATCACTTGACCTCTCCAGCGTCCGGTCAACCAGATGAGTTCACCTCAGTCAAATGAGCTGACCGGACCCTGCGGCCAGCGTCCGGTCGCACCGGAGCCAGCGTCCGGTCAGTATTTGACCCTCCATTCACTTCCAACTCTCGATCATACGTGAATGAAGTTTGCTCCATTGGATCAAAGGGCTTTGTAGGAGCTACCTAGAGCTAGACTTAGCAAGTGTGCACCACACCTAACTCACTAGACTCACCTAGGTCAAGCTACCCATCCATACCCCCCTTAATAGTATGGCCAAAGGAAAAAACAAAGTCCTAAACTACTCTAAGTGTCTCTCCAACTCTAATCGACACTTAGAACTAGTCATCCTTAACCTTGTCGTCCATCCTTTGAAAACCGAAACGATTTCCATCATAGGGGCATGACATCCATGATTGCCCATTCGATCTCCATTACCATGACCTAACTTAATTGCCTCTACAAAACACACGTTAGTCATAGTAATCTTGTATTGTCATTAATCACCGAAACCCAATTAGGGGCCTAGATGCTTTCAGAGGAAAACGAGACTTGGCAGCTCGTCGATCCACCTCCAGGATGTCGGCCGATCAGCCTAAAGTGGGTGTACAAAGTCAAGAGGGACGAGCTCGGTGCCATTGTCAAGCACAAGGCAAGCCTCGTCGCCCGAGGCTTTGTTCAGCGCGAGGGCATAGACTTCGAGGAGGTCTTTGCGCCAGTAGCGCGCATGGAGTCGGTCCATTTGCTACTTGCTTTGGTAGCAGCAAAAGACTGGCGCGTCCATCACTTGGACGTTAAATCGGCCTTCCTCAACGGCGAGCTGATGGAGACAGTCTTCATCAGGCAACCTCTAGGTTTCGCCGTCAAGGGAGAGGAGCACAGGGTGCTCCGACTGCGCAAAATGCTCTACGGGCTATGGCAGGCCCCTCGAGCATGGAACGCCAAGCTTGACGCCACGCTGGGTGAGCTTGGGTTTCAACGGTGCGCAACCGAGCATGTGCTCTACACATGGCGACGGGGGAAGGAGGAGCTTGTCGTCGGCGTGTATGTGGATGACTTAATCGTCACCGGCACGCGCATGGAGGACATCAACAGTTTCAAGCGCGAGATGGTGTCTCGTTTTTGAATGAGCGATCTCGGCGCACTCTCCTACTACCTCGGCATCGAGGTGAGACAGGGGAAGGAGGAACTCATGCTCGGTTAGAGCGCGTATGCCTCCAAGCTGTTGGAGAGGAGCAGCATGGCTGAGTGCAAGCCATGCGTGACTCTGATGGAGGATCGGCTAAAGCCGACGAAGGCCAGTACCACGGCGAAGGTGGATGCAACACTCTACCGGAGCATCGTCGGTGGTCTACGCTGCCTAGTCCACACGAGACCAGACATTGCGTTTCGCCGTGGGCTATGTCAGTGGCTTTATGGAGGATCCCAGAGAGGATCACTGGGCTGTGGTGAAGCGGCTACTGCGCTACGTCAAGGGGACGGTAGATCACGGGATCATCTTCCCAAAAACTGGCGAGAGTAAGGCTGCAGCTCAATGTGTTCAGCGATGCAGACATGGCGGGGAACATCGACGGACGACAGAGCACCTCTGGGGTACTCGTATTCCTTGGGTCGACCCCAATTTCATGGTTGTCGCTGAAGCAGAAGGTGGTGGCGCTATCTACGAGCGAGCGCATGCGTGGCGGCGCGCCGCGCCGTGGCGTGTTGTTGTTGTGTGTAGCTCGCCGGCTGCCGGGCGAGCGAGCTAACCGGTGTGGAAGCTCACCCACCAGCACTGATGGTGGACAACCAGCCCGCCATCTCCCTCACGAAGAATCTAGTTCTGCACGACCGAAGCAAACACATCGACGTTAAGTTCCACTTCCTCAGGGACTGTGTCGATGGAGGGCAGATCGTCATCGAGTTCGTCGAAACTGGTCGGCTACTCACGGACGTCCTCACCAAGCCGCTCGAACGATTTCGACTCACGGAGCTGAAGGAGATGATCGGCATGGAGAGGGTACAAGGGTTAGCAGTAGGATTAGGGGAAGATTGTTAGCTAATCTACTGCTACCTTATGTGAACACAGCAAGGGGAAGGAGGCGCCGAAAAGGCCCCTATTTGTGATATCAGTAGCCGCAGTGCGGTGCAGCGCCGATCTGCTCACTGCAACATCAGAGGCACATGCAAGGGGTTTAGCAGTCACTGTAGTTATCTAGTTATCATGTTATAAAGCATGTGCTAAGCTGTCTTTGGGACTAGATGGATAGAGTTGTATAAATAGACTACCACGGCAACTCAGTAAAGACAGCTCATATTTGTCATCTCACAGACAGGGCTTCGGCCAACGCTGGTGTCTTGTATTATGCGTGCATGCTCTGTTCTCCCTTCTTCTTCTAGCTCTAGCCATAGTGTGTGGGGACGGACAACGCTCGTTCGTGGTCGGCACGGCTAATGGGTGCTCGGCAACACTAGCGGGTGCTCGGCAAGACTGGAGAGTGGTTCACTCGCCTGAGCCGGTGATCCTGTGGGCCAACAGGCATTGGCCTGCGCACTCGCTTGGGCCGTCCACTTGGAATTACAGGATCCAGCTCTCGTTCAGTGTCCTCTTCGCTTGTTGCCAGTTGATGAATAGGAGCAGCTTCAGGCATAACATCAAGTCTTTTGAACAACCAAATATTCTCCAAGCACTTGATGTGGTACTCCTATTATGATTGCTGTCAGATGAGGCAGTGAGCTGCACTTTACTAACATCTGCTATTTTTCAGGACGATTTGCTGTCCATCTTTGCTTGACTTGTCCACCTTAGGTATACTCATTTTCCTCTGTGCTGCTAAACTCAGTCCCTCCATTTTCTCAGTTTTCATATGATCATGTCTCGTTGATGTGCTTAATAGTGAGCAGATGTGCTGTAGACCAACCTATATGGACGCTTCTTGTGGTGGGCATGCAGCTTCTGAAAATATGATGAGGTAATTTTTCCCATTCTTGTATACATTTATTTACCTTAACAAATAAATTTTTTATAGTTCCATGTCAAATTAAAGCCTGCTGGACTTCGTTACTGGCCACATAATGTTTCCTGCTTGTAGAGTTGTTTTAGGTGCATGCCCATGAACTGTATAGGACACTATGAACATAATGATAATGTGGCTTCTTGCCTCTTTGGAGAATATTAGGAGCCGACCAATTTAATGAGAGCTGATGGAAGCCATTCCCATGAAAACGATAGTAATGAAATTGAGAAATTCTGGGTACTTCACCTGAAGACACTTGCTTCGATGCTTGATGTGTTAGAGAATATCATTCCTCAGATGGAGAACTGCAAGGTCAGTACCCAGGTGTCATATATATATGGTGATACAGATTTATTATATCGATTTCCTTCTGTACCTTCTCCTTCTATTTTCTTTTCTAATGGTTATTTCATCTTGTTCATGCCTGACAGTTGGCAGCCAATACTGCAGAAAACGAGAAGACAATGAAGGTGATTTAACCCATTCTCTTTTTACGGCTCTGGCTACCATTCGAACACACCAATCCGTCAAAATCTATTTAGATACATTTGTTTTTTCAAAGAACAGATGTGACAAGCCCCTACTCGTCGTATATTAATAATAAAAAAAGTTATTTGCAAAGCAAAAGAAAAAGAAAAAGGAAACATAATAGCAAAAAATGCCTACTCAAAGGAGTCCAGCCAGTTACTCATATCTGGGTTATTTAGATATCTTGGCAACAGTAATGTTCATGTAGATGTCTTTGGAATTCATTTATGCTGATTTTATCTCCAATTAGTTAAATCTTGTTTATCTTACTACAGGGTTTACTGGGTTCTTACTACACTATTGTGGAAAAGCTATTTGTAGTAAGTGGTGGTATCTTTCTCTCGTATGCATACTTGCTCGCCCAAAAGCCACAAGGGAGCGTCGATGGAATATGGATGGCCATATTCATAGGAATCTTCATAGCATCACTAAGCAATTTCATTCTGTTAATCCATGCTTCATACTTGAAAGAGAGGGGGGTCCATTGACGGCTGTGACCCTGGAATCCTTAAATGGCTGATGCTTTTAGTGCTGGCATTCCTTTATGCACTATTTTGTATCCTACTGCGGGCTTTTGCAAATGCCTCCGACTTGGTTTTATGGCTCATCAGAATCATAGGCCTCTGCTCAATAGTGCTCGGTTGGGTTTGGTTCTTTTACAGAAAGTGGCCCAAGGTATTGTGGTTTTGTTGGTAACAATAGTATAGTACTTGATCAAAAAGAGTGAAGAACTGAAGGTAGATGTCATACTGTGCTTTCATACTGTTTTTTTCTCCCCTCTTTCAGATTCTGGAAGAAATTAAGGCAGGCCGTTGTGTTGGAGAAATTGGGATGCCTGAGACTGTTGGCTCTGCCTCCAGAGGCGGTTCAGACGGGTAATCTAGTTTTTTAATTATAATATGTGTTATCTGAAATGATATCAGAGGTTGGGTTTTCGTAAGGAAAGATAGGGCACAAACTTACAGAAGCATATTTGGATGGATCCTTGGTTGTTTTCTTTGTTCTCCTTTTTATCATTGATTTGTTGAGTATGGCGTTATTTGACTGCAGGCCAACCGGCATGTGCGCAATTGAAGTGAGATGAGGCTTATTAAAGATCTATCAAGTAGCTGAAGGAAATTTGGGTGCTTATATATAATCAAGATAAAAGATATTGTCTTCCCAGTGAAGCAACTTAAATATTTGTCCTTAAGTTCAACTTAATATGACTTTGTTTTTATTTAAGTGCTTGCTTTACGGCCAAAGAAAAATGTAGTCAAGGAGGAGGCCCACACCCTGTGCACTGCAAGAGCGAATTTGCTGAGATCTTGCCAATCATATAGGCCTGTAATGTTTGATACCTTTTCTTCTCCGTGGAGTGCAATGTGTTGGTTTTTTTCCTTTGGTCTTGGCCTTGTTACTTCTCCTATTTTTTTTTAATAAACGGCAGGTCCTGCTAGTTTACATTTTAAAAAAAAACAAAAAAGAAAAATGTACAGTCCAGAAATATTTGACCAAAATAATTAGCCCTGTTTGCTTTCATTTTGGACCATGAAAAGCAGCTTGCAGATTGTATACTGTAATGTCCTGCATTTTCGGATGTAAATCTAGTTATTTTTATCCATTTTAGAGCATTATTTCCCTACTTTTATCCTTATTTCTTCATAAGAAAACTGGCCAAAGATACACTGTATCATAATCATAAATTTGCCCTTAGAAATAATACATCAAACCTACTCCCTCGTAGCAAACAAAGCATTAGCAATACTATCACGAGACACATTCATGTCAGGAGTTCCATATCCTAGCTACTTTATTGCCAACATTTTCTAGGATAACAATGCCTCGGTCATGAAATTTTCATATTGATGGCACTTATCAAAATAATCATTCTCTCTCTCTCTCTTAAGAGCATCTTCAAGGATCTTTCTAAAATTTACTCTCTATGGAGAATTATTTGAGTAAAAGTCGTTTTCTATATCTTTGTATCCTCCGACAGCTTTTCTATAACTTGTGCACACTCTAGAGGACCATCCTCACTTCATCTTTGGCTAGTGAAAAATTTGAAATAGAGGATGTTTATATTTGGAGCTCTAATTAAAGAGGTTGTCGGAAGATATTTTTTCGCATATGGCCAACACTTTTAAGTAGCATATATATCCATATGTTCAAACACGTGAATCAACATTGACAAAATGCACGCTAACAAGTACATGTGTACCATCTATTAGGATGCAAGTTCAAAAATATTTTGGGTCATCGAGTCGTCCCAAAAACTTGATAAAATGAACTAGAATGGTATTCATGTAATTTGATGGGAGAGGACAAAATGAACTAGAATGGCATTTGACCGTAATTAGTTAGCCGACATAAAAAAACACCATTGGTACCCACTTGCATCCCTGCCATCTATTATGCCTATGCAATTATTGAAATGTGGTGTAAAACAAGGAATTTTCAAGTTTAGGGCGCACTTAATTAATTGAACTCTCGGTCTCTTGTTTGATAAGATCTTTAGCAAGAAGATTGTCACTGTCCAAAACTTTGATAAATTTTCAACTAATTGCTTCAACTGACCTCTCAAACCGGTTTGCAACTTGGCTAAATGATTGTGAAGCTCCAATAATCCATAAAGACAGGCGATGATATTCTCCCAGTAAGGCCTGAAACTTTTTGAATGATCAAAATGTGATGTGGCCATTGTTCTGAACACTAAGACATTCCGAGTTTTCACACGCTGCATGGTGCTTCTGTAGTCACAACCAGTTTTCTCAATTCCTCATGCTGTATCGTATTTTTTCCCCAGTGTGTTGATGATTGTATTGTTCTTAGCCCTGCTGCGAATGTACCCAGCGTGGTCGCAAACATGCTTCGCTGCCCGGAGGCGTCAGCATGAGTGCAGGACTGTGGTGAGCTGATCAGTGCTCGCATATGTGTCGTTGAGCTGATCAGTCAGTGTTTGATGTACTGAACCCAGCTCGATCTTTTGAGTTCTGATGCAGAATGCTTAGTGTCCGGCCGTCACTTGTACCGATACATAGTTGCGTATCTAGACACATAGTTACGCATCTAACATGGTAGATACATAGTTACTATCCAGAGATAGTAAGCAGATGCATAGCAATATCTATGTATTTAGAACAACCAAAACGACTTATACTTTGTAACAGAGGGAGTATGTTTTAACTGAGATGCGAACAAAGATAAAAGACTGCTGCTTTTATCCGATTTAGTTTATAACCATGTTTGTAGCAGCAATATCTAGTTTCTATAAATAGACAGATCGTTGAAGACTGTTTCCCATTCATTAATTAACATTTTATCACCTAAATAATTCTCTGTACTCCTGCGTCTGGGCAAATAGAGGAACCTTCTGGTGAGCCAAATATCTGCCAAGATGATGTGTCGCGAACAATTTTTTTGAAAAAAAAAAGTCAAGTTGAGATTGTTTGCCCTGGTTCTGTGCCTTATACTCCGTAATACAGTGCATTCTAAACATTTTATAAGACAACTTAAGGGAATCCTCTAATAACACATGTACCCATAGATTAATACCAATTAAGATGTTTCTCCGCAAATTATGGTTTCATTTTTAATAAACTTTGCCAAATCTAGACATTGACACATGTAGAATGCACTATATTTCAGTACAAATTTTAGAAGTCACAATGCACTATATAATAGGACGGAGGGAGTATTGCTTAGGGTTAATTGGATTTGTGCCATTTTTTAAGCACACCATTACTATTCAAGAAACTATACCACTGCCATTGCAACTATGTTTGAGATACGCTATTATATACGCTTGGAGATGACTTGGGCCACTATCAGGCGTATAGAGGGGTACCGTATATCCGTATGGGCAAAGATTGCCCCCTATACTTCTCGCACACACTCACTGACACATGGGGCCCACTTGTCAGTTCTTCCCCCCTATCTTCCTCCCTCTATGTGTTCTCCATCTCCGACTTGGCGCCGGCCATGCCGACTTCAGCACGCCCCTGGCTCAACCGCTCGCTCCGGTCACTTGGCAGCGGGGCGCGACATGCCTGCCCACGCGCGTGTCTAGCGACCATGTAGAAGTGGTGCGGTGGCCTCACCCTGCGATGCTTGCATTGCATCGCTGTCTCTCTTGTGGTCGTGGTAGGTGGTCGTCTGCCTGCTTCGCCCCGCAGCAGCGCCGGGACCTGCCCTCCCACGCTTTCGCATTATGCATTGTAGTGATGGCTTGATGGCTTTGCCCTTGTGGCTTCGCAGATTAAGGCTGCGCAGCAAGATGGCCGCGCCGCAGCGCTTGCGGCCATGGGGCTAGGGGCTGGGCTCGAGGTTGCTCGACGGGGGACGGGGCTCCAGCTAGCCAGACCGGGGCAGGCGGCATGCGGCCGGCGGTGCGGCGTGCTGGGCGGGCCTGCGAACGGGATGTGGTCGAGGCGGGGGTTGGGCAGCTGGTTGGCCGGGACGCGGTGGCTCGCGGGGCAGAGCGGAGGGGGCGGCCAGGAACGAGGAAGAAAGTGTTTGGGAGAGGGATGACAAGTGGGCCCAATACGTCATAGAGTGGGACAGAGGGAGAGTAACATGGGCAAAAGTGTCCATACGAAAATACGTTAGATTTTGGATGGTTGAAAGTGGGCCCAATATGCCTTTCGGTGTACATAATGGTGTATTTCAAAGTAGGAAACAATTGTAACGGCACTGGCATAGTTTCTTGAATAGTAATGGTGTACTTAAAAACGGCGAAGTTATAATGGCATAGATCCAATTAACCCTAATGCTTAACTGGATTTGTAGCTCTGTCCGAATATTGGTGCTGTTTTTGTTTTCCTGAGTTACAAGGACTAGTCACTGATGTGTAGCAACTAGCAATGAAGCGCCAGTAAAGTAATATCTGCTGAATGGTAGAATGTAGAGTGAAAGTGAATATCATCGGGTGCTGTTCTCAAGTTAGTGATTACACAAACACTAATGTGCTTCAGCACGAACCTAACTGGAGTGGGAGAAGCTTAGCAACTGTTAAGACAAAACCCCAGCCATACAGATCTGAATATAAATTCCAATCCCCCAATTCTCTAATTCCCAATCTACTTCTCCAGTTCCAGTAGATAGCTAGCACACATCCTGAATGAAATCACTAAAAGTCTACACTTGCACTTGGCTGCAGATTGGTATAGACAAAAAAGACAGCAATCTGTAAATTAACTGTTGAACCTATTCGGTCTGTACCAAGCCAGCCCTTTGACCAAAGAATAAAAAACCTTAGTATAACGAATTAGAAAGCGTATCTTCATTCCCTATTCGTTTCGACTAGTTCTGCACTCTCAATTCCACCAAAAACTTCAAAGCATCACACTGAAATCAATAACTCCCTGCATGAAATGGAACTTTGTGTTGCCGTACATGGTTGCCAACTTGGATCTGATGTTTAATGAGCAATGGCACCCATGATCCAACGAACATGGGACCTAGTTAGCAAACAAATTTGAACCTACATCACTACAACAGATACAATACTGATTTTGAGTATTAACACAGCAAAGCATAAAAACTGATTGGTGCACAATAAAGAAGCTTCACAGGTGAATAGTCTGCTGCTCCCTCAGCCACATTGCCAGCATTGATATTTGCTGATGCCACGTGCATCACACCATCAAGGCAGCCTCGACGAATATAGGGAAAAATGGGTACGCGAATTCATTTCTTTATTCTAACGCTCAATTCTGCATAATTTCTAATCATTTTGCATTTTTGCAGCAGTCGTCGTCACATGATGGCCAGCCTTGCTCCCAGTTCAAGGCATGGGTTCTGTCCAAAAAGGGCAAGGCGACGGCAAACATCGACTTTAACCCGGAGGACCCGCCCGAGGAGTATAGTGATCCCAGCATTCACAGCCGCGTCAGTGAGTATACAACGATGGCATGGCAGGTTCATGGACCACAGTTCGATCCGAGCACCCAGGATCTTGATGGAGAAATCGTGATGAGGGTGGGAGGAGGTAAGAAGCATGGCCGATACTGGATTGGCGACAGTACAATCGACACGGCCTCTACTCCCACTCTCTCCCAGATCCGAGCAAGGAGCACGAGCTCGAGCCCGGCGATACGCCCACGGCCAACCGCTACACAGTTCCAGATGGAGGCTCTCCAGGTTATTTCTGTTTTATTCATCGTTCGTTGATTGTTACGTACTTTAGCTTTGCATTGTAACATTGGGATGAAATGTTATAGGCCCGGGTGGAAGCAGAAACGAAGCAACGGGAGGAGATGGAGGCGAGGATGGAGGAGATGATTCAGCAGAGGGTGGTGGCCAAGCGGCAGAACATGGAGGAAGAACAACGGCGGACGATGCGGAGGATAGAGGAAGAAAATCGGTTGAGAATGGACCAAATGTTCCAATACAAACAAAATTTTACATCAAGTATGGGTCAAGCTTTGCCACCGCCACCGATACTATTCCCTCCACCTCAGCCACCCACAACTACTCTTGTGAGTCATTTACCTTATATTGTAGATTGAATACTTTGACTTAGAGAACTTTAGATGTTAGCTCAAAATGACCTAGAGAACTTTAGATGTGAGAACTTTAGATGGCAGGGGGTTTTCTCCATCAAGATCCTTGTAGAGTCAGCCTTGACTGCAATATAGTTCGTCATACCCTTATTTTCATGAGGAGCTCAAGAACTTGGGCTTCTGACAGTTCTATCCCATTTGTATTCTATTATTTTGTTTTGGTAATAATTATTAAAACTTAAACTTGATGGATTTTCATACAACCTTCAAGTTACCTGGTAAATATACTGTAAATGGATTTATATGAATATGAAGTTTGAAAAGGAGACTAGAAATATGCATGTCAGGTCAAGCAGTGTAACAGTGATTTTTCCACTGATTTTGTTAAAAATCAGTGGGGCAGCTGAAACCAATAAAGGGGCCTACTCCGTCCCTGTTATAGAGTACATAGGCAACCAGTGAGATAGAGAGAGAATATGCAAGGTTAAGATAAGCTTAAAATTTCCATTTTCTCCTTTGAATTTTGTAGTGCACAGATCATCACTCGTTTCCTTTGCTTTTATGATATAGTGCTAATAACAAGAAATTAACCATTAAGTGAACATGCCTAGCCCTTTTGTGTCACTGAACAACCTAGATCATGCAAATGACATTTTATAAAGCAAATCACACTAGAAGAGGAGGTACTGAGGAATGGAGGCTGCACTAAGAATTTTGCTGACCAACCACAGATACTATTGCCATTCGTCGTTGTTGCTCCCGATCAGGAACCCTACTCATGTAGCCCTTGCCTAGCACATTTACAGTGCTCAGTGATATACTAGCCGAAGCCACTCCATACAAAATCACATCTCTAGCTGCAGGATTCAAAACAAACCAAATCATAAGCTGGAACAACATCCCAATCGAAATTATTTTTTTCTCTGCTAACCAATTTGCCTGTGCTGCCTAGCCTAGCTCATATATATCATATATAATATAAATTCTCCCAAAATTTAATCAAATAGACTAGAAGCTTCATTATTAGCTTCACATGCACAAATACAAGTTAGTACTATATATACTTACGCGCAAGTATTTTTTCAAGACACTACTTATACTTTCTGATTACAATGAGTTTTTTATATCTGCAGCTTACACATACGACTCTCTTCTCTTTTGTGCAGAATCAATCAGCGGCATCAAATAATCAGTCTCAAGATCCGGATTTGTCGCAGTGGTTCCAAGGGCCTCCACAGTGATTGCATTTGCATTTGTGGCTTATTGTGACTTAGTTGTGACTTGTGATGATGGTTTATTATGCCTGTGATGATGGTTTATTGTGAATTGTGATGATGGTTTATTATGCCTATGACATACAATTATGCTTGTGACATATAATTATGCTTGTGATGATGCTTTATTGTGAATTGTGATGGTTTATTGTGAATTGAGGGGGGTCCGTTATACGTGACATATTAGTAAAAAAGGGGGAGTATTGGTCGCTTTGCTGAGTGTAACACTCGGCAAAGAGAGGCGTTACCGAGTGTCAAGCCAAAACACTCGGTGAAGAGACCAATTTCTGTTATTCTGGGAACCTTCTTTGCCGAGTGTTTTGTCTTTGCCGAGTGTATTCTAATGGACACTCGGCAAAGTGACCATAAAATCTGCCCGTTGCGCGCTTGTTTGCCGAGTGTATTGGTCTTGACACTCGGCAAAGTGTGTAAACGTTGTCGAGTGCTTTGGTCTTGACACTCGGCAAACTTTAGAAACTTTATCGAGTGCTTTGGAATTGACACTCGGCAAAGTTTAGAAACGTTACCGAGTGTTTTGGAATTGACACTCGGCAAAGTTTAGAAACTTTGTCGAGTGTTTTGGGCTTGACACTCGGCAAACTTGAGAAACTTTGCCAAGTGTTTTTCCGTCGTACACTCGGCAAAATCACCATCACCGTGCCATCCCGTTAACATTTTTTGCCAAGAGTTTATTTTTGGCGAGTGTTTATTGACACTCTGCCGAGTGCACGATAAAAAACACTCGGCAAACTACTGTTTGCCGACACTGTTGATGACGTGTGTTGTATGCCGAGTGTTACACTCGGCAAAGCAGTTGCCGAGTGTTATTGGGCCTTTGCCAAGTGCTCCTAGCACTCGGCAAAGCTACTATATCCCGTAGTGATGGGGCCCACTTGTCAGTCTTCCCCACCGCCTTCCTCCCTCTCTGTGTTCTCCATCTCCGACGGCGGCGGCGTAGTAGCCCCCTCTGTCTTCTCCATCTCTGACTTGGCGCCGGCCAAGCCGACTTCAGCACGCCCCCGGCTCCACCCGCTCGCTCCGGTCACTTGGCAGCGGGGCGCGATATGCCTGCCCACGCGTGCGCCTAGCGGCAGTGTAGAAGCGGTGCGGTGGCCTGCCTGGCCACATGCTTGCATCGTGGCAGTGCTGCAGCGGCGTGGTGGCCCGCCTATGCGCTCGCCCCGCAGCAGCGCCATGACCTACCCGCCCACGCGCTCGCATCGCGACAATGTAGCAATGGCGCGGTGGCCCGCCCCGCGCGCTCACCCGACGGCTGCGCAGTGGCCCGCACGCGCGCTTGCCAACCATGGGGGCTAGGGGCTGGGCACGAGGTTGCTCGACCGGGGGACGGGGCTCCGGCTAGCCAGACCGGGGCAGGCGACATGCGGCCGGCGGTGCGGCGCGCTGGGCGGGCCTACGAACGGGATGCGGTGGAGGCGGGGGTCGGGCAGCTGGTCGACCGGGACACGGTGGCTCGCAGGGCAGAGCGGAGGGGGCGGCCAGGAACAAGGAAGAAAGTGTTTGGGAGAGGGATGACAAGTGGGCCAGATACGTCAGAGTGGGACAGAGGGAGACTAACAGGGGCCAAAGTGTCCATACGAAAATACGTTAGATTTTGGATGCTTGAAAGTGGGCCCAATATGCCTTTCGGTGTACATAATGGCGTATTTCAAAGTAGGAAACAATTGTAACGGCACTGACATAGTTTCTTGAATAGTAATGGTGTACTTAAAAACGGCAAAGTTATAATGGCATAGATCCAATTAACCCTATTGCTTAACTGGATTAGTAGCTCTGTCTGAATATTGGTGCTGTTTTGTTTACCTGAGTTACAAGGACTACAGCTTGTTCGTTTCGTCGTAAACGATCGTGGATTATTTACTGCTGGCTGGTTTGGTGTGAGAGAAAAATATTGTTCCAACTTATAATCCACGGTCGTATACGATCGTATAAGCCCAGCCGAACATGCTACTAGTCACTTATGTGTAGCAACTAGCAAGGAAGCGCCAGTAAAGTAATATCTGCTGAATGGTAGAATCTAGAGTGAAAGTGAATATCATCGGGTGCTGTTCTCAAGTTAGTGATTACACAAACACTAATGTACTTCAGCACGAACCTAAGTGGAGTGGGAGAAGCTTAGCAACTGTTAAGACAAAACCCCAGCCATAGAGACCTGAATATAAATTCCAATCCCCCAATTCTCTAATTCCCAATCTACTTCTCCAGTTCCAGTAGATAGCTAGCACACATCCTTAATGAAATCACTAAAAGTCTACACTTGCACTTGGCTGCAGATTGGTATAGACAAAAAAGACAGCAATCTGTAAATTAACTGTTGAACCTATTCGGTCTGTACCAAGCCAGCTCTTTGACCAAAGAATAAAAAACATTAGTATAACGAATTAGAAAGCCTATCTTCATTCCCTATTCGTTTCAGACTAGTTCTGCACTCTCAATTCCACCGAAAACTTCAAAGCATCACACTGAAATCAATAACTCCCTGCATGAAATGGAACTTTGTATTGCCGTACAAGGTTGCCAACTTGGATCTGATGTTTAATGAGCAATGGCACCCATGTTCCAACGAACATGGGACCTAGTTAGCAAACAAATTTGAACCTACATCACTACAACAGATACAATACTGATTTTGAGTATTAACACAGCAAAGCATAAAAACTGATTGGTGCACAATAAAGAAGCTTCACAGGTGAATAGTCTGCTGCTCCCTCAGCCACATTGCCAGCATTGATATTTGCACAAATTTGACTGCATGTTTTCATTACATCTTCCGATTCTTTTCTTAGCTTGCAACCAATTAAAAGAATCAGGTTTCCTGTGAAACAGATGACCCAGGCTTCTGTCAATATATTCTTGAGAATTTGAGATTAAACATCATCTGAAGGCTAAAATTAATTCATTTATGGAACTAGTGTTGGGCTATGATGCATTTAACTCTCACATATCTCAGGAGGAGTCAGGCCTATCTGCTCCAAACACAGGTCTCATCTAGTCAGGGTGACACGAACACACTGAGTGGCATCTCTCCTGAATACTAACAGTATCCCAACGCTATTCCATTGTGCTTTTCAAAGACTAAGGCTCCAGACCCTGGTTTTGGTTTTTGCAAAGACATATTCACAGATTCACTAACAGTATCCCATGCTATTCCATTGTGCTTTTCTTCTTCGCAAGTCTAGGGCTTAGCTGATCACACATTTCTTTCAACATGGCCCTTAGCACATATCCACAATAGTGCACCACAAAATTCTCATCAAGTGCCATATGTCAGCATATACTAGTAGTTAAAAAAAGGGCAGACCCAGTGCTGGAGGCTCCCACATGAGTGGGGTCTGGGGAAGGGAAAAACCGAGGCAAGTCTTCCCCCGCAAAATCTGCGGAGAGACTGTTTCGAACCCGCGACCTGGTGACTTAGTGAGACAGCTCTCACCACTGCACCAGGCCTGCCCTTCAGCATATACTAGTTAAATAGAAGAAAAAAAAACTAAATATTTTATCATACGTGCATAATAGCGAGTGTTACAACACCACACTTACACATAAAGCAAGCTTAGAGTGTCAAGACTAAACTAAAATTGCTAGGTCTGCTTGTCACGTTTATGTTTATCAGCAAATTCCTTCAGCTTATGGGTTCCCAGCAGATTCAACACGCACATTGGCAAAAGAAGCAGGAGCCATACCATCAGTGGACCCACCTCATCAAGGCCAGGTAATTTTGTGTAAAACAGATAGACATATAAGACGATTTGTAGCAATACATAAGGATTCTGAAAAACATCCACAGAAATAAAAAATGTTAGTTATGAATTTTGTAACACTACAGTTGCATTTGCCATAATTATCATAAAGGAGAATATTACATATCAGTAATTCTATCGCTAGCATATAGTGATATTACTGTAACAAAAAGAGTCCCACTGAAATTTTCGGAAGGATAGATAGTCTACGCATTATCAGTATAATGGTTGAGGAGCTTATAAAAACAAAAGCATTGGAACCAGTGGGAGAGCTTGAACCAAGCAGCAGGAGAGAGAGGGGGGGGGGGTGCACTTTGGCCTGAATAAAGTTCTGCCTCTGATTGAAACTGGGCGGTATTTGCAACTTCGACCAGATGATACATAGCTAATTCAAAACTGGATTAAATAGTCATACAAGTCAAGCTATCAAACAACAACAACAACAAAGTCTTTAAGTCCCAAACAAGTTGGGGTAGGCTAGAGTTGAAACCCATCAGAAGCAATCAAGGTTCAGGCACGTGAATAGTTATCTTCCAAGCACTTCTATCTAAGGCTAAGTCTTTGGGTATATTACATCCTTTCAAGTCTCCTTTTATTGCCTCTACCCAAGTCAACTTCGGTCTTCCTCTGCCTCTCTTCACGTTACTATCCTGGCTTAGGATTCCACTACGCACCGGTGCCTCTGGGGGTCTCCGTTGCACATGTCCAAACCATCTCAACCGGTGTTGGACACGCTTTTCTTCAATTGACGCTACCCCTAATCTATCACGTATATCATCATTCCGAACTCGATCCCTTCTTGTATGACCGCAAATCCAACGCAACATACGCATTTCCGCGACACTTAGCTGTTGAACATGTCGTCTTTTCGTATGCCAACATTCTGCACCATACAACTTAGCAGGTCTAATCGCCTTCCTATAAAACTTGCCTTTTAGCTTCTGTGGTACCCTTTTGTCACATAGGACACCAGACGCTTGCCGCCACTTCATCCACCCTGCTTTGATTCTATGGCTAACATCTTCATCAATGTCCCCGTCCTTCTGTAGCATTGATCCTAAATATCGAAAGGTATCCTTCCTAGGCACTACTTGACCTTCCAAGCTAACATCTTCCTCCTCCCGAGTAGTAGCGCCGAAGTCACATCTCATATACTCAGTTTTAGTTCTGCTGAGTCTAAAACCTTTGGACTCCAAAGTCTCCCACCATAACTCCAGTTTCTGATTCACTCCTGTCCGGCTTTCATCAACTAGCACTACATCGTCCGCGAAAAGCATACACCAAGGGATGTCCCCTTGTATGTCCCTTGTGACCTCATCCATCACTAAAGCAAACAAATAAGGGCTCAAAGTTGACCCTTGATGTAGTCTTATCCTAATCGGGAAGTCATCCGTGTCTCCATCACTTGTTCGAACTCTAGTCACAACATTGTTGTACATGTCCTTAATGAGCCCGACGTACTTCGTTGGGACTTTATGTTTGTTCAAAGCCCACCACATAACATTCATTGGTATTTTATCATAAGCCTTCTCCAAGTCAATAAAAACCATGTGTAGGTCCTTCTTCTTCTCCCTATACCGCTCCATAACTTGTCTTATTAAGAAAATGGCTTCCATGGTTGACCTTTCGGGCATGAAACCAAATTGGTTCACAGAGACCCGCGTTATTGCTCTCAAGCGATGCTCGATAACTCTCTCCCATAGCTTCATAGTATGGCTCATCAACTTAATTCCCCGATAATTAGTACAACTTTGAATATCCCCTTTATTCTTGTAGATCGGTACCAATATACTTCTCCACCCATCAGGCATCTTGTTCGATCGAAAAATATGGTTGAACAGCTCGGTTAGCCATACTATAGCTATGTCCCCGAGGCATCTCCACACCTCGATTGGGATACCATCTGGTCCCATCGCCTTACATCCTTTCATCCTTTTCAACGCCTCTCTGACCTCAGATTCTTGGATTCTCCGCACAAAGCGCCTATTGTTGTCATCAAAAGAGTCATCCAACTGAAAGGTTGTGTCCATATTCTCACAATTGAACAATTTATCAAAATACTCTTGCCATCGATGTCGGATCTCATCCTCCTTCACCAAGAGATGCTCCCTTTCATCCTTAATGCACTTAACTTGGTTGAAGTCCCGTGTCTTTCTCTCACGAACCCTAGCCATCCTATAAATGTCCTTCTCTCCTTCCTTCGTACTCAAATGTTGGTAAAGATCCTCGTACGCTCTACCCTTTGCCACACTTACAGCTCGCTTTCCAGTCTTTTTTGCCACCTTGTACATCTCTATGGTGTCCACACTCCTATCATGGTACAAACGTCTATAGCATTCTTTCTTCTCCTTAATAGCCCTTTGGACTTTCTCGTTCCACCACCAAGTATCTTTAGCCTCGCCTCCACTTCCTTTGGTTACTCCACACACCTCTGAGGCCACCTTCCGAATGTTGGTTGCCATCTTCTCCCACATGTTGTTTATGTCTTCTTCCTTCCAAGAGCCCTCTTTGATAACCCTTTCCCTGAATACCTCTGACGTCTCCCCTTTCAGTTTTCACCCCTTTGTTCTTTGAATCTTAGCTTGTTTATCCCTACGGGCACGCACCTGAAAACGAAAATCTACCACCAAAAGCTTATGTTGAGAAACAACACACTCCCCTGATATCACCTTGCAATCCAAGCATGCCCGTTTGTCCTTTCTTCTTGCGAGGACAAAGTCAATCTGGCTACAGTGTTGTCCGCTACTGAAGGTCACTAGATGAGATTCTCTCTTTCTAAAGAAAGTGTTGGCTATCATCGGGTCAAAAGCTACCGCGAAGTCCAGAGCTTCCTCCCCCTCCTGATTTCTACTACCATACCCAAGACCTCCATGAACTGCCTCGAAACCTACGCTTGTAGTACCTACATGCCCATTAAAATCTCCTCCTATAAAAAGTTTCTCACTACTAGGTATAGCTCTAACCAGGCCATCTAAGTCTTCCCAGAACTGTCTCTTAGCACTCTCGTCGAGGCCTACTTGGGGGGCATACGCACTAATTACGTTTAAGACCATATCACCAACGACAAGCTTGACTAAGATAATCCTATCCCCTTGCCTTCTCACTCCCACCACACCATTCTTGAGGCTCTTATCAATCAAAACTCCTACTCCATTTCTATTCGCGACTGTCCCTGTGTACCAAAGCTTGAAATGCACACATACTTGGGCTTCCACAATCCCATGAGTAACAAAACTCAGTCTGCCCCTAACCCTGCTACTTGTTCTCCCTAACAAATGTCCTTAAGTAATTGATTTACCACCACATACCTCTGGACTTATTAACTGAAATGTGAACAAAGCAGTAAAGCAGAGAGTAAAGCATTTTCAGGCTCTTCTAGAACCATATCAATCAACCAATTTTTCTTGAGTGACATACAAGCTCCAAACTGGCTGCAGCAGGTACAGTTCACTGACTTCATTCTTCACTCCGCTGCACATTACTGAACTCAACGAAGCCCAAGTTAATCAAACCAGCAATCGGAGGAATCCTACCAAAGTTAGCACCAAGCATGCAGAGCTCGAATGAAGTGACATTGCAGCTGGTGGTTCTGGTGGAAGGACAAAACTGGAGGGAGCTGATTACAACAGCAACAGGCATGGCGGCATGGGTAGCAGGAACACCGAGTATCACACCTATTACAGCCATCGCGGCAGGCGGTAACAGTGAAGAGTAGCGGCTGTGGTGGTTTATTTGGATCCTCTGAATTATCTGCCCACTCACTCATTTACAGAGCCGTGCAGTGACCGATTCATGACAACGCCTACTGGGTTTGGGCAGCCAGAGCCGGCACCGTTAACTTTCTCGATGCACATCCTTACCGAGGCATGCCCCTCCGCCGCCGTGCCGCTCCCGGCCACAACGGCGACCCCAGTCCCCAAGTGCTGAGTTGGAAACCCCTATAGATGCGCGAAAACTAATGAATCCCCAACGCCACAACTTCCCGCCAGATAATAAAAGAAAAACATGAATCTTCGGATGACGGCACACGGCGAGGCAATTCTGGACAGATTTTTCGATTTTCTTTCTTCCTCGAACTACAGATGAAAGGGCATAAGGCATCTGTGTTCAGCAACAAGCTGGGGTACGTGCTTACCTTGAAGAATCCGGACCAATCGAATCGTCCTCCGTTCTCCCTGCGTTCTTCTGGCACGCCGGCGCCGCCTTCCGCCTTCGTCACTTCCATCCCCTCCCCCCGATTTTGCTCCCGGTGCTAGGAATGCCATCTACCAAGAAGTCAACGGGGCAGACGTGGGCTCTCTGGGCTGGGTATCGAAGTCGGACAGGTGGGCTGGCCTGGCCCAACAGGCGCAAAGACAAGCACTATATATTCTCTACTTATATTAGTATAGTATATACAAAATACCACATAAAATGATTAGAATAAATAAAAAGAAGAAGGAAAATATTTTATTGTAATTTTTTAAAAGGAGAAAAAATGAAATAGAAAAAGGATATATTTATACCTACTTAAAACATGTATCCGAGATGGGCCTTCGTGACCGTGGGGTAGTTGGAGGCTATACCTACTTAAAACATGTAGAAGAGCTAGTAAGAACGGGGGACGACACCTCCAAACCCCTGATTATCCATCAACCGAAAAGCCACAAAGGCCTCTCAGCCCATGCTACAACCTAAGGCCATGTTCAGTTAGGACAGGGTTGGTCGGGATTGTGCTCGGACCGTGTATCACGTGAGACTTCCTCACGTAAGTTCTCACAATGCTCGTCAGGCTTGTTTCAAATCTTATAGTTTTTCGGGAAACTCCTACTTAGCAGGTGAAATTATATCTGCTCGATGTTCTTAAACTGCTTTTTATTTTGCAATCAACACATGGGCAGTGTATGTATTCTTGATCCCCGTACGTTTGACGGCTTTTTCACCTCCGCCGCTTGCTCCCGCCTGCGTGTATATTAAAAAAAACTAATCCCTTCGCTTCCTCATCCCCATCCTTAGCCCTTCCGCGCTCCTCATCCACTGTTGCAGCGCACCAACGCCCGGCGTCCTCATCGGGACCCCCCAATGCCTGTAGATCTGGTGGCCTCTCCCCTACCCCTGCGAGATCCATGGAGCACGAGTGAGATCCATGGAGGTGGCGTAGCGGTGTTGCAGGTGAGTGGGCGGCTCACCCCACCTTGGCGCGGCGCCCTTCCTACTCCAGACGGCGCCCTCTCTAACCCCAGCAACCAAGGTGCCCCCACCCAGGTAGCCATGGCGCTTCCCACCCCCCATCCCCCACCGTCGCCGCCGAGCCAAACCCGGTGCCGGTGGCACTGGTGGTCGTGGTGCTTTCGGCTTGGTGCTCATTTGGTCTTGGTGCTTTGGTCTTGGTGTGTGGTAGTTGTGCTTGTCTTGTGACCGCTCATTGCCGGCTCCCACCCCTTTGGCCAGAATCGACCAGCCCATGCCTCTCTCTCCCCTATGTTGCACATGTTGTAAGTGTTTTAGAGGCATGTTACAAGCGTTTGTTCAAACAGTTTCATTTGTTTCCAGACACATGTTGCAAGCATTTTGATCTGAATGTTGCATATGTTTTCACACATATGTTGCAACAGTATGTTCCAAAATGTTTCAATTGTTTCAGTCTTTTGTTAGGTGCAGCAAGTGTTTTCATGTTGCAAGTTGCAAATGTTCTATCTGGATGTTGAATATGTTTTCACACTAGTGTGTATTCTAGATGTTTCATCTGTTTCAGACGTATGTTGCATTCAAGTGTTTCATGTTGCACGTGTTTCCTGTTGTTCAGAGAGTCAGGGGGCGCCGAGGAATGGGGCGCGACGAGCAGGTGGCCGACAGACATGGCGTGCGGCGTGCTGGGGGCCAGCGGTCGGGGGCATGATAGGGCGGGGGTGCGCCTGTAGGGGTGGGCGAAAAGATGGGGATGGGGGCGGGGTGCGCGGATGGGGGTTGGTCAGGCGTTGGGGCGGGCTTGTCAGGCGTGGGGGCGGGCGTTCGATGGAATTCATCCCCATCGGACGTTCGTGCGCTAGCATTTCCCTTTGTTGATTGGAATTTTGAAGCGACTGCAATCCTCCCGGTGATCCATTTGATGCTGGATGGATAGCTTCGTCGCGTTCTGTGCCCGTGCCCGTGTCTTTGGAGTTGCGGTTATGCTTGTATGGTTTGATTTCGATTAAAAAATTAGCATAGGCCAATTTGTCAACACAAACTTTGTTGCTCTCCTAAAAAATAAAAAAACACAAACTCTGTTGCTCTCCTAAAAAATAAAAAAACCAACAAAAATTCTTTTCTGAGACCCTTTTGCCACTTTTAGCCTTCTTATTACTAGGTTTTTATTGCTTGTTGCCCTTTTGTCGCTGCACAGGGGACTAATAATCAAGTGGGAGCTGAGCGAATCCATTCCAATGACAGCAAGAATGATCACATCGATAAGCTTATGCTTCTTTTGACAACAATACAACATTCCCATCTTGAAAACAATAGTAAGCGGTGAGCCATCATGTTCTCCTCGATAATCGCCCGACAACAATGGAGAATCGCATAGCCAGGGCCCTAGTACGCCACCTGTGGTGAGAAACTTTTGTGGTTTTGTCTCTCAACCTCTACGTTTTTCTACTTTTCATTTTATGTATGGTGATGACATCAACTTATTCATGCCTCCAATCAACTGATCGATACTCCAGCAAACAGAGATGCTGTGAACAGGATGAAGGTAATTTTAATTTACCCTAACTTCTTTCCCCTTTGCTTACCATTCAAGGGTACACCTAAACTATTTTTTTATTGCAATGAAAAGTGGAACACTCTTGTGCCAAAAAGAACAAGAAAAAGAAAAAACATACCAAAACCATCAAAACATGGTCAGATGTAAGATATCCTAGCAATTGATGTTCATGCAAATCTTTGTAGAATTCACCAGACCTTTTGTTGGTTTGTTCTTCAATTTGTACATACCTAAAGTGAACATACAAACACTTGAATCGTGAATATGTAAATGCATGTTCATCTCACATCGTTGTTTCAAACATGGTTTACTAGGTTCCATGCACTCTATTGCGAATAAGCTGCTTGTGTTCTGTACTTCTGTCTTGTCATGGTTACTGTCGAACGCCTCTGCCCCAAAGGCAGGACAGAACTTTGAGGACCTTGGGATGCAATTCCTTATCATGGGAACTCTCATACTATACCACATCAGCTTTTATATATTGTTTCTCGCTTCAAAATTCAAGGACGGCGAGTCAATTGATGGTGTTCTATTTAAGTTCAATACGTGGCTGTTGCCTCAAGGACGGCTTAGATTTTTTCAAGAATTAATTAGTCTTAATAGAATTAGTCTTTATTTATATAATTAGTCAACGTTTAATACTCTTAATTAGTATCAAACATTCGATCTGATAGGGACTATAAAAAAACTTGACCCGCGGGGTGTAAGATAGCCCCCGGACATTGTGCATAAGAAGAAGACCTTCTCATGTAGGTCGAGAAAATCCCTGAACGTCTGCCCCATCCATACACAGTGGCACCGCAGCTCTCGTGAGAATGAGCTGGCCTTAGACATGTGCTTTAGCGTGTGACATATGAGGGGATTTTTTTTCAACGTGCAGATAAATTGCGCCTCCTTCGGCCAACAAATCCGCCACCGAGGGAATTCGAACTCTGGTTGGCCGGGTAGAACCAAACACCCCTATGTTGCTTTTAGTACTGTACCTAACTTATATTGTATTATTGTTACGCATTCATATGCCACGTGAATGGTGGTTATTAGAGAGAGAGAGAGGCAGCATGGTGGAGTTGATAGGAGAGGTGGGATGCGAAGTTGTGGTACTTTTTAGAAATAGAGGATAATATGATCATGATCAGGACATGGTTTAGTGATCTTTGAGTTGTTTGTTTGCTGCCTGGTTTATTCCACTGATAAATTTGTTAGTTCTTTGTGAGTTGTGAGTTTACTGTGTGTTCATGTCCTGTGTGCATCAATAGTCATGTGGTACCTATTTCTAGCCTTGTGGTGAAATTGAGTTACCCAGTGGGCCAGTGGGCTCGCATCATGCATATGCTTCTCTCCCCAGACAAGAGCATGACGATGAACCTGTGAGTGCTCATGTGTGGTGCAAAGCTTCCCAGTGGGAGGCATAAATTGGCCTGTTTTGTGGTATTGCTGCACTAGGCATATCAGGCTCTGATCCATCATCTAATATGACTATAAGCTCTGTACATTGCGGGGAGTATCGTACATCTAATCTGACAGTCCATTTATTTTGGTAGTTTTGTTATTATCTCAGTGTCGGAGAAGTTTACGACAACTATACTTTGGCATCTTAGCTAGGGTCGCTAACTGTTAGTCCTTCAAGCCCCTCCCTGTTTGGTTGAAGGCGCCACCTGATCGGCTGCACTGAACAACAATATAGCTCCTTGTTATCTAGTACAGTAAAAGCAGAGTGCAGCACAGCCGCAGTCTGTGCAGCAGCAGCAGCAGCTCTTTGAGAGTGATTCCTAGGAATGTTTCATTTTGGATGCCACATAAAAAGGGCAGTTGAGGCACGTCCTCCCCAAGGCCAAGGGTGGGCACGTCTCTCCTAAGGATGGGCTGCCAACTGCCGAGGTTTGCCACAAGCCCGCAATGGCATTCCAAGGAAATCAGTGTACCATTTCAATGGAAATCAGTGTACCATTTCAATTCCATTCGGCCTAAGTGAAGGCTGTGCCGCAAGGAAAGAATTCCAAGGGAATCCATTCAAGGGAATCAACACGTCAAAAATGGCTGCCAAGGTCGCCGCGCGAATTGATCAGGGCTCTACACGCGTACGGGGCCAGACTTCCCGTCGCCGACGGGGGTGACGTAGCGCCTCTCCCCTCTCCCGGCAGAATCAGAGACGGCGGTTGGCGCCTCAGAACGATCGAACCATCCATTTCGTTTCATCAGCTCCATCTCGTCAAAAGGTACGATAGAATTTTTGCTGCTGGGGTTCATTCCATCGCATTTGATTCTTCAGAGTGCTGCACAATTTCTCCATCCTATTTGGCGAACGTCTGTAGCATCCAATTCTACTGAGTTTGTTCATTTCAAGCTATGTGTGAGGCTTTTTTTTGTTTCGTCCGATATATTCTCTTATTACCACACCCCGGTTGCTCAACTTTCTTTCAAGTTGGACCTGCTGTATTATCAAACGCTTGTTTTGGAATCAAATCATAGACGGCAGTTTATGGCGATCGAGTTAGTGTCCGTTCATCTAAAACCCCAGCCAGCCGCCTTCGGAGCACCGGTATATATCCATACATCTTGCTTTGACCCGGTGCTCCAATATGGGCCCCACACGAAGAAAAAAACAAAAATGGGCCAACGACGAGTGCGCCCAGAGCACGAGCGTGTTGGATGGGATATATTGAGCAAGGCCACGTGCACAAGGACACAGAGGTTTCGCAAACAATAGCACGATAAAAAAAGGCATGGATTTCCATTAAAAAGGCGCGGATTAATTAGCCGATGTCCAGGGTGCGCTGCGACCTCGTCCTGGACAGGCTCATGGACGTTAGTAGTCCCATCAAGAACAAGGCCAGCAACTGCATGTTGAGCAAGGCTACGCATTCCATTTTTTTCCTTTGGACGACGTATTCCATCGTGGGCCCCACACGAAACCTCTATAAAAGGAGTGCCAATAGGACGCCAAGGTTTTCGCAACCTCCTGGGCTGCGTCGTGACTTTGGGAAGGTCAAACGAGGACACGGAAAGAAGAGAGGGGCTATCTATCTGTCGATGGGCCGTTCGGCTTCGGCTTTGGCTTCCGCAGCTGTGCACACCGCTACAGACCGGCGAAACATCGGCTTCATCGAGAGAGAAAAACCTTGTCTCTTTATTCTTTTCCTTGTCTTTAGATTCTTTTCCTGGTGGGGAGGGGATTTCCATGATGTTATTATTATTAGTCCGTATCTCCACTACTCTGTTGGGTAGTTCTGTCGGGTCTTTTTTCACCACCCGTGGACACCATGCTTGTGGCCACGGTGGAAGCGAACATCGTTGTGAGCAGGGTGAATAGCGGCCAGACAGTGTGCTTGGAGCCCACCATGGAAGCGAACATCGCCGTGAGCTGCGTGGATAGCGCCCAGACACCGTGCTTGAGGCCACCATGGAAGTGAACTTCGACGTTGCCGACGGCCATGTTCTAGTGGAGGGTCTCCACGCTGATGCCGCCGCCCCTTGGGGCTGCCGTGTGGCTGACGGGTTGTTTCACTATGATCGGGGGCTTCTATGCCTTGTTCCTTCTTCCCAGGATGGCCACTACTGATGATTGATATATGACAGGTTATCCAAACACTACTACTAAAAAACATTTCCGAGGCGAGCAAAAATGAATTTATCGAGGCGGGCATCACAACCACCTCGGACTAAAGGTCACGGTAAATCAAATCTTTACCGAGGCGGTTAGGATGCCCGCCTCGGTTAATCAAATAAAAAACAAAAAAACAAAAAAGCCCACAGCCCAGCCTTAACCGGGTCTGGATCTGGGCCTCGCGTCGCAACCCCTACACGCCGCCGCCGGGGGAGCCCTATGGATCCGCCCCCATGCCTTCTTGATCCGCCGCGACGCCGTCTAGAGGATCTGCCGCCGGGGGAGCCCTCTAGATCCGCCATCTAGATCCAGTGCTAACTGGATCCGCCAAGCCATCGCGTCTAGGAAGAGCGCGGCCATCGTCGTCGCTGGCCGGATCCGGCCTCGGCCGCGCCGGCGCCTCCAGCCCGCCTCTCTCGGAGGAGAGGGAGTTTTGGGAGGAGGGAGAGAGAGAGGCAGGGAGGAGGGGGCTGGGGAGGGAGGGAGGGAGGCATGCCCCGCGCTGCTCGCTCGGGAGGGAGACGGAGGGAGCGAGGGCACCGCTCGCTCAGGAGGGAGAGGAGAGGGAGCTGGTGTGGGATAGGTGAGGGATTGAAACCCTAAGTCGTGGTTTTATACTTACTTGGTCACACCTATCGTGCCTCGTCTGGGCCTCTTGGGCCTTGGCCATATTAACCAAAAATGGCCTGATTTTCCCAGGCGGGCTTCTTATAAGGCCCGCCTCGATTAATTGAATTTAGGAGGTGGATATTTTTTAATCGCTTCGGTAAAGATATTTTGCGAGGTGGTTGACTATGATTGTTGTAAGGAAAATGGACCCTAGGTCCATTTACTTTGGATTTTAGTGTTTGATGACCAACACAACCAAATTAGACTAATGAATTTGCAAGTATTTGTTTTGTAGTTCAATAGGGTGCAAGACGTGACTTGGACGAAGGCGATATGATGATCCCACGATCAACACCTTAAGCAAGACCCTAGAAGCAAAAGAGAGGATCCAAGGTATCAAGCAAAGTCCAAGCACGAAGATAGGAACCAAGCCGGATGCAAGATCGCGTAGAAACGAGCACCACAGAGGTGACCGGACGCGGCCCTCGGGACAACTGGACGCGTCCGATCAGCTGTTCAGCAACAGTAGGCGTCAGCACCAGCGACCGGACGCTGAGCAAAGGCAGTGACCGGACGCACGGACTTCACTGTTCATCGTCGTGGCAACAATTCAGTGTGACCGGATGCAGTGGCATAGGACGACCAGACACACAAAGTGCAGCGTTCGATCGAGTCCAGAGAGGTTCCAAAGCGGCGCTAGCGCGACCGGACGTGTCCGATCGAGTGTGACCGGACTCAGCCCAGAGTTCGATCAACGAGTGCGCGCTCAACGGTCGGGATGATCGTACATGTCCGGTCAGGACGACAACAGCATTCGGTCAATAGCAGAAAGTTGGGTTTCACCCCCAACGACTACTTTCTTGGTGGAGCTAATAAATAGACCCCCCAACTGGCCATTTGAGAGGTGGAGAGCTGAGAAAATATATCAAGGGTGTTGATACACTATTTTAGTGATCTCCACTTATATAGTGCTTAGTGATTCATTAGGTGATTAGCGTAGGTGCTTTGCGAAGAGCTTAGGTTGATTAGACCACCGCTTATGCGCTCGCTCTAGGTTTAGGCCTAGTGTTTTGTGAGGTTTGCACACCTCTTACCACTCGGTGCTTGCGCGCACCATTGTTATACATTGGAGGGGCTTGTAGTCTTAAGAAATCACACCAACCGCATTTGTGGTGTAGCCGCCACCGTGTACCAAAGGGAACAAGGCCCACGGCGGTTCGGCCGAAAGCTTGATAGTGAAGACGGCGGGGAGTGGTCCGGGAGATGCTTGCTGGAAGGCACATCGGAGACCCACTTGCGCATGGGGAAGGCCCAGGGCTATCCACAGAGTTACCCGACCAGGAGCTTAGCCCTTGAGAGGGATTCCTTGCGAGGGGCTCCAATGAGGACTAGGGGGAAACTTGAGCGCTTCTCGATACCTCGGAAAAAATACCGGAGTCGTCGACGGAAGTTTGCCTCTCTACCTCATCTTTACCTTCCACATTCACATTGCTACCTTGGTTGATTGCTTTAATTTCCTAGCTTAGTTGATAGGATTGTGTCGGGGACCAATACTAGGGTACCCAAAGAGGAGGGGCTAATGATCGTTAAACATTAATTCCTCTAGGAAGTCAAGGGCGCGACTATAGCTCCAACCGATGCCCCGGTGCATAGGATCTGCATCGCCCGACCTCTGAGGGCGAGCTCCGCCTCGCCCGATGTTTGAGGGCTAGCTCCGCCTTGCTCAACCTCTGAGGGCTAGCTCCGCCTCGCCCGACGTCAGAGGGCGGGCTCCGCCTCGCCCGACGGAGACCCATACCACCACCAACCACTCTCGGTCCCAGCGAATGGTCCTAGGTCAAAGCTTTGACACCAGGGAGGTGACCGCACGCCTTGATATAACCCATGGCCGTGATGGGCCATACCTGGGGATTCACATCAGGAACAACGTTGGGCATACCGGCACTATTCTGCCTAACCCTCGTACGAACACTGATAGGCGTGTCAGTTCACCATGACGTCCGCCAGGTTAGAATGGAGCGCCACGATCGGGAGACGACGCCTACACATGGCACCAGTGACGGATAGGGTCGTGACATGAAGCTGTCCCTATTGACGTCTACAGGGGCGGCGGGACCCGTATGAAGGAAAAGGACCCGGCGACCCTAAGGGGCGGCATGACTTCTTCTCCCTCTGGTTCTCCTCTTTTTCCTCCACTGTAGCCCATGCTTTCCCTTGCCCTATAAAAGGGAAAGCAGGGTGCCCCATTAATGGCATCGGATGATCGAACAATCGACCCATCTGATCATCTGACCAATGAATCCATCGAACCTCAAACACATAGTCGAGCGATGACCGAGCTCTCGGCACCCGTTCATTCTTTCCACCAGAGACTTGGGACTTATCCCTCTCTTGCCCGTTTGTAACGCCTACTACGAACTTTTAGTGCTAGTAACACGAGCAGCAACAACGAACTAGACGTAGGGACATTCTGCCCGAACTAGTATAAACCTCGTGTCCTCTAAGCAGACCATCCGAGCCAGACGCGCAATATTAGAAATTTACTCGTTGGTGTTTACTCGAAACACCGACAATTGGCATGCCAGGTAGAGGCCTTTTGCATGTCTCGACATCCATACCAGGCTTTGGATGGCTAGTCACGACATCAGCTGGGTCCTGGGGGCACACGTGTGCTTCGGGGACTTGGACTTCATCGTCATGACTGAGGGAGAGCTGGTGCTGGCTCCTGCCACCGTCCAACCTCTCTACTACACCGGCCTCAACGCGATCACCGAGGCGCTTGAGGAGCTGTAGCTGCACGCACCAGAGGCCGCGCTCCTAGGACCGACCGGCTCCTCAGCTTTGACTATGAGAGGTTAGAGCGCCAGCTCGGGCCCTTCCTAGGACCCAGATCATCTCGGGAGGACCTACATCACCTCACCTTTTCGTTCGCCAATGTCATGGCGCAGCTTGCTCAGGGAGAGCCGCTCTCCCTAGAATACCTGATCTGGAGCGCCTCGACAGCGTTCCCATTCGATCTGCGCAACACTGTAGAGACCATTGGCCACCTTCTGACGCAACGCATGCCTCCTTTCTCTCGAACGACGAGTTCGTGGGGATGACTGAATATGTCATGGAGTCTTTCCACGACCTCCTCGTAGAGGAGTCAGAGTCGTGCTCTGGCTCTAACTCCAGCGGGGGGAGCCATAACCCCTCTTGTGAATGCTTTATGGCAGGTACCCCCGAGGGACACATCGAAAGCATCCATGACGAGGAGGCTACCCCAATGAACGACCTCAACGATGAGGTCGAGGGAGATGCAGGGACCCTATCCAGCCTGCGGGTGGAGTAGCTGAAGGCCCGGCACCGAGAGCTCGAGGAAGCACGACTCCAGCTTGACCAGGAACGCACGGAGGTCGATCAAGAGATCGAGCACCACGAAGATGGTGGGCGCGCGTGGCATGGCCCGCGATGTCAAGTGGAGGATTGTCGAGGACGATGAAGCACTCCCACACTTCGCCCGGGTAAGCCAGAACATCGCTGCTATGGTAGCCTTGCTCGGGCTTTCAAGGCTTATGACACCCGAAGATCGTCGGGCCCATCATGAGATTCACATGCTACTCGAGCGTGCGGCGGTGCAGCAGGCCGAGAGCTCGCTTTCTCGGTGACGCGATCTTGACGCCATCTAGTGCATGCCCTCGGGCGACCCGACAAGGATGCGTTGGTCCACCAGGCATCGCAAGGCGGTAGACCACGCATCACGGTTCGGTGCGTGAGCGTCTCAACCGCAACCGTGACACACACGACACCCTCAACGCCCGCTAGGCTACCCACGGCGATGCGGGGGAGGGGGCCAACCGTGGCTACCACCCTCAACATGGTGGATGCTACGATAGCGGCGAGGACTGAAGCCCAAGCCCCGACCTGCTGGGACCTCAAGCCTTTGGCCGACACATCCTCAAAGCTGCTTTCCTGCCAAGGTACCGACCACCAACCAACATCCCAAAATACTTAGGGATTATCGGCTTGCCTGCTAAGCTGATGGGACGGATAATGATGATTTCATTATCCATAGCCTTCCATTGTTCCTGGCCGATTCGGCACGAACATGGTTGGAGCACCTTTCGTCCAACAGAATCCAAAGTTGGGCGGACCTGAAGTAGATCTTCGTGGGGAACCTCTAGGGCACGTACAAGCATCCTGGGAACCCATGGGATCTTAAGAACTGCCGACAGAAGGCGGAGAAACCCTCCATGGGTACATCAAGCGCTTCTCCCGATAGTGCAACAAGCTGCCTAACATCGCCGATGCCGACATTATAGGAGCTTTCCTATCTGGGACCACCTACGAGTCCTTGGTTCACAAGCTAGGACATAAGGGCCCGTGAACCACCAAGGAACTCCTCGACATCACCACTAGCCATGCCTCGGGCAAGGAGGTGATCAGAGCAATCTTTGACCACCTCAAAGGCAAGGCGAAGCGGGACGAGGACGCCGATGAAGGCGCCTCCAACCGTCCCGTCAAAAAGAAGAACAAGTAGCGGTGTGAAGGCTCGCTCGTGGCGCCGCCGACCATAAGGGGGGTCGGAAGCCTACGGAGGGTACCCCGAACCACTTTGAAAAGCTGCTCGAGGGGCCATGCCCGAACCATGCCTACCCCGTCAAGCACCTGTACAAGGACTATGGCCTCATGAAGCGTTTCTTGTCTGAAAGCTCCAATAAGGGGGAGCACGGGAAGGACCCCGACCCGACCATGGACGACGCCGTGGGGAAGGATGATGGATTCCCGATGTTGGATGGCTGCCTCATGATCTTCGGAGGGTTGGTAGCCTATGACTCCAAGCACTGTCAGAAGCTCATACGCCGCGAGGTCTATACGGTCGAGCCGGTCGCGCCTAACTTCCTCCAATGGTCAAAGTCTGCCATAACCTTTGATCGGACCGACCACCCGGAGAGCGTTCCATAGCCGGGGAGATATCCGCTCGTGGTCGACCCGATCATCGGCACAAAGTGGCTCTCCAAGGTACTGATGGACGAAGGTAGCGGCCATAACATCATGTACGCGAAGATGCTCGATGCCATGGGTATCGACCGATCGCGCATCTGACTGACGAGAGTGCCTTTCCACGGCATCATGCCTAGAAAGCAGGTCGTGCCACTTGGGTAGATCGATATGCTCATCACCTTTGGGGATCTATCCAATTATAGGATGGAGACCCTCACCTTCATGGTGGTTGGGTTGCATGGAACCTACCATGCCGTCCTGGGACGTCCATGCTACGCGAAGTTCATGGCCATCCCCAACTACACCTACCTAAAGCTGAAGATGCCGGGCCCAGGTCGGGTCATCACCATTGGCACCTCATTTCAGCGCACCTACGAGTGCGAGGTCGAATGCTGCGATCACGCCGCGACAATTGTCACCTCCAAGGAGCTTGCGGCCATCAGGAAGGAGGTCGCCGAAGAAACACCGACCACCATCGGTCGGCTGGGTCTTTCGAGCCGGTAGAGGGAGCTAAGGAGGCCCTCATAGACCCTAGCGGCTCCAAAAGCAAAGTGGTGCCCATTGGCACTGCGCTTTCCTCCAAATAGGAAAGAGCGCTCGTCGACTTCCTTCGCACCAACAAAGACATCTTTGCGTGGAAACCCTCAGACATGTCGGGTATTCTTAGAGAAGTCACCAAGCATACCTTGAAGATCAAGCTAGGCTCCAAGCTGGTAAAGCAGCATCTGCGTCGCTTCGACAAAGGGAAACATAGAGCCATCAGCGAGGAGATCATAAAACTTTTGGCGGCTGGGTTCTTCAAGGAAGTGTACGACCCCAAGTGGTTAGCCAATCCCATTCTTGTACGAAAGAAGAGTGGGAAATGGAGAATGTGTGTTGACTACACGGGTCTCAACAAAGCGTGTCCCAAGGATCCATTTCCTTTGCCATGCATAGACCAAGTAGTCGACTCTACCTCAAGGTGTGAAACTCTTTGCTTCCTTGATGCGTACTACGGCTACCATCAAATCACGATGAAAGAGTCCGACCAGCTCGCGACATCTTTCATCACCCCCTTCGGATCATACTGCTACGTCACAATGCCGTTTGGTCTGAAGAACGCTAGGGCTACGTACCAGCATTGCATGCTCAAGTGTTTTAGAGATCTCATCGGGTGAACCATTGAGGCCTACATGGATGACATTGTTGTCAAGTCCAAACGGGCTCACCAAGTCATAGCCGACCTTGAGCAGACCTTCACAAAACTTCGAGCAAACGCCATTAAGCTCAACCCCGAGAAGTGTGTTTTTGGGGTGCCGAGGGGTTTCTCTCGTGCTGGGCGTTATCCACACTAACTCAAGCACAGTGATGGGCACTATCGACCCTGCTCACGACCACACACAAGCATACCCCTACATACAAATATATATACGCACATGAAATTTCACTGCTATAGAAAAAAATTGCGAGGCATTTTGAAAATGGCGTCAGAGGCGAGCGGGCATTTGAACCACCTCGGTTAATACATGATATTAACCAAGGCAGTCATTTTTTAACCGAGAGGGTTGTAAGGGACCGTGACGCCTAAGAGGCGGGGGGTGAATTAGGCAACTTAAAACTCTAACTCTAAACTATAGCCTCTAATTCCACCTAGTCAAAACCTATGCAAGAAAGTAATCTATATAGATGTGCAACTATGGTTTTCCTAGGTGTGTTGCTATCTCTACCGTAAAAGAGTTATGCAACCTAGGTTCTAATCCTATCAACTAAGCTAGGAAAGTAAAGCATCCAACCAAGGTAGCAATGTGAATGCAGAAGGTAAAGATGAGGTAGAGATGTAAACTCCCGTCGTCGACCCTGCGGTATTTTTACCGAGGTATCGAGAAAGCGCTCAAGCTTCCCCCTAGTCCTTGTTGGAGCCCCTCGCAAGGAATCCCTTGCAAGGGCCAAGCTCCCAGTCGGGTAACTCCGTGGATAGCCCTGGACCTTCTCCACATGAAAGTGGGTCTCCGGTGTGCCTTTCGACAAGCCTCTCCCGGACCGCTCCCCACCGTCTTGACTATCAAGCTTTCGGCCGAACCGCCGCGGGCCTTGTTCCCTTTGGTACACGGTGGCGGCCGCACCACAAACGTGGTTGGTGTGATCTCGCAAGACTACAAGCCCCTCCGATATACATCAATGGTGCGTGCAAGCACCGAGTGGTAAGAGGTGTGCAAACCTCACTAAACACTAGGTCTAAACCTAGAGCAAGCGCATAAGCGGTGTTCTAATCAACCTAAGCACTTCACAAAGCACCTACGCTAATCACTTAATGAATCACTAAGCACTATGCAAGTGGAGATCACTAAAATGGTGTATCAACACCCTTGATATGTTTCCTCAGCTCTCCACCTCTCAAATGGCCGGTTGGGGGCTCTATTTATAAGCCCCACCAAGAAAGTAGCCGTTGGGGGCAAAACCCAACTTTCTGCTACTGACCAGACACTGCTGTCGTCCTGACCGGACACATCCGGTCGTCCTGACCGTTGAGCGCGCGTGTTGATCGGACTTTGGGCTGCGCCCGGTCACACTCGATCGGACCCATCCGGTCGCGCTAGCGCCGCTTTGGAACCTCTCTGGACTCGATCGAACGCTGCACTTTGTGCGTCCGGCCATCTTGTGCCGCTGCATCCAGTCACGCTGTATTGTTGCCGTGACGATGAACAGTGAAGTTCATGCGCCCGGTCACTGCTTTGCTCCGCGTTCGGTCGCTGGTGCTGACGCCTGCTGTTGCCGAGCAGCTGATCAGACGCGTCCGGTCATCCCGAGGGCCACGTTCGGTCACCTCTGTGGTGCTCGTTTCTTCACGATCTTGTGTTCGGCTTGGTTCCTATCTTCGTGCTTGGATTTTACTTGATACCTTGGATCCTCTCTTGTGCTTCTAGGGTCTTGCTTCAGGTGTTGATGGTGGGATCATCATGTCGCCTTCGTCCAAGTCACGTCTTGCACCCTATTGAACTACATAACAAATACTTGTAAATTCATTAGTCCAAATTGGTTGTGTTGGTCATCAAACACCAAAATCCAAAGTAAATGGGTCTAGGGTCCATTTTCCTTACAACGGTCATAGTCAACCATGTCGCAAAATATATTTACCGAAGCGATTAAAAAATAACTGCCTCCTAAATTCAATTAACCGAGGCGGGCCTTATAAGAAGCCCTTGTGGGAAAATCAGGCCATTTTTTGTTAATATGGCCGAGGCCCAAGAGGCCCAGATGAGGCTAAAAGCATCTAGGCCCCTAGTTGGATTTCGGTGATTAATGATGATACAAGATTACTATGACTAACGTGTGTTTTGCAGAGGCAATTTGAGTTAGGTCATGGTAATGGAAATTAATTGGGCAATCATTTTTGTTATGCCCCTGACGATTGAAATCATTTTGGTTTTCAAAGAATGGACGACAAGGTTAAGGACGAACTAGTTCTAAGTGTCGTTTGGTGTTGGAAAGACACTTAGAGTAGTTTAGGACTTTGCTTTTCCTTTGGCCATACTATTAAGGGGAGTATGGACTAGTAGCTTGACCTAGGTGAGTTTAGTGGGTTAGGTGTGGTGCACACTTGTCAAACCTAGCAGTAGGTAGCTCACGAATAGCCCTAAGATCAATTGGAGTCAACTTCATTCACATAGGATTTTGAGTTGGAAGTGAATGGAGGGTCAAATGACTGACCGGACGCTAGAGGGTGAGTCTGGTCAGTTCATTTGATCAACTACAGTCGTATGGTACTGACCAGACGCTGAGTGGAGGAGCACCGGATGTTGGGGTGCCTACGTCCGGTCAACTCTAGAGAGGTTCTAGAGAGGCTTTTGCTTGATCGGATACGTCTGGTAGGTACTGATCGGGCGCTGGGGTGCCTACATCCGGTCGATTCCAGTAAGGTTCCAGAAAGGGTTTTTCTTGACTGGACGCGTTCGGTTGGTGCTGACCAGACGCTGGTCAGAGTCCCGTCAGAGCCCAATGGCTCTTTCTAACACAGTGGTGGGCACAACTGACCGGAGCGTCCGGTCACCCTGACTGGAGCGTCCGGCCAGCCCGCAGAGTGATGACTCAGCCTCCAAACGTTATGTTTTGAATGAGGGGGTATAAATACTTACTCCACTCGTCCAAGGGAGGTCTCGTGCCCATTTGTTCAGCTGAGAAACACCTTTGGAGTGCAAGGGAGAGCAAGAGCCTAGTGAGGTGATTGAGATTTGATAATCCAAGATTAAGGACCTCATTAGTGCATAGAGAGTAGCAAGTGTGCATCCACCCTTCTCATTAGGCTTGTATTGGTCAAGTGAGAGTTTGAGTTTGTTACGCTTGGTGATCGCCATCACCTAGACAGCTTGGTGGTGATTGGAAGCTTGGTGATCATCCGACAGAGCTTGTGGATGACCCAAGTCAAAGAATCAGCCCATAGAGAGTACTTGATCCTTGCGTTCATCAAGGGGGAGCTACACCCTTGTGTGGTGCTCCAACGAGGACTAGTGGGGAGTGCCGACTCTCCGATACCTCGGGAAAACATCGTCGTGTTCCTTTCCCTCTCTTTACTTTGAGCATTTACATTTGAGCAATTCATTTCACGTCTTTATATTCCTATAATTGCCATGCTAGAGTAGGATTGGAACCTAGGGTGCAAAACTTTTGTGCGGGAGAACAATAGAAACACATTCTAGGCACAAGGGGTGAAATGGGCTAAGTGTAGGGCTTAATTATTGCAAAAATTTAGAATTAGCCCAATTCACCCCCCTCTTGTACATCTTGATCCCTTCAATGGGTATCGGAGCCTTGTGCTCTCTAAATTAGGATTAACCACCTAGAGCAAGATGTCCCACGGAGATGGACCTCCTCCTATCTTTGAGGGAGATGATTTTCCTTATTGGAAAATTCACATGGAGGCATACCTAGAGGCTTTAGATGTTGGAGTTCTTAGAGCCACCTCGCAAGGCTTCCCAAAACCTAAGGATCCCGCCAACCTTCAAGGTAATGAGGTTAACTACGAGAAATGAAATGCAAAGGCTAGAAACACCTCTTTAGATGCCTTTACAAGGATGTTTTTAACCATGTGCAGAACCACAAAGACGCCCATGCACTATGGTCGGACATTTGTGCGCTCCATGAGGGAACCAAGAGTGAGCATGAGGAACGCTATCATCTTGTGATGAAAAAGCTTAATTCATTTGAGATGCTTCCTAGAGAAAGTGCTAATGAGATGCATTCACGCTTGAATGTTCTTATAGAGGAAGTTAATGGGCTTGGACTCCCACAAATGCAACCCTCTGATGTTGTGAGAAAGATCTTGAGTGTCCTTCCCATTGACAAATATGGGCATATTGTGACTGTGCTTCATCAAGGTGATCTTTCCACTGCTACTCCAACTCAAATATTGGGGAAGATCAATGCACATGAGATGTACATGCACATCACTCCACAAGATGGCTCTTCTTCCACCAAGAAGAAAAATTTGGCATTCAAGGCTAGCCAAGAGAAGAGGGGCAAAGCAAGAGTTGATCATGATTCCTCAAGTGATGATGAGATTGATGATGCAAGTCTTGCTCTCATGTTGAGAAGAACCACCAAGATGCTAAAGAAGCTAAACAAGAATGGTGTCAAGTTTGATGGCAAGAAGAAGAAATTCTTCACTAGTAGTAGAAGGAAGCCCGTCTCTGAAATGGACTACTATAATTATGGAGAACTTGGTCATCTAGCTCATCAATGCCCCAAACCCAAGAAAGAAAAGTATAAGAAGAAGTACAAGGGCAAGAAAGATAACTCAAGTGATGAAGATGATGATGAGAAGAAGAACAAGCCATACAAGAAGAAGGATGGCAAGAAGAAGAAATTTCACAAGAAGAAGAAGAAGAATGTCAAGGCATACATTGTTGGTGATTGGCTCACGGATATTGAATCATCAAGTCGCTCATCCAATGATGAAAGTGAGAATGACAAGGAGAAGGTGGCCGCTCTTGTGATTGATTCTTCACTATCTTCATCGACATCGCCGCCATCATCCTCTACACACTTATGCCTTATGTCCAAGGGTGAACTAAAGGTACAAAAGGATGATGATAGTAGTGGTGATGATAAGGCTAGCAATGATGAAAGTGGTAGTGATAGTGATGAAGAATTTGAATCACCTTCTTATGATGATCTTGTCAAGTTGCTAAACCAATACACTAAAATCATTAGAAAGACAAGAGCTAAAAATGAAAAGCTAGAATTTGAGAAGGACTCACTCTTAGTAAAGTATGACATAGCCAAAAAAGCTAGTGTTGAGCTTAGAGAAGAAAATAAAATTATGCCGTCCAAACTCAAGGAGCTCAAAACCTCTAAAAAGGAGCTTAGAGAAAAACATGATAAACTTGAGGGGATACATAATGAGCTCACCACTAGTTACAATTTGCTAAAAGAAGAGTACACCAATCTCAAGATTAATCATGACAATCTTGTTATTTCTCATGAGTTATTATCCAATGAGCCACATGATGCTACTAACAATGTTGTTAAGATTCATATAGCTACATCATGTGATGACTTGATTGTTGAGAGCATTGAGCAAGGTTCTAGTAGCAAAGGCAAGAAAGTGGTTGAGTCTGACAACTATGATGATTATGTCAAGCTCAAGAATGAAAATGAAAAGCTCAAGAAAGATCTTTGAAAGCTATCAACCAACAATACAATTGTGATAGAGAATCTTGACAAATATTATGATATGGCTCTTGAGAATGAGATGCTTAAAGAAGAGAACAAGAGACTCAAGATTGAGAAAGATCATGATGAACTTAGAGAAGAAAACAAGAAGCTCAAGCTGGAGAAAGAACACCTCAAGACCGGTTTAAGCAAGTTCACAAGAGGCCAATATCTCCAAAGTGAGCTACTCATGAACACGGTGATGAAGATGGATAGAAGTGGTATTGGGTACTTGGCAAATCAAGAGAAGAAAGCTCAAGCTCAACATCAACAACAATATAAGTCAAAGCCTAAGCCAAAGAGATGCTTTGAGTGTGGACAAGAAGGTCACTTTGCTCATGAGTGTCAAACTCCACCACCACAACCCTTGCCCAAGCATGCTAGACCCTTTGCCTTCAATGCTCACTACATGCTTAGAAAGGATTCTAGTGGAAAGATGAAAGTCATGTTCTTAGGTCCACCCAACAAGAATAGGCCTAAGCAAATTTGGGTTGCAAAGTCACTAGTTGAGAAAGTCAAGGGCCCTCATCAAGTTTGGGTCCCTAAACAACAAGCTTGATCTCTTGTGTGTAGGTGAACTACAAGACCGATGAAAATAATTGAGTTATTAATAGTGGTTGCACTCAACATATGACCGGTGATCCTCGTATGTTCACCTCACTAGATGAAGAAGTAGATGATCAAGAAAGGATTACATTTGGTGATAATTCAAAGGGCAAAGTTCAAGGACTGGGTAAAGTTGCAATATCAAATGATCATTCAATATCAAGTGTGCTATATGTTGCTTCATTTAGTTTCAACTTGCTATCCGTTGGTCAATTGTGTGATCTTGGCTTTCAATGTTTGTTTACCGAGAAGGAAGTGGTTGTGTCTAAGAAAGATGATGATCAAGTTATATTCAAAGGTTTTAGATACAACAACCTATATCTAGTGGATTTCACCTCCGAAGATGCAAACTTGAAGACATGCTTATTCACCAAAACATTACTTGGGTGGCTATGGCATAGAAGACTTGCATATGTTGGGATGAGTTCACTCAAGAAGCTAATGAAGAATGAATTGGTGAGAGGTTTGAAGGATGTGAAATTTGAGAAGGGCAAGCTTTGTAGTGCATGTCAAGCCAGCAAGCAAGTTGCAAACACTCATCCAACCAAAGCTTACATATCAACAATAAGAGTACTAGAGCTTCTCCACATGGATCTATTTGGACCTATAACTTACAAGAGTTTAGGAGGCAATCTCTATTGTGTTGTGATAGTTGATGACTACTCTAGATATACTTGGGTGTTCTTCCTTCATGACAAGACCGAAGTGGCCGCATGTTTTAAGAAGTTTGCCAAAAGGGCACAAAATGAATTTGAAGTGAGGTTCAAGAAGATAAGAAGTGACAATGGAAAAGAATTTGACAATACAAACATTGAAGCATATTGTGATGAAGTTGGGATCAAGCATGAGGTATCCACAACATACACTCCTCAACAAAATAGTGTAGTAGAGAGAAAGAATCGGACACTTATCACTCTTGCAAGAACAATGCTTGATGAGTACAATACACCCGAAGCTCTATGGGCGGAAGCTATCAACACCGCATGTTATGCATCCAACCACCTATTTCTTCAAAAGTTTCTTGGCAAGACCCCTTATGAGATGCTAAATGGGAAGAAGCTAGACGTCTCATTCTTCCTAGTGTTTGGTTGCAAATGCTACATCTACAAGAAGCGGCAACACCTAGGAAAGTTCCAAAGACGTTGTGATATTGGTTTTCTTATTGGTTACTCATCAAAGTCCAAAGTATATCGAGTATTTAATCATGCCACCGGCTTGGTTGAAGAAACATATGATGTGGAATTTGATGAATCTAACGGCTCCCAAGGAGCACATGAAAATCTTGATGATGTAGGTTATGAACCATTGAGGGAGGCCATGAAGAACATTCCAGTTGGAGACATCAAGCCCAAAGATGATGAAGATGATGTACAAGTGATTGATCCACCCTCTTCATCAAATGTGCCACAAGATGATGATAAAGATGGAAGAGTAGAAAATGAAGATACTCATGTCTCCTATGATCAAATGGTGGCACAAGCTCAAGATGTTGATGCTCCACAACCTCCCCCTCAAGTGGTTGATAGCAGAAATTCACCCCTACTACAAGCACATCCACAAGATCTCATCATAGGAAGTTTTTCAAAGGGTGTAATGACTCGCTCTCAAAAACTTGCTTCATTTATTGAACATCACTCATTTGTTTATTGCATTGAGCCTAAAAATGTAGAAGAAGCTCTTCAAGATCTGGATTGGATAAATGCCATGCATGAAGAGTTGAACAACTTCACCCGAAATGAAGTTTGGTCACTTGAAGAGCGACCACAAGATGCAAGAGTCATTGAAACAAAGTGGGTGTTCCGCAACAAACAAGATGATCAAGGCATCGTTGTGAGGAACAAGGCAAGGCTAGTTGCAAAGGGGTTCTCTCAAGTTGAAGGGTTGGATTTTGGAGAGACCTTTGCACTGGTTGCAAGACTTGAAGCCATTCGTATCCTTCTTGCATATGCATCTCACCATGAAATGAAATTATATCAAATGGATGTTAAAAGTGCATTTTTAAATGGTTTCATAAGTGAACAAGTCTATGTTGATCAACCTCCCGGGTTTGAAGACCCTAGATATCCTAATCATGTCTATAGCTTGTCCAAGGCGCTATATGGGCTTAAGCAAGCCCCAAGAGCTTGGTATGAGCGCCTTTGGGATTTCCTCACTGAGAAGAGATTCACCATTGGGAAGGTTGATACCACACTATTCACCAAGAAGCTTGATGGAGAGATCTTCATTTGTCAAGTATATGTTGATGATATCATATTTGGCTCATCAAATGAAGACTATTGCAAAGAGTTTGGTGAATTGATGTCAAAAGAGTTCGAGATGTCTATGATTGGAGAGCTTACATTCTTTCTTGGTTTTCAAGTCAAGCAAATGAGAGAGGGGATTTTCATCTCTCAAGAAAAATATACCAAGGATCTTCTCAAGAGGTTCAAAATGGATGAATGTAAGCCAATCAAGACACCAATGCCATCTAATGGACATCTCAACCTAGATGAGGGAGGTAAATCGGTTGATCAAACCCTCTACCATTCTATGATTGGTAATTTATTATATTTGACTGCATCTAGGCCCGACATCATGTTTAGTGTGTGTTTGTGTGCTAGATTTCAAGCTAATCCTAAGGAGGCTCACATGGTTGCCATTAAAAGAATCCTTAGGTACCTTAAGCACACACCAATCATTGGTCTTTGGTATCCCAAAGGAGCTAGATTCCAACTAGTTGGCTATTCCGATTCGGATTATGCCGATTGCAAAATTGATAGAAAAAGCACATCCAGTGGGTGCCATTTGTTTGGTAGATCACTAGGGTCTTGGACCTCCAAGAAGCAAAATAGTGTGGCATTGTCCACCACCGAGGCAGAGTACATTGCTGCGGGTGCTTGTTGTGCACAAATTCTTTACATGAAGCAAACTCTTCTAGACTATGGTGTAGCTCTAGAAAAGGTACCTCTTTTGTGTGATAATGAGAGTGCGGTAAAGCTTGCTAATAATCTGGTTCAACACTCTCGCACCAAGCACATAGATATCCGCCACCACTTTCTTAGAGATCATGTTGCTAAAAATGATATATCACTAGAAGGTGTAAGGACCGAGGATCAATTGGCGAATATCTTCACTAAACCACTAGATGAGGCTACATTTTGTCGGTTGAGGAATGAGCTCAATGTGCTTGATTTTAGTGACTTCACTAAAAAATGAGCTTGTGTTGTCCCTTGCATTGCATTGTAATATAAAACATGTTTAATTTTTAGTAATGCACTTCTTGTCTAACATGGTTAAGATAACCACCGAAAAGCGTGTGAAGAAGCTCAACCTTGGATCAAACTTGACAAGCAACTAGACTTACTTTCAAGTATAGCATTGCATGTGCATGTGTGTTGCTTTGTCGTTTCTTTTCTGTTATCTTTTGAGCACCCATTGTGTTTGCCCACACTTAGGAAGAGCATTTGATGCTTCTATTGATTCTAAACCCTATTGTCTGGCCACATGTTGCTCCTTGCCCCTTTATTGCATATTTTCTTAAAAAGAATTATAGCCTAAGACAAAATACTTTGAAAAATTTGAGGGTTTGAGAGAGGTCTCTCACATTAGTCCCAATTGGTGTTTACTTGTGTCTTATTGAAGTTGGGACTTCATTGGGAAAAGGCAGCATGAAGGAACTTTGAAAATTTGCTGAAAAAGGTGACCGGACGCTGCACCGGACTCTGCTTCCAGCGTCCAATCAGTTCACAGGAGGTGAATAGATGCGGCGCAGATGTGACCGGACGCTGAACAGTGTTCCTCCAACGTCTAGTGTGAAGGCGGCCCTGCGTACGGTCAAACAAAGAAGAAGGTGTCAGGATCGACCGAACTCTGTTGAGCATCCGATCATGAGGCACCAGATGCATCCGGTCACGACTTGAGGGGTTTTGGACCTCTCTGTTGTCGACCGGATTCTGGGTGGCAGCATCCGGTCGTTACCACCGGTGCATCCGGTCAGTTGAATCCAAATGGATCTAATACCCCTTTCCTTGTCTGTCACGGGGGGCACTACATATTCCATCCTTTCACATCGCGCTGCTCCTTCTCTTGCCCTAGCCGACGCACCAACTTCACACGTGCCTGTGCCTCCACCGCCATGTGTGCACTCACATCCACCACGCCGCCCAGCTGCTCTGCTCCGCTGTGCTCGTGCCCCACCATTGCGAAGCCAGCGCACCTGCACCGCTGTTGCGAAGCTAGCACACCCGTGCCGCAGCACCACTCCACGCGCCACCACTATCGCGTAGCCCATGCACCCGTGCTGCTCTGCTACATCATGTCTGCACCACCATCCACTGTGCCACCGCATCTCCTTGGCCGTCCAGCGCCTGTGGCTTCCCACCGCTATGTCTCCTCGGCCGCCGCACCGCTCCGCATCGCTAAACCCTAGCCCTAGGCATAACATTGCCAATCTTGTGTGGTGCCCCATGATCCTCTCCTTTGCTTGTTGGGCGTCGGATCATCGGATTTCATCAGGTAGCATGCCATCGATTTCAATTTCTCATCTACTGCAACTAGTCGATGCTCTTTGGTTGATTTTACAGTGGCAGTTTTACTTGGGGCCAAGCCCACGAGTACGGATTGAGGCCAAGCCTCACAAGTGTCAGTTGGTAGTTGTTTCTTATCAGTGGCAGTGATTCTCGTCAACTTTAGAGATGGCATGTTGCAAGAATGTCGGAGGTGGTCCCGGTGATGAGTATCCAAGGCCTCCACCTCGCCTAACTGCTCAGCAAAAGGGAAAGGCAAAAAAGACTACAAAGAAGAAGCGGAAGTTAGATGATGTTGAGGCAGAGAGGGCAGCAGCAATGGCAGCCATCGTAGAGTGTGCCAAGAGAGGTGGATCTGGTAGTGCCGTTCTCATAGGAGACCTGTTGTCACCGGCTCAGAGGGCCGCCGTTGAGAGGATTGAGACTAGTCTTGGCAGTCCACCTAGAAACGTCATGCTTGGAGGACGGCGTGTTTCTTTAGATGAGAGTCAGACTCAGGGGGAGACTGAGCAGCAGACATAGTCAGTAGAGCAGACAGAGGATGTTTAGTAGGGAGAGCAGGTAGAGGAGGTAGATCAGGCAGCACAACCATAGCTTTGATGCTCCAGTCGCACATGCACTCAAGTGTCACCAAGGCCTTAGACACAGAGGTGGGGTTCTTATCCACCTCCCAGACCACAGGGTTCGCCTCCCGTGGTTCACCTTGACCTGAGGGCAACCATAGCCAGACAGGTGCAGCAGCTATGGTTCATTCAGTTTGAGGATTGGTTTCCGCCGAGGCGGGATGAGCGTGTCAGAGCACTTCTACACTATACTACAGGAGGATTTGTATAATGCATATCTCAACAGTGGTGTTGCTTTTAGATCTCAGTGGGTCTGCTCCATAGAGTCTCTAGTTGCAGCTGCAGACGAGCAGATCCGTCCACACCTTTCTTATCTGCTAGGGTTGATAGATCTTCTTGGATGGACATGTCGCTATGTTCCATCATGGGTTCATGAGTTCTACTCCTCCCTGTGGATTGACCCGAGGCACAGGTTTATTCACTTTGCTTTCAAAGGCCGTGACTACAAACTCCAGAGCTCGAGTGTCCGAGAGATACTAAGGATTCTAGAGTTACCTATTCACCTTCATGAGGTATACTATGGATAGACAGAGCCTCCGAGACGCCCTCACGGTGGACTTGTACCACCTACAGATCTCGTCAGACCGTGCTTCACAGAGCCATTTGGCGAGGGGTCGATGTAACATCCCTGATGTTATAAAGTACTTAAGAAGGTGATCATGTCATCATTATGCATAATCATCAAGCATCAAGTCATTAATGCATTTCATGTTTAATTATAGCATGTAAATGTTGTAATTCCTCCATCATCCATAGGCGCTACTACTACCTGCCGAAATTGCCTGTCCGCTCGAATTCCGCCGCGGCCGAGCCGCCATGGTGCCATGCTCCACCTCGCCGTGGCCAGCCACCTCTGCTTTGCCTCTGCCTCAACCGGCTAGCCTTGCGAGTCATGGTGAGCTACTCCGTGACTTCCCTGACCTTAGCCGGATGGTCTTGTGCCATTGTGGCCGCTCCGCCGTGCGCAGTGCCGCCGCCCCGCTGTAGCCGCGCTGCTGCCAGTTGCTCTGCCGCATTCGTGCGTGGCCGTGCCACCATCGGTCGGTCCCGTTCAGGCCACCTCAATTCATGCATGCGGCTTGGGACGCCTTTGCCCCATGCATCACTGTCGCCTTCGCCGGCCACCCCGGGTTGATTTGGTCGCCGGTCAGCTCACCCCCGCCGTGTGCTCTGTTCTGTGAAGAGGGCGAGGGCGAGGAAACATAAATGAGAGAAAGATGAGGGTGCTAGGTGAGAAAACTGTGACTCTTATGAATAGTGCATGCGATCTTGGGGTTATTTTCTCTAAAGCACAGGGTACTTTTCGCAAAACTGCCAGGCCGCGCTGGGCCGGCCTGTTGCTTCGCTGGGGCGAGTTGGGCCGAATAGGACCCGAGGCCTGTTTCCTTTTTATTTGTGTTTTGTTAATTTAATAAATGTACTGATTTTGTTTATTTTGTGTAGAATTAAATAGAGCTCCAAAATTATAAAAAAATTTGTGTGACCTCTCTGAGATGTAAATTATGTAGGAAAAATATGAAACCATGAAAATCAATAGTTTTTGGATGCTTAAAAATTAGCTCTCTTAATTAATAAATGCTTGTTGTGTGATTTTTATAGGCCAAAATAAATATCCAGTGACCATGAAACTTGTATTGTATATGTTTATTGTTAAAGCCTGCCTCCACAAAAAGTTTGGGATTAATTTGATGATGTTTAATTATACTCTTATTTATATGCCTTAATTATTAGTTAATAATTGTCAAAATGATAAACATAAATCATGAGATGTCCTGATTGGTTTTTGGAGTTGATTATAGATCATGAAACACCCCACCCCTGCTATGTCATGGCCAAGTGATTACCTTCTTGATATGCTTATGTTCACTCTTTAGTTAATAATTCTAAATGACTTAATTAAGAATTTCATTAGTAAATGCATGTTAATAAACTTGATTGCTTCTTAGATGCAACCTCTTGGGTAAAAAGTAAAAGTTATACATTTCCTTGTATATTGTTTATACATGTCTTTTCATGATGAGGCTTTAGTTGGTAAGCATGTATGATAAGTGAACCTTTAACTTGTTAGAAGAACGACTAAAAATGCTTTATGATAATTACTTGTAGCTGTACCGCGAAGGAAAGTTGTATTCAAGTCATTAATTTTTGCATCCATCGTCAAGCATCATGTTTTATATCTCGCATCATGTTAAACATGGCATTGTTACTACGTGTAGTGAACGAAGGTGAACACGTGGTAGTTAATCAAGTGGTTGAGGAGGTTAATCCGTCGGTTGAGGTCGGCATTGATATTTGTGGAACGACTCCGGATCCTAACTTTTTCGTCAACGAAGGCAAGCCTCGGATGCATTTAAGCCCTACCTTGTGTTTTACAAATTGATTTCGCTTTTGCTTTCATATACTGCATCAAGTGATTAGGAGTTAAGTGAAAACCTAATTGATGCATTACCAACCTTGTTTTCCTTATCTACCTTGTTAACCGTTTTAATTCATATATGGCTAGCTATGCTTAGTCATGCTTAGATAAATAAAGGTCGGGTGATTACCTGTCACCTGTGAGATTAAATGGTTTCATGGAGACAATTGGTTACTTATGTTATCATGAAATATGAGCATGTGGAGTAATAAATCTAGATCGGGCGGACTCGGTGTAGGAGAGCCACTAGACCTGGTAATGTCTTGTGAGCAGGTTCTTTCCGCCTGTGTCGATTAAGGCCTGTACCGTTGTTGAATTGCATGAGGTGAGAATTTGTAGTACTAACCGCATACTCCGATAAGCCTTAACTTGGTGATTCTATTATGAGAATGGCTACTCGCGCACTGGGAGTTGAGAGATGGCGGGAATAGTGTGTACCCACGTGGCAATGGGCTGGATTGGTGGAGTACTATATTCTCGGGTGGTGCGGACCCGTTCTTGTTTTAGAGGATCCGAGGGTAGGTTGATATATGTAAGTCGGGGACATGCATATGTCGTGTGGTCTGGAATCCCCAGCTGGGTTTAATCGGTTCGAATCGTCGTTGCTCCTCGGTTATGGAGACTCAACTCACTGTTCATCATCGTAGTTATTAATAACTGGAATTTGATTAAGGTTTGAGAAAGTGTTGGTTATGAAGTTTCATGATCTCAATACGGATCATGTCAGCTTTGTATATGATCTTATGAAGTTAATGTTGATATAAAGAATTTTGATAAAGAGCTTTTACGCAAAAGAACTTTGATTATTGCTAAAGCCATACCTTGAATCCCTGAGCCTGTATTCCTGAGTTCTATCAATTTTTATTTCAGTTAAGTCTTGTTGAGTACTTTTGTACTCAGGGTTCGTTGACCCTTGTTGCAGGTGAGCCTCATGAGCAGGTCTGTTTTGGGCCGTGCTGCATGACTGTTGTTCCATGCGATGATGATAAGTAAATGTGTGGCCCTTGGGCAGGGCAGCTTAAATTGTGTGTTTTGTAATATATTATAATGCCACTCCACTACTTTGGTTTGTATTATTAATCAAACTTAGTTTGTAAGGTTTGAAATAAATGTTTTGTAAACTAAGTTAATGTAAGACTTCCGCTATATTACTCTGATGTATCTAATTGAATAAACTATTGTAATACTGCAATGACTCTATAATGTGATCCTGCTCGGAAATCGTGGATGATTCGGGGTTCCCCGAGGACACCCGACAGTCTTCTTAAGTTATCGGGAACATATGCATAGATGTCAAAGGTCGTTGGGCAGTGACAGATGCATGTGGGCCCTATAATTTAGGAGGTTCTGCCACAGTCGAGCAGGACACCACGTGACCTTACACCTACAGCTCGGCTCCTTGATGCTATTATGAGGGGGACTCTGCTTCTAAGGATGGGCTACCACGAGGGCCTGACTCGTATTCAGCTATGGCTAGTGCATTCTCTGGTGTCTCAGATAGTCTTTGATATTTGGGATGTGATGCTTTCAGAGATAGAGGACACACTAGCAGAGGGCTTCAGAGGTCACCGTCAGCTGCCTTATGCTCATTGGATCACTTTTCTACTCCGAAAGGCAGTTACACACAAGTCCCCAGAGACTATGGTAGAGTATACAGGTGCTACCACTGAGTTTCCACTGTATGATATGAGCCAAATGCTATGTCATAGTCATGCGAGGACACCTCACCAGCCGAGTCATCGCCCAGAGGTACCAGAGATAGTAGCCTAGCAGGATGAGATCATCAGGGGCATTGCAGCGACAAAGGAGGAGGAGCTTGATGCTCAGTAGGAGGATGAGGTCAAGAGCGACCCAAGTGACAGCTCAGATGATGACTATCAGCCAATTCCATAGATGGCTCCTCGACCACACGACAGAGAGCCCAGTGGCTCTAGCTCTGCTCCACCATAGCCACCGCAGACAAACCCGGCACTCCTACCTGTACTTGAGCGGATGAGGCAGGACTAGGCATGTTAGGCACAGGACACCGCCGCTGCACTTGCTCAGGTTCAGGCACGACAAGATGAGTTTCAGAGGCAGCAGCAGGCCATGCAGCAGCAGCAGCTAATGATTTAGCAGCAGTTACTCGGCTTCATGCAGCATGTATCCACTGCTATTGGGGTTGCTCCTTAGCAGTCTACACCTCAGATTGGCTAGCCTGCCATCACCACTCCAGTGACTCCAGCTCTATAGCCTAGTGGGCTTTAGAGTCAGGGACAACAAGCTACTCAGTTTGCTTCACCTACAGAGTGGGTGTCCCAGTGGTTTGCTTCACCAGTGACTGCTTAGGGTCCTCACTTTACTCCTATTGTTATGGGCTTCACTTCGAGTCAGAGTTGTTCAGTGTTGGTGACAGACACCCTAGTCTCCAGGAGTCTCGGCGCTACCTTCAGTGAGCTTACAGGGCAACCTACACCTCCAGAGTCCCGAGTCCCTATCCCTACCATAGCTGCTCTAGTTACTGGGACTACTGAGACAATTCCGTCATCTGTTGCATCGTCCGAGCCACCTTAGACAGTCACTCCTACACCTGAGGCTTCAACGACAGCGACAACGGCAGTTGTGGCTCCACTTCCTACAGTGACACCCTCAAAGTCACAGGCCACGCCAGTTACTGAGCAGACCTAGACCGCTTCACTTTCACTTCTAGCTATAGAGGGTCAGACCACTCAGAGTTCAGGGTCAGAGGATGATGCAACTCAGTTCCAGATATCTCATCGCACCTCAGCGCCCGACTCGACTGCTCCTATCCCGCCGTCCGACCCTTAGGTTTTGGTGCTTGACGCCAAAGGGGGAGAGGGAGCGAGTATGTTAGATCTAGGGGGAGCGTGTGAGATAGTCTCAATTCGATTCTTTTGGTCTTTTATGTGTGATACTTCATGCATTCACATTTACTTTCATGCATTATATTATATACATGTGATAGTGAGACTTATGTGACATGTGTGCTCTCTACATTTATATATATATATGTCATGTCACTTGGTTATGCTCATTTGTTTTGCTTCCGCGTTTTACTCCGATTCAAATGAGCTTTACTTCGTGTACTCATGCTTATTTTATATCTTTTGAGTACACCATGTTGTCTTGGATCATATAAGCATGCCTAACCCCTTTGTTCTTATTGTCAAAAGCTTATATGAACCAAGGATGTTGAAAACCTCACTCATCTCTTTTACATACTCGAGGTTGTGTTGTCATCAATCACCAAAAAGAGGGAGATTGAAAGCATCTAGGCCCCTTGTTGGGTTTCGGTGATTAATGATGACACGAGATTACAATGACTAACAAGTGTTTTGCAGAGGCAATTTGAGTTAGGTCATGGTAATGGAAATTGATTGGGAAATCATGGTTGTCATGCCCCTGATGATTGAAATCGTTTCGGTTTTCAAAGGATGGACGACAAGGTTAAGGATGGACTAGTTCTAAGTGTCGTTTGGTGTTGGAGAGACACTTAGAGTAGTTTTGGACTTTGTTTTTCCTTTGGCCATACTATTTAGGGGGGTATGTACTAGTAGCTTGACCTAGGTGAGTCTAGTGGGTTAGATGTGGTGCACACTTGTCAAACCTAGCGCTAGGTAGCTTAGGAATACCCCTAAGATCAATTGGAGTCAACTTCATTCACATAGGATTTCGAGTTGGATGTGAATGGAGGGTCAAATGATAGATCGGACGCTGGTCTGGTTGTGATCGGACGCTGGAGGGTGAGTCAGGTCAGTTTATTTGATCAACTACAGTCGATTAAATCTGGTACTTGATCGGAATGACGAGTGGAGGAGCACCGGACGCTGGGGTGCCTGCGTCCGGTCAACTCCAGAGAGGTTCCAGAGAGGCTTTTGCTTGACTGGATGCGTCCAGTAGGTACTGACCGGACGCTGGGGTGCCTGCGTCCGGTCGACTCCAGTAAGGTTTTAGAAAGGGTTTTTCTTGATCGGACACGTCCGGTTGGTGCTGACCAGACGCTGGGCAGAGTCCGGTCAGAGCCCATCGGTTCTTTCTGACACAATGGCGGGCACAACTGACTGGAGCGTCCGGTCACCCTGACCGAAGCATCTAGTCAGCTCGCAGAGTGACGACTCAGCCTCCAAATGTTATGTTTTGAATGAGGGGTATAAATACTTACTCCACTTATCCAATGGAGGTCTCTTGCCCATTTGTTCAGCTGAGAAACACCTTTGGAGTGCAAGGGAGAGTAAGATCCTAGTGAGGTGATTGAGATTTGATAATCCAAGATTAAGGATCTCATTAGTGCTTAGAGAGTAGCAAGTGTGCATCCACCCTTCTCATTAGGCTTGTCTTGGTTAAGTGAGAGTTTGTGCTTGTTACTCTTGGTGATCGCCATCACCTAGATGGCTTGGTGGTGATTGGAAGCTTGGTTATCATCTGGCGGAGCTTGTGGATGACCCAAGTCATGTTGTGAGCCGTTTTGGGCGATTCACCATGACGGAGTGTTAAAGAATGAGCCCGTAGAGATCACTTGATCCTTGCGCGGATCAAGGGGGAGCTACACCCTTCCGCGGGTGCTCCAACGAGGACTAGTGGGGAGTGGCGACTCTCTGATACCTCGGGGAAACATCGCCGTGTTCCTTTCCCTCTCTTTACTTTGAGCATTTACATTTGAGCAATTCATTTCACGTCTTTACATTCCTAGAATTGCCATGCTAGAGTAGGATTGGAACCTAGGGTGCAAAACTTTTGTGCGGGAGAACAATAGAAACACATACTAGGCACAAGGGGTGAAATAGGCTAAGTGTAGGGCTTAATTATTGCAAAAATTTAGAATTAGCCCAATTCACCTCCCCTCTTGGGTATCTTGATCCTTTCAGAGGCCCGATAGGCGCGACCAAGTATAAAATCGTGACTTAGGGTTTCCATCCCTCACCTATCCCACACCGGCTCCCTTTCCTCTCCCTCTCGAGCGAGCGGTGCCCTCGCTCCCTCTGTCTCCCTCCCTCCCGAGCAGCGCGGGCCATGCCTCCCTCCTTCCCTCCCTGGCCACCTCCTCCCTACCTCTCTATCTCCTCCTCGAAACTCCCTCTCCTCCCGGGAGGCGGACTGGTGCCACGATCCAGTGGCTGGGTGGCGAGATCCCGTGGCGGCGACGATGACCGCTCTCTTCTTCGACGGGATCCAGGCCGGCCACGCTCTTCCTTGACGACGGCATGGCGAATCCAGTTGGCACGGGATCTAGATGGCGGATCCAAAGGGATCCCCCGACGGCAGATCCTCCACACGGCATCATGGCGAGATCCGTAAAGGCGTGGGGCAGATCGAGGCTCCCGGTGGTGGCGTGCGAGGGGTTGAGACGCGAGGCCCAGATCTAGGCCCGGTTAAGGCTGGGCTGCGGCCTTTTTTGTTTTTTTTTGTTTTTTATTTGATTAACCGAGGCGGGCATCCTAACCGCCTCGGTAAAGATTTGATTTACCGTGACCTTTAGTCCAAGGCTGTTGTGATGCCCGCCTCGGTAAATTCATTTTTGCTCGCCTCGGAAATGTTTTTAGTAGTAGTGTTTGGATAGCCTGTCATATATCAATCATCAGTAGTGGCCGGCCTAGGAAGAAGGAACAAGGCATAGAAGCCCTCGATCATAGTGAAACAACCCATCAGCCACACGGCAGCCCCAAGGGGTGGCGGCATCAGCACGGAGACCCTCCACGAGAACATGGCCGTCAGCAGTGTTGAAGTTCACTTCCATGGTGGCCTCAAGCACGGTGTTTGGGCGCTATCCACGCAGCTCACGACGATGTTTGCTTCCATGGTGGGCCCCAAGCACGCTGTCTGGGCGCTATTCACCCTACTCACAATGATGTTCGCTTCCACCATGGCCGCAAGCACGGTGTCCATAGGTGGTGAAAAAAGACCCGGCAGAACTAACCAATAGAGTAGTGGAGACACGGACTAATAATAATAACATCATCAAAATCCCCTCCCCACCAGGAAAAGAATCTAAGAAACAAGGAAAAGAATAAAGAGACAAGGTTTTTTCTCTCGATGAAGCTGATGTTTTGCCGGTCTGCGGCGGTGTGCACAGCTGCGGAAGCCGAATGGCCCGTCGATAGATAGATAGCCCCTCTCTTCTTTCCGTGTCCTCGTTTGACCTTCCCAAAGTCACGACACAGCCTAGGAGGTTGCAGAAACCTTGGCGGCCTATTGGCACTCCTTTTATAGAGGTTTCGTGTGGGGCCCACAATGGAATCTGTCATCCAAAGGAATAAAATGGAATGTGTGGCCTTGCTCAACTTGCAGTTGCTGGCCTTGATCTTGATGGGACTACCGACGTCCATGAGCCTATCCACGACGACGTCGCAGCGCACCCTGGACGTCCGCTAATTAATCCGCGCCTTTTTTTAATGGAAATCCACGCCTTTTTATCGTGCTATTGTTTGCAAAACCTCTGGGTCCTTGTGCACGTGGCCTTGCTCAATATATCATGCTCGTGCTCTGGGCTCACTCGTCGTTGGCCCATTTTTGTTGTTTTTCCATGTGGGGCGCATATTGGAGCACCGGGTCAAAGCAGGATGTATGGATATATACCGGTGCTCCAAAGGCGGCTGGCTGGGGTTTTAGATGAACGGACACTAACTCGATCGCCATAAACTGCCGTCTATGATTTGATTCCAAAACAAGCGTTTGATAATACAGCAGGTCCAACTTGAAAGAAAGTTGAGCAACCGGGGTGTGGTAATAAGAGAATATATCGGACGAAACAAAAAAAAGCCTCACGCATAGCTTGAAATGAACAAACTCAATAGAATTGGATGCAACAGACGTTCGCCAAATAGGATGGAGAAATTGTGCAGCACTCTAAAGAATCAAATACGATGGAATGAACCCCAGCAGCAAAAATTCTATCGTACCTTTTGACCAGATGGAGCTGATGATACGAAATGGATGGTTCAATCATTCTGAGGCACCAACCGTCGTCTCTGATTCTGCCAGGAGAGGGGAGAGGCGCTAGATAAATAAAAGCGGGCACGGCCTCCTGCATCACCCCTGTCGGCGACGGGAAGTCTGGCCCCGTACACGTGTAGAGCCCTAATCAATTCGCGCGGCGACCTTGACAGCCATTTTTGACGTGTGGATTCCCTTGAATGGATTCCCTTGGAATTCTTTCCTTGCGGCACAGCCTGCACTTAGGCCGAATGGAATTGAAATGGTACACTGATTTCCATTGAAATGGTACACTGATTTCCTTGGAATGCCATTGCGGGCTTGTGGCAAACCTCGGCGGTCGGCAGCCCATCCTTAGGAGAGACGTGCCCACCCTTGGCCTTGGGGAGGACGTGCCTCAACTGACCTTCTGATGTGGCATCCAAAATGAAACATTCCCAGGAATCACTCTCAAAGAGCCGCTGCTTCTGCTGCAGACTGCGGTTGTGCTGCACTCTGCTTTTACTGTACTAGATAACAAGCAGCTACATTGTTGTTCAGTGTAGCCGATCAGGTGGCGCCTTCAACCAAACAGGGAGGGGCTTGAAGGACTAACAGTTAACGACCCTAGCTAAGATGCCAGAGTATAGTTGTGGTAAACTTCTCCGACACTGACATAATAACAAAACTACCAAAATAAATGGACTGTCAGATTAGATGTACGATACTCCCCGCAATGTACAGAGCTTATAGTCATATTAGATGATGGACCAGAGCCTGATATGCCTAGTGCAGCAATACCACAAAACAGGCAAATTTATGCCTCCCACTGGGAAGCTTTGCACTACACATGAGCACTCACAAGTTCATCGTCATGCTCAAATATTGCTCGTGCGTCTGGGGAGAGAAGCATATGCATGATGCGAGCACACTGGCCCACTGGGTAACTCAATTTCACCACAAGGCTAGAAATAGGTACCACATGACTATTGATGCACACATGACATGAACACACAGTAAACTCACAACTCACAAAGAACTAACAAATTTATCAGTGGAATAAACCAGGCAGCAAACAAACAACTCAAAGATCACTAAACTATGTCCTGATCATGGTCATATTATCCTCTATTTCTAAAAAGTACCACAACTTCGCATCCCACCTCTCCTATCAACTCCACCATGCTGCCTCTCTCTCTAATAACCACCATTCACGTGGCATATGAATGCGTAACAATAATACAGTATATGTTAGGTACAATACTAAAAGCAACTTAGGGGTGTGAAAGCTCTAGTTTGGTTTTGGTGAATTGATGAAACCTTAAGTGTTAACCTAGTTTATCAAAGTGATTATGAGATAGGTGGCACATTCCAAGTGGTGAAACAAATGAAGATCATAGCATGATGATGGTGATGCCATGATGATGATCACATGCTTGGACTTGGAATAGAAGAAAGAAAAACAAAAAGCTCAAGGCAAAGGTGAAATTGATATGAGCTTTTCGGTTTAGTGATCGAGACACTTAGAGAGTGTGATCACATTTAGGATCGATAGCCGTACTATTAAGAGGGGTGAAACTCGTATTGAAATGCGGTTATCAAAGTGCCACTAGATGCTCTAACTCATTGCATTTGCATTTAGGATCTAGTGGAGTGCTAACACCCTTGAAAATATTTATGAAAATACGCTAACACACATGCACAAAGGTGATACATATTGTGTTCAACACTTGGGAGCAAGGGTTTGAAACTTCACCAGCGGAGTGTCCGCCCGTAGAGTGCGAACAGTCCGACGGTGCCACTGGCGCCCTGTACAAAAAAGACAGGTTTTCACAGAGTGCACCGGATGCTGCCCTCAACTGGACCAGAGCGTCCGGTCAGTGGAAGCAGTGAAGACACTGGCATCGATCTTTGACCGGACGCTGGGTCACTTCATGATCGGACGCTGACGGGGTGCGTCCGGTCCTGTTGACATGGCAGCGCACAGAGAAGAGGGTGACTGACTGGACGATGGGTGAGTCCGGTCAGGGGTAACCGGATGATGTAGACAAGGCCCGATCTTCCGATAGGTACGATAGCGTCGATTGGTGGAGACTTGATGTTCACGATCTAGGCTTCAAACCAAGACTGATTCGGACCCTCGCAACCATTACACCACTGCTCTGTTGGTTATCAACTACTCGAACGCGATTGACCTCGCCGAGAAGGCTTTCCTGCAAGCGAATCGAGAACACAAGCAAGAACAAGATGAACGCAATCTGAAATTGCAAATAAATATGAGGCTTATGATAACGAGAAGGAGTTCAAGTCTTTATTCGAAAGGACTAATCGCCACAGGCGAACAAGATCAAGAACTGGGGCCCTGGTTCACAGCAAGCGGCCTTGGCGGCACAATTGCAGCAAAACGACTTCTGTTTCACGAGGAAATCAAGAACTAAACAAAACCCAAACCCTAAGGAGAGCGATGGCTGCTAATTATAGAGTCTTGGGCATCACCCCCCTGGACGCGCCCCCTAATGGACCCAAACACGATACATGGTCCAACGGACCAAAAGATGGTGTTGCAGCACCCTGGCAGATTCTGGACGCTGACTTGTTTCGACAATTCCTGTTGATTCTGAAGGGATTTTGATGTGAGACCAGTTGCATTGGCTTTCTTATCTAATTAGCTTTCCATCCTATGTGGATCGTCAAAAATGGAGCCCGGATACGCCCGTGTGACCAGTTTTTTGATAGACTGGTCCTAGAACCCAAGATGGGCTCGAACTTGATTTGGGCCTCCACCTTAGTGACTCGAACCAGATGAGCTTCGGGCCTCCTTATCGATGAGGACACCCTCGCTGATCTCCTCGTCCTCTATCTCCAAGCATGGCCGTATGCATGGAGCTCATGTCCCTATCACCGGACGCGTCCGATCATGAAAAATTGTCTCTGGATGCTTGCTGGAAGTGACCAGACGCTGGGGTCCTGCATCCGGTTGTTATCAACCGGATGCGTCTGGTCACAAATGGAACCTTACTGAAAACGATCGGACACTGAGGTCCTACATCCAGTCACTTCGAAGCAGCGTGTCCGGTCACAACTTAAATGTACTGATGACCGTTGAGATCGGGCGATCAGCGTTTGAAGCAGGGGCCACATGGCGTGCATCGCATGACCGAACGCTAGGGTCCTGCGTCCAGTCACCCTGACTTTTCAGAGAACAGAGATCCAACAACTCTATTTCGCGGGGGCTTCTATTTAAGTCCCATGGCCGGCTCAAGCTCATTCTCTTGGGCATTTGCATTGATATAGCAACCTTGTGAGCTTAGCCAAAGCCCTCCCACTCATCTCCATCATTGATTCATCATCTTTGTGAGATTAGGAGAAAATCTAAGTGCATTGCTTGAGTGATTGCAGCTAGAGGCACTTGGTGTTTGTGTTTCGTTGTGGGATTCGCTTGTTGCTCTTGGTGGTTGTCACCACCAAGACGGCTTGGAGCAGTGGAGGAGGATTGGCATGAGTTGGTGATTGTTCGTGGCCATCTCCGGTGATTGCGAGGAGACTTGTACCTTCCCCGGTGGAGTGCCGAAAGGTAACCCTAGTGGATTGCTCGTGTCATTGAGTTATGTCACTTGTGGGTAGGTTCTTACGGTATCCAATTGTGTGGACGAGGTTCGTGCAACACCTCTTAGCTGCTGAACCACCAAGTGTTGGTCGACACAACGGGGACGTAGCGTGTTGGCAAGCACGTGAACCTCGGGAGAAAATTGGTTGTCTCTTGTCCTTTGGTATTCTCCCTATGATTGATTAAGTATTCATCTTATGATTGGTTCACTCCTCTACGCGGCAATATAATCACCTCACTTACTCATTTACATTCCCGCAAACTAGCTATAGCAAGCTCTTTAGTGTAGCTAGAATTGAGAGCTTGCTTTGTAGATTAAGTTCATCTAGTGGAGCTCTTTAGTGTAGCAGTTGTGAGAGCTCTTAGTGAGTAGTGACCTAGTAGATTGTGTGCCTAGTGATCATAACAACTAGAATTGTTGGATATGTGGCTTGCTACCCTTGTAGAGCTAGAGCAAGTTTGCTTTTCGTTATTTGTCATACTAATCAAATTGCTCTAGTTGGTTTGTAGATTTTTGAATAGGCTATTCACCCCCCCCTCTAGCCATATTAGGACCTTTCAGAGTGTTTGGTTCTACCCGGCCTGTCAGAGTTTGAATCCCCTCGGGGGTGGATTTGTTGGCCGAAGGAGGCGCAGTTTATCTGCACGTTGAAAAAATTCCCTCATCTGTCCCATGCCAAAGCACGGGTCTAAGGCCAGCTCATTCTCACAAGAGCTGCGGTGCCGATGTGTATGGGTGGGGCAGAGGTTCGGGGATTTTCTCGACCTGCGTGAGAAGGTCTTCTTCTTATGCACAATGTCCGGGGCTGTCAAACAGCCCGCGGGTCAAGTTTTTTTATAGTCCCTATCAGATCGAATGTTTGATACTAATTAAGAGTATTAAACATTGACTAATTATATAAATAAATACTAATTCTATTAAGCCTAATTAATTCTTGAAAAAATCTAAGCCGTCCTTGAGGCAACAGCCACATATTGAACTTAAATAGCACACCATCGATTGACTCGCCGTCCTTGAATTTTGAAGCGAGAAACAACATATAAAAGTTGATGTGGTATAGTATGAGAGTTCCCATGATAAGGAATTGCATCCCAAGGTCCTCAACGTTCTGTCCTGCCTTCGGGGCAGAGGCGTTCGACAGTAACCATGACAAGACAGAAGTACAGAACACAAGCAGCTTATCCGCAATAGAGTGCATGGAACCTAGTAAACCCTGTTTGAAACAACGAAGTGAGATGAACATGCATTTACATATTCATGATTCAAGTGTTTGTATGTTCACTTTAGGTATGTACAAATTGAGGAACAAGCCAACAAAAGGTCTAGTGAATTCCACAAAGATTTGCATGAACATCAATTGCTAGGATATCTTACATCTGACCATGTTTTGATGGTTTCGGTATGTTTTTTCTTTTTCTTGTTCTTTTTGGCACAAGAGTGTTCCACTTTTCATTGCAACAAAAAAATAGTTTAGCTGTACCCTTGAATGCTAGGCAAAGGGGAAAGAAGTTAGGGTAAATTAAAATTACCTTCATCCTGTTCACAGCATCTCTGTTTGCTGGAGTATCGATCAGCTGATTGGAGGCATGAACAAGTTGATGTCATCACCATACATAAAATGAAAAGTAGAAAAAACGTAGAGGTTGGGAGACAAAACCACAAAAGTTTCTCACCACAGGTGGCGTACTAGGGCCCTGGCTAGTGTATGCGATTCTCCTTTGTTGTCAGGCGATTATCGAGGAGAACATGATGGCTCACCGCTCACTATTGTTTTCAAGATGGGAATGCTATATTGTTGTCAAAAGAAGCATAAGCTTATCGATGTGATCATTCTTGCTGTCATTGGAATGGATTCGCTCAGCTCCCACTTGATTATTAGCCCCCTGTGCAGTGACAAAAGGGCAACAAGCAATAAAAACCTAGTAATAAGAAGGCTAAAAGTGGCAAAAGGGTCTCAGAAAAGAATTTTTGTTGGTTTTTTTCTTTTTTTTAGGAGAGCAACAGAGTTTGTGTTGACAAATTGGCCTATGCTAATTTTTTTAATCGAAATCAAACCATACAAGCATAACCGCAACTCCAAAGACACGGGCAAGGGCACAGAACGCAACGAAGCTATCCATCCAGCATCAAATGGATCACCGGGAGGATTGCTGTCGCTTTCAAAATTCCAATCAACAAAGGGAAATGCTAGCGCACGAACGTCCGATGGGGATGAATTCCATCGGACGCCAGTGCCTGCCCCAATGCCAGATCTGCCCCCATCCGCGCACCCCGCCCCCATCCCCATCTTTTCGCCCGCCCCTGCAGGCACACCCCCGCCCTGTCGTGCCCCCGACCGCTGGCCCCAGCACACCGCACGCCACGTCCGTCGGCCACCGGCTCACCGCGCCCCATTCCTCGGCGTCCCTGACTCTCTGAACAGTAGGAAACACGTGCAACATGAAACACTTGAATGCAACATACGTCTGAAACAGATGAAACATCTGGAATACACACTAGTGTGAAAACATATTCAACATCCAGATAGAATATTTGCAACTTGTAACATGAAAACACTTGCTGCACCTAACAGAAGACTGAAATAGATGAAATATTTTGGAACATACTGTTGCAACATATGTGTGAAAACATATGCAACATCCAGATCAAAACGCTTGCAACATATGTATAGAAACAAATGAAACTGTTTGAACAAACACTTACAACATGCCTCTAAAGCACTTACAACATGTGCAACATCCATTGATCTACTTTCGCAACATCCATATAAAATAATTGCAACATGCCTTTGAAACATCTGAAACAATTGAAACATACATTTACAATATAGGGGGGGAGAGGCCTGGGCCGGTCGATTCTGGCCGATGGGGTGGGAGCCGGCGGCGAGCGGCTGCACACGAGCACCACCCAGCACCAGCACTAGCGGCGCGCACGAGCACCACGACCACCAGCGCCACCGACACCGGGCTTGGCTCGGCAGCGACGGTGGGGGATGGGGGTGGGAAGCGCCATGGCTACCGGGGTGGGGGGAGCTCGGTTGCTGGGGTTAGAGAGGGCGCCGCGCCGAGGTGGGGGTGAGCCACCCACTCACTTGCAACACCGCCACGCACTACAGGAAGACCGAGCATCAGTGATAAAATGTGGTGGCGAAATCTTAATTTGTCACTGATTCCCATGTTATTAGTGGCCAAACTAATTTTCATCACTATTGCGTCGATTATTAGTGGCAAACTACTATATCGCCACAGGATGCACCTTCAGTGGCGAATTTAGTGATGAAACATTAATTTGTCACTAATAAATAGGTTAATTGTGACTAAATATTTATTTCCTCACAGTTTTGCCATCTACCGGTGACAAAATATTATATCACCACACGGTTCAAGGTCAGTGAGAAAATGTTGTGGCAAAATTGTATTTTGCCACTATTTACCATCTTAATTGTGACTAAAAAATTTCCCCCCACTATTAGTACATTAATATGTGACAAAATTTTGCTTCGCCACAAGGTAGCTGATGACTGAGAAATTTTTGTGGCAAAATATTCTTTTGTCACTTGTTACCAAGTTAATTGTGAGAAAATAAATTTTCTTGTTATATAATATTTATATTAGTGATAAAAACATGTGTTCCGTATGATAAATAATTAGTGGCAAATATTGTATTATCATGGGTCCCACTTGTCAGGTCAAACTACACCTTATCTTCTTAGTTTTTTCATAATTTGCAATTATTGGACGAGCAAAATCCACCTTATCTCCGGCCGCCCCAAGCTTAGAGCTCCATGTTAGCGCCGACGAGGTCGCCCATAGTCGCCGGCCGTCGATGCCCTTGCCCATGGCTGCACCGAAGCTTCGCACGCGACGCGCTGTAGCAACTCTCCCACGGCCGCAGCCGCCTATCTCGACGAAAGTGTCTCCGGCCGCCCTACTCGATGCTTCGCTCCGCGCCCGACGAAGCTCGCCCATGGTCTCCGGCCATCCCGCTCCCACTGGATCCACCGAATCTCGCCTTCGCTTTTCGACGAGCTTCGCCCACGGTCGCCGCCGCCAATCTCGACGAGCTTGCAAAAGGTTGGATTCGGCTGCGTCCTCGCCGCGCTGACCATCTGCCTTGAGGAGGAAGACGCCGAGCCACTTGCTCGCGCGCCGTCATTGTGAGCGGGTATGGTCATCTTGCGAGGCGTCAACACGGGCAGGGATGCGGACAGCCCGCTTCAGCGTGTGGCGGGCGGCCGTGTTTGGCGGGCGGTCGTGGCTTCGGGCGTGTCCGTAGTGGAGCACTGGAGCTTCAGGGCCGCTGTGCGACTAGCGGCTCGTGTGGCTGGGGACCTAACACTGCGGCTCATCCGAGGTCATAGGATTGGATAGTAAGCACTTTGTTGCTCTCCGATTTAGATTATTTGATCAATTCACCATATTTGCCTATTCGATTCTCTGGAGTTTGAATGTAGGCTAGACTTCGAATTGCCAAATGCCTTAGTGATGTTTAATTGGCATTGATTGGGCACTTGAACCTTGGTCATTGCATACGGAAATGCCTTAGTTATGTTTAGTTACATAATACTAGTATATTATGTTGTAATTACGTAATTGAAGTACAAATTAGACCTCTATTATCTTAGGTTTTAGTGACTTTATGTACCATTAATTTGGTTGTGGGAACAAAAAGACACAAGTTTGTCTTGTAGGGATCCGAGCGGAAGTAAAATTAGTGACCATGAATATATATCATATTACCAGGGCTAGGAAAACTGATAAGTATTAGGAAATAAAACATAGCTGAAAATGCCAGAGTGACCATGATATCCTAAATGCTTATTTGTTTGACACTACTGTAGTAGTTTGTAAAACAAGTGACCAAGGAGATGAAGCTGCATCTCATATATATATTCCCTTTAGAAATTTCAGCTTCATTATCAGTTATTTGCTAGTCGTTATCTATTTATTCTTCCGATTCACTGTCTTCGTCATCTGAATCCATGTACTCACCACCTTCGCTGTCATCACTTTCAGATTCTTGTTGCTCATCTTCATCCTGAACGTCACCCTCGTAATGGAGTATCGGATTACCTTCCACAGCCACAGGCATACCTTCAGCTTCCGCTTCAACTTGAGGTGTGTCCAATATACTTGTGTCATCATCTTCTATTGTATTTGGATTCGGCACAGTTATTACTTCATTTTCTTGGCAAGCTTCAGGACTGGATTTACTTGATTTAGTAGTGGCATCTTCTTCATCAGTGGGAGGAGTGTCAAAATAATCACGAGGTTTAGTATTTACCACGACATACCATTTTGGATCTTGAGTATCATTCACATAATATACTTGCTCTCGCTTGAAGCCAAAACATATGGCATCATCTGTTGATGACTGCGAGTAGTATTTATCATTATGAACCCATACTTATCTTCTTTAACTCCCCTTGTTGTATGTACATCCCACCATTCACATTTAAAAAGAACAACCTTATGAGTCCCATATAAAAGCTCCACAATATCTGTCAAGACACCAAAGTAATCTTTGTTTCAGTTCCTTCATCGCCCTTGACAAATACTCCCTTTGTTTTTGTGCTTGAAATAGGGAGGCGTCTCATCCCTTGTGTTAAATCTCCATCCATTGACCATATAACTTGAGAAATGTGTCACTCTAGTATCGGGTCCTCTTGCTAGATCAAACAATTCATCGAAAATGAAGGATCTCCTTTGGAATACATAGTTGATATCTACATGAAGCACGATAGTTAATGAAGCTACCCTAAAGAAATAATGTAATAAATACATCCTTATACTTACATGGTTCTTGAACCACTTGAAAGAACTCTTTCTCATGCCGCTTGTCTACATTTTTGGTGCTCTGTGTCCTTAAATATTCCTTGTGAATCTTTGTAACATAGGAGAATAGATGTTACAAAATTGGAGGTCCACAGTTGAATGAAAATCTTAGGAGTGGCTTACCCTCTGTATATGGAGAAGCCTCTTCACAGTTTTTAGAACGTAGGCTTGTGCTTTGTTCAATTCATTCATCTCCATCTGACAATATCTATTCCCAATAAGCCGTCTTCCAATTTTGGCAAAAATCTGGAGTACGTGTGTTGCTATTGTTATCACCACTTTGTCATCATTACGGCTTGGCCTGTTGATTCTTGTCTCAATTCCATGCAAGTACATAGAACAAAGAGTCACACATTCTGTAACACTACTGACCTCAAAGAATTGCTCCCTCCGGGACGAGCTTTGTTTTTTACAAATGACTTTAGTCTCTGAAGAATCTCTCGATGGGATACATCCATCGATATTGCCTGAGACCACCTATCATTGCTTGTTGAGCTAAATGGATTGGTAGATGCATCATTACATCAAACATGGATGGAGGAAATATCTTTTCTAATTTGCAAAGAGTAATAGCAATTGAAGAATGAAGCCTTTTAAGGATCTCCACATGTAACACTTTTGAGCAAATTTCTCGAAAAAAGTTGCATAGCTCAATTATTGGAAGACAAATATCATTTAGGAAGCATGCCTGGCGAATAGATAGTGGAAGGTATCTATGCAGAAACACATGGTAATCATGGCACTTCATCCCGATATTTTAACATTTATTGCATCTACATAATTAGATACCTTTGCAGAATAACCATACGGGACTTTGATTTTTGTCAAGAACTCACAAAATGCTTTCCTTTTAGGTCCAAAAAGTGTATAAGGTGCATTGTGAAATAAAAATTTTCCATCATCCGTGGGGAGTCGCATGAAGTTTTGGTTGTATTCCCATGATTTCCATATCAAATCGAGAATTAATGTTATCCTTTGTCTTCCCCTCCTGTCCAAGCAAGGTACCCGCCAAACTTTCACCAACATTCTTTTCAATGTGCATGACATCTAGGTTATGTCTTAGTGTCAATTTGCTCCAATAAGGGAGTTGAAAAATATACTCTTTTTCTTCCAAACACCATACCTTTGTCTTTGGAACGTTTCCTTTTCTTGTCGATTTCCCAAATATAACTGAATGGCAGCATAATGATAGCAATGTTACACCTTTGAAATTACATCAAAATATCATAACTCATATCATATTTATTTACAAAAAGAAAGCTGCATAGACTTAAATCTTTTTTGTATGTGTACTGAGTAAACTTTTCAGTATTGTGAAAGAACTTCAATACCGATAATGGTTTTGGAGCACATCTCCTTTCCCTTTGGCCATTAAAAGAAGTAGTATTGTTCCTCCAACTATGTCTTCTTTGGTAGGAATCTCCTGTGTCCCATGTAGCAACCTTTTCTTCCATTGGCTAGCCATTGGTAGCAAGTGTCGGTATGATGGGATGGACATGCATATTTTCCCTTTGTGGACATTCCTGATAAATTCCCTAAAGCAGGGAAGTCATTAATTGTCCAGAGCAATGCAACTTTTAGTGTGAATTTACGCTTCATCGAAGCATCATAGGCCTCCACCCCACCCCACAACTCAATCAGCTCATCAATTAATGGCTGTAGATATACATCAATGTCGTTGCCAGGTGCTTTAGGGCCAGGAATGAGCATTGAAGTTATCATATAAGGATCTTTCATGCACATCCAAGGAGGTAGGTTATGCATCACAATAACAACGGGCCATATGCTCTATGATGTGCTCATATGTCCAAAAGGATTGAATCCGTCACTAGCAAGCCCAAGCCTAACACTGCGCGCATCTGATGCAAATGATGGGAAATTTTTGTCAAAATCCTTCCATTCCTTTGAATCTGCCGGGTGTCTCAAATATCCATCATCAACTAGCTCCTCTTTGTGCCAACGCATATTAGTTGCAGTTTTGGAACACATATACATCCTTTTCAATCTTGGTATCAATGGGAAATAGCGCAGCACCTTCTGTGCAACCTTTCGAACTCTTCGCCTTCGTGATTTGGATGCATTGTTCTGGTCATCACTTTTCCACCTAGAAAGCTTGCAACACACAACACTGAAGGTGTTTTGCTAATCTGAAACCTGCTTCTTTACACCATTGTTTATTTCGCTGATTTAGCTAGGTACTGTTATGTTGATCTACATTTATTTCTTTATACGACATAATAACAAGTGCTACATTTAGCATGTCACAACATGTTATACTAATCTAAAATTTGATTCTTGACACTATAGAGTACAAACATTACATTTAATTACCCTTGTTCTTTTCCCTAAATTAACTAGGCCTTGCTAAGAGTGGAAGAAAACCTACAATTAACAATCAACTTCGCAAGAGAAGAGCAAAAGGAAAGCATATTGATATAAAGTTCCCTAAAGAGTTTGCAAAAGTGTGTGGAGAACATGCTAGTTTATTTAAAAGTGAGATAACAGTTCTTGTAAGAACTGTACCACTCCAAGTGAAGAAGTGGAGGGACATGGATAAGTTTTATCCTGGTACTACTACATCTATTTGGAGAAAACTAAAGGTGACCTACTTTTCATATGAAATGAATATATTTGGCATGCATAGGTTATCATTGCATTCAGTGGCTGGTTATTACAATATATCTTTCTTTCAGACTGACAAAAGTTTCTGAGCTTTTAAGAAGAAGATAAAGATTGTGCCATGAGACAAGTAGAGAGTCAATATAATAATCGGCGTTACCGTCTACTTCAAGCTTACCGAAACAACAAGCCAAGGCCACAACATGTCTCACCAGAAGGTTGGCAATGGTTGATAAGGAATTTGTGGATGGATGATGATTTTCAGGTACATACAACTCATGTCCTAAATTACAGTGTTGCATAATTGTTAATGATACATTTATGCAATTTGTAAACCAGAAAAGGAGCAACCAAAACTCTATCAACAGAGGAAAGCAAGAGATGGGGTCCAAAGTAGGAACTAGATCAATTGCTCAAATCGCTTATGATCTGGTGAGCAAAATAGTTACTAGGCAGATTTTTTTCTATTACACATCGTTCTGTATTAGTGAATATATGCTTTTGTTATTCTAATGCAATGACACCCGTAAACCGGTGAATGGCCTCTTGCTATGCAAGTTTGGAAGGCTACATATCAAAAGGCTGATGGGACATGGTCCATTCCAACAGGTGAAGAAATAATGGTATGACCATATTACTTCCCTTCTTGATGGCATCTTTGGGTTTCACATTTGTCAATCTGTATCCTACCTTTTGAACTAGGATTAGGTGGAAGTGGTGTGTTTTTTGTATGAAAAAGTATGGTAGTAGAATTATGTATGACTCTTTCATGGTTATTATCTACGCAATGTAGTCTCTGTATTGTTCATTTAATGAGTTGAAAAGTCTAGGCACTACTGAAAAGTTTGCAGTATCTCTAATCATGAACAATATCGTTTTATTAAGCTGTTTGTAAATTTCATATATTATTTAATTTGTCTGCAATTTTCAATTATTAGATAACATGTTTGTAGATTTTTTGAACAGTATCAACTCGAGAACATTTGGATGTTACACTATCCACGCTAGTGTTCTTTGGCCGCTTAGAGTGTGATTGGTTGTGTTCGTATCCAGGAGCAGGCCCCTCGGGGGATAGCTTGGGTAAATACAACACTACCATGTTTCGTTGCTTGCATCCAGTAGAGGGTCGAGCTGAGATGATGTTTGTTTGCTTGCACGAGAAATTAGGCAAGTAAACACAATCACGGTAGTATTTGTTATATGCAACCATTTTTTATTGCTCTTAATTTATCTTACTCATGCTTAATATTGTTTGAAGTACATTAATATCACTTAAAATATGCTAATAATGTCCTTACCTAGTAAGCTGTATTCAGATCTCAAGAGCCAGCTCTGAAGAAACACCTAAAATCCCTGTATCTCGAGAGCTAGGCTAAGAGAGTTTTTGCATGAACAGAACTAGGCCCGTGGAGCCATACAACCAACTAATCATCTAACTTGAATCCCATGAGCCTAGCTGGCATATATGCAACAAACCAATCATACCCTTATCATCTTGCATAGTTTTCATCATACCGAGATTTGATCCGGTGCTTCAGACTATTCTAGAGGATGTTGTAGACAATAATGTCTAATTTACTTACATGAACGTTTTTGCCTGTTGTGTAGTATATGGGTTCTTAATTAGTTTGTTTTTCATGCTTTGCAGACCAAACTACATGAAGCTGCTGGGATACATCAAGAAAAGATTTCTTCTGCGCCCGTGCCAATAGTGGAGCACTTCGCACTAGTTCTTGGTCGAAAGCCAAACCATTCACGTGGTGTTGGCATTCGTGTTGTAAACCGAGTGGCTGAGGAAAGAATCAGATTGCAGGTGCAAATTGAGGCTTCAGAACAGCGTGAAGCTGCAGCTCGAGCGCGTCGCAGATCTTTCTTTGAGCAACGTCTTTGAGGCTGCTTGAGCAACGAGCACAAGCTTTGGAAGGCCAAGTTTCCACGGTGGTGAAACAAATGCACAACCGCAAGAAGAGCAACAATCCCAACGTGATGAGATGAGTTCTTTGCGTCAAGCACAGAGTGGAGAAGTTGCTCGCCTAGTGAGGGAACAACTTGATCATCAAATGGCTGCATTAATTGCACGCATTGGTGCCTCACAGCCTCCAGCATCTTAGAGTTTAAACACTTTAGTTGAATAATTATTGTGAGACTTTAAAGTAGTGTCAAGAGAGTTATTTTGAGGTTTGAGTGTTCTTAGTTTTATGTAATGCTTAATGCCAAATTTGAATTATTGAAATAAATATTATTGGTGCAGATTTGAAATAATCATATTGCTATAATGTACATTTGTTGAGCTATTTTTGTCACTACACCAAGGATAATAATGATAACTTTGTCGCCACAACATCTAATGTGTTTCACACAATTGAAACTTATCTTGTGACAAAACTTGTCCAGACTAAAATTTTCCTACAAATGCTATGCTTTTTTGTGATGAAACTATTGATACATTTTGTCTTGTCAGTTCTCACAAAAAGATAATTTTTTGTGACAAAGGTTTGCCACCGTAGTTTACATGTGAGGATTAGTTTGCATCACAAATGTTAACAAATTACCACTTTTTCCCATACATATTGTGGTAAACAATTAGACACAATTATAATTTAATAGTGAGAACAAGCATCGACACGACAAACTCAAGTAATGGCGAAACTTCTATCACTAATATGTAGTCTTTAGTGACCACAAAATTTGTCACTTTTACAATGGTAATTGTGACAATTATATTGCCATAGATTCTGTATAGTTGTGGCAACTATTATCACCACTAAAAACATTATGAGTGGCATCATTTTTTGCCACTAATGCATATGTTTTTGTGACAACGAATGAGCCACAAATGGTCCCGTTACTAGTGACAGTACAATTTGTCACTAATGAGTATGGTCATTTGCGGGGAACAAAAATTCATCACTAGAGTATCTGTGAGGCGAGTATTTGTGGCGACTAGTGGCGATTTAAAAATTCGCCACAAAGGCTTGTTTGTGGCGAAAAAATAAGCTTTTGTGATGAAATTTTTCGCCACAAAAACCCTTTGCCCTTGTGGTGACGCCACCTCCATGGATCTCGCTCGTGCTCCATAGATCTCACCGGGGTGGGAGAGAGGGCCGCTAGATCTACAGGCATTGGGGGCTCCCGATGAGGACGCCGGGCGTTGGTGCGCTGCAGTAGTGGATGAGGAGCGCAAAAGGGGTAAGGATGGGGATGAGGAAGCGAAGGGATTAGTTTTTTTAATATACACGTAGGCGGGAGCAAGCGACGGAGGTGAAAAAGCCGTCAAACGTACAGGGTCAAGGATACATACACTGCCCATGTGTTGATTGCAAAATAAAAAGCAGTTTAAGAACATCGAGCTGATATAATTTCACCTACTAAGTAGGAGTTTCCAGAAAAACTATAAGATTTGAAACAAGCCTGACGAGCATTGTGAGAACTTACGTGAGGAAGTCTCACAAGTCTCACGTGATACACGGTCCGAGCACAATCCCGACCAACCCCGTCCTAACTGAACATGGCCTTAGGTTGTAGCATGGGCTGAGAGGCCTTTGTGGCTTTTCGGTTGATGGACAATCATAGGTTTGGAGGTGTCGTCCCCCGTTCTTACTAGCTCTTCTACATGTTTTAAGTAGGTATAGCCTCCAACTACCCCACGGTCACGAAGGCCCATCTCGGATACATGTTTTAAGTAGGTATAAATATATCCTTTTTCTATTTCATTTTTTCTCCTTTTAAAAAATTACAATAAAATATTTTCCTTCTTCTTTTTATTTATTCTAATCATTTTATGTGGTATTTTGTATATACTATACTAATATAAGTAGAGAATATATAGTGCTTGTCTTTGCGCCCATTGGGCCAGGCCAGCCCACCTGTCCGACTTCGATACCCAGCCCAGAGAGCCCACGTCTGCCCCGTTGACTTCTTGGTAGATGGCATTCCTAGCACCGGGAGCAAAATCGGGGCGGAGGGGATGGAAGTGACGAAGGCGGAAGGCGGCGCCGGCGTGCCAGAAGAACGAAGGGAGAACGGAGGACGATTCGATTGGTCCGGATTCTTCAAGGTAAGCACGTGCTGAACACATATGCCTTATGCCCTTTTATCTGTAGTTCGAGGAAGAAAGAAAATCGAAAAATCTGTCCATAATTGCCTCGCCGTGTGCCGTCATCCGAAGATTCATGCTTTTCTTTTATTATCTAGCGGAAAGTTGTGGCGTTGGGGATTCATTAGTTTTCGCGCATCTATAGGGGTTTCCAACTCAGCACTTGGGGACTGGGGTCGCCGTTGTGGCCGGGAGCGGCACGGCGGCGGAGGGGCATGCCTCGGTGAGGATGTGCATCGAGAAAGTTAACGGTGCCGGCTCTGGCTGCCCAAACCCAGTAGGCGTTGTCATGAATCGGTCACTGCACGGCTCTGTAAATGAGTGAGTGGGCAGATAATTCAGAGCATCCAAATAAACCACCACAGCTGCTACTCTTCAGTGTTACCGCCTGCCGCGATGGCTGTAATAGGTGTGATACTCGGTGCTCCTGCTACCCATGCCGCCATGCCTGTTGCTGTTGTAATCAGCTCCTCCAGTTTTGTCCTTCCACCAGAACCACCAGCTGCAATGTCACTTCATTCGAGCTCTGCATGCTTGGTGCTAACTTTGGTAGGATTCCTCCGATTGCTGGTTTGATTAACTTGGGCTTCGTTGAGTTCAGTAATGTGCAGCGGAGTGAAGAATGAAGTCAGTGAACTGTACCTGCTGCAGCCAGTTTGGAGCTTGTATGTCACTCAAGAAAAATTGGTTGATTGATATGGTTCTAGAAGAGCCCGAAAATGCTTACAAAGTTCTCAAAATTATGGGAAGTTCAGCCATATAAAATAGTTTCGAAGCTGCTGTGATAAAAATCTTTACATCTTCTGTGCTAGTGTTAAAACTTCTGTGATAGCCAAATTTCAAGAACTTGCATTACACAGGATAACGTTAGGATAGTTTGCCGCACAATATTCCTAACTTCTAGCAAAAATGGCATCTAGTGTCTTCTCTGCTTTACTGCTTTGTTCACATTTCAGTTAATAAGTCCTGTCCTGAGGTATGTGGTGGTAAATCAATTACTTAAGGACATTTGTTAGGAGAACAGGTAGCAGGGTTAGGGGCAGACTGAGTTTTGTAACTCATGGGATTGTGGAAGCCCAAGTATTTGTGCATGTATTTTTTTCGTTGTTTGATAGCTTGACTTGTATGACTATTTAATCCAATTTTGAATTAGCTATGTATCATCTGGTCGAAGTTGCAAATACCACCCAGTTTCAATCAGAGGCAGAGCTTTATTCAGGCCAAAGTGCCCCCCCTCTCCTGCTGCTTGGTTCAAGCTCTCCCACTGGTTCCAATGCTTTTGTTTTTATAAGCTCCTCAACCATTATACTGATAATGCGTAGACTATCTATCCTTCCGAAAGTTTCAGTGGGACTCTTTTTGTTACAGTAATATCACTATATGCTAGCTAGAATTACTGATATGTAATATTCTCCTTTATGATAATTATGGCTAATGCAACTGTAGTGTTACAAAATTCATAACTAACACTTTTAATTTCTGTGGATGTTTTTCAGAATCCTTATGTATTGCTACAAATCGTCTTATACGTCTATCTGTTTTGCACAAAATTACCTGGCCTTGATGAGGTGGGTCCACTGATGGTATGGCTCCTGCTTCTTTTGCCAGTGTGCGTGTTGAATCTGCTGGGAACCCATAAGCTGAAGGAATTAGCTGATAAACATAAACGTGACAAGCAGACTTAGCAATTTTAGTTTAGTCTTGACACTCTAAGTTTGCTTTATGTGTAAGTGTGGTGTTGTAACACTCGCTATTATGCACGTATGGTAAAATATTTAGTTTTTTTTCTTCTATTTAACTAGTGGTGGTCACTGCTCTGCATATTGTGCCTCCGGACGCGGGCTGCTTCAGAGAAGTGCCGTGACACCGCCGAGCATCGTCCGTCCCCCCTGGTATGAGCACTTCTTCGCAGAGCTGAAGCTACATCCCTTTTACGTAAATCTGTTGTACAGTATTTTCCCCTTAGTGCTAGGAGAGTCTTCGCATCGCTTGATGCATCGAAGTAATCTTCGAGCACCGTCGTGTTCATTCTTAGATTTCTTTTCCCAATTCTTTTTGAGGAATCTTTGGGGCAGGGCAGGTGTTATGCCGTTTCGTGTTATACTCCGTAGGAGGAAGCAACGTCCGTATCAAAAGAAAAAAGAAAGAAGCAACATTATTTGGACGCTGGACATAGCCGGAGGCAACTAGTTAACCGAGTGGTCTATTTTTGGCCATGCAACAGTACCACAGATTTTGTTCACGCCAGCCCAGGCTGGGCCATCCTGGGCCCAACACCCATGACACTTCTCCCCCCTTTTGGAGCAGCTCGCCCATGAACTGCCGAAGACCTACTTGATGCGACCTAGGGTTAAGCCTTTTACATCTAAGTTTACCTTTGTTATTTAAAACGAAAATATGAAATAAATTTGAACTGCAATTACGTCCTCAGGGATCCCACAGAAAGAGCTCAACCACTGACTGCATGTGAATGAGCGAGTATTACCCTGATTCGAAATGGGTATACCCTACCCATGCCCAGACTTAATTGGATAATATATTTTTATCCTTACCCTACCCAAATACTATGGGTGTGAATTTGGATACGGGTGCCGAATACCCAGCGACAGGTATAAGCCCCAGGCTGGAGCGAATCCATGTCAATCTATCTGATCCGCCGGACTTGGATTAACTAGCAGTCCAACACCATAGTTCTTCATTGGGTGGCCCATTAACCGGCCCAAGAATCTTCGTGGTTTTTCTTCCTTCTCTTTTCTAGCTTCGTGGTTCAACACTCGGCCTGCGCATGTTGTGGGTCGGCTGTCGTCACGTTGGCTACTGGTCTCATGCTCTCTCTCTCTCTCTCTCTCTCTCTCTCTCTTCCTCTTCCTCGACAAGTTCATGGCCCTGTTGTGAACACTGGGAAGGGACACGATCAAGCAAGCACGGTGTCTGGATGACATCCACGCTGCTCACAAGGATGCTCACTTCCATGGGGGGCACAAGCACAGTGTCTGGGCGCCAGTGGCGGAGCTCGTCAATTCAAACGCCCACATCAGGTCATATACCACCAGCGTTGCGACTAATACTGATATTAAATAAAACTAGCTCATAAAAGCATAGTTTTAGATGGTATCAAAATTCCATACTTAAATCCACAGCATAATCAATGAAAACATGAAAGTGGTTAAAAAATATCTAAGAAATGATGGTTTGATTCGCCTTCTCATCCAAATTATATATCATTCAGTAAGATACTTTATAATTCTATTTTTTTCTAAGCAGATTTGTCATGGATGTCCATCGTCGCATATCCTTTGTGTTAAAGGATGTTGTTCTAGCCTTTCAGGTGCTCCATGAGATGATACAAAAAATTATCTCAACTCTCAAGTAAATGAAAATAGTTGCAGACTAGCACACAGGAGCCGGTACAAACTACTCACCTCACAGGTCGGACATTTCCTCAAACACGTTATGGTCAAACTCAAACACCACATGGCCTCCTGCCTCCGTGCTTGCTGCCTGCCTCTGGCCGGCTCTGGCACTCTGTGGAGTGCGGATTGTGGCTCTAGGGTCTGGGGCTCTGGGCAGCTGGCGGCTGCCCCTGCCCACACGGTTGCTCCGCTCAGCTAGTGCAGGCGTGCAGCTGGCTAGCTACGCTTGCGCCCTGCTGCCAGACCCAGGTGGGCAGGTGGCCAAGAGGGCACCGAGAGGCGGTAGCCGCATCCGCACGTGGGCGTGGCGTACTGGTGAGCATCAGGGACCGGCCAGGCGGAGGACGGCGCTCGGTGCCCGGAGCTCCTGCCGATAGGGTTAGCACCGTCGCCTATCGGTGAGACCGCAGAAACGCGGAGTCGGGGTCGGGACGAGCGCCGCTCGTTCTTCACTCAGCGATTCTGCCTCTCCTATCTCTTTGCTGGGCCGGGAGTTTGACAAGATTTAGCCCAATATCTAGATCTATGGGCTAGAAAACAAAATAATTGGGAAAAGAAATCTAAGAATGAACACGACGGTGCTCGAAGATTACTTCGATGCATCAAGCGATGCGAAGACTCTCCTGGCACTAAGGGAAAAATACTATACAACAGATTTACGTAAAAGGGGTGTAGCTTCAGCTCTGCGAAGAAGTGCTCATACCAGGGGGGACGGACGATGCTCGGCGGTGTCACGGCACTTCTCTGAAGCACCCCACGTCCGGAGGCACAATACGCCGAGCAGTGACCAGGGAGACAACCGCGCCTGTGCCCAATGCTCTGAGCGAAGCCTCCCTTTTATAGAGTTTGGTACTCTGCTGAGTGCAGAGTTTGGTATACTAGGGTGGGCGCGCCCCGCGCCGAGTGTAGACAGTTGGTAAAGCGTTCAATATATATACTGGTTGAGTATTGGACTATTTTTTAAGAAAATGGCTATGTATTTTTGTTAAGAATTTTTTTTAAGTATTTGCCACCCATTCCGTCGCAGGGCAACGCTTGACCGAAACGGAAAGACCTGCGCAACCTCGGAACCGTCGAAAAAGCACTGCACGGCACGCTGCAAAAACAAAAACCAGTGTTAGCGTCTGATATTTCGATGCATGAAAGGTTTTCTCAATACTAAAAAAACTCGACTTATTGGATGTGCCGAGCCCGGAGGGTGCCGTACGTAGGCAACACCTTAGGTATACTCTTTTTGCAGTTTGATACATATTTGCAAACTGCAAAAAGATACATATTGGCGTGGCTAGGCGTAGACAGGGAGGCTTCGCTCTGCAAACACTATGATAAAATATTTAGTTTTTTTTTCTTCTATTTAACTAGTAGTATATGCTGACATATGGCACTAGATGAGAATTTTGTGGTGCACTATTGTGGATATGTGCTAAGGGCCATGTTGAAAGAAATGTGTGATCAGCTAAGCCCTAGACTTGCGAAGAAGAAAAGCACAATGGAATAGCATGGGATACTGTTAGTGAATCTGTGAATATGTCTTTGCAAAAACCAAAACCAGGGTCTTGAGCCTTAAGTCTTTGAAAAGCACAATGGAATAGCATTGGGATACTGTTAGTATTCAGGAGAGATGCCACTCAGTGTGTTCGTGTCACACTGACTAGATGAGACCTGTGTTTGGAGCAGATAGGCCTGACTCCTGAGATATGTGAGAGTTAAATGCATCACAGCCCAACACTAGTTCCATAAATGAATTAATTTTAGCCTTCAGATGATGTCTAATCTCAAATTCTCAGGAATATATTGACAGAAGCCTGGGTCATCTGTTTCACAGGAAACCTGATTCTTTTAATTGGTTGCAAGCTAAGAAAAGAATCGGAAGATGTAATGAAAACATGCAGTCAAATTTGTGCAAATATCAATGCTGGCAATGTGGCTGAGGGAGCAGCAGACTATTCACCTGTGAAGTTTCTTTATTGTGCACCAATCAGTTTTTATGCTTTGCTGTGTTAATACTCAAAATCAGTATTGTATCTGTTGTAGTGATGTAGGTTCAAATTTGTTTGCTAACTAGGTCCCATGTTCGTTGGAACATGGGTGCCATTGCTCATTAAACATCAGATCCAAGTTGGCAACCATGTACAGCAATACAAAGTTCCATTTCATGCAGGGAGTTATTGATTTCAGTGTGATGCTTTGAAGTTTTCGGTGGAATTGAGAGTGCAGAACTAGTCGAAACGAATAGGGAATGAATATAGGCTTTCTAATTCGTTATACTAATGTTTTTTATTCTTTGGTCAAAGGGCTGGCTTGGTACAGACCGAATAGGTTCAACAGTTAATTTACAGGTTGCTGTCTTTTTTGTCTATACCAATCTGCAGCCAAGTGCAAGTGTAGACTTTTAGTGATTTCATTAAGGATGTGTGCTAGCTATCTACTGGAACTGGAGAAGTAGATTGGGAATTAGAGAATTGGGGGATTGAAATTTATATTCAGGTCTGTATGGCTGGGGTTTTGTCTTAACAGTTGCTAAGCTTCTCCCACTCCACTTAGGTTCGTGCTGAAGTACATTAGTGTTTGTGTAATCACTAACTTGAGAACAGCGCCCGATGATATTCACTTTCACTCTAGATTCTACCATTCAGCAGATATTACTTTACTGGCGCTTCCTTGCTAGTTACTACACATCAGTGTCTAGTCCTTGTAACTCAGGTAAACAAAAACAGCACCAATATTCAGACAGAGCTACTAATCCAATTAAGCAATAGGGTTAATTGGATCCGTGCCATTATAACTTCGCCGTTTTTAAAGTACACCATTACTATTCAAGAAACTATGCCAGTGGCGTTACAATTGTTTCCTACTTTGAAATACGTCATTATGTACACCGAAAGGCATATTGGGCCCACTTTCAAGCATCTAAAGTCTAACATATTTTCGTATGGACACTTTTGACCCTGTTTGTCTCCCTCTGTCCCACTCTGACATATCGGACCCACTTGTCATCCCTCTCCCAAACACTTTCTTCCTCGTTCCTGGCCGCCCCCTCCGCTCTACCCCGCGAGCCACCGTGTCCCGGCCGACCAGCTACCCGACCCCCACCTCCACTGCATCCCGTTCGCAGGCCCGCCCAGCGCGCCGCACCGCCGGCCGCATGCCGCCTTCCCTGGTTTGGCTAGCCGGAGCCCCGTCCCCCGGTCGAGCAACCTCGAGCCCAGCCCTTAGCCCCATGGCCGGCAAGCGCGTGTGCGGGCCATTGCGCAGCCCCCGAGCGAGCACGCGGGCGGGCCACTGCGCCACTACTACACTGCCGCTATGCGAGCGCGTGGGCGGGCAGGTCACGGCGCTGCTGTGGGGTGAGCGCATGGGCGGGCCACCGCGCCGTTGCAGCACTGCCGCGATGCAAGCACGTGGGCAGGTAGGCCACCGCACCGCTTCTACACTGCCGCTAGGAGCGCGCGTGGGCTGGCATGTCGCGCCCCCACTACCAAGTGACCAAAGCGAGCGGGTGGAGCCGGGGGCATGCTGAAGTCAGCATGGCCAGCACCAAGTCGGAGATGGAGAAGACGGAAGGAGCTACTGCACCGCCGCCACCGGAGAAGAGAACATAGAGAGGGAGGAAGACGGTGGGGAAGACTGACAAGTGGGCCCCATGTGTCAGTGAGTGTGTGAGAGAAGAATAGGGGGGCAATCTTTGTCCATACGGATATACGGTACCCCCTCTATACGCCTGACAGTGGGCCCAAGTCGTCTCCAAGCGTATATAATGGCGTATCTCAAATATATGCAGAGTTGCAATGGCAGTGGTATAGTTTCTTGAATAGTAATGGTGTGCTTCAAAAACGACATAGATCCAATTAACCCTATGCAATACTCCCTCCGTCCTGAAATATACTCCCTCCGTCCCAGATTAATTGGACGTCTCGCGTTCAAATTTTTTCCAACATTAATCGGTCACATAGGCCTCAAGCCTTGAACCTGGCGCATGCAGCCCGTCCTAGAGTAAGAGTACGGAGTACATATTATTTTATTTGTTGTTTCCGTGGACCGAGTGCAACCATGGTATATTAAAATAAAAAAAAAGAAAACCCGATGTGTCAGATTTTGTACTGCAAGTGTACGAGTAATCATGTTCGGCCTATTCAGTGGTTGGCAGCTCTTCTTTATAGGGGCAGTATGGTAATTTCACAGCCGTACTAAGTTTCCCACTTCAATCCCAGACGTCCAATTAATCTGGGACGGAGGGAGTAGTGCATTGTGACTTCTAAAATTTGTACTGAAATATAGTGCATTCTATGGGTGTTGTTAGTGCCTAGATTTGGCAAACTTTATTAAAAAGAAAACCATAATTTACGGAGAAACATCTTAATTGGTATTAATCTATGGATACATGTGTCATTAGAGGATTCCCTTAAGCTGTCTTATAAAATGTTTAGAATGCACTATATTACAGGACAGATAGAATATCTCCTACAACTAAAAAGAACAAAGCGTGAACACTTTTTGGTGCGACATTTGTTTTGGGTCTGCCTCTCCCCCCGTGCGATCCCGCGCGCCCGTCACCTCCCTCTTTCGCCCGTCCATGCGGTGGACCCGGCTCTGCGCTCCCTCACGCGCATGGTCTTCCCCTCCCCCTCTCCCACACGTGCGACTCGCGGACTCCTCCTCTCATCTCCCACACGGACGAACCCCAAGCAGGGCACCAGGCGAGGCCGCCCGCCCAGGATGTCGGGCCGCCGGCCACAGGCCTCGTCGAGCGGCTTCCTAAAGGCGGCGTGCGGAGTGCTCTTCAGCCGTGGCGGCAGCAGCCACGGTGGCCCATCGCGTGGCGGTGCGGATCCACTAAGGCGTGGTGAGCCTTCATCATGGCTCCGTCGACATTGCCAACTCCTGCGCCGATAAAGCTCCCACCCCTCGCCTCCTGTTTCTCTGTCCATCGCTAGGGTTTGCGCCGCTCAGGGTGCACGGATCGATCTGCTCTCCTAGTCCGCCAATCCCTGGATCGATCCATGCGCGGGCTCGGTCCGCCCCGGGTTCCGATCTGTTCCTCGCCTCGCTGGAGGAGGAGCCGGAGGAGATGAACGGCGCCGGGGGTTCCGATCTGCTCCCATCCCTGGACTGATTCGTTCTTGGTACAATAAATGCATATTCAGAAAGGTTCTTTTACTGGTAACTACCATTGAAATGAGGTTTCTCTATTTTTACTACTACCATTGAAGTCAAATCAGGTTGTGATGTATATATTGACTTTTGTTCCTTTACAAATGCAGTGGAAAAAAATCAGTTTGGATTTCATCTCATAGGGCAAAAGAAATAGTCATAATGACAGGACCAATGCAACAAGAATTATATTATTTTTCTTGGTTTACAGCTACCTTCAGTGTATGTGTTGCCAATTTATTTGAGATGGAGTACCTGTTTATACATTCTCCTGTTTGTAAAGAACAAGGTAGAAAAATTGTACTCCTTTTCACTTTTAGACTACATATGTTTCCTATGTTTGATGATGGATTAGCAATTTGTGAACTGCTACAGTACTCATTGCAGGAAAATGAGAAGGTTGCTGAAAGAGATCTTACTGAACTCATATGGAATTGACTTGATGTTGCATAACGTGATTGAAATATCTGGACAAGCATAGGCTAAGACAAGTTGAACCAGCAATCAAGGTTTGTGGTATAATTTTCTTTAAGGCTATTGAGTGAGGTTTTTCTTTTTGGAAATTGGGAGAGTGGAGATAAACTTTTGGTTGGAGATTTCTTGTGATGAGTACTGATTATCTGCTTTACTGGTAGCGAATATATGGATGCAATGTTATCTCACATTGTAGGCAAAGGACAAGGCTTGTTTCTTTTTGGGTGCTTCAGTGCTTTTCTACTCATCTCATAATCTGAATATCTGGTCCTCCACATAAATTGAAAATGATTGTACTCATGGTATAGTGTCCAGACCATGCATGGCAAAAATGGTGCATATTTTTTATATTATGGGCATGATAACCTAAGATAGTCGCACACAAAACCCCTTCTTCAACCTCCTCCACCCTTTTTGTGTCGTTCCTAACTACCATTAGTAGCTCAATGGCCATATCACATTTTCCTCCTTAACCGATGACCAATGGCTCTCAATGCCGTTGCATCAAACCTGTCCTCCCCTAATCCTACCGCTGTGGTACTACCATGGTTGCTCTGCCCATCACTCAAAATCCTCCCCTAATCCCATCGCTTAGGCACTACCACTGCTGCTCCATCTATCACTTAGTAAGGGTTGAATCATGAATGCTCCAGCATCCTCCTAAAAAACATTCAGCTCAAAAATCTTGAAAATTCTCCATTTCACCTCAACTGTCGACAGAATAAATATACTGCATTTATAGCTATATCTAAATGAGAAATGATCATCATCGGGTGTCATAATTCACAAGTTACCAGTTTCAAGAGCACCTGCCTTCTTTTGCATCACATCCATACTACTGTAGCCACCAAAAGAATATCAGTATATTAAAGAACCCAATTGCAGTTACAAATGATAATTACAAGTAGTATTGAACAGTAACAATTAGCGTAGAATGGATGTAGTATATGCAACAATGGATGAGCAACCAAAACAAGTGATGAAACTTGAAGTTTACAAAATACTCAAGTTCTCAACTTACAAAATATCATCGGATTGACACTTGGTTTGGGAGGTTGGGGCTTCCAGTTTAGTATTTCACCACGACCATGGCAATGTTTATAGCCTATAACTGACCAGTGTGTTTCATGGTTTCACCTCAAAGGCCCTGTTGGCGAGTGAAATGACAATTTTATATTTTTGGCACTTTATCCCTGATTGAATGTATGGAAAATGATCTTAGGTTATAAAATGAAGATAAGTCATGAGCCTAGCTGAACTTATCGGTTAAGACGGTAAATAAATTAGCCATTTGTCAGCCTGGTATGTGACCTCAATCTCCAAAGCGACTAAGAAGAGATATTGATTCAAAGCTCAAACAGTATACTGTTGTATGACACTCTGTGTTTAAAGATATAGACATGAGTCCAATCTGATTTTAGTGGCATGTGTATTAACATACTTTATAATATTAATAAATTGTGTTACAATGTTTGTTAAGAGTTTCCTGCGGGAGCACTGACACAACAAACTCACCATTTATAGTGATGGAGGATACATGCCTCTTACTTTGTAATTGATAACATGGCAGACATCTTTCTTATATTCTCGGATGTTCTGATATAACTCCTTCATTTAAAACCATAAATGTCTGTTAATAGAAAATACAACTCCCATTCTAGCAAAACTGAAGAGTATCCCATGAAACAGAATTATGGGCTTATAGGCAAGGTGTCCTGACGCAGATGTGGACCATTTCCATAGCATGCTCGCCAGGATTTTGTGGCATGGATCGATGAAAAATCAGATAGCTTCTCTGTAAGTAGTGCTTATAGGCTGGGGATGGTACTGCGTGACCTTGAGCAGGGTATTTAAAATTGAAACTGGTCTGGTTCTTTGCTGCCTGTCATGGAGCATGTGATTCTACTCGCTAATTGAAAGCTCTAGTTTGGTTTTGGTGAATTGATGAAACCCTAAGTGCTAACCTAGTTTATCAAGTGATCATGATATAGGTAGCACACTCCAAGTGGTGAAGCAAATGAAGATCATAACATGATGATGGTGATGCCGTGGTGATGACCAAGTGATCGGACTTGGAAAGAAGAAAGAGAAAAACAAAAGGCTCAAGGCAAAGGTATAAATTGTAGGAGCCATTTTGTTTTGGTGATCAAGACACTTAGTGAGTGTGATCACGTTTAGGATCGATAAATGTACTATTAAGAGGGGTGAAACTCAGATCGGAATGCGGTTATCAAGTGATCAAGACACTTTGTGGTCATTGATGACAAATGGGGAGAGAATGGTGTACAAAGATAGTGAAAAGATAACAAAGGGGGAGAGTAATAAAGATATAAGTGATAGGGGGAGAACTTGAAATAAGCAAGATATAGAGATATAACAAAGGAAATGGATCAATTAGAATCTTGAGCACACAAGTAGGGGGAGCAAGCTCATGAACTTGTATGGTGCATTTGAATGTGTATTTCATATGTTTGCTTGCATGGCACAAGTTTTAAATTTCAATATCCATGCTTGTGTGGTGTATGCTAGTTGTAGGTTTGAATGATGAAATAAAAATCTAGGATGCATAGGTTAACTAGTGATTTCATTTCCAAGTGTTGTTTCCAAGTGGTATCAAGCTAAACATGATGCTAAGGATGGTATATTGGTGCACTCCGATTGGTATCACGCTTCAAAGGTCCATCTTTTATACCTTAGCATCATTTGGTAGACATTGTCTCCTATATTTCCTATCTAAGCATATGTGCAAGCTTCAATCCAAACTCTTAGCACATATGTAGGGGGAGCAATTGCTACCATATAGGATTCATGAAACTTGTCCATATCCTTTTACACATGGTAAATATGCTTGGACAAGCAACATGGATTCAATTGAATTTTAATTCATATCTTTGTATAAGGGTTGTCATCAATTACCAAAAAGGGGGAGATTGAAAGCTCTAGTTTAGTTTTGGTGAATTGATAAAACCCTAAGTGCTAACCTAGTTTATCAAGTGATCATGATATAGGTAGCACACTCCAAGTGGTGAAGCAAATGAAGATCATAACATGATGATGGTGATGCCATGGTGATGATCAAGTGCTCGGACTTGGAAAGAAGAAAGAGAAAAACAAAAGGCTCAAGACAAAGGTATAAATTGTAGGAGCCATTTTGTTTTGGTGATCAAGACACTTAGTGAGTGTGATCACATTTAGGATCGATAGCTGTACTATTAAGAGGGGTGAAATTCGTATCGGAATGCGGTTATCAAAGTGCCACTAGATGCTCTAACTCATTGCATATGCATTTAGGATCTAGTGGAATGCTAACACCCTTGAAAATGTTTGTGAAAATATGCTAACATATGTGCACAAGGTGATACACTTGGTGGTTAGCACATTTGATCAAGGGTGGTGAAGTTTGGGTGCAAGGGTAAGAAACTCCACCCGACGGTGCCACCGGCGCCCTAGACAGAAAAGATGGAGGTCACTGTAAGTGACCGGACGCTGGTCTCGGTTGGACTGATGCGTTCGGTCAGTGGCAGCAGAGGGCGTGCGTTTTGGTCTCATGACCGAACGCTGGGTCGCTCAGCGACCGGACGCTGGCGGGGTGCGTCCGGTCAGTGCTGACGTAGGGCGTACAGAGGAGACGTTGTGTGATCGGACGCTGGCTGGGTCCGGTCAAGCATGACCGGATGCGTCCGGTCAAAAAAAATCACGTTTGGAACCTTACTAGAAATGATCGGACGCTGAAGTCCAGCGTCCGGTCACTTTCTAACTGACGCGTCCAGTCAGCAGACGACCGTTGAAATCTGACGAACAGCATTTGAAGCAGGGGACACGTGGCGTGAATCACGTGACCGGACGCTGAGGGCCAACGTCCGATCGATCTGACCGGAGCGTCTGGTCACCCCACGTTGTGCCCAGTGAAGGGGTACAACGGCTCTATTTCATGGGGGCTTCTATTTAAGCCCCATGGCCGGCTCAAGCTCACTCTCTTGGCCATTTGCATTGACATAGCAACCTTGTGAGCTTAGCTAAAGCCCTCCCACTCATCTCCATCATTGATTCATCATCATAGTGAGATTGGGAGTGATCCAAGTGCATTGCTTGAGTGATTGCATCTAGAGGCACTTGGTGTTCGTGTTTCGCTGCGGGATTCGCTTGTTACTCTAGGTGGTTGCTGTAACAGAACCGACCAATTATACGAGATTAAGTAAGAAAATCTTCCGCCGAAGCAGATAATTTAGCAAACTTAAGCCCGTATAACCCGGTAGTCCGTGAAACCACAAAGGAATTCAAACCAATCGACATACAAACCAAGATCGTATAAGTTTAGCAAGTACCATCACATGTTACATAAAGTTCACAATGACAGTGGATACATCAGAGTTTAGAACATAAAGTTATTACAACCCAAGTTTGATCTGAAATAGCGGAAGCAAAAAGTTTTAAAGCCACACACACACTTTTAGTTCAGATACAATGCCAGTAGGTAGTCATTTCCAACAAAAGCATCAGATGAGAGATACGGAGTGACCATTTGCCCTTGGTCCTAGTTGTCACCCATCGCCGGGTACAGGCAGTTAATGCAATAGCCGTAGTACATTTGACCATCTGCAACAACAATGGGAACAACGCCCTGAGTACGAGAAGGTACTCAGCTAGACTTACCCGTCTTAAACCAAAATAAAGCGACACCAAGGATTATGCAAGGCTTTCTTTAGTGGGCTAGCTGACTTGTTTGCGAAAAGCATAAGCTATCATGAAGAAACCATTTTAAATACTTTGCATCATCTTTATTATGACCTATCCATCTAGGTAAGCACCTGTACTATAGCAATCACTTGATTAATCAATAACATCCAGTTACCAACTTAGATTTAGCATAGCTCATATCATCCAGATAACCATTAGTGTTCCACCATAATTACTACGATGCCATAGCTCGAGTCAAGTGCTCACTATCCAGGAGCGATGGTGATTCGAATCGATTCCTAACCAGCTGGTGATTTATTCCTCACACAAACCACACTCACCGATCAAGTGAGCTACAGATCACCAATGACACTTTTCAGGTAGCCGCGGGACAATCTGGAGCCGCAGTACCCAGGGACCGCCCGACTGCCAGGAATTAGGTTGCACCTGCCCTTGGGCTCACTCTTTGCGCCCCTGTCATACCTCCATCAGCACCAATACGCGCACTCGTGTAGATCCTGGCCCGAATAGTGTCACTAGCTTCGCGGTCGAAAGGTACTTTATTCGGCCAGCTAAATGTGAGGCATGCGTTCAACATGACAAGAGGGACGAGCAACGATCGGTCCTTAATCGACACAGATGGAAACTAACAGCACCCCAGAACCCTGTCTGGTTGCCTCCAACTTTTCCGTCCGGTCTCAAATTTTCCATCACATATGGTTAATTCCAGGATATCATTCTTTCCATATCCAATTTCTTCCAGTAACCACCTATAATGTAGGTGACCGGGTATCACCGATGGCTACCGGTCTCAGCAAGGCTAAGCAGTTATTCGATCCTGACCTAACAGGGTAAAAGGTAATAAGGTAGACAAGGATAGTAATAAATGCATCAACGGTTTCAATCAACTCCTACAACTTAATGCAACAATATATAGACTCATATATATAGAAAGAATTGCTTTTATAAAGTAGGAGACTTAGAATGCTCCGGGGCTTGCCTCGTTCGAACAAACTAGGATGATGATCCACGCACTCGGGCAAGTCTTCTCTTTGCTCCTCTTCCTCTGGCACCTCCTGTGCCTGGATTTCTTATGGATCTGTCCCGGTCTGCTCTTCATGAACTGCTACTAACAACTCCTCCTTTGATCCTGTATGATGCAGATGTATAAGTGCTAATGCAGAGGTGCATCGGAGAGATGACATGTAATGATCATGATGCATGGAATGTCGATGAACATGTTTAACTCTATTGGACATAGTAGAAGTAAAGCGCTTCTACAAAGTAGCCAACATCATCCAAGAACATGTATTACTATACTACTACTACAACCACTTGTACTAACATGCCAAGTCATCATAGCAATCTAAGATGCTTCAAAGATACACCAAGGCAAACATTATTAACAAATCATGCATTAGGGAAGATTTGTTTATTTCATTTTAAACTAGGGCTACCACAGTAACATATATTTTTGGTGCTCATAAAAATCTGAGAAAATTACAGTAGCCTAGTACTACTCTAAGTAGACTACCATAAAATTTTCATGGCATTTAGATAAGTAAAATAGCCTACACAAAAATGACAAGGCATAAATACTTAAAAAGGCATAAATAGGAAACCTTAGTTAGAAGTGCCAAGCAACAGATTTCATATTTTTCCTAACAACCTTAAGGTATTGATATACTCCCCACAAAATTTCATAATTTTTGGAGCACAGAAACTCAAGATATAATGTAAACAAGTTTGCATGCATTTAAAAACACATTTCAAGTTCCTATTTAAATCATCCAAAATTCCTACATCATGTGCTCATATCATATTTTTCTTAAATACTAGACTTCTCTGTGATTCTAACAAAATTTGAATCACACCATTTGAATCTACACATTTGGAGTTACAAAATTCACAAAACAGCATTCAAATCAGCAATTTTGAACTAGCCCTATGAACAACAGTCACTGACGCGTGGGACTCACGTGTCAGCCGGACCCGTTTGTCAGTGAGACGAAAACAGGGGAGGCGCACGCGATGGCGTGGCAACGGCGAAGCTCGCCGACGGCGGCTCCTCTGGCAAAACCTACGGCACCGGCGTGCTCCCCACAACGATGCGCACCCATTCATGCCCTCACTTCAACCTTTACCGAACCCTAGCAAGGACGACGGCGTGCATGGCGGACGGCGGCGCAGTCCGACGGTGCTCCGGCGAGGTTCGGCCCTGTGGGACATGGCTAAGCTCGATATGAGCTTCAGGAGGTCACCACGATACTACCCAAACAAATAGAAGACGACGGAAGAGTTCCTAGCTACCCCGACCACGGCGGCCTCAACTCCGGTGAGGACACGCCCATGGCGGCGGTGGCGGGAATGGTCAATGCGCCCTTACCAAAGCTCAATCGGCTCAGCTAAGAGATGGAGGAGGTAGAGGAGAACACGGCGGAGCTGTGGTGAAGATGTAGTTCGCGTTTTTGTGGCGGCGAGCAAGCACGAGCTCATCGGAGTTGCTGCGGCTGTTGCTGCGGAGCTTCGGGCGAGCGGAGAAAGGGAAAAATGAAATGGCGAGCGCGTTAGGCAGGCGGGCGCAAGTTCAAGTCATGGCCAGTAGCGCCAAGATGGCCGCGGCGCGTGGCCTACGCTTCAGGCGACCGGCAACGAGTGTCCCCCCACGTGGCGGTAGCTTTCTGAACCCGGTTGGCACTGTAGCGTGTCTGAAACTCGATTTAGTTTCCAAATGAACCGACTGACAGGCGAAGTTTGACAGTGATTAACTCCTAATCCATGATGATATAGCGCAAGGTATAATTGACAAATTTGAACATCTACATGTGAACTACAACTTGTACAATTGGAGCTCGAGCTGGTTCGGCCTGGTTAAGGAGATAGAAGGCTCCAAACATCGATACTTGAATTTGAAAATCAGTGCTCGGACTTAGAAAAATTCTGAGTCACCAAATTGCTCCCAAAACTGACTTGCGGGATCATTTTGAGCATGTTGTGCATGTTTTCATGACTTGGCTTCTAAACAAAGTTTGTTCCTTATAAAATTTGCTACAACTTTGTTTTAGGTTGCTCCGACATGCAAACACTCTACGCTACACTTTCTAAACAGTCAAACACAAGAGCATCAGGGGTCAACACAAGTCAAACTATTACTTGGAAGTGTAATTAGGCAATATGGTCAACATGAACATTGTTCCAAATGACATTCTAGGTGTGACTAAGTGGTTTAAGAAAATTATTAGCCACATCACACACTGGTCACCCAAGAATCAAGCACTGTATGTACTGAGATAATGAAAAACAATTGAAATGTTACATTTGTTTCATAGTCATGTTTCACACGTTTCATTAGTATGTTTCCATTCTATATTTCATGTCATGCTTATGGATGCATAATAATGATCATGCTCATGATTTGCAAAATATTAATGCATGCTTAACACCAAGGTGTTACAGTTGCCGCCACCTAGACGGCTTGGAGCAGCGAGGATCGTTGAGCGGAGGGTGGTGATTGTCTCTGTCTCCGATCGTGGTGATTGTGAGGGGTTCTTGACCTTTCCCCGGTGGAGCGCCAAAAGGTACTCTAGTGGATTGCTCGTGGCTTATGTGATCCTCATCTTGTGTTGGTTGTGCGGCACCCTATTGAGGGCTTGGCGTGTGAAGCCAATTAGCGCGTGAACCTCCAAGTGAGTGAATCGCCGCAACGAGGACTAGCTTGCCGGCAAGCAAGTGAACCTCGGTAAAAAAATCATTGTGTTCATCATTGATTCCGAGGTGATTGGTCTTCATTGTTATCCACACTTGTGATTGATTGATTCATACATCTACACGGTGGTATAACCTTCTTGCCTACTCTTTACATTACCGTAAACTAGTTGTCAAGCTCTTTAGTGTAACTAGTTGTGAGAGCTTGTTAGTTTGGTTAGTGTGGCTCTTTAGTTAGCTTTTGAGAGCACACTAACTTAGTGTAGTGATATAGCTATTGTGTGGATATACTCCATCTAAACTAGAATTGTGGTAGGTGGCTTGCATTTTGGTAGGCTAGCGCAAAACTCGCTTCGCCTCATAATTGTCTAATCCTTTTGTTAAGTGTTGTTGTAGAAATTTTATTAGGCTATTCACCCCCCCCTCTAGCCATTAGGACCTTTCACTAATGTATGCCATGTTTGTCACTGTATCCTCATGACATCTATGTCCTTTGGTAAGTCCTGTCGACTTAGTGCCATATTTGTTGCTTCTTGGAAATGCTCGGTTGTTGCAGTTATCTTGTCAATTGTTTGGTTGCCGTCGAGATACATACAATTTAACTATGTTGCAAAGTAACATTGTCCTTCCTGATGTTTGAATTAAATATTTGTTGAGATTGTGATTACTTGAGTTTGCTCTGGTCGGGGAGGGGAGGAGGAGGGGGAGGGCTGGTGGGCACCGTCGTGGGGGTGCTGCGGAGTCGCTGGTGATGGTGAGGCACAGGTGCCATGGGTGTCGACGATGACGATCACGAGGAGGAGGACAGCGATGAGGAGCGGATCGAGATTGGGCAGCCCACGGACGTGCCACACGTCTCGCACATCACTTACGACCGTTTTGGCGGCTTCCTCGGCCTCCCCGCCGACCTCGAACCAGACGTACCACGGCGCATGCTCAGTGCCAGGTGAGCTCGCCACTGCCGTGCCGTGCGAATGATTAAGCATTGATTACCTTTTTTGTCTCTTGGATTTTTCCCTTGATCTGTAGTTTTGTGTGCCTCACTGCCGTGCCGTGCGAATGATTAAGCATTGATTACCTTTTTTTGTCTCTTGGATTTTTCCCTTGATCTGTAGTTTTGTGTGCCTTGATTTTTTGATTGCTTCCATGACGGAATTGTAGCTTTTTGATGAAGTGGGCGTTGGCCAAACACGCCGCGTGAAAAATGGTGTGTTCCTAAATTCAGTTTGAGTGGCGCACTGCACTCTATAGAAGTTTAGGCACATTGTTTTCAGGGGGATGTTCCTAAGCAAGCTGATCAGCAAATTTAACCCTGTGCTTTTTGAACCTGCCATCGCTAACTTGTATTGAGTCTTGACGAAAGGCTGTGAATCGCGATCAGGTCGGTTGTTCACTAGGCTGTTAATCTTCTGAAGTTCTCTCAATTTTGCTGTCTTTCACTGGTCCTCGATGGATCAACTTTCAGTTTGTGTAACCATGACTTTCTAGGTAAGATCTTGTAATCAGCTAAGACCCAAACACTTTGTGTTTTTCTTTCTAATATTGTCACAATCTTGTCATCAGCTAAGATCTAAGTACGTGAGCGTCACAATCTTGTCACAATTTTAGTTTTAGTTTAATAGAGCATGGAAAGGCTTGTAGATTATTTTTGTTAGCAGTTTGAGTTTCCAAGTCCAACTGTAGATCTGTTGTGTTTCTATTTCAATCAATTGTTTTCGATCTCACACCATCATTTATTAGTTTCTTTAAAATTTCTGAATGATTGCCCAATTGCTCATGTTTATATATAGTTAGCATCAGTTTACCGACGTTCCATATATTCACAGCTTACTTGCAGTAGTTGCTCTTTTCACCAACTGACAATAGCGAAGTGAATAGCTGCACATTTTTTTAACAAAAATGAACTCGCTATTCATCTCAACTTCATTTACCTTCCACATAAGTTCAAGCATCATATAATCATAAACCACATTAATTTAGCCTTAGCCAACATATCTGATTGATTCTACGATCATGAATAGGGTGATATGATACAAATTACTTTGAATGCAGTCTGAATGGTGCGCGATCTACTGTGTTCTAAGGAATTTGCTCATGCTCAAATCTGATTGATAGCCAAAGCCAACCGACATGCAAGTTCTTACACTATTCATCAATTTAATGCTTCATGGATTTCACTTATATTTCATTAAGTTATTACTTGTATGTTTGATAGCCAAAGCCAACCGACCTACTACCCGTTGCGTAACTCACCACAACTACTTAGGACATGAAGTTCGCTGACCAGGCGATCATCGGCGACGGGTGTCTAACAGGTTGACCATTGCCTTCTTTGTTCCCCTGTAGAGTTTTTAAAGTCTAAACTGTTAAACTGTATTTTTCTTATTAGCTTTTGTAGCTGCAATGTTTATGCAAGTGTCATCAGAAGGACCTATTAAGTAATTGTCCTATCAAGTATATACTACGAGCTTGTTGACTGATAGTTAAGTAATCAATGCTTTTAGGCTTAGGTTAAGGCATTGTGTTGGGCCCGAGGTTTAGTAGGGATTGTTTGATACCAATCTTTTTCTTCCTTCGGAATGCCATCATCTGCAAAAGGCTTATTCTTGTCGTTAACATGAGGCTTCCTTCATGAGGCTTTCCATGGTTTTGTAGAACGACGACAGTACATAAGGAGGCATCAATGAGCATAAATTGAGTGATTAATTTTCATGGCACGGCTTTCACCGCACTGCACACTTTCACCTCCGGGTTGTGAGAGGTCGGGTGATTTGTTGGAGCAGCTGGTATTTAGGCAAAGTATGGGCACTAAACTAAAAAACTATCTATGTAACTACAAATACGGTTTGTGATTGTTGTGAGTAGGAGATGCATGGGTATTTAAATAAATGTCTCCATCCAAAATTACAACTATGGGCTACAAACGGATTGTTGCGAACGTCACGGTCGAAATCATTTTTTTAACAATACAACGCACGATCGAATTTAAATTACCGTGGCATTATCTTGTTCTCGTTGCAACGCACGGGCATGATCTTAGCCGCATCACAGAAAAGTCTATACAGTAGAGTTGTGAGCCTGCGACGCCGCGCTCTCCGTGACTGTTAATTTCACAAACTATGCTTTTTGGATTAACTGTCACTTTAACGTTGGTATTTAATTTTTACGGTATTATTATCTTATCGTACGATCCGTGTGTTTTTACTACAAATTATTAGTTATCCCGTAGCAACGCACGAGCATGCTACCTAGTAAGGCACAGAACCAGGGCAGACAATCTCAACATGACTTTTTTTTCAAAAAAATTGTTCGCGACACATCATCTTGGCAGATGTTTGGCTCACCAGAAGGTTCCTCTATTTGCCCAGACGCAGGAGTACAGAGAACTATTTAGGTGATAGAATGTTAATTAATGAATGGGAAACAGTCTTCAACGATCTGTCTATTTATAGAAACTAGATATTGCTGCTACAAACATGGCTATAAACTAAATCGGATAAAAGCAGCAGTCTTTTATCTTTGTTCGCATCTCACTTAAATCATACTTCCTCTGTTACAAAGTATAAGTTGATTTGGTTGTTCTAAATACATAGATATTGCTATGCATCTACCTACTATCTCAGGATAGTAACTATGTATCTACCATGTTAGATGCGTAACTATGTGTCTAGATACGCAACTATGTATCGGTACAAGTGACGGACGGACACTAAGCAATCTGCATCAGAACTCAAAAGATCGAGCTGGGTTCAGTACATCAAACACTGACTGATCAGCTCAACGACACATATGCGAGCACTGATCAGCTCACCACAGTCCTGCACTCATGTTGACGCCTCCGGGCAGCGAAGCATGTTTGCGACCACGCTGGGTACATTCGCAGCAGGGCTAAGAACAATACAATCATCAACACACTGGGAAAAAAATACGATACAGCATGAGGAATTGAGAAAACTGGTTGTGACTACAGAAGCACCATGCAGCGTGTGAAAACTCGGAATGTCTTAGTGTCCAGAACAATGGCCACATCACATTTTGTTCATTCAAAAAGTTTCAGGCCTTACTGGGAGAATATCATCGCCTGTCTTTATGGATTATTGGAGCTTCACAATCATTTAGCCAAGTTGCAAACCGGTTTGAGAGGTCAGTTGAAGCAATTAGTAGAAAATTTGTCAAAGTTTTGGACAGTGGCAATCTTCTTGCTAAAGATCTTATCAAACAAGAGACCGAGAGTTCAATTAATTAAGTGCGCCCTAAACTTGAAAATTCCTTGTTTTACACCACATTTCAATAATTGCATAGGCATAATAGATGGCAGGGATGCAAGCGGGTACCAATGGTGTTTATTTGGGTCGGCTAACTAATTACGGTCAAATTCCATTCTAGTTCATTTTGTCCTCTCCCATCAAATTACATGAATACCATTCTAGTTCATTTTATCAAGTTTTTGGGACGACTCGATGACCCAAAATATTTTTGAACTTGCATCCTAATAGATGGTACACATGTACTTGTTAGCATGCATTTTGTCAATGTTGATTCACGTGTTTGAACATATGGATATATATGCTACTTAAAATGTGTTGGCCATATGCGAAAAAATATCTTCCGACAACCTCTTTAGTCGGAGCTCCAAATATAAACATCCTCTATTTCGGATTTTTCACTAGCCAAAGATGAAGTGAGGATGATTCTCTAGAGTGTGCACGAGTTATAGAAAAGCTGTTGGAGGATACAAAGATATAAAAAACGACTTTTACTCAAATAATTCTCCATAGAGAGTAAATTTTAGAAAGATCCTTCAAGATGCTCTTAAGAGAGAGAGAGAGAGAGAGAGAGAGAGAGATTTTGATAAGTGCCATCAATATGAAAATTACATGACCGAGGCATCGTTATCCCAGGAAATGTTGGCAATAAAGTAGCTAGGATATAGAACTCCTGACATGAATGTGTCTCGTGATAGTATTGCTAATGCTTTGTTTGCTACGAGGGAGTAGTTTTGATGTATTATTTCTAAGGGCAAATTTATGATCATCATACAATGTATCTTTGGCCAGTTTTCTTATGAAGAAATAAGGATAAAAGTAGGGAAATAATGCTCTAAAATGGATAAAAATAACTAGATTTACATCCGACAATGCAGGACATTACAGTATACAATCTGCAAGCTGCTTTTCATGGTCCAAAATCAAAGCAAACAGGGCTAATTATTTTGGTCAAATATTTCTGGACTGTACATTTTTCCTTTTTGTTTTTTTAAATGTAAACTAGCAGGACCTGCCGTTTATTAAAAAAAATAGGAGAAGTAACAAGGCCTAGACCAAAGGAAAATAAAACCAACACATTGCACTTCACGGAGAAGAAGAAAAGGTATCAAACATTACAGGCCTATATGATTGGCAAGATCTCAGCAAATTCGCTCTTGCAGTGCACAGGGTGTGGGCCTCCTCCTTGACTACATTTTTCTTTGGCCGTAAAGCAAGCACTTAGATAAAAACAAAGTCATATTAAGTTGAACTTAAGGACAAATATTTAAGTTGCTTCACTGGGAAGACAATATCTTTTATCTTGATTATATATAAGCCCCCAAATTTCCTTCAGCTACTTGATAGATCTTTAATAAGCCTCATCTCACTTCAATTGCGCACATGCCGGTTGGCCTGCAGTCAAATAACGCCATACTCTACAAATCAACGATAAAAAGGAGAACAAAGAAAACAACCAAGGATCCATCCAAATATGCTTCTGTAAGTTTGTGCCCTATCTTTCCTTATAAACACCCAACCTCTGATATAATTTCAGATAACACAGATTATAATTAAATTAAGGAGTAGATTACCTGTCTGAACCGCTGACTCTGGAGGCAGAGCCAGTGATCTCAGACATCCCAATTTCTCTGATACAACGACTTGCATCAATTTCTTCCAGAATCTGAAAGGGAGGAGAAAAGAACAGTATCAAAGCACAGTATGACATCTACCTTCAGTTCTTCACTCTTTTTGATCAAGTACTATACTATTGTTACCAACAAAACCACAATACCTTGGGCCACTTTCTGTAAAAGAACCAAACCCAACCGAGCACTATTGAGCAGAGGCCTATGATTCCGATGAGCCATAAAACCAAGTCGGAGGCATTTGCAAAAGCCCGCAGTAGGATACAAAATAGTGCATAAAGGAATGCCAGCACTAAAAGCATCAGCCATTTAAGGATTCCAGGCTCACAGCCGTCAATGGACCCCCTCTCTTTCAAGTATGAAGCATGGATTAACAGAATGAAATTGCTTAGTGATGCTATGAAGATTCCTATGAATATGGCCATCCAAATTCCTTCGACACTCCCTTGTGGCTTTTGGGCGAGCAAGTATGCATACGAGAGAAAGATACCACCACTGATTCCAAACAGCTTTTCCACCGTAGTGTAGTAAGAACCCAGTAAACCCTGTAGTAAGATAAACAAGATTTAACTAATTGGAGATAAAGTCAGCATAAATGAATTCCAAAAACATCTACATGAACATTACTGTTGCCAAGATATCTAAATAACCCAGATATGAGTAACTGGCTGGACTCCTTTGAGTAGACTTTTTTTGCTATTATGTTTCCTTTTTCTTTTTCTTTTGCTTTGCAAATAACTTTTTTTATTATTAATATACGACGAGTAGGGGCTTGTCACATCTGTTCTTTGAAAAAACAAATGTATCTAAATAGATTTTGACGGATTGGTGTGTTCGAATGGTAGCCAGAGCGGTAAAAAGAGAATGGGTTAAATCACCTTCATTGTCTTCTCGTTTTCTGCAGTATTGGCTGCCAACTGTCAAGCATGAACAAGGTGAAATAACCATTAGAAAAGAAAATAGAAGGAGAAGGTACAGAAGGAAATCGATATAATAAATCTGTATCACCATATATATATGACACCTGGGTACTGACCTTGCAGTTCTCCATCTGAGGAATGATATTCTCTAACACATCAAGCATCGAAGCAAGTGTCTTCAGGTGAAGTACCCAGAATTTCTCAATTTCATTACTATCGTTTTCATGGGAATGGCTTCCATCAGCTCTCATTAAATTGGTCGGCTCCTAATATTCTCCAAAGAGGCAAGAAGCCACATTATCATTATGTTCATAGTGTCCTATACAGTTCATGGGCATGCACCTAAAACAACTCTACAAGCAGGAAACATTATGTGGCCAGTAACGAAGTCCAGCAGGCTTTAATTTGACATGGAACTATAAAAATTTTATTTGTTAAGGTAAATAAATGTATACAAGAATGGGACAAATTACCTCATCATATTTTTCAGAAGCTGCATGCCCACCACAAGAAGCGTCCATATAGGTTGGTCTACCGCACATCTGCTCACTATTAAGCACATCAACGAGACATGATCATATGAAAACTGAGAAAATGGAGGGACTGAGTTTAGCAGCACAGAGGAAAATGAGTATACCTAAGGTGGACAAGTCAAGCAAAGATGGACAGCAAATCGTCCTGAAAATAGCAGATGTTAGTAAAGTGCAGCTCACTGCCGCATCTGACAGCAATCATAATAGGAGTACCACATCAAGTGCTTGGAGAATATTTGGTTGTTCAAAAGACTTGATGTTACGCCTGGAGCTGCTCCTATTCATCAACTGGCAACAAGCGAAGAGGACACTGAACCAGAGCTGGATACTGTAATTCCAAGTGGACGGCCCAAGCGAGTGCGCAGGCCCAATGCCAATGTAATAGGCCCAGAATGGATTTAGTTCCTAGTACTTAAGCTAGCACAGGTGTGTGTAATCCTCAATCTTTGATCAGTTAATGGATGAAGTGGCAAACTTTCAGTGGTTTTCTACATTGGACCTCAGGGCTGGATTTCACCAACCCCCGAGAGGAACCTAAAACTGCTTTTCAGACTCACTTTGGCCACTATGAGTTCACTGTTATGCCCTTTGGTCTCACTGGAGCTTCAAGAACCTTTCAAGGATCCATGAACTCTACATTGGCTCTTGGGTTAAGGAAGTTTGTGTTGGTCTTCTTTGACAATATCCTAGTGTACAGTAAATCTTGGGAAGATCATATACATCATCTAGCATTGGTTTTCCAGTGGCTTTCTAATGACCAATGGCAGCTCAAGTTCTCTAAATGTAAGTTCGCCAGCAATCCATAAGTTATTTGGGCCATGTCATCGATTACTCGATTGGACTAGCTACTGACCCAACCAAGATTCAGGCAATTCAAAATTGGCCTGTCCCTACTTGTGTCAAGGATGTTAGGGGCTTCTTGGGGCTTGCTAGGTATTACAGGAAATTTGTGAAGAATTTGGCCTCCTTGCTAAGCCACTCACCGATCTGCTGAAAAAGGATACACCCTTTCTTTGGACCTCCTTGCATATGTCACCTTTCAAAGCGATTCTGGTGCAGCTCTCGATTCTGCTCCATGTTTGGCTCTTCCTGACTTCTCCTTGCCATTCCATATAGAGACCGGCGCTTGTGCTACCGGAATTGGTGTAGTGTTGCTTCAAAATGGACATCCATTGGCCTATATAAGTAAGGCATTGGGTCCTTGAGTCAAGGCCTTTCCACATATGAAAAGGAGTACCTTGCCATCTTGGTTGATGTCGATCAATGGCGACATTATTTGCTTCACGGTGAAATTTTCATTCACACCGATCAGCAGAGCTTGGTCCACCTCAATGAGCAGAGATTACATACCCATTGGCAGCAGAAGGTCTTCACCAAGCTTCTCGGCCTGCAGTACCACATTATCTATAAACGCAGTGTTGATAATAGTGCAGCCGATGCTCTCTCTCGCTATCTAGCACCTTCTCAGCTGATGGCGGTGTCTGCAATTGCTCCTGTGTGGCTGGCTGACGTCCAGGGTTCTTATCCTTCAGACCCTGAGGCCCAGACTCTATTGGCTGTTATGAACCTTAGTTCATTTGGGGTATAGAGATAACCATTGCTTGGAAGGTGACCGGGCAAAGTCGGTCTGGAGGGAGACTAGAGTATTTGGGGGAACTGGATTGTTTGTTCTTCCTTCATTGCTTATCCTCTCCTTGGTACATCACCTCCCTTTAAATAGAAAGGACTCCTGGCCACCTAAGGAAGGCCCAATCAAATCATAACAAATCATATCCAATCCTATCTCTAATTGACCCAAATCTAATCCTATCTCTAACTGATCAAATCCCTCTAATTGATCTAATCTAATATCTTTTCTAATCCTTATTCCTTCCTTAGCAAGTACGCTATAGGTCATGCAAATATTCTAAGAGACAATGTTTTTTCTCTCGTACCTCTCGATGGGTGGTGAAAAAAGACCGGCAGAACTACCCATCAGAGCAGTGGAGACACGGACAAATAATAATAACATCATCGAAATTCCCTCCCCGCCAGGAAAAGAATCTAAGAGACAAGGTTTTTTCTCTCGTACCTCTTGATGAAGCGCCCGTGTTCCCCTTGAAAAGAGCTTGTCCATCGCCACGCCGTGCGGACGGCAATATAGCACGCTCACTTCACAAACTTATAAATATATTTCCCTACATTCACTGTCCAGTTGTCGGCCCGTCGACAGATAGATAACCCCTCTCTTCTTTCCGTGTCCTTTTATAGAATGGAGGTTTCGTGTGAGGCCCATGATGGAATCCGTCGTCAAAGGGGGAAAAGCGGAGATGTGACATCAACAAAGGTAGTTAATCATTTTTTTTTCGAATTGATAACTATCGTTTTATATGCCCAGCGCAGCAACAAGTCAACAACACAATGGCACGCCCAGCGCAGCAACAACACAATGGCACAACAGGAAAGCTGGATGGACGCCACGTGCGCCTGAAATCCATCGCACGGCAGGTAAAAGCGGGCAACGGCAGGGTCCGATTCCAACGCCAGGCAACGGCACAAGGCTCAGCTCCATCTCGTCCCATCACAATTCTCCTCCCATGCGCGTGGGCCCGGAGGGGCCAGCAGATGGGACACCCCAGGCAGCAAAAAGCTGGACCCGTACACGTGTAGAGGCCTGTTTCGCTAGACCCCGGGAGGCGTGTGGACCGCGTTGGAATATTCCCGCTGGGCTATTTCCGAAGATGGGCTGGGCCGCTCGTGTGTTTTTTTAGCGAACAAAGACTTGAGCGCAGGCCTGCCCACACCAAACTTCAGATGATAAGACGGAGGAGGGGGAAGCCCGGGAGGCTATTTTTGCCCACCATGCTCCGCCTCTGATTACTCCCCCTGCATCGGCTCCACCTCTAGAGTCACTCGTCATCGTTGGCTCTCAACTTGATCTGCAAAACAATTCGTCCATTTTTGAGCTTGATCGAACTCCTCCATTTTTGAGGGGAAAGAAGGAAGGAGGAAGGAGAAGGAAGAGATCAGAGGGGAAGAAGCAAGGACGACGGGAGAAGAACCAGAAAGCGTCCTGTCCTGCTTACCAGAACTCTTGGTCGAAGTGGAGAACAAAAGTATTTGTTGGGCGACTTAACTTCTCATTGTATGAGTAATTTGTTGGGAGTAGTATATAATATATAGAAGAATGAACTCTTCTTTGTGCTTGTGCCAGATCCAGAACTGCTTACCCACCTGGCCACATGAAAATTTCGCTGATGAACAAGTTAACTGGCTGGCCCTCAGCCAATCCAGCAAAACCATAAACTGAGTTTGCACTTACCGCTGCTGAAACGAAAACTTGCAGCCTCGTTACAAATTGCAGAGCAGGAATCCGCCATTTTGTTGCTGCCTGCTTCGCCGTGGCCGCATGCACCGAGCTTGCTTTCGAAAAACACAAAAGCACTTCAAAACTCAAGTTAACCTAGAGTTTTTCCAAACTAAAGCTTGAAATGTGATGGAACGTTACCACGATAGGACGGAGAAGAATAGACAGCAGGCGTTGCAGATCTGGCATTGTTGCAGTTCATTCCTCTCCGACAAGCCGGAGGGCCGGCCTACACGCATCGTTATTGCTCCAGCTCCAGCCTCCAGAGGCGTTGACCTGCGAGCGTCCAACGATGCAAGGCTAAGAGGCAGACGTTGGCTATTTAAGCCAGGCTGCACAGAATCACAAAGTGGGCAACTTGTGGTGACTCACGCCTTTACATCATGACCCACTCGTCAGTTTTTATTGTGTGTGTGTGTCTATATATATATATATATATATATATATAATTCAAATGGACCTGACCTGGCTTATCTTGGTAGTTGCGTACCAAACCAAACGCGGCCCACTGGGCTTTGGTTGATCCAGAGGTTAGAGCAAGTATAGTAAATCTTACTCGCAGGCTGTTAGCTAATCCACATCATCAAAATGCTATGTTGCGGAGAGAGAAATCAAGATAATGAAGCGGGCGCTTGCCTTACCGCCCGGCGCAGCACGCGTAACGAGACAAACAGCTTGTATGCGGCCTACATGCAGCCATGGGAGGGCCAAAAGAAGACTCTTTCTTCCCTGCCAGCCTGCTAGTATTAAATGTCTAAATTTCCTTTATAGCTAACCTCTTAGCTTGCCTAGTATAGGTGATGGCTTAGAACAAGGTCAATAAAAGAGTCAAGTTATAAGAGCTAAGTTATACAATAATTATCTCATATTTGTCTGTAAGAAAGAATTATCTTTTCTATTCCTTCTGACAACACTTTCTATTTGGGCCCACCACTGCATATGCATTCGTGCCAAGTTTGGTGCTTGCATAAGAGTCAAGCTATCAACTCTCTCCTCGCTTGTCTCCTCTACATCAGCATAAGCTTGACTATAAACCCATTATTATACTAGCTCTTATACTCTCGCACACAGCCTGCTTGAAGTCCACAGTTGGCGTTTCTATTGGCCTTGGTCTTATCCACTCTTTGCTGTCATAGCACATTCTAGCACTACTCCAGAATAACACTTCACTGCCGGCCTCATCACTGCCGGAATTAGGAGAACCGGCAGTGTTTACCCTTCACTGCCGGTTCTTGGCTCTGAAAATCAGAAATTGATTTGGGATGTGTCCGAACCGATAGTGATGACAACTATCACTGCCGGTTTGTGTCTCTAACCGGCAGTGGCTTGACGGCCACATATCACTGTCGGTTCAAGCCAAGAGCCGATAGTGATTGGGCCCTATCACTGTCGGTTCTAGCCAAAAACCGATGGTGATAAGCCTACAGCACAAAAAGACTGCAGCCGTCCTTTCCTTCCTCCTCTCTTCCATCCCAAGAATAGAGGCACGCATTTGGGCCCTTCCCTTCATTGTTGCCGGTTGCTCTTCACCATGAAGTTTGGGCTTAGATTTTGAAGAATAGCTTGATCTTTTTGGTTTACGGTTAGTAACAAACATTCACTCCTTTGATTTTGTTGCTTAATTAGCTTCATTTTGATGGCTACATTGCTTGATTCTCATTCTAGTTCTTTCTTCATTCTAGAGAGCACTTTTCCAATTGGACATTTATGCAATGCTCAAATTATGGTGAATCCATCATCCAAAAGGTTGGTGTCTATGAACACATTTAAATTCCTAGCTAATTATTCCATGGTGGTCAAGATCATCATTGTTAGTATGTGATGCTATAATTAGTTCTTAGAAGTAGAGTAGATTCTTTTACAATTTGTTGAGAAAATTAATCTATGTGTCACATAACAATGCATTGTTTGGAGCTACATTGTTGTTCATGATCATGTCTCCAATTTTAGACTTTTTTTTAAAATTAGTGTCTCAATTTTTATGTGGCATAGAGTAGAATAATTGTTCCTCATTATTGTGCAATAATTTTTTTATGGGGCTACATTTTTCAATTTATATGGGCATTATTTGGAGCTACATTGTTGTTCATGATCATGTCTCCAATTTTAGTCTTTTTTAAAATAAGTGTCTCCATTTTTATGTGACATCGAGTAGAATAGTTGTTCTTTATTATTGTGCAATAATTGTTTTTTACTACGATTTTCAACTTATAGGGTCGGGGCTACCAATTTTAATTTTCTAATAATTAGTGTACAATAATGTTTTTAAAAAATGGTACTTTCAAGCTAGAATTATTGTTCATGAAGCTCGATTTCTTATTAATTCTTTGTAATTACTGTCTCAATATTTTTTTGTGCAGAGATGGATCGAGAGTGGATGCATCTGTCCCGAACGGACATGCATGACGTCAGCTAGTTTATCACCGATGCCAAAGCCTATGCTGGGAATGGGAACCCTGTCTTCTGCCAATGCAAAGATTACAAGAATCAAAAGAACTTTCGTCAAATTGAGTCTATACGATCGCACTTGATTACTAGGGAGTTCATGCCAAACTATACGATATGTACTATGCATGGCGAGGTTGGTGTGAATGTTCCGCAGGAAAACGATGATGATGTGGACATGCCTGACGTAGCCATCCATGATGCTGATGAGGAACCCGGTGTCAACATAGAACCTATGGCCATAGTTAATAATGTGTTTAGGAACATGCTAGCTGACGACACCGAGGATAACGATGGCATTTCTTAGCTGCTACGTAATGTAGAGACCGGATGTCTTAGTGAAAAACATTTGAGAAAGCTAGACAAAATGAGACAAGATGGCAAAACACCATTGTATAAGAATTGTCCAACGAGCAAACTGGAAGCCGACATCATGCTGTTAGAGTTCAAATCGACAAACGGATTGAGCGATAAAGGCTTCGATTAGTTGTTAGGTATAATAAGGAAAATGCTCTCAGAAAAAATGAGTTGCCAGAAATGACATACTTGGCCAAGCAAATGATCTGCCGTATCGGCCTCGAGGTTGAAAAATCCACGCGTGTTCTAATGATTGCATATTATACCGTGGAGAAAAATACAAAGACTTGGACAAGTGCCCTAAGTTTGAAGCTCCATGGTACAAGGAAGGGCTGTCAGATGAGGGTACCAAGACCAGAGAAGGTCCCGTAAAGGTCGTTTGGTATTTCCCTATAGCTCCCTAGGTGCATAGGCTATTTGCATGTGCAAAGTCAGCCAAACTGTTGCGCTGGCATGGCGAAACGCGTAAGAAAGATACAATGAGGAGGCACCCCGCCGATGGGCATGACTGGAGGACTGTCAATACTATGTTCTATAAGGACATTGGTGGAGAGGTAAGGCGCCTTTGGTTTGCTTTAAGCACAGATGGGATGAATCCTTTCGACCAGGTTAGAAGCAATCATAGCACCTGACCAGTGACGCTCTGTATATACAACCTTCCACCTTGGGTCTGTATGAAGCGGTCGTACATCTAGATGCCACTACTGATCCAAGGGCCAAGACAACCTAAGAATGACATCGATGTGTTTCTCGAACTAGTGATCGATGAACTAGTGGAGATATTTAAAAAGGGTGTGCCGCATGTTTGGTACGAGTACAAAAAGGAACATGTCACGATCAAGGAAGTACTTATCGCTACAATCACCGACCTGCCAGGTCGAGGTTCATTGTCCGAAGAGAAGACAAAATGCTATACTAGATGTGTCGAGTGCTTGGACAACACCGATGCGGTAAATCTGTCAAATAACTCAAAGATAGTTTATATGGGACACCATAGGTTCCTACCTAAGGATCACCCTTACCGTAGAAATAGAAAAGATTTCACCGGTACTATTGAGAATTGCTTAGCTCCAAAATATCGAGATGGGCCTGCGATACTTCGATAACTCAACAAACTGGAGGTTGTCCTTGGGAAGGGGGACAATGCAGTAGCAGCGCCTGATGGGAGCGTTTGGAAGAAAAAATTGGTTTTCTAGAAACTACCTTACTGGCCATTTCTGAGTGTACGCCACTGTCTTGATCCCATGCACATCACTAAAAACGTGTGCGCTAACACTCTTAACACCTTGATGGACACCGAGGAGACATCGAAGGATTCACTAGCCACACGCCTAGACATGCAACACTTGGGAATTAGAAAGGAGCTGCATCCCGTGGAGCTAGAGAATGGCTAGTTCGAACTTTCGATTGCGTCATGGACATTGAAGAAGGAAGAAAAGTGTGCGCTTATTTCTTTCTTTAATGAACTCAAAGTCCCGACGGGCTACTGTGCGAACCCGAAGAAGCTAGTGAACATGAGAGAACTCAAGTTCAACTATGGCCCTATGAAGGCCCATGACTGTCATGTCATTATGACTCAGCTGCTCCCTGTTGCCCTACGTGGTATCCTCCCCAAAGGTCCACTGTCATGTCATTATGACTCAGCTGCTCCCTGTTGCCCTACGTGGTATCCTCCCCAAAGGTCCGCGCCCCAATCATAAAGTTGTGCTCGTTCTTCAACGCGATCTCAAAAAAGGTCATTGATGTGTCCACGCTAGAGCAGCTACAGCAGGACATAGCCAAAACTCTCGTTAGGCTTGAGATACATTTCCCACCGACTTATTTTGATATCTCATTGCATCTGCTCATTCATCTTGTTGACCAAATTAGAGCCCTTGGCCCAATGTACCTGCATCAGATGTTCCCTTTTGAAAGATTGATGAAAGTTTTCAGGAGGTATGTTAGGAACAAATTCAGGCCAGAAGGGGGCATGGTTGAAGGATGGTCAATAGAGGAGGCCATTGAGTTCTGCACATATCGTCTGGACATCAAAAGGGTCGGAGTTCTAGAATCTCATCACGAGGGAAGACTACGTGGCAAAGGAACGATCGGGGAGAAATCTATTACAGTAGATGACCCTATTTCTTTCAAACAGGCATAGTTCGCTGTTCTCCAGCAAGCCAAGGGTGTGATGCCATACATTGACGAGCACAGGCAATCACTGTAAACTCTGTATCTGAGTAGATCACAGGCTTGGCTGGATAAAAAAACACAAGGAGGAATTTGTCAACTGGTTGCGACGCCGCTTGCTTAGCATAAAGTTGGGTAATCAACTAGATGCCTTAGCCAATGGACCTTCGAGTACATATCTTAAGTACCAAGGGTATGAGATCAATGGATTCACATTTTACACAAAAAAGCAAGATGGAAAGAGCACATACCAAAATTGTGGTGTTCGTTTTGTTGCTCACAACGAAAACGACAATGTGCAGGCGACATACTATGGTTTCATGAAGGAGATATGGGAGTTAGCCTATGGTCCATTGAAGGCAGCTCTTTTTCGCTGCCAGTGGGTCCGGCTCGAGGAAATCAACACTGACAGTGAAGGGTTCACTACCGTTGATCTCACTAAGACCGCATACAGAGATGACCCCTTCATCCTTACAAGAGATGTTATGCAAGTCTTCTATGCAAGGGACAACAAGACAAAAGGAAAGCTAAAAGTAGTCCTAGAAGGAAAAAGGAAGATTGTCGGTGTCAATGGAGTGACGGACGAAGACGACTAAGGGGCTATCAGGAAATGTCTCCATTCGGGGCGAACGTACCTCTACCTATCCTTCAAGAGGGTGACAAACCTGCTTACGTACGACTTGATCACAACGAGGCCCTCATTGTTGATGCACCTAAAGATAGTTAGATTATTATTAATTATGTAATCATTATTCGGACGTTGTTCACCAACTATGTAATCTAATTTATATTTTGTGTGCTTCTCTAAATTAAATAATTGACTATGTAATTAAATATTAAGATAATGTTCAGAAACACTATTATTTGATAATTATAGACCATTAATTAATTATCATGAAATTAAATAATCGAGACATAAATATTTATATTATTTTACAATAAATTATATGTATTTACATGCACTGAACAGATAAAAGAAAAAGCATAACCTAAACTAACGTAATCCCTAATGCTAGCGTGGCGGTTAAGACCCTATAATCTGGATTTTGAATTAATAAACTCCCGTTCAGAGGATAAAACAAAAAAGAAAACCTACCTTGACGTACTCCCTATCATAGCGCAACGGTAAAAGCCAGCTACTGTGAAGCCCGCGCCCTTGGTTCGAATCCTAGGTGCGGCAAACATTTTTTTATATTTTTACAGAATTAAATGAACCTCAACTTAAACTATGAAAATGATAACAAAACGTTTCCTAACGTAAATCCTCTTTTAACACAGCGGTTAAGCCACTAATTCCTCTTTCTTGCTCCCTCAGTTCGAAACCCAGGCGGGACAATTTTTTTATTTTTTTATCCAGAGCCCGCAGTAGTGGCTCTGCTTTTAAAAAAATAAAAGTTGAGCGCCTATGACATCGGTAGCTACTTTGCTAGGCCTATCATTGTCGGTTTTTGCATAAAAACCGACAGTGATACATGCAATCACTGTCGGTTCTAAAAACTGGCACTAATGACCCCATCACTGCCGGTTTTTTATCAAAACCGATAGTGATAAGAATATTCCCTCCACGGACCAGCAGTGCTCCCGCTGATCACCACAGCAGGAGCACTGCTCTCACCTACCACGATAGCTAGCCTATAAAATGGCGCCCTGCTAGGGAGCCTCTCTATGGCTTGTTGGTTTTAGGCAGGGCTTATCAGCCATGATACAGTGTTTTTCTCTCACAACAAACTAGCACCAGCGAATAGGCTGTTTGTTTGTTTGCTGTTTATTTCTCCAGATCGTTCTCTGCTTGCTAGTTTCCACATACATGGCCTCTCCATGGGAGAAAGCCCTCCACGTACAGATATTGCTATGCGTCGTAGTCCACCAAAATGGTGCACACAAGAGGTACTAGAAGAATGCTACTGAAGATAGAGCAATGTCGAAGATTGGAGACGCCGCGAGGTTCACAGAGCCATCCGCTATGGTACGCTCTGGACTGTATGTCTAGAGAGACATGGCATCCTCCATGCTTGGCCTACCTGGTGTGCTCTAGGAAATTTCCTATCCCGGAGCGGCATTGGTTCATCGGTGCGGTGCCGAGCTAAATCCGGTGTGCTCTGCTCTGGACTGTACCGAGAAAAAGTCCATGTACAGCAGAGGCATGGATTCATCGATGCCACCTTGTCATCTCCAACTGGTATAGCTCGTAGACCACCTCGGTGCTGCTGTTTGACCCTAGTTGGTGCTAGAAGAATGCTACTGAGGTGGTTAAATTATAATGTGTTGATACACATTGATTGTAACATTGACTTGTACGCAAATAGGTCTTTGTTATCGTATATGTAATTTTAGTGTAAGGTCTTTGTTATCATATATGTAATTTATTTCTAATATATTTGTTATTTTTTTATGTATTTATGTACTCTATCTAAATAAATATATAGTTGTTAAAACTTTCCCACGGTCCTTTACATATATGCACAGCCGGCAGTGATATTCACTTTCACTGTCGGTTCTAACTGAAAACCAACAGTGATGTCCATGCCCCCTATATAAAACAAACCACCGGCCACATATATCGATCCCACCCACCTACGAACTCTCACAGTCGCATTTCTCATGTTTCACTCTCACTTCTCAAGAAATCCACTCTCTCTACGTGATTTGGTCATGGCTCCTGCATTTTTCATTGGTATTGATATATTGTATTCTCCAATATTCTATCTATATTCATTTGATCTATATTTATATTCATGTTTCTTTGTATTCTATATTTATATATATTCTTATTCCTTGCATTCGATCTATATTTAATTATGTTGCCACATTTTACTTGGAAGAATTTTTTGTGCATATATTTTATGTTCATATTTTTTTGCATTTTATCGATTAGGTGGTATGAACAACAGACCTCTCCCACCACAAGAACCAGGTTTCCACCCTGGCGATGAGCCATTCGCTCCTAATGTGGCTATTTCGTGATTCCCTATTCCAGGTATTGTATGAAATATTTTTCAACATCTTTTGTTTTTTGATGCTAACAAATAAGTGAAATATTTTCCAATATCGCTGGGACGGGAGAGCCACATGATCCGACAAATGGTGACGGTGTCAATCAGGATGGTGAGAACGAGCAGCCATGGACCCCGTTCGGCTTGCTCGAGCTGGGTCAAAATGACCAAGATAGCCAGGTAACTTTGGTATCATGTGACTATGTAGCCACACACGCTAATCAATTGAGAGGGTCATAGCTTACTTGGTGTCTCTAGCAGGAGCCTCCGCCGACCGAGGAGCCAGAGGGTTCAAGTAGCAGGAAGGCTAGATCCAAGCGAGGCATGTCAAAGATTCCTGTTGGTAGGAATGCACACTGGCACATCACTGAATTCGGGCATCCACTCTCACCGCCTATAGCTTTGACCAAATACAGACTATCCTCGGGTTACTTATAAGGGACTTCATCCCGATTAGGTACAGGAACTGGATTGGGAAAGATAATGACCCGTGGAGGGTTCCCAAAAGTGAGAAGGATTACATATGGGATATCAAGATCCCAGAGTATTTTACTTTCCCAAAGGAGTATGACAAGGAGGTAGTTAAGAAAAGAGCAAAAGAAATCATGAGGACATGCTTCAAGAATTTTAAGGGGACATTGTGCAAGCATTTTGTCCTCCAAAATAAAGAGCCAGATTTCGATGGTGTACAGCTTAGCAAGCAGAAGGACTTCTGGCAGGATTTCAAGGAATATAGGTTATCCGAGGAGTACTTAGAACTGAGCAGCAAGAATAAGGAGAACTCGCAGAAAGCGACGAATCCTCATCATCTCGGCTCTCGTGGCTATGCCAAAAAGATGCCAGAATTTGAAACAGAACTTGAAAAGATGGATCACCTTGCTGAGGAAGGCGTTCAGGTTGAGACCGGCCATTGGGAGCCAAGATCTGTAATATACTGTCTGGGAAGAAATGTATGCCACGCTGAGGACGGGAGCTTTAGCTCCACAAATCCGCCCATGAGCGAACTCATCTAGAGGATCTCCTAGGTAACTGAGGAGGTGAGGCAAGGGACTCGCACTTCTAATAGGGAGAAAGACGTGCTTACCCAAGCACTCGGAACCAAGGAGCACCCTGGTCGCACTAGAGGAACCGGTGTTGTTCCTGAGAAACTAGCATTCCCCAAAGAATCTCACACTTACCGGAGCCGCTCGAGGGGTAGAGCGGAATAGGAGGCAGAGTGTTTGAGGCGATTAAAAGAGATAGAAGACATAATTGACGCATGGATTGAGGCGACTGTTTAAGCACGAGTCCAGCAAATTTTGTTGTCCAAGGGGTCAGGAGTACCATAAAACCCTACTCCTACTACCTTTAGCCCACAGTTGAGGGGTCGCAGTAGTTGCGGATCGACCCCGCTCGATGAAGAAGATGCGAATGTGCCTCATCCAGTGGACGGCATCACTAAACCCATCAATGTCAAGTTGTACATCCATCAGGAATGGACAAAGGACAAGGTGGCGCTAGGCTAGGCCTGGCCTGCGGGAGATGGGACCATTAATGGCCGCCCAATTCCACAGGGGTACGCTCGCATCACCATTGATAGAATACTTGATAAGAAGTATAACAAGATACACATTGAGTACCCCACAACGAAAGACAGGCCAAAACTTGGTCATAACAAGGGCTCTCAAGTGGCCTGGCGCAAGCGCTTCATTAAGCTTGACCACCAATTGTCCTCTGATGATGAGGACGACTGCGAGTCTTTGCCCACCCACGATGATCACTCACCATCTCCCAATAGAGATCACTCCTGTCCTCATCCCCTGCCATCACCCCCGAGAAGACAGAGGTCTCCTTCTATTCCTCCTCGTGCGACTCCATCTTCATCAGCCCCGAGAAAAGAGAAGACTCCTCCTCCTCCTCCATCTTCATCAGCCCTGGGAAAACATAATTCTCGTCGTCATCCTCCTCCATCTCAGTCCAAAATAAGATCAAAAGCATCCTCACAGTCGCAGAAAAGGTCCTTGGATTCGGTCGCTAATGCTCCTAAAGTGGACCAACAAAAAAATAAAAGGCCGTTCAGTGGCAGCGTTACAGACTTGATGAAAGAAAAATTTATAACACACATCTCAAAGGAAGATTGTATTAGTTTCTTTAATCTTTGTGCCTCACTGCCTCAGTGTTTGTTGAAGTCCGAATTCGAAAGGCAAACACAGAATATGTACGCTACAATAAGAGCCGATGAAATACACAATGAAGATTTAAGGAAGATACAGAAGTACGTCGAAGACAACCCTGAATTAACCATGGAAGAGGCCGCAAACATCTATTATGATGTACAAGGGACGGGAACACCGGCAATGAAGTATGAAATTGGCAATCTTTTGGTTCCCGATGACGAGTATAAAAATTTGACAACATATATGCGCCATTTGTATGAATATTACATGGCTCAAGCAATAAAGACGAAGGACTTTGGTTTTGAGGTTATTATCTGTTCGCCACATGTTTTTCATTATCCTAAAAAAGAGAAGTTCAATGTCGAGTGGGAGTGCTTGTTCCAGCTATACCAGAAACGCTCTCTCGATTCACAAATATTGACGCTATGGACTATGTAAGTACCCTACACGCACGATATTACAATTAACTATTTTCTCGAGACACAAATTGTTAACTTTTGAGCACTTCCCATGATTTTATGTAGGTGTATAGCAAAATTTTGCATACTAAAAAGCAAATGGGATAACGTATGCTTCTTGAACCCTGGACGAGTCAATGAGAAGACATGTTTAGGTCTCCATGGATATGACGTGGAAAATCTAAAAGAGAGATTGACTGCTGTTTTTAATGAATTCAAGATGAAGAACAAAACCGATATACTTCTAGCCTACAACTACGAGTATGTGTTCTCAGCTTTTAATTTTATGCTTCTTTTTTCGTTAAGATTATTCGATAATTAGGATTCTATGATTGCAGCAACCATTTTGTCTTCATTTGTGTTAATCTTGGTAAAAATCTGATCGAGGTGTGGGATTCGAAGAAAAAACTATTTCATCATCTGGATACACTGATGGCAATACTGAATTAGTAAGCGATTCTAATAACATATTATTTTCTAGTCACATATACCGTTTTCTAATGTTTCTCCTTTTAATGTTGCACAGTATCCGAAGAAGACATATCGGTGGGACGCAGGTCCCATTCAAGGTTATCCAAATGGAGGGGAAGTACCTAAAACAGCCGGTGGGAAACAATGAATGCGGGTTTTATGTAATGTGGGCAATGCTTCGTTACATCTGCAAAAAATCAAAAGAAGCAAATAAGTTGGTGTGTATAATCCACATTTCATTTATGTATGTTAATGATTCAACAAAATGATTTACTGATTCCTCTTTGGATATCATCTTTTTTGAACGACGGTGCAAGAAATATAACCACGAAAGGCTGTTAGACATGGAGATCGTCGCACTGCAATCGGAGCTGGAAAATTCATCTTAGCCGAGGTATTGGAAAAAGATGGAGTATTTCCCATTGCGCAATCCATGAAGTTCAAGGACCAGTATGACCTAGAGCGGCTCGCTAGATTATTGTAAGAAGTCCGAGAAACATGCTTTATCTTATTGAATAATTTCTTTTTTATTTTGAGGGATCGAGATCTTGATAAGGATATTGGAACTGTAACCATAACATTTGTAATGTTTAATATTGATAGACTTATCGTCTACGTAGCGTATATAAAGCAAAACCCAATTCTATGAAAAAAATATAAATTAAAATAAATTATAAAACAATAAAATGTGAACGGGCCATCACTGCCGGTTTGTTGCCAAGATGACACTGCTGACTTAAGCCACAAACCGGTAACGTTGGCTTAGCCATCACTACTAGGTCTTGTCCCAAACCGGCAGTGCTGGTTACGACAACACTGTCGGCTAAACACACAAACCGACAGTGATGTTCGAGGTTACACTGTTGGGTGGTTTCATGAATCGATAGTGTTGGTGGAACTAAACTCTCCTGGGTTGTGTAAAGGACCGGCAATGAAGTTTGTCACACCCCAAAATTTCTGATTTTGGGTTGTGCTTAGAAAACAATAAATAAAATAAATGATTTTAGTGTTGATATAAAATTTTCCAAGATTAGTTTAAGGTAGTGCAAATTTAGTTATAGAAAAATGAATTTTCAATATTTTTCAAATTAATTTGATGGGTTTTGCTTGATGTGATGTTTGCTTGTTGTGTGACTTGGTGTAATGAGTGAGTAAAATTTTCAAAACGCGTTTAGTAAGTCGTTTATCTGTCTTCGGCTCGCCTCTATCTTTTTCTATAATCAAATTCCTATTTTCTCGATCCTAATCTTTTCGTTCGGTATTTTCCAAGATCCTCTTCATCTGCTCTAAATCATTCCTTTGAGTTTCTCATTCATCAATCAATCTCTACAAACTTCTCGGGAAATTTTCCAGCTTTTTCTAGAACTTGTTCCTACTTGTCTATGAGCATAATTTAATTTTGAGATGCTCCAAATTATCTTTTCATGGGCTCCAATTACTTTATTTGGGTTCCTCATGTTCCATAATGTCTATGGGAATTTTCTCTGAATTTTCAGGGCTTTTGGAGTATGTTTCGCGGCTTAAATAATAATTCTAGACTTTTCTGGAATTATTTTATCTACGAAATTAATTAATTTCGAAAATAATATATCTCTCATTTTTACCAATGCTCAAAGCCCATATGCAATAATCCTAATAAATTATAAAGTCCCATACATTTATTTACTAATGGGCTTTAATGATTATTTAGGCCCATTAGTAAATGTGGAGGGTGCAACATCAATTAGTACCATATTGCTAGTTGATGTAGATATGAAGAGTTTTCTCTCAATAAATATATACCAATCCCTTGGGCAAAGCACACCAAAACTACCGTATGGGGAGCCCCTAGTTTGGTAAATCCCTCGTGTAGTAAATTAGATGTTTTCCTCCTCTCACCGTCGCCGTCGCCGCCGCGCTGCCCAGCCAGGTCATCCTCGCTGCTTCTCGGCCATCGGTAAGTGCCCCACGCAATACTCTTGTTCCATCTATCTTCTACGTTTCTCCGAGCCCTGCCCCTGACCGAGCCGCTGCCGTTCGTTGCTGGCGATGTGAGGCTAGTCCTGCTCAAAGTGATCCTATATTGCTGTTCGGCCCTGTATTCATCTTTGCCTCGTGTTCTCTCGTTGCTCACCGTGAACCTTGCTGCAGCAATGCCCAAACCCAAGCATAAGAAAACCATGTCGAGAAGAAGCACCGTCAAGCTGTCGTTCTCATCTCCTTGGCATCCGATCGAGTTCGTTGCCAGCGTGGAGTCTGACCGGCCTCCAACTAGAACGGTCACCATTGTTTCGTCTGCCGCACGTACATCTGCCTCCGGAAATCAGCTTCTGCATGTCGCCGTTGCCTGCTATGCTGCACGCCGGCCATCCATCTCATTCTCAGGGAACCAGCGTCGTCCTTGCCAGCTGCTGCCCATCATCGAGCAAGCCAGGCTCATGCCTCTATTCTCGCCATAGCAAGCACACATGCAGATGCATGCTTACGTGCAAATCTGAATATGAGCGGAGCACAACTGCCCACCGTTTACATGTGAGTATACTAGCTATCTACAAATCATACACTCAATCGCCGTCTGCATCCTTACAATCTATTCCTAGAGCTGATCGTGATTATGTTATGTGTTAACAATTTTTAGTCCGCCTATTCCGGCTCCATACAAGTTCAATATTTTTTTTTTGCAATATTTATCCAAGTGCTGGACGTACTTCTTCTACTCACAAGCACTGATCTTAATTGGACGTGGCCTCATGTCAGTCCATTCAAATTACGTTAGATTTTTGTTGGCTTAATCTACGTACTAGTACTGACGTCTTCATGTGCTATACTTGTGAATTTTATAATTTAAAATATTAAATTGATTAATGTTTATGCAAACACATTTTTTTTAAATAAAAGCAAAATAGGATAGTATCGATCTTTTGTAAGTAACTGTTAACTTGATTAATGTCAGATTAAATATGTTTTTGTTTAGGCTAAATATGGTCATATAAAACTCATTTAGATGCTCTCACGTGTTTCTTTTTTTTTGCAAAGATAAAGTTTAACTTGTTTAACAAATTATGTGATAATATTTATAAAATAAAATATGATTAACCTCAACTCGGTCTTTATATTAAAATATAATTTGTCTAATCTAAATTAATGCTACTCGCATAGTTTTTCTTAATTAACATAAATCAAGCTTATAGTCTTCTCTTTTTCTTTTATAAAACCCTGCAGTCGTTTCTTTACAACCGTAGTTTCGATTAGCGTGATTTTCGTGACTGTGTGTTCGTAGCGATGCGTAGAATCGTGTTTCAAACTCTTTTACTTATTTTTTATATGATTGGTGTACTGTTCTAATTTAGATCTATTGTTTGCTTCATGTATGATTGTACGGATGTTTGTGTGGTGCTTTATGATTACGTCCAGTCGGCGAGATTTACGTGTTGAATCAAGAAGAAGAAGAAGAACGTTGAAGATTAAAGCTTATCGAAGGATCGGTGTTTTAAGGCAAGTATAGCATGGGATCATCCTTGTTGTCCTATACACCTTTAATCATTTAATTCATACTGCATGTGTCTACCTTGACTACCACTAAGGATATCCTAGTCTTTTGTACTTGTACCTTGACTCCTATGGGATATACATTGGGTAGTATGATGCTAGTGCTCAATTAAAGACCATGATCTTGTAACTTAACTAATGGATTATGCAATAAACATTAAAAGACACTTTTTAGCAACATGGAACAAGAGGGCTAGAGCATTGGGCTATTTTATGGTGCTCTAGATTCCTCTCCCTAAGGACTTATCTGTAAGTGATCATCCGAGACTTACAGTACAGTTGTGAGGGCTATATGGCTCTAGCTTTAGCTCAGTATGAGGACCTTTTCTAACTTGTTAGTGGTTACCTTTATTGGCGTAAGAATGGCTTGACGAATCGGGTATAGTGCGGCCTCTGTCCCCATGAGTATAGGCTGCGTGTCAATGTGCCATCGGGAAGGGGGGGCTCTACATCTGTTTGCCGAGTGAATGTAATGGCCCTAACTTGTTAGACGAACCTTTGAAAGGCTTCATAGTGAACCCTGCCGACCTTCCTTGGTAGTGAGTCAAGAGGTTGGCCGCCTCGGGCGAAAGGATAAATCACAACTCACAGTGAAAGTGTACAACCTCTGCAGAGTGTAAAACTGGTATATCAGCCGTGTTCACGGTCACGAGCGGCCTTGGAACCCTTATGGAATAGATGATGAACACAGATGATAATGATGATGAAATTGCTCACTAATGACTACCATTTATGCTATTCATTATTTATACTTACCTGATCATGTGTTTACATGGGCTGGTGATAAATTTGTTCCTACTCAATTGCTAAAATTGTGACAATTAAAAGCTAATCGCAGTTAAACCAGTGTCAGCCTTTTCAGCCTCATGAACCCCGTGTTATATTTGCTGAGTACGATATGTGCTCACCCTTGCTATTTCCCCACACCCCTAGACTCTGGTAAAAGCTGCTCAGAAGATTGGTGAAGACAACGAAGGAGTTCTCATAATACTATCAGAAGTGTTTGGCATACGTAGCCCCCAGTCAACCGTCCCTGTGAAGAATGGAGCCTAAGGATTAGTTACCATTCCGCGATACTCTGATGTAAGTATTAAATATGAGTATGTTTCGTTATATAATAAAGCATTGTCTTTTGATACTATTGTAATTTGTCGCTATATGTGTGATTTGACTTTCTGGGCACACATATAGTTAGTACTCAGTTTTGTCTTTAAAACTGGGTGCGACAAAGTTGCAGAACATTGCCGTTTTGTAGGAACTGACAGAGATAGCTAACCCTCATCACTGCCGGTATAGTTGTGTCGGTTCAAAATCCGATAGTGATGGGGTGTTTTGAACCGACAGTATTGTCCTGATCTGGGGTGGTGTAGCTATCGGTACGGACCATGTCTCCTACAACTTTTAAGCTGTGCATGACTAAAGTAAGTTAAAATCAAATGGCATGACTTCCTACATCCTTTTGAGGCCACGCTTCTTCACACCGCTTCCACCCAAAAACTAAATCACGGCAGTTTATATTGACCGTGTTTTTCCACCACTAGGATCACACGTGCGTTGTAACGAGAAAAAAATAATATCCGACCATCTCAACGCAGACAGAGCGCTAACCAAAGCCAAAGTTAATGGACACGCAGGCCAATGCTCCATCCAGTAAAACATTCAGGTCTAAACGACATAAGAATACCATTGCGGGCTTGCGGCAAACCTTGGCAGTCCGCAGCCCATCCTTAGGAGAGACGTGCCCACCCTTGGCCTTGGGGAGGACGTGCCTCAACTGCCCTTCTAATGTGGCATCCAACATGAAACATTCCCTGGAATCACTCTCAAAGAGCCGCTGCTGCTGCTGCAGACTGCGGCTATGCTGCACTCTGCTTTTACTGTACTAGATAACAAGCAGCTACATTGTTGTTCGGGGCAGCCGATCAGGTGGCACCTTCAACCAAATAGGGAGGGGCTTGAAGGACTAACAGTTAGCGACCCTAGCTAAGATGCCAAAGTATAGTTGTGGTAAATTTCTCCAACACTGAGATAATAACAAAACTACCAAAATAAATGGACTGTCAGATTAGATGTACTATACTCCCCCGCAATGTATAGAGCTTATAGTCATATTAGATGATGGATCAGAGCCTGATATGCCTAGTGTAGCAATACCACAAAACAGGCCAATTTATGCCTCCCACTGGGAAGCTTTGCACCACACATGAGCACTCACAAGTTCATCGTCATGCTCAAATATTGCTCGTGCGTCTGGGGAGAGAAGCATATGCATGATGCGAGCACACTGGCCCACTGGGTAACTCAATTTCACCACAAGGCTAGAAATAGGTACCACATGACTATTGATGCACGCAGGACATGAACACACATTAAACTCACAAAGAACTAACAAATTTATCAGTGGAATATACCAGGCAGCAAACAAACAACTCAAAGATCACTAAACCATGTCCTGATCATGATCACTAAGCAGATTTGTTGGCCGAAGGAGGCGCAGTTTATCTGCACGTTGAAAAAAATCCCCCCATCTGTCCCACGCCAAAGCACAGGTCTAAGGCTAGCTCAGTCTCACGAGAGCTACGGTGCCGCTGTGTATGAGTGGGGCAGAGGTTCGGGGATTTTCTCGACCTGCGTGAGAAGGTCTTCTTCTTATGCACAATGCCCGGGGACTGTCTTACCCCCTGCGGGTCGAGTTTTTTTATAGTTCCTATCAGATCGAATGTTTGATACTAATTAAGAGTATTAAACTTTACTAATTATATAAATATAAATAAAGACTAATTCGCAAGACGAATGTATTAAGCCTAATTAATTCTTGAAAAAATCTAAGCCATCTTTGAGGCAACAGCCACATATTGAACTTAAATAGAACACCATCAATTGACTCGCCGTCCTTGAATTTTGAAGCGAGAAACAGCATATAAAAGCTGATGTGGTATAGTATGAGAGTTCCCATGATAAGGAATTGCAACCCAAGGTCCTCAAAGTTCTGTCCTGCCTTTGGGGCAGAGGCGTTCGACAGTAACCATGACAAGACAAAAGTACAGAACACAAGCAGCTTATCCACAATAGAGTGCATGGAACCTAGTAAACCCTGATTTGAAACAATGAAGTGAGACGAACAAGCATTTACATATTCACGATTCAAGTGTTTGTATGTTCACTTTAGGTATGTACAAATTGAAGAACAAACCAACAAAAGGTCTAGTGAATTCCACAAAGATTTGCATGAACATCAATTGCTAGGATATCTTACATCTGACCATGTTTTGATGGTTTAGGTATGTTTTTTTCTTTTTCTTGTTCTTTTTGGCACAAGAGTGTTCCACTTTTCATTGCAATAAAAAAGAAATAGTTTAGGTGTACCCTTGAATGGTAGGCAAAGGGGAAAGAGGTTAGGGTAAATTAAAATTACCTTCATCCTGTTCACAAAATCTCTGTTTGCTGGAGTATCGATCAGCTGATTGGAGGCATGAACAAGTTGATGTCATCACCATACATAAAATGAAAAGTAGAAAAACATAGAGGTTGAGAGACAAAACCACAAAAGTTGCTCACCACAGGTGGCGTACTAGGGCCCTGGCTAGTGTATGCGATTCTCCATTGTTGTCAGGCGATTATCGAGGAGAACATGATGGCTCACCGCTCACTATTGTTTTCAAGATGGGAATGCTGTATTGTTGTCAAAAGAAGCATAAGCTTATCGATGTGATCATTCTTGCTGTCATTGGAATGGATTCGCTCAGCTCCCACTTGATTATTAGCCCCCTGTACAGCGACAGAAGGGCAACAAGCAATAAAGACCTAGTAATAAGAAGGCTAAAAGTTGCAAAAGGGTCTCAGAAAAGAATTTTTGTTGGTTTTTTTTTTCTTTTCTTTAGGAGAGCAACAGAGTTTGTGTTGACAAACCATACAAGCATAACCGCAACTCCAAAGACAAGGGCACGGGAACAGAACGCGATGAAGCTATCCATCCAGCATCAAATGGATCATTGGGAGGATTGCAGTCGCTTTCAAAATTCCAATCAACGAAGGGAAATGCTAGCGCACGAACGTCCGATGCGGATGAATTCCATCGGACGCCCGCCCCCACACCTGACTAGCCCACCCCAACGCCTGACCTGCCCCCATCTGCGCACCCCGCCCCCATCCCCATCTTTTCGCCCGCCCTTGCAGGCACACCCTCGCCCCCGTAGGCTCACCCCCACCCCATCGTGCCCCCGACCGCTAGCCCCCAGCACGCCACACGCCACGTCCGTCGGCCACCGGCTCGCCGCGCCCCATTCCCCGGCGCCCCCTGACTCTCTAAACAGTAGGAAACACGTGCAACATAAGACACTTGAATGCAACATACGTCTGAAAAAGATGAAACATCTGGAATACACACTAGTGTGAAAACATATTCAACATCCAGATAGAACATTTGCAACTTGCAACATGAAAACACTTGCTGCACCTAACAAAAGACTAAAACAGATGAAACATTTTGGAACATACTGTTGCAACATATGTGTGAAAACATATGCAACATCCAGAACGCTTGCAACATATGTCTGGAAACAGATGAAACTGTTTGAACAAACACTTGCAACATGCCTCTAAAACACTTACAACATGTGCAACATCTATTGATCTACTTTCACAACATCCATATAAAACAATTGCAACATGCCTCTGAAACGTCTGAAACAATTGAAACATACATTTGCAACATATGGGGAGAGAGGTCTGGGCCGGTCGATTTTGGCCGATGGGGTGGGAGCCAGCGCCGAGCGGCTGCGCATGAGCACCACCCAGCACCAGCGGCACGCACGAGCACCATGACCACCAGCGCCACCGGCACCGGGCTTGGCTCGACGGCGACGGTGGGGGATGGGGGCGGGAAGCGCCATGGCTACCGGGGTGGGAGGAGCTCGGTTGCTGGGGTTAGAGAGGGCGCCGCGCCGAGGTGGGGGTGAGTCGCCCACTCACCTGCAAGACCGCCGCGCCACCTCCATGGATCTCGCTCGTGCTCCATGGATCTCGCCGGGGTGGGGGAGAGGGCTGCCAGATCTGCGGGCATTGGGGGATCCCTATGAGGACGCCGAGGTAGCGGAGGACGTCGGGCGTTGGTGCGCTGCGACAGTGGATGAGGAGCGTGGAAGGGGTAAGGATGGGGATGAGGAAGCGAAGGAATTAGTTTTTTTTAATATACACGCAGGCAGGAGCAAGCGGTGGAGGTGAAAAAGCCATCCAACGTTTGTGCGGTCCACCAGACGCACGACATGTCGCATTTCCAATCAACAAAAGAGGCGGAGGAACGATGCGTCTCATTTTCATTCTCGATGACTCGATCTCTTACCTTGCTGGACTCAGGCACGGCCTAAGCTTCGGCATCTTCTGGGCGGCGCCTCCACTTCCTCCTCCGGCACCGCCGTCAGGGGGCTAGGAGAAGAAAGGGTGAAGGCAGGCCCAGCAGCTGAGGAAAGCGATGATCCCGTGGAAGGAGATGGGGTGGGGGCGGGCTGAGTGGGAGCGGCAGGAGAGGACAAAGGAGAACCCGAGGGCCTCCAAAGCCATGGCGTGGCCACAGAGGGTGGAACGGGAGCGCGTCGACGGGATGGGACAAGTTGGAGGAGTGGTTGGTCGCCTGTGCAGGGACGGCCAGATGGGAACAGGAGGCAGTCGCTCTCGCTACCTGTTGCTCTCTGTCGAGACTCGAGAGATGGACTGTACTGCTGAGGTGGACAGACGAAGCTCTGTCATAGAGCTTGGAGCGGCAAGCGGATGGTATGGGATGGGGCTGACGCCTGGCAGCAGATTGCGTGCCCAAACGCCGGCTTTATTGCCATGCTGTGGTTCCAGCTGCCGACATACAGCATCGATCTTTTTCTTACTTTTTTCACATTAATATTGAACCGTGACCATAGTTACTTTTAATATTGCGTATTTGTTTAATATAAAAACCACAAGGGATAATCTACATAGCAAGAGTGGTGAGCACTTTTGGTAGAGACCCAAATGACAACCATGTGTAATGTGCCACATTTAACTAATGTCTGACAACAAATTACCAAACATATATATTTCGCAACAAATTACCAAACATATATAAAATCTTAGCCTAGCTTGTTGGATATGAATCCAACGAGCTAGGTTAAGATTTTATTCAACACTGCTTATCTGTCATGCAGCTATTATAACAATTATTAGCACAAAAAAGGAAGATATAGATGTCTACGACTGAACAAAAGATGCAGTAGCTCCCTGCAAGAACTTGAGCATAGCCACTAGCCTAGTGCTACGCGCCTGCCACCATGCTACGCTGAGCCGTCGCCGCAGAAGAAGTACCTGAAGACATCAACAATCGTCGGCCTCTTTGCGGCTTCGTCACGGAGGTACTGTCGGTAGCGCTCCACATCGTCCGCGACCCATTTCGCTGCGTCCTCATCTATAGGGTAGACATCCGCGGTGAGGATTTCGCGTGCACGTCTGACGATGTGGCGCGCGCGGCCGTCGTATCCCAGGCGCAGCTCCAGCTTGGCGTACAAGACGATCAGCACGGGGTTGCGCGGGCAGGCCGCCATGGCGACCTCCGCGACGGCCCGCGAGCGCGCGGCCGTCCCGTGCACAATCTCGAACCTGATGTAGCCGCACCAGAAGTCAGTGTCGCCTCGGCAGCCGCCGGCGCGCGACCGCCACTCCTCGTAGCACGCCCGGGCGGCGGCGATGTCTCCGTGACCTAGCTCCAGGACGATCCACGCGTGGAAGATGGTCTGCTGGTCGGCGCCGCTGGAGAGCGCGCCGAGGAAGAGGTCCCGCGCCTGCTTTATCGGCGTTCTGTCGCCGTCTTCCTCGTAGATTTCCAGCGCCGCCTCGTAACAGGCCAACGCCCAGCTGCGCGTGGGTTTGTCCTTGTCCCACTCCGGCTGCGCTAAGACTCGCGGCATCCGCTTGGTCGCTGACCTCGCCATCTCTCTTTAAACCAAGAAGCCGCGTACCGCTGGAGAAGATGTGTTCAACTTCAGCCACCAAAGAACTGGAACTGGATCGAGGCGGTATAGGATAGGACTGAAAGAATTGAGATGTAATAGGGTTTTATATATACATGTGATAGCTGCAACCACCAGCACGGCGAGAAATAGTCAGATCGCTGGAGAGCGTGAGAAATAGTCAGATCGCAGCGCACGACGAGCGGGGCTTGCGCTAGCTCTAACTGAACACGAGTGCATGCGACGCTGGAGGATAACGATGCGGAGGACTCGGTGGCGGCTCACGTCGAACAATATTGCTTATTAACTAAACACTGAGTGCATGCAACCACCAGCCGTCAGTTACATAGATCCAGATTTTTTTTTTCATTTTTAATCATTTTTAACTTAAATTTATTTTAAAAATAGCCCATTTTTTTTTATTTTTTAACTCTTTTGGTCATATGCCAACGCGTCTGGCGTGACAAAATCACGTTCTCACGTCACATGTGTTGGCGCGGCAAATCAGACACGCACAACCATGTCATGTGCTCATGCGCTGGGTGTTATTAAGCTTATCTTCACTTTTGAGCATATCTGGAGGTTCCAAATTTGGACCAAGCTACGTAAGCTGATTTTGTCTGAAAATTTGGACTTCACTTTGATTTTCCAGGGCTTAGGATTCTGTCTTATACCATAACTCATATATTAACATTTCAATGCATATTTAAATAATTTAACTTAAAACACTCTTAAAACTGCTTAAATGAACATACATTCTGTGTTTCTTGCATTAGATGCATCACTTTGAGCTTGTTTTGAACTGTTTTAAGTCTGTGTTTGCATTAAAACCTAATTTTGATTATGTGTTTTAATTTGTTAAGGAACTTTAGATTTCACTTGAGCATGTATGACCGGAAATACATGATAAAATTCTACTTTCCAAACCAAGAGTCTAGATTTTTTTCAGATTTTTGGAAAGAATTTTTTGCTAAATAGCTTAACCGAAAACTTAAACATAGCATTAAGGAAAGAGTTTAAATTTAAAAATGCCAGTTTCGCAAAAAATAGGTTGTGCTTGGTTTTTAGCATATTTGAAAATTTACAAGATTTTCAAATACCCTAATTAGGTTGAGGGCGAGGGGGCTACAACCTCGATCGTGTGCCAAAACTTTTGGGAGCACGTATTTAGACCTAGCCCAATAGCCCCCTAAGTAGCCCAACTCACAGCCCCTCCCCAACAGTAGCCACCAGTCGCACCCCTCCCACTCGCCACGTCCTCATCCGACGTCCGGCGTCTACCCTTCCCAATTATTGTTGCTTGTTTGCGGCCTGTCCCTTGTCCTTCTCCTCCACAAGTTAGCAAGCCACCTCCTGCGGTCCTACCTGCAGCCCGCCACCCCTGCCTTTGTCGGCTGGCAGCTGTCGTTCTTCATGGCCTGGCCATGGCCAAACATGCACCTAGGCCAGCACTAGGGCCAGGTCGCCGCCGCGGCCCTTCCTTGCCACCTAGCTAGCTGGCTGCACAACAAAGGGCAAGGGATTGGAATCCTTGTGAGCAAGATTCCAAAGGAGACCCGCACATCCTACTCCCTACATGAACCTTCTGAGGTAGTAATACTATCCACAGCTACTAGTTAGGCCATTCTCAGTAAGGAGTTTCATGGCGTTGTTTTCAAAACTATCATGTCATATAGAATAAAATGGAACATGAATGAAACACCATTATCAATCGAAAGTTTCATTTTATAGTTTCATAAACATTTAATTTAATGACTCATAAAGAGTTAGTAATCGTGACAAGAGAGTTTCATCCCATGAAACTCAATTCTTCTATCTCTTCTTAGAAACATTGCCACGTCATCAAAAATACCTATGTGGGAGCTTACTAAATACAAATAAAACTACCATACAAGGTTGGCCATTGGGACTAATAAAGTTTACTAGTATACAAGGTATAGTTCAAATGGATACAAGGTTTGCTTGGACTTAGGCAATGTGAAGATCAAAGTAATCAACACCCAAAGCAAGACACTTGAGCTGCTACAGAAGATACTATAAGTCCAAGTCACAAGATGGAAAAAGCACAGATGTTGAAAACATAAAGAAAAGAAGCCAAGCTCATGTAGATTGCATGCACCGGAAAAGTTCGGTAAGACCTCAAATAGGGCACCAGAGAAAATGGTCCCCAACAATACTTCTATAGAGAAGAAATCAAAGCACCGGAAAAACTCTGGCTTAACAAAGCTAGTCAACACCAGAACATAAGTTTGCATCCAGAGAGGTTCTAGGTAAAATAGAGCATGGGAAATCTCTATTGTACATCACCAGAGAAAGGGTCTTATCTGGTGACGATCCAGATTAGAACCCAAGGGCACAAACAAGCCACTAGAATCTTTCGGTGAGGCCACCCAAGAAAGCATCGGAGAAACGGCAACCAATAGTCAGTAGATCCAACGGTCGAATTCAAACAGCTAGTACTTGTGGCACCACTGGAATTTTCTGGTCGTAGGCACCGGAATTTCCAGTGGGTCAGCAGAAAGTGAGCACGCCACCAACAGGTAGTTTTTTGTTGTTTAGGGCTATATATACCCCCTTGGTTGGCTCTTTTGCAGAAGTTAGGGCTCAAGGAAGGTGCTAGTGAGTTGAGGCTCATCTCTAGTTGCTCTAGCCACTATAGTGCTTAAGGAATCACTCGGTGATTAGTGTTGGTGCTTTGCGCAATGCTTAGGCAAGTTAGATCACCGATAAATGCGTTTGCTCTATGTTTAGGCCAAGTATTTAGTGAGGTTTTGCACAAACTCTTACTACTCGATGTTTGTGCGCACTATTGTTGTACTCGGGTGGCTTGTAGTCTTGTGGAGATCACACCAGCTGTTTTTGTTGTGTGGTCGCCACCAATGTACTTGAGGGAATGAGGCCCACGACATTTCGGCTGAAAGCTCAATAGTGAAGATGGCGGGGAGAGGTCTGGGAGAAGGCAAAGCGGAGATTCACTTGCTTGTGGGGAAGGCCCGCTGGCTCTAAGGAAAATTGCGTTTGAATTTTCCACATTTGAAATTCAAAATTTTTAAAGACCTCGGATGGAGAAACAATCAAAAGAACTCGACAATATCTGCAACTTTGCAATTGAAAACTTTTTCGTTTGAATTCATTTATGGTGCCAAATACTCATTTTAAAAATAGATGAAGATAATACGAGGATAAAGAATAACTCATATGATCACAAGTAATTTATGGGTGGAATGGTTAGAGGAGATAATGACTTGTGACGACCTGCTTGTGGTTGCCTTGTTGGGACTTCCCAGATTTTTTTTTTGCTATCTTTTGGTGTTGTATTCCAGGCCACCTCTAAAAATTGATAACAATTTATAGAGGTGGAAAATTAGAAATGGCTGGGCCCGCCGCCTCTATAGAGGCTTCCCAGCTGCCTCTAAAGATCCCAGCTATAGTAGTGCCAATCCACATGCTCTAACTTTTTCTAGGCTACTTGGGTATAGTGGTTACATTTCTCTACCATTTTTTCTTCTATATTCCATATTTTTCCATTAAGGATCATGCATTAATAATTGATTTTTTGTTATTTTTTCAAATTAATATTATTATTGAACCGTGGTCGTACCATAGTTACTTTTAGTATTGTGTTTGTGTACGTCTTTAATGTAACAAGCACAAGGAATTATCTACATATCTTCTATACCTAAATAGGAGAACCCCACTACCTGATTTTTCTAGCTTCTTATGCAGCCACATCATCAACTTTCAACTATCCTTTAATTGCCACTTTGCCTCGCGCTCCTCACTTGCGCTTCAACTCCTACGGCCTTGCCTCATGGGCTCCTCACTCACCACCACACAGATATTTCTCTTGGTATTCCACTAGCCATGGTTTCCTCCTTTTATGTCATATAGCGAATCCATTATTATATTATTATATTACGCATGTCGGTTGCAAAGGTAACCCGAAGCATCCTCTCCATCCAGTCATGCACAATATTCGTTCAAATCTTGGTGCACGAAAACTGAGCAGCCGTTTTCAAAAAAAAAAAAAAAAAAAAAACTGAGCAGTCATTGCTATCCATCAGTACGTCTTCATCCGTCTGTCTCGCTTCTGAACCCACCAAACACCATCTAAGCCATCCATTTATATTCACTAGCAAATATGCATGTGCGACACGCGCGTGTTTCTAAAAACTATTTCAAATGTAATGGAAATGTTAATTGAATTGTTAATATACAATAAAGGTAGCACTAGTAGAGAACAGACCTTTCATCCGAGGTCAAAATGAGCTCTAGTCCCGGCATTTTTTGCGCCCGGGACTAGAGAGACCTTTAGTCCCGGTTGGAGACACCAACCGGGACTAAAGGTCCCTGCCCAACGGCTACTGCGCTCGGCACAGTGGCAGGGGACCTTTAGTCCCGGTTGGAGATACCAACCGGGACTAAAGGTGGACCTTTACTCCCGGTTGGAGCCACCAACCGGGACTAAAAGTCCTCCAACCTTTACTCCCGGTTGGTAACACCAACCGGGACTAAAGGGTGACCTTTTAGTCCGGGTTGATGTTACTAACCGGGACTAAAGGACCCTTTAGTCCCGGTTGGTAACATCAACCGGGACTAAAGGTCCCTCGATGGGTTAGTTCAAAAGGAAAGCATCCCATCTATTGTTAGATGTGTTGTGTAGGTGGGGTGGTAAGCTACGCGCGAGGCAGTGCATGAGGTCTTGGGTTCGAATCTCACGGGACGCAGCGGTGGGAGGCATTTTTTTTTAAAGCTAGGAGGATCTTTAGTCCCGGTTGTGGCAAACCGGGACTAAAGAACAACATCTTTAGTCCCGGATTGCTAGTCCCGGTTGGGAAACCGGGAGTAGAGCTAGTTCCCAACCGGGACTAGATCTCATTTCTCCACTAGTGTAGCTTGATCGATTTTATTGGGTCGTCTAAAATAAGGTTCAAATTGTTTGTTCGTTAGGACGCCTCAGCTGCATATATTGTTCACTTTGACTTGACACCTTTTTAAATGGCTGGGCTCCCAAAAATAATCTCTGATCTCATCTATCCACTTCACCCAATCCACGGAAAAGCCCTAGGTTGAAGACGGAGAGGGGCCGCAGTTACTGATACGCCATCGCTGGCAATTACTTCCCGGACCAAGGAAGCACCGTGCAGGAAGGACCAGGAGCCTCAAGGATTGCGTAAAATAAACGTTTTTAAAAAAAGATGGTGCACGTCAAGGTACCTAAAATAAACATGACTTATGGCAGGTGAGATTATAGACGTACCGTGAGACATGCTTGAGATTGAATAGGAGCCTTACATCTTAATGTAAGATCACGGATGACAGAGGGCTTATATAGCACGACGTGTAGATCTAACGGTGTTTTTATAGGAGAAGAGTAAGATCACGTATGACGGAGGACTCATATAGCATGACGTATAGATCGAACGGTTATTATAGAGGGAGAGCCCTCAGAACGAGGATGTGACGATGATACGCTTGCAAAGTGGAGCGGCGGTACTCAGGTCACGGGCACATGCAGCTAGCAGTACGCAGAGCGCCACGGCGGCGGCTTCTGTTCTATCTCCACGTCGCCTTCAACTTCGTCTTCCACGCCTACCTCATCACCTCTCCCTTGCCGCGCAGATCAGTGCCATCATCGTCTCCGTCATGATGCACCGCCTCGCGTAAACCGGTGCGGCTGTGTGGCATGACGTACTCAAGATCCCGTCGACGTACTGGCCATGGCAGAAGACGAGCTGGCCGTGGTGGACGGCACAAGCTCGCCTGGCAGTGCCTGCGTAGGAAATTGGCTCCAGCTAGGCATTGCCGCCGCGGCGTCTTCCCAATGAGACATGCTCATTTGTTTTCGCTACTATGATGTGTCGCTGTTACTGCCATTGAAACCTGAAGCTTAACAAAAGCAAGCCTGTGACGTCAAGTAGCAGGTCTGCGTTCAGGTTGCACATGCCCTGAAGGGCAAAAAAATCATATTATTATTAGTAATTTTTAGATTCCTATATACTTCTTGCGTTCATATTTTAGGTATCGTTTTCCTTGTCATTTTGCACTTTCATGTCATCAGGTGAATCCGTGAATGATTGTCCTGGCTCAATAGTTCTCAAGAGAAAAATGACAAAACTGAAGTAACGTTGACCTTGATAACTATTTTTTTCTCACAGCATCCTACTTTTCAGATGTTACTGAAGATGGATCATCGTCTTCCATGCGTTGGAGATTTTGAGCTAAAAATAGGAAAAAGCCGACAATTGTTCCACAATGAGGCCGGGATATTTCTCACTGCATGTACAGAAGATATGCTCATTCTGATAGTCTCTGAAAATGCCGTCAGAAATTAGGACTGCCCCAACTTCAAATTTTAGTACTGGCAACATAGAAGCTCACAATTTTCATCATGTAGTTAATAGCGCACAAGATGCTACAGCTACCCTGCCCGTTAATAAAACCATGTGTAACATCATTCCCGTATGTGCTGAATTTTCCAACATACACTTTGGGTTTTGTAACTAAATCGAGATGAAGTTTGTACAATGGTTGTTCAAAAAGTTGAACCGCTAACATTATGCTATTCTGTCATTTTATTTCATATTACTATCCATTGTTTATCCGAATTTTCCCTCAATCTCACCTCCGTCATTTTATTTCATTTTTAATCTAAATTTACCCTCAATTTCTCCACAACTTACTATGATATATATCATTGTGAATGGTAAATATAAATATAAATTTATCCCTCCATGAATCCCCTCTTTGTGCAGCGCTACAAATTTCCACAGCAACGCGCGGGGTTTCATCTAGTATAGCAAAAGTGGTGAGCACTTTTGGTCGAGAGCCAAATGACAACCATTCCTAGTGTGCCACATTTAACTAATGTGTGTGTGGCAACAAACTAAACAGCTGTATTTCGCAACAAGTTAAATGTGCCGCAACCTTGACTTGTGGTGATATGAAAAATGTAACGATGGTAATATTTGATATGCCACAGTTTGCTTCTCCTGCTATTTCCCAGTAAATACCAGTTAGTTTTTGTCGGCCAATTCATCAATAAAGCAAACCGCTGTGAAGTTGAATGTGCAAATTCAGCACTGCTTATCTGTCATGCAGCTATTTTATTATTAGCGGACAAAGAAAAAATATAGATGTCTACTCAGAACAAAACATGCAGTAGCTAAGCTCCCAATGCAAGAACTTGAACATACTATAGAGTGTTACGTGGTTGCGTACACAACAGACTCGCAGCTGCAGAAGAAAAGGAGGCACCTAAAGATATCACCAATCGTCGGCCTCGCCGCGGCATCATGGAGGCAGTTCCGGTACCGCTCCACATCGTCGGTGACCCATTTCGCCGCGTCCTCGTCGACGGCGAAGACGTCGCGCGCGCGTCCGACGACGCGGCGCGCGCGGCGGTCGCATCCCATGCGCAGCTCCAGACAGGCGTACATGGCGAACACCTCGGGCGACGGCCTCCGCGACCTCCGCGACCCGTGCTCCGCGACCTACGCGACGGCCCACGTGCGTACGCGCGTCCCGTGCTCAAACTTGAACCAGGCGTAGTGGCACCAGAAGTCGGCGTCACCTACGCAGCCACCGCCGCGGGAGCGCCACTCCCCGAAGCACGCCCGGGGCGGCGGCAGTGTCTCGGTGACTAAGCTGTCCATGCCGTACCACACAAGGAAGAGGACACTTTTAACGCATGGCCCACAGTGCGTTAGGCCAGCCGCACGGCCGCTCCGATCTAGCCTCCCTGGCGTGTGGCTCTTCCTCCTCGCGTGGCCGTTGTCTTCTTCGTCTCCGATGATCCTCGGCCCCGCCGCTGCCCTCTCCCGCCACCACGGGCGTGCTAGGGCTTCGCCGGAGCTCCGCGGCCGAAGTCTAGCGTGGCCGCGATGGCCACCTCCCCTCCCCTCCTCTCGCCAGAGCTCCGCCATGGCCATGGAGCTCCCCCACACCGACCTAGCACTACTAGAGAACAGACTTTAGAACGATGTCCCAATTTAGCATTAGCCTCGGCATTTTTTTGCCCCCGGGACTAAAGCTTTTAGTTCCGGTTTGGGTGATGCCCCGGGAATAAAGATTAATCTTTAGTCCCGGTTTGGACCCCTAACCGGGACTAATTATCCCGGCCTATAATTCAGCTTATTTCTTCCTTCCCGAGCCCGAGCCATTGCATTCAAACTCACTGCCTCTGTTCTTCAGCTTGCTGTTGTTCTTGCTCTCTCCCCCTCCATTGGTGTTGCTCTTCGATTTTGGAGGTAAGAAACTTAATCCTCTTATGTTTTGTCAGTAGCTTATCTCATTTTACGATGTAGATGCATGTGTAACTTTATATGTTGGACTTTATTATGATTTTATATGTCATTTTTAGCTCAAAATCACATGATGATTTGCATATATGTTTGGATAAACAAAAGTTAAATTAGTTCATCAAAATCACGCCTCGCTTCGTCTCTCTTTTGGAGCACGCGCCATCCTCGTCCCCGGTGGCTTACGTGATCTTAGAATTAATTTTTCCATGAAATGAAAAACTTAGAAAATTGTTAGAAAATTGTAGAAAATCCGTACTAGTTGAACTTGCGGACCGTGTTCATCTCGACGAGCATGTTCTCTGCCGAGCGGTAACGGACGTCAAAGAGGAGCTTTGATTCTACGAGGGAGAGCGGCAACGGTCGTGGAAGACCGTGTCCCTTTCTCGTAGAATCGGAGCTCTTCCTTGGCCAAGTACGGTGCCGTCCGGTGGAGAAATGCTCGCGAGATGATCACGTAAGCAAGGTCAACTAGTACGGATGATTATTTATTGAAACATGTGAAATCCGTACTAGTTTAGGTTAAATATATCATTTTAGAAAATATGAAATTTACACTAGTTTGCAAAAATAAGTATAGAAAGTAGATGACAATCGGTATCGGATCCTCGGCCTCTTGTTCGGTTGCTTGAACGATCGAGGCCGAACTCCTCTCATTATCTGCGGCAAGTGTAAGGTAAGATTGTGATGAGTACCGAGTCAAGAGACAGGGACCCAACAAGGGTCGTGTTTTCTACAAGTGCCCGGATCGCGATGTGAGTTTCTCGACGCATTTTTATTTATGGCTAATTGACTGCTTTTTTTGAATATTTTGACTAAATATTTTTTGGCTTTAATTTCAGTGGGAGGGCAATGGATGCGATGGTTGGTCTTGGAAGGAAGATTATGCTACATACGTGCAGTAATTTGGGTGCGCTTGAGGTAGCGGTATGCTGCTGCCGATGAGTCGATGAGCCAGCAGGAGAAGCTTATTGATATTCAATGTAAGAATGATTTGTCTGTTTTAGTTGCGCATTTATTACGAAATAATTGTGTTACTGAAGTGCATTGTAGTTTTAGTTTGTTTAGTGATAGTTGGGATTGCTTACGTTGTAGCCATGCTTAGTTAATTAATCAACCGTGTGTGTGTCATTTATGTTGTGTAATAAAATACTAAATTATGTTCAAGGTTTTCATAATTTATCGTGTAATACAGATTATGTCACGCCATTGGATGTATAATGCCGATCGCCGCTCCCAAGACTTTATTGAGGGCTTGCACTATTTCTTAGGTGTGGCCGAGAAAAAAATAAGCGAGATGGTTTCATGTGCTGTCCATGTGCCCTATGTAAGAATTTAAAGGAATATTCAAGCTCAATGAGTCTTCATTCACATTTGCTTAAGTCAGGTTTCATGTCAAACTATATATGTTGGACTAAGCATGGAAAAAGCGGGGTAATGATGGAAGAAGGTGAAGGAGAAGATTTAGACATTGATGACATTATTGCTCAGTATGGTGCCTTTGATGATACTACAATGGGGGGAGATGAAGAAGAGGTAGCGGTAGAAGATGATCTCGGTGATGCTCTTGGCGATGCCATTCGTGATGCACAACAAGAATTGGAAAGTGAAAAAGAGAAAGTTAAGTTCGAGCGCATGCTTGAGGATCATAGGAAGTTGCTATACCCGACGGCCGAAGAGGGGCAAAAAAAGCTGGGTACAACACTGGAATTGCTACAGTGGAAGGCAAAGAATGGTATATCCGACAAGGCATTTGGGAATTTATTGAACCTCATAAAGAAGATGCTTCTGAAGCCAAATGAATTGCCCACCACTACGTACGAAGCAAAAAAGGTTGTCTGCCCATTGGGATTAAAAATCTAGAAGATACATGCATGTCCTAATGACTGCATCCTCTACCATGGCAATGAATACGAGAATTTGGATGAATGTCCGGTATGTAAAGCATCGCGGTATAAGATCAGGCGCGATGATCCTGGTGACGTCGAGGGTGAACAACGTCCTAGAAAGAAAATCCCTGCCAAGGTTATGTGGTATGCTCCTATAATACCACGCTTAAAACGTTTGTTCAGAAATAAAGACCATACAAAGTTGTTGCGGTGGTATAAAGAAGACCGTAAGGTAGACAATATGCTGAGACACCCAGCTGATGGGTCCCAGTGGAGAGCGATAGACAGGGAATTTCCAGAGTTTGCAAATGAGGCTAGAAACTTAAGGTTCGCCTTAAGTACAGATGGTATGAATCCTTTTGGAGAGCAGAGCACTAGTCATAGCACTTGGCCAGTTACTCTATGTATCTACAACCTTCCTCCATGGTTATGCATGAAGCGGAAGTTCATTATGATGCCGATCCTCATCCAAGGTCCGAGGCAACCTGGCAACGATATTGATGTCTATCTGAAGCCATTAGTTGAAGAACTTCTAGTTTTATGGAACAAACTAGGTGTACGTGTCTGGGATGAGTACAAACAAGAACACTTTGACCTACGAGCAATGTTGTTCGTAACAATCAATGATTGGCCTGCTTTAAGTAATCTTTCAGGTCAGACAAACAAAGGATATAATGCATGCACACATTATTTTGATGACCTTGACAAGATATATTTGAAAAGATGTCGAAAGGTCGTGGTACCTTGGCCATCGTCGATTCCTTCCGTTGAATCACCAAGTAAGAAAGAAAGGAAGCATTTTAAAGGTAAGCTGCACCATCGGAAGAAGCCTCATAACCGAACCGGGGAAGATATACTCGCAATGGTCAAGGATGTGAAAGTAGTATTTGGAAAGGGACAAGGCAGTGAATCTATTCCCAAAGATGCTAAGGGACACGCACCCATGTGGAAGAAGAAGTCCATCTTTGGGAGCTACCCTATTGGCAAGTCCTAGAGGTCCCATAACGCAATCGACGTGATGCACACGACAAAGAATCTTTGTGTGAAACTGTTAGGATTCATGGGTGTGTACGGAAGCCAAAGGATTCACTTGAAGCACGCCAGACTTGCGGTGGCATGAAAGAACGAGACAACCTTCATCCAGAAAGATGATGATGGACGTCATTACTTAAGTCCCGCTAGCTACACGCTTAGCAAAAAAAGAGAGGGACAGCATGTTGAATGTCTAAGCAAAGATCAAGGTCCCATCGGGATTCTCCTCCAATATAAAGGGTATAATAAATGTGCCGGATAAGAAATTCCTAAACTTAAAGTCCCACGATCGCCACGTGCTTATGACGCAATTGCTTCCAGTTGTTTTAAGAGGAATTCTACCTCCACATGTAACGTCTAGCCACCGTGAAGCTATGTGCATTCCTCAATGCAATTTCTCGAAGGCAATCAATCCAATGGAACTAGCTACTCTGTAATGATGTGGTTCAATGTCTTGTCAGCTTTGAGTTGGTGTTCCCTCCATCCTTCTTTAATATCATGACACACATCCTAGTTCATTTGGTGAAGGAGATTAGTATTCTTGGACCTGTGTTCTTACATAACATGTTCCCCTTCGAGAGGTTTATGGGAGTCTTGAAGAAATATGTGAAAGTCCATTCTAAGCCTGAAGGAAGCATCGCCCAGGGCTATGGAACAGAGGAGGTCATTGAGTTCTATGTTGACTTTATTCCTGACCTTGCCCCGATTGGCGTTCCCGAATCACGACATGAGGGGAGACTCAGTGGTAAAGGAACTTTAGGGAAGAAAACATATATCGGCATGGAAGACGATTATTTCAATAAAGCACACTACACAGTTCTTCAGAACTCGTCATTGGTGCATCCGTACATCGAGATACATAAGGAGTTCTTACGATCCAAGTTTCCAGGGAAGACTGAAGCTTGGATTAGGCCAAGACATGGAAAGTTTCAAAGTGGTTGGTTGCGAAAAAGAATGTCAAGGCGATGACAATATTGATGAGCAATCAGATTTGTTGGCTAGGCAGCCATCGTAGATATCATCACGCACCAAGGGTGTACGAGATAAATGGGAATACATTTTACACAGCTTGCCCAAGATAAAAGGAGCACCAATCAAAATAGTGGTGTTCGCATAGATGGAACAGATCCAAATGAGAATATACAAACATATTATGGCCGCATAGAAGAGATATGGGAACTAGACTACGCACCTAATTTTAAAGTCCATTTGTTCCGGTGCCAATGGGTGAAGCTGACCGGAGGAGGGGTAACAGTCGACAAAGAGTATGGAATGACAACAGTGGACCTCAACAATATTGGGTACAAAGAGGAACCATTCGTCCTTGCTGCCGATGTGAGTCAGGTGTTCTATGTGAAAGACATGTCTACAAAATCAAAGAGAGGAAAAAACGAAGACATCAACTCAATGACCAATGAGCCAAAGCGCCACATAATTCTTTCTGGGAAAATAAATATAGTGGGAATTGAAGACAAGTCAGACATGTCAGAAGATTACGAAAGAAATGTCCAAATTCCACCCTTCATAGTGAAGAAAGATCCAAGCATCATGTTAAATGATGAAGACACTCCATGGTTACGACAATATCATAACCAAGGGTCATACGTCAAGAAGAAATTCACTGTTGTGCCCGTATGATACAACGATGCATGTTTAATATATTATGTTTTAGAGACGGATATTATGTAATATGTTATGACTTCACAATTGTAGATCTTGCTGAGATGATCAAACTTGGTATTCAGAGTTTTTTCATCTGAGGTCATTTAGTGTCTCATTTGACTCTAGTATTATGAACTCTAAATGACTTCAAACTGAAAAGTTTTGAATACCAAGTTTGTTAAACTCAAAAAGATCTACAATTTTTGTTTTGGTCAACTTTCCATTTGAGAAAGTTTGGACGGTTCAAATTTGTGATTTTTAAATTTCGACGCCTACAAACTAGTTTTCGGGACCCTAGATTGTCTCAAATTAAAAAGTTTTGAATACCGAGTTTGTTAAGCTCATCAATATATACAATCCTTATATAGGCCATTTTTTCATTTGAGAAAGCTTGAACAAAATGTAGTTCAAATTTCACAAGTGTGTGACATAGTTTTAGAAAGTATATATGAGATTCAAGAAGTTGTGACTAGTGTTTGATAAAAATTTCTCAAATGGGAAAATAAGCTATGTAACAATTGTAGATCTTACTAAGATGATCAAACTTGGTATTCAGAGTTTTTTCATCTGAGGTCATTTAGTGTCTCATTAGAGCAAGTTTGATCAAGTCAAATTTGGTCAAATAAAAAAACAACACTTTGACTCTAGTATTATAAACTCTAAATGACTTCAAACTGAAAAGTTTTGAATACCAAGTTTGTTAAACTCAAAAAGATCTACAATTTTTGTTTTGGTCAACTTTCCATTTGAGAAAGTTTGGACGGTTCAAATTTGTGATTTTTAAATTTCGACGCCTACAAACTAGTTTTCGGGACCCTAGATTGTCTCAAATTGAAAAGTTTTGAATACCGAGTTTGTTAAGCTCATCAATATATACAATCCTTATATAGGCCATTTTTTCATTTGAGAAAGCTTGAACAAAATGTAGTTCAAATTTCACAAGTGTGTGACATAGTTTTAGAAAGTATATATGAGATTCATGAAGTTGTGACTAGTGTTTGATAAAAATTTCTCAAATAGGAAAATAAGCTATGTAACAATTGTAGATCTTGCTGAGATGATCAAACTTGGTATTCAGAGTTTTTTCATCTGAGGTCATTTAGTGTCTCATTTGAGCAAGTTTGACCAAGTCAAATTTGGTCAAATAAAAAAACAACACTTTGACTCTAGTATTATGAACTCTAAATGACTTCAAACTGAAAAGTTTTGAATACCAAGTTTGTTAAACTCAAAAAGATCAACAATTGTTGTTTTGGTCAACTTTCCATTTGAGAAAGTTTGGACGGTTCAAATTTGTGATTTTTAAATTTCGACGCCTACAAACTAGTTTTCGGGACCCTAGATTGTCTCAAATTGAAAAGTTTTGAATACCGAGTTTGTTAAGCTCATCAATATATACAATCCTTATATAGGCCATTTTTTCATTTGAAAAAGTTGTAGAACAAAAAATACTACATTTTCTCTATTTTTATAGGTTCAACAAAAAATTCCTGTCAATTTTGGTCAAAAACCGAGAAAAAATTGAAACATTTGACGTTACAATAATGTGATAATAAATTTCCTATCGAATAATATTAGTTTTATTAATTTTAAGTTACAAATATATTTTTGCATTAACAAAATACTTAGTATTAGTAACATTTATATTCTATATTCATAAAAGAAATTAAAAACTTTAGGTTACAAAATTTTCCTATTTACAATAAATAATTAGTTAATTAATAGTATTTTTAAAAATAAATATTGCAAAGTATTGAAGTTGCTATGGAATTAATTGATTAACCTAGTATTAAACAAAATTAAAATCCCAGAACTTTCCAATTACGCGGGCGGGTTGGCAAAATTTTCAGGGCTTCAATCCCGGCTCGAGACCAAGAACCGGACTAAAGGGTGGGCGGCAAATTGGTGCCCGCCAAAAAATTTTTAGTCCCTACTGGTAACACCGATCGGGACTAAGGAGATTTAGTCCCTACCGGTAAGACCAACCGGGACTAAAGGGTTGACCTTTAGTCCCGGTTGGTATTACCACCGGGACTAAAGGGTCATGGCTATATATATCGAACGTCTGTTCGTTTCATCTTCGATCTCGCCTCCGCCGCCAGCCCCGGCCGTCCGCGCGCGCCATCCGCCGTCGTCGAGCTCGTCTCGCCCGCTGCCTTGCCGTCGTCTACCTCCCCCCGCTTGGCGCCATTCTCCAGCCCGTGATCGCCCAGATCCTGCCTCCGCCACAAGACTCGATTCCACCTCTCGTCGCCGACGCCTTCAGCAGGCCACACACGCGTCTGGCCTCCGTCGAACTCGATATGATCTGCTGCTCTCGATCGACCATGTTTTTAGATTTTTTTTACAAAGTCTCGGCTGTATGTTAGATTAAAATAAGTACATGTAGTTTATTGTTAGTTTTTAGTTATTTTTAGATAGTTTTTGATATATTAGATTTAAATGTATTAAAATTTAATTAGTATTTTATTTAGATAGTTTTTTTAGATAGTTTTTTATTATAGTTTTTGATATATGTAAAATGTATTATCTATTACTAGTTTATCTAATTTCATGTTAGATTTATTTAATTGGATTTAGTAATTATATATTCTATCTCTCTATATATATTATATATCTAGAGAGAGATTCTATATGTATACATATGTACTTAATTATTTCTATATGTATATATACATGTACTTATTTTCATGTGTTGAGAGAGAGAGAAAATAGTATCTAGAGAGACATTCTATGTGTATCACATGCATATCTAGAGATATAGACATATGCACTTATTTCTATGTGTTGAGAGAGAGAGAAAATATATTGTATCATTCTATGTGTATATATATACATGTACTTATTTCCATGTTGATGAAATATTATGTGTTATTATATTTAATTGGATTTAGTAATTCTATATGTGTTATCACATGTACTTATGTTATGTACCATAGTAATTCTATCTATGTGTTATCTTGAAGATACAAATGGCTGCTCCGGATGATAACTTGAGTGATGACATAATGGCGGATATTATCAACGCCGGCACCAATGTGGATGTAGATGACACGAGTCAGTACTTTGCTGATTATGAGGATATCCTAAATATGCCGGTGGTTGAAGATCAACAAATTGTCGCGCAAGAAAATACTGGCGAGGTATATTAGATTATCTATCATCTCTTATAGATGCATGCGTACGTATATTTGTTGTTAATCGTTGTGTTTCTACTTATGTAGCCGGTCTCTGGATCTACATCAACCACCGCCAAAAAAGCCATTAGAGGGCCGTTTCATAATATCAGAATTCGACACCGACACCGGCAAACCATTGGGACCAGATGCTCAGACATATGTCAATCAATGTGGGTTCGTTGTAAGGGATAGGATCCCAGTTAGTGCTCGTGAATGGAAGCAGAAGATATTCGCTCCTAATGTTAGTTTTGTATCTGATCGTGACAAGAACCTAGCTTGAAGAGATATCACTCAGCATTTCACATTACAAGCAGATGATGCTTTGAAGGAGCTAGTGAGGAATTGGACAATGAAGAAGATGGCAACATTGTTCCAGAGTTGGAAGAAGACATTGTATAAAAAGTTTATCTTGAAGAATGCTACGCCAAATTTCAATGCTAAGGCGTTTGTCAAGTTGGAGTCCCATTGGAATGCCTTCGTAGAATACAAGACATCCCAAGACAGTGAGGAACGTGTGATGAGGAATCGGCAGAATGCCTGATAGAAGCAATACCATCATCGCATGGGATCAGGTGGTTATAAGAGTGCTATTCCCAAGTGGTAGAACCTAGAAGCAGAGATTACTGCCAAGGGAATCATACCTGAAACAATAGAGAAGAACTGGCCTCAACACGCGAAGAATTGGTTCTACGCTCATGGGGATGCCTAGACCCGGATAATCGGCAAGCTAATTTTCGCCAAAAATTGAGAGAGCAACACGAGACTAGCTCGTGCTAGGGAAGAAGTCGATAGTGGTGTTTTCAAGCCCAACAGAGAGAAGGATGAATTGACATATGCCCTAGAGAATCCCAAACACGGTGGTCGAACAAGAGGCTATGGGGCGGTTCCGTGGCTACACGCATTCCCAAAGCAGACAAGGATACCTCTGAAGCCGCCAGAGAAAGAAGGATGAGGAGGCGAATCGAATCCGTGCATTGGAGCAATTTGTTGATGAGTCACGACAAGCATTGCTTGAATCACGTGAACGAGAAAAATCTCTTGAGGCAAGAATGCAGGAGGAGATCAAGAGGCAAGTGCAGCTAGCAATGAGTCAAATGCAATCGCAATCAACACCGGGAGTCACCATTAGCCCCGTTGGTCAGATGAAAAGCAGTTGTGCTTCTACGGAGCTGCCGATTATTCAAGACGACGCTGGGTTGCGCGCTCCTGTTGATGACATTACCGAGCCTCTAACAACATGTGAGCTGCACATTCCGGATGGTAATAATGCATCAATCATGGTGGCTGTCGGGGTTGTATCTCCAATAGACCGAACGAAGACACCAAGAATCCATGGGTCAGTTATTCAACCTGGATATGCTAGCGTCTCGATCGATAGAGTGCTCAAAGGTTACAGCAATGTTCCTCTTGACATTGAAGGCGGTGATGGGGAGAAGACACTAGGAGAAGCAGAGAAGACATTTATTCAATGGCGCAAACGCTTCATCATCATTCCTGGGGCGCCACCGCTTCCCCCTACCTCACCCTAGGTACGAATGAAAGTGAATGAAATATTATTTTCCATTAATTTTCTATTGGCTTCAAAAATAATTGACACACAACTTGTTTTTGTAGCAGGGTCTCATCACAGCGTCGCGGGGGGCGAGACCACTTCATCCCCACGGCGATCGCCAACTCCTACACCGGCCCCATCGCCTCCACAACGATCTCCAACTCCTACACCGGCCCCACCACCTCCACAACGATCTCCAACGCCCCACGCCGGTCTCCACCAACACCGCCTCATCGCCTTCACGCCGGGTCTCCAACACCGCCCCACCCCTCCCACAATGACGCACTACAAAGACGTCTAAGGTCCCGCGGCAAAGAAGACCCCGAGAAAAGAGTTATTTCTCAAGAAATACTTCTGAAAAGACCTGATGAGCAAATAGCAACCAAGAAGACAAAAAGTGAAAGATTTTTTATAGATATAAAAACAAGAGTCAAGCGAAGCTTAAGGAGAAGCCAGATTTTTTTACATACCACGAGATGTGTTGAGGCAAAAGGTCGATGCTCACAAGAAAAAGATGATTGAACTTCGTAAGCCTTCGCCACTATCGACTATGACCGCTCCCCTCGTGAAGTCACATGATGCGAGATAAGAAAAGGAAAAGAGCATCAAGGAAGGATGTCCCACAGCTCGGACAAATGAAGCAACCAATGCAAAATCTTGTTGTTGCTAATCAATATGGTTCCAACATAGAAGTCTATCGACCGCATAACTCGAGAAGTGTCGGTTCAAGCCCTTAATGCTTTTTTTTCAAGATACTTGGTTTAACCTTGGATCAATTGACGGGCAAAGCTCCAATCCGTAACCCGGAAGTTGATACCGGAAGACTTATAAATATGGCAAAAGTCCGTACAACCCCAAGGGGCTCGAATGAATTGGGTACATAAATGTACTTGCTCAACAAGTGGGTACATGCAGGCATGTGGCAGGGGTGAGCATTGATTTTGTCGATTTAGAGACCATCATTACTTCCGTGGCGATGACATCTTACATATTAGTTTCGAAGAATTGCATCAACTATACCACATGGACGCTCTGGACAAATCAATAATTAGCTCCTTTTGTTTGTAAGTGATTCTTACTTTTATTTAATAAACTCAATTCCATGCGTACGTGTATATAATTATCCTCACATGTAACTTATATTTATATACAGATTCCAGATGTCAGAGCTCCAAAGAATACAAGACACCAGTGTTGGCTTCATTGATCCTTATATCGTATTCAAAACTGGTATTATTGTCAAGGAGCGATGGGTATCTGAAGCACAGGAGAATATCATGATGTTCTTCGTGAAGCAGCACGACAAGACAACAATACTTTTCCCGTACAACTTTGAGTAAGTGTTAATAATAATGTAGTCTACACATTTTATGTAATATCAATACAACTTATATGCATGTATGTGTGTGTATAAACCAATGCAGTTTTCACTGGATACTCATTGTTATTGAGTTAAACTCAAGTCGGTTACTAATCTTTGACTCGTTGAGAAAAGAACGGGCACTATACCAAGATATGATAGACATTATCCAGGGGTAATTTCGATCTCTCAAGCACAACTATTATTGAATAGACTTTGCCATAATTTATTAACGATCGTACATTATTGGTCCATTGTGGTTTGGAAAGAGTTTATTCGGCAACATCGCAAGGATTGCAAGGCACCACTTAATGTAGTTGAAATACCAAAGAAGTTGTACTATATACACTTCCCCACGTGTTTAATTACTATATCGTACTTCAATTTACGTGTGAGATGATGAGAATAATCTTCTTCTCGTACAGTGGTGTTTGCGGCAGGAACCAGGTAATAACTTGTGTGGATACTACGTTTGTGAATTTATCACTGCGCACATAAGAAGAACTCCTGAAGATGTCCTCAGAGTACGTATATATCAATTTTTATTTATTTTTAAATGAATATATATACATATATGTGTATTAATACTTTTTCTTTTATTTCAAATGCAAGACTGAATGGTTGAAACGAAGGGTCATGCAAAAATACCATCTGAAAGCAGTTCAAGAGTCAATAGCAGGATATCTTCTAGAAAAAGTGCTAAATCCCAACGGCGAGTTCTACTTTGATCCTAAGGAATAAATGATGTAAATTAAATGTTTATTGATATCGTTATTTTCGAGAACAAGATTATGAAAGTGTTGTATATATACATACATATATATATCTATAATATATATAGTTTCATACTTTATTCGAATATAATAATGCTCAAGATGAGAATTAGATGTAATTATACGCATGCGTGTATTTATATTAGCAGCGTAGAATACGTACATAAAAACATATTATATATTAAACAAATACGTGTAACTGAACTGAAAACAAATTAAACAAAAAAAAAGAAAAAGAAAAAAGGAACCTTTAGTCCCGGTTGGGGTTACCAACCGGGACTAAAGGGTGCGCCAGGTTTGCTCGGCTGGAGGGCCTTTAGTCCCGGTTGGTGTTACCAACCGGGACTAAAGGTCCCTCTTTAGTCTCGGCTTGATGACCCGGGACTGAAGGTTCCACCTTTAGTCCCGGGATCGTTGTCCCGGCGTGGTAACTGGGACTAAAGGCTGTTACCGCCTGTGGGGGATAGACCCCCGGGTACCACGAGATGGTACATGGGCCGCACCATCCGAGGTGGCATGGCCCGTGAGATCAAGGCGTGCACGGCGCTGCTTGGCGTGCACTGCAAGACATTGTAATAGTACCAAATAGGATACTTTACTTGTAACCTTGTCCCTTCGGAGTATATAAGGAGGGGCAAGGGTCCCCTAGAGGACGGATCGAAGGAGGTTAATCTGTATACATCTCAATACAATACACTAAAGACACAGGACGTAGGGTATTACGTCGACCAGACGGCCCGAACCTGTCTAAATCGCTGTCTCTGCGCCTTGTGTCACCATCTGGTTCCTGATTACACGCACCGTCTACCGATAATCTACCACCACGGGCACCCCCCTCGGTGGACTGCCGACCATATTTCGTCGACAGTGGCGCGCCAGGTAGGGGGTGTGCGTGCTGATCTATGGCGAATCAGATGGGAATTTTCTTCATCAAAGACGTCACGGTAATTCGACTCCCGCGGCGGCGTGCTTCGGAGACGAGCCGTGATTCCAGCTCTCCCACGCATCCGTGTGTCGCAGCAAGCCACCACCGATGATTCACGGAGTTTAGCGACAGCCTCGTGGATCGACAGCATGTGACGTGCGGAGCAGAAGTGGCAGGGCATCATCGTAACAAGGGCATTCGGCACCTTACTGTGAGGCCTAGATCCGATCTACAGGATCGTACAACCTGGAAAAAAGCAAGTCATGACCAGCAGAAAGAAAGCAATCAACGTATCATGTATATGCATGTATACATCACGGATGCATGTGCATACAAGAAAAATTCCTTTGATGATCGCCTACGTCTCCGAGATCAGATGATCACTCCGGTTAAATAAGCTAAGTCAAGTCAAGATTTACTATTTAGCAAAATACATATTTTTATATATTATAGTTCCGGCTACACGTGTCTCCCTGTCTACTATGGGCAGGAATCGGATACGGTACCCTTGCCATATGGACGTTTTTCCTTATCGACGATGGAAGAATCGTCACGGATCATCACGCACATCAAGCGGCACCGCAACACGATTCTGTCCCGACGGCGGACTCTGCGGGATGACGAGTTCACCTGGAGGCTGGCCACGGAGTCATGCAAGCTAACGACAACAAGCCAGCAAGCCAGATCATCATGCAAGCCAAGCCAATCAATCTGTACATGCCTCACGTACATACGAGAAGACATGCAAGCTAAACCAAGATACGACAGATCAACTTGCATATATATGCATCACATGCAAGCTTCACGTACTGGCATCTACGTACATGACCACGCAAGCGGCTACTCGGCCCTGATCAAGCTGCGACAAGCAAGCAAGAGTTCCGAGTCTGACGAACATGTAACCTGCACGGCCGCACCGACTCCAGTTGAAACCTTCAACATCGTGCGCCAACCGCCGTGGCCAAGCCAGGAGCATCTCATCTCATGACCACAAGATCTTCGACGGCGACATCATCGCCGAGATGAGATTCCAAGCCATCGAACAAGCTGTCCGAGCCGTTGGCAAGCCGCAGCGAGCCATCAAGCAAGCCATGCCGAGCCGCGGAGCGAGCCGCTGAGCGAGCCACGCCGAGCTCCGACCACGTCGACCACGGACCACGTCGACCACATCCCGAGCAGCTCTGCCGAGCTCCGACCACGTCCCGAGCAGCTCCGCTGAGTGTCGACCACCAGACCACGTCCAGACCACGTCGACCACGTCTCGAGCGGCTCCGCCGAGCTCCGACCACGTCGACCACGCCCCGAGCAGCTCCACCGAGCTCTGACCACCTCGACCACAAGACTACGTCGCAATGATGATCGCCGCGAAGAACGGCGCTACGACAATCGCGACCACAGTCATGACGACAGGTCGAAAAGGTCGAGGACCGGACAACTTCATCGCCAACGACACGTCAAGCCATCTCTCGAACATCGCAACACGCCGACTACACCCACCAGTCGTCAATAAAGCTAAGTATTATTTTTAATTGAAAATTTCTTCGATCATCATACACCTCCGCCGACCACCCTAAGGGTGCGCTCCGCGTCGAATTTTCTCTATACATACAATCCAAAACATGTATAAGTTTTTACAACGGTTCGCCGATACGTTTTCCTTCCTGCTTGAGAATCCCAGAGCGGCACTATCTCCGCTCCACCCCACGCGTGCATGAGAGTCCGCCCCTCTGCGCCACGGGTAGTCGGCGATCGCTCCTTGGTAACACTCGGCACTCTACGCGCTGGCGGCGGCTCCGCACCAAGGCCACGAGATGTTGGTTAGCCCAGGGCTGGCGATTCTCCAGACGAGTTAATACATCGCGCCACGCCGCTACATAACAAAAAGGGCTAAAACAGCTAATGTTATTTTTCGAATGTTACACCAAGTATAATTCATCGCCAACCGAACACCAAGTGCTTACTTCACCTCCTACAGAGAGATCAATATATTTCATACATCATCATGTACTACCGCTCTCCGTGTTTATTTTTCAGGAACACAGTTCGGTCAGCGAGCTCATGCTTCAGGGTTTGCCAAGACCACTACGGTGCTCGAGAACTCTGGCCAGACCACGCTCGTGCTCGGGGACTCTGGCCAGACCACGCTTGTGCTCGAGGACTCTGGCCAGACCACGCTCGTGCTCGGGGACTCTGGCCAGACCACGCTCGTGCTCGGGGACTCTGGCCAGACCACGCTTGTGCTCGGGGACTCGCCAGACCACCTCCGACCACGGCTCGGGGCTTTGTCGCTCGCCTCCTCGACTGTGCTCGGGACTACCTCGACCACTCTCCGACCACGGCTCGGGGACTTTCGTCGCTCGCTCCTCGACTGTGCTCGGGGACTACCTCGACCGATCTCCGACCACGGCTCGGGGACTTCGTCGCTTCGCTCCTCGACTGTGCTCGGGGACCGCCTCGACCACTCTCCGACCACGGCTCGGGACTTTGCGTCTCGATTACATGCGACTGGCGACTCGCATACAGTTGGGATATTTTTTCTCACTTAGACCTTGCTACAAGGCTCATACCTCGCCTAACAGCAAGCTCGGGGACTACATCGGTACGATGCACCTGCCGGTGCATCTCCTATCGCATGTACGACGATTGGATTCTCAACTTAACTGGGAATTCTTTTTAGACCCTGGCACCACGTGCCTCACGTCACCTACTACCGTGCTCGGGGACTAAGTGGGCACACTTCACCTTGCGGTGAATGTGTTTGTTTTTAAACCCCACGCCTCGATGATCAAGGGACGCCACGCTTCAAGACGCACTTACATTTGTTTTCGTAAATACAAGTGGGCACACTTCACGGGGACGGAAATCTTTTTTTCTTTCTTCTTAAGAGCACCATACATTCTTGGACAACCTATTTCTCCAAATGACAACGGTGGTCGGAGATGTCAAGAACTCAAGCCTCTTTGTTTGGAGAAGGTTAAAATGGCGTGTCGCATCAGAATACATGGCGCTCGGGGACTAGCTGTGGGGGATAGACCCCCGGGTACCACAAGATGGTACATGGGCCACACCATCCGAGGTGGCATGGCCCGTGAGATCAAATGCACTGCGGCTGCCGCTTGGCGGCACCGCAAGACATTGTAATAGTACCAAATAGGATACTTTACTTGTAACCTTGTCCCTTCGGAGTATATAAGGAGGGGCAAGGGTCCCCTAGAGGACGGATCGAAGGAGGTTAATCTGTATACATCTCAATACAATACACTAAAGACACAGGACGTAGGGTATTACGTCGACCAGACGGCCCGAACCTGTCTAAATCGCTGTCTCTGCGCCTTGTGTCACCATCTGGTTCCTGATTACACGCACCGCTCACCGATAATCTACCACCACGGGCACCCCCCTCGGTGGATCGCCGACCATATTTCGTCGACAAAAGGTAAATGGACGAACGACGGCGCTCGTTGTTTTATATAATGCAGATCTCGTAAGCTACTCATACCGTTCCCCATTGTAATCCGCCGCCGCAACCTTCTTCTTCCTCCTGCCGAACCCTATTGCCCCAAAAAAAATCATCACCAATCCCTCGGTCTCTCTGCATCCACCCACTTAGTAAGCGCGAACTAATGGCAAAGAGAGACGCCCGTAAGAAAAGCAGTGGTCATGGCGAAGGAATGGTGGAAATCGCGAGCAACGAAGCGGCACCATCGAGGACCTCGTCGCCATGGGAGTGCTCCACAACAAGGCACTTATGGATGGCGTGCACCGGTAGGAGAAAGCTTCCCGATCCACAACCAGTGAGATTGTGGTCTTTGAAGATTTCTTCAAACGGGGTTTTGGGATTCCAGTGCACCCTTTCCTTCGTGGTCTCTCGCTTGTACTACGAGATTGGGATTTGCAATCTGCATCCCAACTCGATTCTTCTTGTCTCCACCTTCATCCATCTCTGCGAGGCTTATGGTGGCTTCCAGCCCCATTTCGACCTCTTTCGCCACCTATTCTATCTTCGGAAGAAAGGGAGCGGTGGTTTCAAGATCGCGGTGGCGTTTACACGAACTGCGTGGACGGCATGAAGGCTCAATACCGTGACCGCCTCGAACACCTCCTTGGACGAGTGGTACAAGAAATGGTTCTACATCCGTGAAGAGCCGAACACCATCACTCTGTGCGATGTGGGACTGATTCCAGAGAAGAAAAGCAGCTGGTCGGAGAAGCCCGAGAACTTGGAGCAGATCGCCGAACTGCTCGGGATGATCCCGTGGGGAAGGCTTGATGGCCCGAGCGTTGTCGGCAACTTCATCAGCCGAAAAATCTAGCCCTGCCAGAAAAGGATTCACCCCGGCGTCGAGTACCAAGGGGGCGCTGATCCGACGAGGACTAGGAAGGAGCCGCTCGACAAGGTGGAAATCAAGGCCAGGATTGGAGAGCTGTTCAACCTGGCCGATCCCGATTATGTTGCACTGAACACCATCGAACACGCCTTCAAGCTGGCTCGCCCTCCCCCAAAGGTAAATGACGCCTCCTTTTAACTGTAGAGTCATATTGCATCAAGAAAATAACTGTCTTTTACTTCATTTTGTGTTCAAAGCAGTAATGGCCATGACCGGGCAGGAGTGTTTGTGTCGCCTCCCCGGTGTAGAATGGCCACAAGTTATCGGACCACCCGCCGCTTGCATTAGCGCCCGGACCGACGACGTTCATTGGCGGTACTCGAGACCGTGAGAGGACGCTCGACCAGAGCCACCGGTAAGCGTCCGGCTGCCACAAGAACGACGCTGTTATCTTCCCCTCGCCGGACGACGAAGCAGAGGATGCGGACATCTTCCGGCTGCCCCGAAAAAGAGAAAAAGGTGGGACCGTCGGAGCAGGGTGGCTCCTCGTACAAAGAAGTGGTCACAAAGACCGACCATCGCAATACGAGCATGCACGAAGGGAACATGCCGCATCATACTCCGACGCCCGTACCGGAGGTTGAACAAGCCCCAGCGGACACTGCCGAGCAAGCGGAGCAGGGGCGGTCGAGGAGACGTTCCTTCGCCACATCCTTTCGCAAGTCAAAACTGTAAGTATCTATACTTTTGATGTAAGCTTTGCGTTTTGCATTGGATGCTATTATCTTCTGAATTTGTCTCTGAATGTATTAGATCGGCGTCCACCGAAAGCCCCGACCAGCTAGCTGGGTGCGGAACGTCCTTACCAACAACGGCGGGACAAATCGCTTTCGGCAACTCACCGTGGAGGAGCCATGGCGAGGACTCGCTTCGGGCCTCAAAGAAAGCGGACAACCGCACGACGCCAGCCCCCGAAAGGTAATACAAGTGCTCCAAGCACGAACCTCGATGAGGCGGATACCACGGCGCCTGTGGAGCTGGATCTAGCCGAGGGGCAGAAATTTAAGTTGCCGAAACATGGTTGCCGATTTAACGGCTCGTGGGAAAGCCTCGTGATCGTGGAGTCTGCGAATCCGGACCGGTGCCGCCCCTAACAGGAGGTCAAGAGGATGAAGTGGAAGAAGTCTCGGCCGTCCCCAAGATAGGTGACAACATGTATATGTGTCGCGCTATCGAACGATTTAATGGGTCATGCACGAGGAAATCCCAGAGGTCGAAGAGACCATAAGAGTCGAACGGGCAGCCAAGCGCCCGTGATGAAGTCCGGTATATTTGGCTTTAGTCGTTGACCTGTTGTGTAGTCGAACTCGTTCGACGAATTTGTCCGTGTGTGCAGGACTTGATGAAAACTGCAAGATACCGAAAAAGGTGCTTCGACCAGATAGAAGGAATCATGATGACCAATAAGGAGCTGACGGTGAAGTGGATCGCCTACGACGCCAACTTGAAGCCGCCGACCAGGAGAGAAAAGACCAAGAAGCACAGAAACAAAGCCTGGTCGGTCAGCTCGAAAACAAAGAGCAGGAGAAAACAGTAAGCGTTCACCGTATCATAGCAAGTGCGGGACTTGTGTTATTTTGTTCTTGACAAGAATAGCTGTAATGCAGGTTTAGAAGTGAAGTGACCCGCCTGTGGGGAGAAATAGTCGTCGCGCTTGCGTAATGTGGTCGCTCAAGGAGGACAACGAGAAATCGCACGCCGCCAATCGTAACTCCAAGACCACACTAATGTAATGAAGGACAACCTGAAAGGTAAGCACTCCAGACCACCTTTCTCATTCAATTGCCCACATTGCCTTGTCGTGTCATCACATTTGATGTCTTGTACTGTTTTCAGTTTTGAAAGTCAACGCCAAGAGGCACCTTGAGGCCGTGATCGAGGAGCGTGATGACTGGAAAGCGCAATGCCTTAAGGCCACCGAGGAGCGGGACATGTGGAGCAAACGGTGCCAAGAAATGGCAACTGGCATTGTGCCCGTCCTCGACCTTATCGACCCGGCGCTCACAGAGGAAGAGCTAAGGACGCCTCAGCTCGGACTGGTCGAGAGATGCAAGCAAGCATGGGGATGGTTCCAAGACTTCGTGAAGGAGGCGGGTGAGTACACGAGTGCCCATGTGCTAAGCATGGTGCGTGCTCACTACCCCCGATCAACCTCAATCGCTGGAGGCCGGGTACCAAGGAGATAGACCTGCACAAGGTCAAGAGCTTCGGACGGCCCAGCTAGACTTGTCGTCAAAGATAATTGGCGATATTAACCTGTGCGGAGGTGGGACATCACACGTAAGGGGTATGCCATCGACAAGCCATTTGGAAATGCCATCACCGCAAGCCAACCAACGAAGCTCGCATGGGTCTCGACCACCAGCACCGGCGAGGCCATCCCTTCACTTGACCAGCCCTAGAGTCCCCGAGACTCGAGTAGGGTATCGAGGCGGTGGGCAAGAAATGCCATGCGCCCGACCACCACCAATGTAATAGGCTTAGAGTCAGTAGAAGGAGGACATAGTTGTGTTATTGTAAACTTGAGCCTTTTCGTGCAAGCTTGTAATAACGAATCAGATATCATTATAAGCTTGTTTGGTTTATACAAAACGCACTTTAAGCTTGAAATTTTTTGTTGGTGTAACTAAGGGGAACGTGTTAACGCTCGCTTAGTTGTACCATTTTGCTCGACACGCCACCCCGAAAAGCTTGTGCGGCCCTAGTCCGGCATGTGGTCGGAGTATGAGGTACTATGACCGTGCACACGTGGACGCAGCACAAGTCAAACCAGGGGGACTCCGCCGATCACCCGCAACGAGAGAACGGATCCCGTGCACGTGTTGGGAGGAACCGAGATGTGGCCCGCTCCAAAACCGTAGAAAGAGTGGTGGTCGGCTTGTACCGGCTTAAGTTAGAATAATTATAAAATTTGGAGTGACACATGAGTGGTCGGAGAAATCATAGTTGCTTTAGTAAAGTAAATCGAAAATACAAGTAGAGTACATATCTCTGGTTAAGCATAGAAGCGCCTAAGCTTGTCGATGTGCCATGAGTTCGGCACGTCCGCGCTGCCTAGATGAGCTAACTCAGTAAGACGTTGGGCGGTGACTTCCTTGATCATGAAGGGTCCCTCCCATGGGGTTGCGAGTTTGTGGACACCACGGTTCGTCTTCCACTTCAGGACTAAGTCCCCGACCACAAAGAAACGCTCTTTAACGCTTCTTGTTGTAGTACTGCGCAAAAAACAAGAAGGTATTTGGCCGTCGTCGACGCAAGAATCAAGCCTTTTCTTCTTCTACGCTGTTGACTTCTAGCTCCCGTGATTTCCGTCGACCTTGCCTTCGTCGAAGTTCTCTACCCGTCTTGATCCGAAAGCTATATCGGTGGGAGGATCGCCTCAGTAGCCGTAAACCATAAAGTATGGTGAGACGCCGGCAGTTACGATCGAAATTTGAGTTCGGAGGCCCCTGACATAACGGCCGGTAACTCCTTGAGCCATCTTCCGTGAGCTTTATCGCTTTCTCTGTACATCCTCTTCTTCAATGCGCCCAAGATCATGCCATTTGCCCGCTCGACTTGTCCATTAGCTCTAAGATGCGCCACCGAGACGTATTTTACAACTATGCTCCTTTCATCGCAGAAGTCCCAAAAAGCGCTCGGTGAACCGAGTACCCAGATGATCAAGAATGATCTTTGTTGGGCACGCCAAAACGGTGGATGACCTGGTCGAGGAATGTGATGACTTTCTCTCGAGGATGCCTGTATCGAGGCATGTATTCTATCCACTTAGAAAACTTATCAATTAGTACGAAGACGCATGTAAATTTCCCCAGAGCTGGTTTGAAAGGTCGATCATGTCAAATCCCCAAAGATGCGAAGGGCCAAGAGGTCGGAATCGTCTGGATCTCATGTGCTGGTACATGGATTCTCTTGGAGAAGAACCGACAACCTTCACAACAAGGACTAGTTTTTTTTCTGCGTCGGCCATCGCCGACGGCCAATAAAACCCGCCCGAAAGCCTTACCGACCGTTGTTCTTGAGGCGGCGTGGTTGCCGCAGGAGCCAGAGTGGATTTGGTCTAGGAGATGCTTGCCTTCCTCCCGGGTTATACACTTCATCAAGATTTCCTCCTTAGCGCTTTTGGCGCCATAACTTGCCATCGACGAAAGCGATATCGCTTACTACGACGCATCATGCGCTCATTTTCTCGCTCGATCGATATAACCGCCACCGTCTGTTAAGTACTTGATAAAAGGTGTTCTCAATCCGCTCATGAGTGGTCGGAAGCGGCTCGGTTGTGCTCGGCGCCGGAACCGTAGCCACTAATTGCTGGTCTGAAACTTTGTCGGTTGTTGAATCTTTGTCTTCAATGGAAGGCGTGAGCAGGTCTTGGACGAATACGCCATGTGGGATTTTGGCTCGGGATGATCCTAACTTTGATAACGATCATTTGCTCGGTTCTTGTCCCGGACCACGTGTATGTACTCGATGCCATAGAACCCGCCTTCCAACTTTTCTTATCGATTTGCAATATGCGTCCATCTTTTCACTGGTCGTGTCCCAGTCCTTGTTGAGTTGGTTGATGACCAGAGCCGAATCTCCGTAGACATAGAGACGTTTAACTCCAAGCTCAACCGCAATGCGTAGACCATGCAGGCATGCTTCATACTCGGCGGCATTATTAGATGCTTTGGGAAATAAAACTCGAGGACGCACGGAGCTGCTCCTTGGATGGTGATACAAAAGAACTCCTGCTCCCCAAGACCGTCAATGTTGAGAGAGCCGTCAAGTACATCGTCCAATATTCGTCGGATCTCGGAGAGGCAAAGCGTGCTTAAGTTCTGTCCCACTCGACGATGAAATCGACGAGTGCCTCGAGACTTTATTGTAGTACGACTTGCAAATTCCAAGGAAAAGGGCATAGCTCCATTGCCCATTTGACGATCGCGCCTGCTCGCATCCTTATTGCGTAATGATGTCCCCCAAAGGATACTCGGTCATGACCACCACACGATATCCGGTCAAGTAATGTCTTAACTTTCGGATGTTATCAAGATGGCGAGAGCAGTTTCGAACTGTGGGTACTGGTCTTGGATTCGTTGAGTACCTCATCGATAAAATAAATTGGTCATTGTACCTTGTAGGCGTGGGCCCGACTCGTCGCGCTCGACCACCATTGTAGTGGAAACCACCCGATCGGTTGCCGCAATGTAAAGTAGGAGAGTTTCGTCTTCTCTGGGAGCAGTAAGCACCGGAGGTGACGTGAGGTATTGTTTCAGCTGCGTAAAGGCAAGATTCGCTTCCTTCGACCACTCAAACTTCTCGGACGATTTGAGCAGTTTGAAGAACGGTAGTCCTTTTCTCCTAATCTTGATATGAAACGGCTTAGAGCAGCCATGCAGCCGGTGAGCTTCTGGACATCCTTCACCTTTTTTGGGGGCTTCATGTCTAAGACAGCTTTGACTTTCTCCGGGTTAGGGCGTATGCCGTCGTAACTGACGACGTTGCCGAGCAATATGCCAGAAGGGACACCAAAGATGCACTTCTTTGGGTTTAATTTCCATTGGAACGTATTAAGGGCTGCAAAGGTGCGTTCCAGATTGTCAACAAGGGTATGTGCTTCCTTGGTTTTGACAACTACATCGTCGACGTAAGCCTCGACGAGGCCGTCTTTTATCTCGTCGTTGAGCAGGCAGCTCATATAGCGTTGGTAGGTAGCACCGGCGTTTTTGAGCCCGAACGACATAGTCGTAGTAAAGAGGGCGCGAAAGGCGTGATGAAAGACGTCTTGATCTGGTCGTCCTTTTGAGAGCGATCTGGTGATAACCAGAGTAGCAATCGAGAAATGAAAGCAGCTCGCAACCGACGGTTGAATCTACGACCTCGCCTATGCGAGGTAAGCCAAAGGGGTCCTTAGGGCAGTGTTTGTTGAGATCAGTGTAATCAACGCACATTCTCCATTCATTATTCTTTTTGCGCACAAGAACCGGGTTGGCTAACCATTCCGGATGATACACTTCTTTGATAAATCCGCCGCCAAAAGCCGTAACTTCTACCCTAATCGCCTCCTTTTTGTCGCGAGCGAACCGTCAGTAGCTTCGCTTGATTGGTTTGGCTTTTTCTTTGTTGACATTTAAGGAGTGCTCAATCAAGTCCCGAGGTACACCGGGCATGTCGGAAGGTTTCCATGCAAAGACATCCACGTTGCCCCTCAAGAACCTCGACGAGTAGCGCGTCTTCCTATTTGGGATCTAGGTTGGCCCCGGATGAGGGCCGCCAGTCTTTGGGATCGCCCTCGACCAGTTTGGATCGCCTTGTGCTCCTTAGATCTGTTGTTCTTGCGGAGCCTCGAGCTCTGGGATCTCCAAGTGGTCGGCCGTGGTCTTCTTAGCGCCGAGCATGGTCTCGCCATGCGAATAGAGAGGTCGTGGGCCTCTACTATTTTGAAATTTGTCGTCCTCGTAGGTATAAAGCAGCAGATACGTTGCCCCCGAGGGTTAAAACTCCTTTCTCAAGAGGGCATTTTGAGCACCAGATACTGTAATGAGGTATGGCCATGAACTTGGTGAGCGACGGTAGACCAAGAATAGCATGGTAGGTGCCGTCGAAATCAGCGACCACCACGGTTGACGAAGTCGGTGCGGAAGTGGTCCGAGTCCCAAACCGCATGTAGCGTGATCTCGCCCGAGAGGTGTGGAGCTCGTCTCGGGAGAACGCCCAGTAACTGCGGCCTCAGACGGCTTCAGTCCGCTGGGCTATTTTCAGAGCGGGCAGCTGTTCTTGAACAAGATATCAATGGAGCTGCCGCCGTCGATCAAGACTGTCGAATCGAACCTTGTTGATACAAGGATCGAGGACTGGGGAAAACGCCTCGGCTCGGGTATGGCGGCCCATTGGTCCTTCCCGCTGAAGTAGATTTCACGGTGAGACCACGGAGGAAGCCGCGGATCGGTAAGAAGGTTGTCGTTTTTGCCACGTTCAAGCGGTAGCGGGCAGCAGCTTTGCGTTCTCGTTTGGTCTCAATGGACACCTTGCCGCCGGCGATGGTGCACGCCGATCGGTCGGCTTGACATATTTATGACGAGGATCTCGCATCATCGCCGCCGTTGTCCTCGCGGCGCTGTTCCCTTACGCCATTAGGCTTGTCGGACATATCCGGAGCTCGTTGGCGCGTGTAGATAGTCTTGAGGACGCAACAATTCTCCATGGTATGGTTCAACTTGGGATGGAGCTGGCGGGGGCCCTTCAATGCTTTTGGCGTAGTCGCCCTCGTAGTTACGACGCCCGCCGCCTTTTTTCACCGTATTGACCTCGCCGTCGTCTTCCCGAAAGCACGCTTGCTCTCGTCAGAATCGCCACGGCGGTTGCGCCGCTGATTACATTGATCACGGTGGTCGCTGGAGTCGTTATTGTTGGTTGCGGCGGTCAAAATTGTCGTTCCGACCACGGTTGCCTTGTAATGTCGTCGCGGCGTGGAGGGTGGTCGGAGCGTGGGACCCTTGCTTCTTCTTCGACGATTATCTTTTTAGCGCCGTCGGCGTCGCACAGATTTCTTAGCGGTGGCCAAGAGCGCCGTGGATCGACTCAGTCTTTTTCCGGAGGAGCTTGTCTCTTAGGGCGTCGTGGAAACGGAGGCCGGTGACGAAAGCCTCGATTGCTTCGTTGTCGGAGATTGATGGGACCTTGATGCGCATCTCCGAGAAACACCAAACGTATTCGCGCAGTGGTTCGTCTTTCCGATCTCGGATCCGTTGCAGATCGTACTTGTTGCCGGGTTGTTCACAAGTAGCGATGAAATTGTCGATGAAGGCCTGCTTGAGCTCCTGCCAAGAGTCAAAATAGTTTGCCGGCAAGCTGACTAGCCATTGGTGACCTGCATGACCAACGGCGATCGGGAAGTAGTTAGACATAACGTGCTTGTCAGCCATGGCTGATCGGCACGCGGTTTCGTAGAGCATGACCCATAATTCGGGGTACTCCGGGTCTGAAGCAGTTCACTCCACACCTTCGCCAAGTCATGGGCGGAGTCCCTGCCATGGGCTCCTCCACGGCTGGTTGCTGAGCAGTTTGTCCCGCCGTTGTTGGTAAGGACGTTCCGCACCCAGCTAGCTGGTCGGGGCTTTCGGTGGACGCCGATCTAATACATTCAGAGACAAATTCAGAAGATAATAGCATCCAATGCAAAACGCAAATCTTACATCAAAAGTATAGATACTTACGTTTTGACTTGCAAAAGGATGTGGCGGCGAACGTCTTCTCGACCGCCTCGCTCCGCTTGTTTCGGCAAAGTTGTCTCATTGGGCTTGTTCAACCTCCGGTGACGGGCGCCGGAGTATGATGCGGCATGTTCCTTCGCTCATGCTCGTGTTGCAGTGGTCGTGTCTTGTGACCATCGGCTTGCACAGAGGAGCCACCTCGCTCCGACGGTCCCACCGCTTTCTCCTCTTCGGGGACGAGCGGAAGATGTCCGCATCCTCCGCTTTCGTCGTCCGGCTGTGGGGAAGATGGCTTGACGCCGTTCTTGCAGCCGGGACGCTTGCCAGCGGCTCTGGTCGAGGCGCCCTCTACGGTCTCGGTACCGCGCCAATAACGTCATCGGTCCGCACCGTGATGCGGGCGGTTGGTCCAAGAGTTTGTGGCCATTCTACACCGGGGAGGCGACATAAACACTCCGCCTTGGTCCACGCCATTACACCGAGACACAAAATGAAGTAAAAGAGCAGTTATTTTCTTGATGCAATATGACTCTGATTAAAAGGAGGCGTCATTTACCTTTGGGGAGGGGCGAGCCGGCTTGAAGGCGTGTTCGATGGTGTTCAAAGGCAACATAATCGGGATCGGCGGAGTTGAACAGCTCTCCAATCTCGGCCTTGATTTCCACCTTGTCGAGCGGCTCCTTCGGTCCTCGTCGGATCGAACGCCCTTGGTACTCGGAAAGGAGCGGGTGAATCCTTTTCCGGCGGGCTGGATTCTTGGTGATGAAGTTGCCGACAACGCCGGGCCATCAAGCCTTCCCCCTAGGGGATCATCCAGAAGAGTTCGGCGATCCGCTCCAAGTTCTCGGCCCTCCCACCGTGCTTTTCTTCCGGAATCGGTCCCACATCGCATACAGAGTGATGGTGTTCGGCTCTTCACGGATGTAGAACCATTTCTTGTACCACTCGCCCAAGGAGGTGTTCGAGGCAAGTCACGGTATTGAGCCTTCATGCCGTCACACGCGAGGTTCGTAAACGCCACCGGCGATCTTCGAGCCACCGCCCTTTCTTCGAAGATGAATAGGTGGCGAAGAGGTCGAAATAAATGGAAGCCACCATAAGCCTCGCAGAGATGGATGAAGGTGGAGACAAGAAGAATCGAGTTGGGATGCGATTGCAAATCCCAATCTCATAGTACAAGCAGAGACCCTCAAGGAAAGGGTGCACTGGAATCCCAAACCCCGCTTTGAAGAAATCTTCAAAGACCACAATCTCACACTGGTTGTGGATCGGGAAGCTTTCTCCTACCGGTGCACGCCATCCCGCAAGTGCCTTGTTGTGGAGCACTCCCATGGCGACGAGGTCCTCGATGGTCGCTTTCGTTGCTCGCGATTTCCACCATTCCTTCGCCATGACCTCGCTTTTTTCCGGGCGTCTCTCTTTGCCATTAGTTCGTGGCGCTTACTAAGTGGGTGGATGCAGGAGACCGAGGGGATTGGTGATGATTTTTGGGGCAATAGGGTTCGGCGGGAGGAGGAAGAAGAAGGTTGCGCGGCGGATGACAATGGGGAACGGTATGAGTAGCTTACAGATCTGCATTATATAAACAACAAAGCTCCGCCTTCGTTTCATTCGCCCGAGAATATTTTGGAGTCGTCGCGCGCTGCCGCGCAGATGGTTGTTCACACAACCTCGAAATCGCGCTAATAAACGCTAGCCTTTATTAACGATGTACGCGCCTCCTCGTTGACGGTGTAAGGAGGCCCACACCGACACACCTCAATACAGTGTGGTGTCAACCGATTGCTTGCAAAAAAAAAAAAAAGAAGATGTAATGACGTCATGCACCTATTGACTTTTTTGACCTGAGACGTGTCGATCGGGTCTTGGCAGAGAATAGAGAAAAGTACACAAAATAATAGTACAAGCAGCGCAAGTGATCGTGGATTTGTTTTGACCATTCATGCGTGCTTGGATCACGCCTGCACCACTAATGTGCTTTGGGATCGCATGCTTGCTGCACCACTACGTGCTTGGATACCGCTTGCCAGACCACTTTTGTGCTCGGGGATCGCTCCGACAACGGCCGTGCTCGGGACTTTTGTCCCGACCGCCCGCTTGAATAATGGTTCTCCTTGGCTACATGTGATTTGTACTCACATACGCTTAAGAGACTTTTCTTTTAGACCTTGCTACAAGGCTCATACTTTGCCTTCCAACAAGCTCGGGGACTAAGTGGGCACACTTCACCTTGCGGTGAATGTGTTTATTTTTTGACCCCTACGCTTCTGATGTTTACCTTTCAGGTTGTTCTTCATTCGTTAGTGTGGTCTTGGAGTTCGATGGCGGCGTGCTGATTTTCGTTGTCCTCCTTCAGCGACCACATTCTCGCAAGCGCAGACGATCGTTCTCCCCCCGAGGCGGGTCACTTCACTTCTAAACCGTGCATTACAGCTATTACATCGCTAAGAACAAAATAACACAAGTCCCGTGACTTGCTATGATACGGTGAACGCCACTGCTTTTCTCCCGCTCTTTGTTTTCGAGCTGACCGACTGTGCTTTGTTTCGTGCTTCTTGGTCTTTTCTCTCCGGTCGGCGGCTTCAAGTTGGCGTCGAGGCGATCCACTTCACCGTCGCCTCCTTATTGGTCATCATGATTCCTTCTATCCGGTCGAAGCACCTTTTTCGGTATCTTGCAGTTTTCATCAAGTCCCGCACACGCACAAGTTACGCCGCATATTCGACTACATAACAACAGGTCAACGACTAAAGCCAAATATACCGGACTTGGCCACGACGACGCTGCGCTGCCCGCTCGACTCTTATGGTCTCTTCGACCGGGATTTCTCGCATGACCCATTCGTCGTTCGATAGCGCGACACATATACATGTTGTCACCTATCTTGGGACGGCCCAGACTTCTTCCACTTCATCCTCTTCAGCCTCCTCGCTCGGGAGGCGGCACCGGGTCCGGATTCGCAGACTCCACGATCACCGTGGCTTTCCCACGAGCCGCTGCGGCCGGCAACCATGTTTCGGGCAACTTCGCTGCTGCCCTCGGCTAGATCCAGCTCCCGGGCGCCGTGGTATCCGCCTCATCGTGGTTCGTGCTTGGAGCACTTGTATTCGCTTTCGGGATCTGGCGCCCGGTTGTCCGCTTCGCCGAGGCCCAAAGCGGAGTCCCTGCCATGGGCTCCTCCACGGCTGGTTGCTGAGCAGTTTGTCCCGCCGTTGTTGGTAAGGACGTTCCGCACCCAGCCTAGCTGGTCGGGCTTTCGGTGGACGCCGATCTAATACATTCAGAGACAAATTCGAAGATAATAGCATCCAATGCAAAACGCAAAGCTTACATCAAAAGTATAGATACTTACGCTTTGACTTGCGAAAGGATGTGGCGGCGAACGTCTCCTCGACCGCCTCGCCCGCTTGTTTCGGCAAAGGTGTCGGCTGGGCTTGTTCAACCTCCGTGACGGGCGCCGGAGTATGATGCGGCATGTTCCCTTCGTCGTGCATGCTCGTGTTGCGAGTGGTCGGTCTTTGTGACCACTCGCCGCACGCACTGAGGAGCCACCCCGCCCGACGGTCCCACCGCTTTCTCCTCTTTCGGGGACGAGCCGGAAGATGTCCGCATCCTCCGCTTCGTCGTCCGGCTGTGGGGAAGATGGCTTGACGTCGCTTGTCGGCGGCCGGACGCTTGCCGGCCGCTCTGGTCGAGGCGCCCTCTCACGGTCTCGAAAGTACCGCCCAATAACGCCATCGGTCCGGCACCGGTTCGGGCGGTGGTCCGAAGAGCTTGTGGCCATTCTACACACCGGGAGGCGACATAAACACTCCTGCCGGTCACGGCCATTACATCGAGACACAAAATGAAGTAAAAGATGCTTATTTTCTTGATGCAATATGACTCTCTGATTAAAAGGAGGCGCCATTTACCTTTGGGGAGGGCGAGCCAGCTTGAAGGCGTGTTCGATGGTGTTCAATGCAACATAATCGGGATCGCCAAAGTTGAACAGCTCTCCAATCCTCGGCCTTGATTTCCACCTTGTCGAGCGGCTCCTTCCGGTCCTCGCCGGATCAGCGCCCCTTGGTACTCGAAGCCGGGTGAATCCTTTTCCGGCAGGGCTGGATTCTTGGCCGATGAAGTTGCCGACAACGCCGGGCCATCAAGCCTTCCCTAGGGGATCATCCCAGCAGTTCGGCGATCCGCTCCAAGTTCTCGGGCTTCCCGACCACCGCTTTTTTCTTCTCCGGAATCACCCCACATCGCATGAGTGATGGTGTTCGGCTCTTCACGGATGTAGAACCATTTCTTGTACCACTCGCCCAAGGAGGTGTTCGAGGCGGGCAGGTATTGAGCCTTCATGCCGCCACGCAGAGTTCAAGTAAACGCCACCGGCGATCTTCGAGCCACCGCTCCCTTTCTTCCAAGATGTAATAGGTGGCGAAAGAGGTCGAAATGAAATAAATGGAAGCCACCATAAGCCTCGCAGAGATGGATGAAGGTGGAGACAAGAAGAATCGAGTTGGGATGCAGATTGCAAATCCCAATCTCATAGTACAAGCAGAGACCTCAAGGAAAGGGTGCACTAGAATCCCAAAACCCCGTTTGAAGAAATCTTCAAAGACCACAATCTCACTGGTTGTGGATCGGGAAGCTTTCTCCTACCGTGCACGCCATCCCGCAAGTGCCTTGTTGTGGAGCACTCCCATGGCGACGAGGTCCTCGATGGTCTGCTCGTTGCTCCACGATTTCCACCATTCCTTCGCCATGACCCTGCTTTTCTTCTGGGCGTCTCTCTTTGCCATTAGTTTGCGCTTACTAAGTGGGTGGATGCAGGAGACCGAGGGGATTGGTGATGATTTTTGGGGCAATAGGGTTCGGCAGGAGGAAGAAGAAGGTTGCGGCGGCGGATGACAATGGGGAACGGTATGAGTAGCTTACCAGATCTGCATTATATAAAACAACGAGCGCCGTCGTTTCGTCCGCCCGAGAATATTGGGAGTCGTGCGCACGCGCCGCAGATGGTTGTTCACACAACCTCGAAATCTGCGCCAATAAACGCGCTCCTTTATTAACAGTGTACGCGCCTCCTCGTTGACGGTGTAAGGAGGCCCACACTGACACACCTCAATACAGGTGTCAACCGACTGTTTGCAAAAAAAAAAAGAAGAAGACAGAATGACGTACTGTACCTATTGACTTTTTTGACCAGACGTGTCAGACTGGTCTTGGCAGAGAATAGAGAAAAGTACACAAAATAATAGTACAAGCAGCGCAAGTGATCGTGGATTTGTTTTGACCACTACTGTGCTTGGATGCTGCCCAGACCACTAATGTGCTTGGGGGGCATGCATGCACTCTGGATCATCGCCTGCTTGGATACCGCCTGCACCACTTTTGTGCTCGGGGATCGATTTGACCACGGCTTAAGTTTCTCGGGACCTTGTCCCCACCACCGCTTGAATAATGGTTCTCCTTGGCTACATGTGATTTGTACTCACATACGCTTAAGAGACTTTTCTTTTAGACCTTGCTACAAGGCTCATACTTTTGTTTTCCAAAGCAAGCTCGGGGACTAAGTGGGCACACTTCACCTTGCGGTGAATGTGTTTATTTTTTGACCCCCACGCTCGATGTTTAAGGATGCTATGCTTCAAGACCACTTACATTTCTTTTCGTAAATACAAGTGGGCACACTTCTGATGACAGAAATCTTTTTCTTTTTTCTTAAGAGCACCATACATTCTTTGGACAACCTACTTCTCCGGTGATGACGGTGTTCGGAGGCGCCAAGAATTCAAGCTTTGCTTGTCGGAGAAGGTTAAAATGGCGGTCGCAAAGATAATATGATGCTCGGGGACTAGCCGTGGGGTATTAACCCCTATACCCTTACGGCTAAGCTTGGGTTGGCTCGGATCGATAGGTTCATCCACCGAAAGATGACGTCGTGCCCGCTTAACTCTGATCGAGTCCCGCACAAGGAATCAAGACGGATTTGGCGACCAAGCAGGATCCTCGGTCGATTAGAATAGGAATCTTATCCGCCACATATGGCAATTGTAATCGATTAGGATTAGTTTCAGATTCGTAACCCCGCCCCGGACTATATAAGGCGGCGGGGACCCTCTAAAATCATCTCTCATTGACATACAAAGAATACAAATCGACGCGGGACGTAGATATTACGCCTTCTTGGCGGCCGAACCTGGATAAAACCTCGTGGTCTGCATTTTGCGCCACCGTCTTGTTTGGGACTTGCGCACTGTTCGCCGATAATCTACTACCTTAGGCATACCCCTAGGTAGACCGTCGACCATATTTCGTCGACGGTGGCGCGCGTAGGGGTGTGTGCGTCGCTTGCTCTCCAAGCGAACAAGATGGTCATCATCTCCGGCTCCATGGTTACGCCTAACGGCCTCACGCTCACCATCGGCCGATCACTTGGACCACCGCCCCGACGTCTCCATCACCATGACCGAGGCGTGTATTCAACCCACGCCGACAACTACTTCACCGCATCGGCCACGGCTCCGACCACGGTGAACGCGGTTCACCACGGTGAACACGGCTCCGACCACGGTGAACACGGCTCCGACCACGATTTAACACGGCTCCGACCACGATGGATCCGGCTCCGACCACGGTACATCCGGCTCGACCACGCCCCATACCACGCCGACAACCCGTCATCCGCTTCCCGCCACGGAGGGAAGCAGATCGACGACACCGACTGCTCGACTCCATCGATCGGGTTGGCATCAAACTCGCCAAACCCTAGCTCGTAAGTACAATTCAAAGCCAACCTAACGAAAGGTGTAACAGCTCCCCCCACAACAGATCTATCCGACCAGCTCGGGCTACCGCCCCGCACGGCTTGGAACAGATCTTGTGGTCGATATCTACTCGAGGGGCGCTCCGCCGTCGCCGCCAGGGGCCGCGGACGGGCCTCCGACTCATGAAAGTACGAAGTCCCGACGGAGAACCACTGTGTCCAGCCCCACGGCTGCGAACGCCGCCTTCAGCTGCGCGTGCAACCTACAACGCCGCTTAGATCTATGTCCTATACATCGATCTCGTCGAAGCCATGCAACATCGCCAACATGGTCCGGATTGAAGATTATCAAGAAGGATCTGTCCACGGTCCGAGAGGGTGACTCAGCTCCTCATCCGCATCGCATCCAACGATCCGTCCACACCGAAGCTTCAGCCACACGAAGATGAAGGCGCCAAATACGATCTAGATCTACCGGACCACGCCCGGTTTCCCCAATTTCCATCTTTCCCGCCAAGACGAGGGGATTTGATCCATGTTGTCAGCAATGACGAGCCGCCAGCAGTTGGCGAAACAGTAACAAGAAAAGATCGCACGCGAAGCACGCAACATTGACCGGTTTAATCGCCGGCAAATCAAGTCGAAGCAGCATCAGAGGCACGGGCGATAAGGATCCAACCGCGCGACCTCAACAATGCTTTCGATAGGGTGGGGGACAAACAAGTCTTCAAGACCCCAAGCGCCAACATAGCCGTTGCCATGGCGACAATGCAGCGGCTGCCCAACACTCCAGAAACCCAAGCAGTCCATGATGACATACAAGCATATCTGACGGCTGCTATGGCTCAGACCGCAGAGATGAATCAAGCCCGGGCCCCATCCGTTTCGGTGGAATCAAGCCACGCCGCCAATACTCAAAGTCGCTCCATACCGCCAACCGACGTGGCTCGCGCAACAACGACCCGTCGGACAATCGTCAAAGCGCGAAACGGTGGTCATGATGGTGGTCGGGACGAAAAACCGTCGCCGAGAGGATAACCGCCACGACGCTCGAGGTGACAACCGCCGAGATAAACGCGACAATCACCGTGATAACCACGGTCGCAGAAGCTAGTCCAGATGGCAATCGAGATCGCCGCGACGGCAATAACGATCTTCGCCATTACCTCGGCGGACGGATCTGCGTGCTCGCATCAACCGAGAGCCAACGATCGTGCATCCCATGAAAGCTATCGCCAGATGGAGTATGACACCGCCCACGGCCCTCTCCGGTCCAGGCGATTCACTCCACACCTTCGCCAAGTCATATGGCCCAAGAATTTCAAGCTCGAGAAACTTCGTAGAAATGCACGACGGCAAGGAAAACCCCGAATTATGGGTCATGTTTCATTTAAATCAAGCTGCGCCGATCAGCCATGGTCGACGAAAGCACGTTATGTCTAACTACTTCCTAGTCGCCGCTGGTCATGCAGGTCACCAATGGCTAGTCACTTGCCGGCAAACTATTTTGACTTTGGCGGGGAGCTCAAGCAGGCCTTCATCGACAATTTCATCGCTACTTGTGAACAACCCAGCAACAAGTACGATTCGCAACGGATCCGAGATCGAAAGACGAACCATCGCGCGAATACGTTTCGGGCGTTTCTCGGAGATGCGCATCAAGGTCCCATCAATCTCCGACAACGAAGCAATCGAGGCTTTCGCCACCGCCTTCGCTTCCACGACGCCCTAAGAGACAAGCTCCTCCGAAAAGACCGAGTCATCCACGGCGCTCTTGGCCACCGCTAAGAAATACGCGGACGCCGACGACGCTAAAAAGATAATCGTCGAAGAAGAAGCAAGGGTCCCACGCCCGACCACCCTCCACGCCGCCGACGACATCAAGGCAACCGTGGTCGGAACGACAATTTTGACCGCCGCAACCCAACAAGAACGACTCCAGCGACCACCGTGATCAACGTAATCAGCGGCGCAACCGCCGTGGCGATTCAGGAGCAAGCGTGCTTGGGAAGACGACGGCGAGGTCAATACGGTGAAAAAAGGGCGGCGGACGTCAGAATTCACGAGGACGACCACGCCTAAAGCATTGAAGGCCCCCGCCAGCTCCATCCCAAGTCGAACCATACCATGGAGAATTGTCGCGTCCTCAAGACTATCTACACGCGCGCCAACAGCTCCGGATATGTCCGACAAGCCTAATGACGTAAGGGAACAGCGTAACGAGGAGGACAACGACGACGATGATGCAGATCCTCGCCATAATACGCTGCCGACCGATCGCGTGCACACCATCATCGGCGGCAAGGTGTCCATTGAGACCAAACGAGAACGCAGTCGCCGCCGCGCTACCGCTTGAACGTGGCAAAGAACGACAACCTTCTTACCGATCCGTGGCTTCCTCCGTGGTCTCACCGTGAAATCTACTTCAGCAGAAGGACCAATGGGCCGCCATACCCGAGCTGTATGTTTCCCTGGTCCTCGATCCTTGTATCAACAAGGTCGGGTTCGATAGGGTATCGATCGACGGCGGCAGCTCCATTGATATCTGTTCAAGAACAGCCGCCCGCTCCGAAAATAGCCCAGCGGACTGAAGCGCGACGAGGCCTGAGTCCGGGGCGTTCTCCCGACAGAGCTCCACACCTCTCGGGCGAGATCACGCCACCGTGCGTTTGGGACTCCGGACCACTTCCGCACCGACCACGCCAACTTCGTGGTCGCTGATTTCGACGGCACCTACCATGCTATTCTTGGTCGACCGTCGCTCACCAAGTTCATGGCCATACCTCATTACAGGTATCTGGTGCTCAAAATGCCTACTGAGAAAGGAGTTTTAACCCTCAGGGGCAACGTATACGCAGCTTATACCTGTGAGGACGACAGCTTCAAAATAGCAGACGTCCCACAAAAGAGTCCTACTCTGATTCGATCTGCATGATGATTAATTGCCATCATGTGCCCCAACGCACAGTAGCAAGATCACATCGATCGAAGGACAATGCAAGATAAACGTGTGATCTACAGAGCCATGCAAAGATAATTAAAGTAATCAAGAGCCGATCCGCATGCAAGCACGAACAATTACATGGCAAGCAAGCAAACAAAGCAAGGCGTATCAAGCTACAACTCCATGCAAGATATGACGTCAAGTACTAGTTATGCACAACCATACAAGAGAACGAAGCCAGCATCCGTGCTGCCGGAGGGTGACCTCCCTATTACAATGTCTTGCGGTGGGGATATATACCCGGGTACCACAAAAGATGGTACATGGGCCGCACCATCCGAGGTGGCCCGGCCCGTGAGATCAAAAGCGTGCGGCATTTTTCTTGTCGTGCACGCAAGACATTGGGGGTGCAAATAGGTGGTAGATTACTTGTAACCTTGTCGCCGGAGTAATCGTGAACAAAGGGATGGTGACACAAGGCGAGAGAGATGATTTAGATGTGTACATCTCAATCGGGTCGACGTAATACCCTACGCCCCGTGTCTTTGGTGTATTGTATTGAGATGTATATTGATTAACCCCTTGATCCGCTCCTTCTAGGGGACCCTTGCCCTCCTTATATAATTCAAGGGACAAGGTTACAAGTAAAGTATCCTATTTGGTACTATTATAATGTCTTATGGTGCACGCCAAGCAGCCATTGCACGCTTTTTGATCTCACGGGCCATGCCACCTCGGATGGTGCGCCCATGTACCATCTTGTGGTACCCGGGGTCTATCCCCACAGCCTAGTCCCCGAGCGCCATGTATTTCGATGCGACACGCCATTTTAACCTTCTCCAAACAGTGAGGCTTGAGTTCTTGATCTCTCCGACCACCGTTGTCGCTGGAGAAATAGGTTGTCCGAAGAATGTATGGTGCTCTTAAGAAGAAAAAAAGATTTCCGTCCTGTGAAGTGTGCCCACTTGTATTTCTGAAAAGAAATGTAAGTGCATCTTGAAGCGTAGAGCGCCCTTGATCATCGAGGCGAGGGGTCGAAAAACAAACACATTCACCGCAAGGTGAAGTGTGCCCACTTAGTCCCCGAGCCTGGTAGTAGCTGACGTAGGCACGTGGTGCCAGGGTCTAAAAAGAATTCCCAGTTAAGTTGAGAATCCAATCGTCGTACATGCGATAGGAGATGCACCGGCAAGTGCATCGTACCGATGTAGTCCCCGAGCTTGCTGTTAGGCGAGGTATGAGCCTTGTAGCAAGGTCTAAGTGAGAAAAAATATCCCAACTGTATGCGAGTCGCCAGTCGCATGTAATCGAGACGCAAAGTCCCCGAGCCGTGGTCGGAGAGTGGTCGAGGCAGTCCCCGAGCACAGGTCGATGGTCGAGGCAGTCCCCGAGCACAGGTCGAGGAGCGAGCGACGAAGTCCCCGAGCCGTGGTCGGAGACTGGTCGAGGTAGTCCCCGAGCACAGGTCGAGGAGCGAGCGACGAAGTCCCCGAGCCGTGGTCGGAGAGTGGTCGAGGTAGTCCCCGAGCACAGGTCGAGGAGCGAGCGACAAAGCCCCCGAGCCATGGTTGGAGAGTGGTCTGGCGAGTCCCCGAGCACAAGCGTGGTCTGGCCAGAGTCCCCGAGCACGAGCGTGGTCTGGCCAGAGTTCTCGAGCACCGTAGTGGTCTTGGCAAACCCTGAAGCATGAGCTCGCTGACCGAACTGTGTTCCTGAAAAATAAACACGGAGAGCGGTAGTACATGATGATGTATGAAATATATTGATCTCTCTATAGGAGGTGAAGTAAACACTTGGTGTTCTGTTGGCGATGAATTATACTTGGTGTAACATTGAAAAATAACATTAGCTGTTTTTAGCCCTTTTTTGTTATGTAGCGGACGTAGCGATGTATTAACTCGTCTCCGGAGAATGCGCCAGCCTGGGCTAACCAACATCTCGTAAGCGAGGTACGGACGCCGCTGCGTGAGAGTGCCAAGTGTTACCAAGGAGCGATCGCCGACTACCCGTAGCGCAGAGGGCGGACTCTCATGCACCAGGTGGGTGGAGCAGACAGTGCGGCTGCGGGATTCTCAAGCAGGAAGGAAAACGACGGCCGAACCGTTGTAAAAACTTATACATGTTTTGGATTGTATGTATAGAGAAAATTCGACGCGGAGCGCACCTTTAGGGTGGTCGGCGGAGGTGTATGATGATCGAAGAAATTTTCAATTAAAAATAATACTTAGCTTTATTGACGACCGGTGGGTGGGTGTAGTCGGCGTGGTTGCGATGTTCGAGATGGCTTGACGTGTCGTTGGCGATGAAGTTGTCCGGTCCTCGACCTTTTCGACCTGTCGTCATGACTGTGGTCGCGATTGTCGAAGCGCCGTTCTTCTTGGCGATCATCATCATTGCGACGTAGTCTTGTGGTCGAGGTGGTCGAGCTCGTGGAGCTGCTCGGGCGTGGTCGACGTGGTCGCGGTCGACGTGGTCGGAGCTCGGCGGAGCCGCTCGAGACGTGGTCGACGTGGTCTGGACGTGGTCTGGTGGTCGACGCTCAGCGGAGCTGCTCGGGACGTGGTCGGAGCTCGGCGGAGCTGCTCGGGATGTGGTCGACGTGGTCCGTGGTCGACGTGGTCGGAGCTAGGCGTGGCTCGCTCAGCGGCTCGCTCCGCGGCTCGGCGTGGCTTGCTTGATGGCTCGCTGCGGCTTGCCAACGGCTCGGACAGCTTGTTCGATGGCTTGGAATCTCATCTCGGCGATGATGTCGCCGTCGGAGATCTTGTGGTCATGAGATGAGATGCTCCCGGCTTGGCCGCGGCGGTTGGCGCACGATGTTGAAGGTTTCAACTGGAGTCGGTGCAGCCGTGCAGGTTACGTGTTCGTCAGACTCGGAACTCTTGCTTGCTTGTCGCAGCTTGATCAGGGCCGAGTAGCCGCTTGCGTGGTCATGTACGTAGATGCCAGTACGTGAAGCTTGCATGTGATGCATATATATGCAAGTTGATCTGTCGTATCTTGGTTTAGCTTGCATGTCTTCTCATATGTACGTGAGGCATGTACAGATTGATTGGCTTGGCTTGCATGATGATCTGGCTTGCTGGCTTGTTGTCCTTAGCTTGCATGACTCCGTGGCCAGCCTCCAGGTGAACTCGTCATCCCGCAGAGTCCGCCGTCGGGACAGAATCGTGTTGCGGTGCCGCTTGATGTGCGTGATGATCCGTGACGATTCTTCCATCGTCGATAAGGAAAAACGTCCATATGGCAAGGGTACCGTATCCGATTCCTGCCCATAGTAGACAGGGAGACACGTAGATGTAGCCGGAACTATAATATATAAAAATATGTATTTTGCTAAATAGTAAATCTTGACTTGACTTAGCTTATTTAACCGGAGTGGTCATCTGATCTCGGAGACGTAGGCGATCATCAAAGGAATTTTTCTTGTATGCACATGCATCCGTGATGTATACATGCATATACATGATACGTTGATTGCTTTCTTTCTGCTGGTCATGACTTGCTTTATTCCAGGTTGTACGATCCTGTAGATCGGATCTAGGCCTCACAGTAAGGTGCCGAATGCCCTTGTTACGATGATGCCCTGCCACTTCTGCTCCGCACGTCACATGCTGTCGATCCACGAGGCTGTCGCTAAACTCCGTGAATCATCGGTGGTGGCTTGCTGCGACACACGGATGCGTGGGAGCGCTGGAATCACGGCTCGTCTCCGAAGCACGCGCGCCCGCGGAGTCGAATTACCGTGACGTCTTTGATGAAGAAAATTCCCATCTGATTCGCCATAGATCAGCACGCACACCCCCTACCTGGCGCGCCACTATCGACGAAATATGGTCGGCAGTCCACCGAGGGGGGTGCCCGTGGTGGTAGATTATCGGTAGACGGTGCGTGTAATCAGGAACCAGATGGTGACACAAGGCACAGAGACAGCGATTTAGACAGGTTCGGGCCGTCTGGTCGACGTAATACCCTACGTCCTGTGTCTTTGGTGTATTGTATTGAGATGTATATTGATTAACCCCCTTGGATCCGTCCTCTAGGGGACCCTTGCCCCTCCTTATATACTCCGAAGGGACAAGGTTACAAGTAAAGTATCCTATTTGGTACTATTACAATGTCTTGCGGTGCACGCCAAGCAGCGCCGTGCACGCCTTGATCTCACGGGCCATGCCACCTCGGATGGTGCGGCCCATGTACCATCTTGTGGTACCCGGGGGTCTATCCCCCACAGCTAGTCCCCGAGCGCCATGTATTCTGATGCGACACGCCATTTTAACCTTCTCCAAACAGTGAGGCTTGAGTTCTTGACATCTCCGACCACCGTTGTCGCTGGAGAAATAGGTTGTCCGAAGAATGTATGGTGCTCTTAAGAAGAAAGAAAAAGATTTCCGTCCTGTGAAGTGTGCCCACTTGTATTTCTGAAAAGAAATGTAAGTGCGTCTTGAAGCGTAGCGTCCTTGATCATCAGAGGCGTAGGGGTCGAAAAACAAACACATTCACCGCAAGGTGAAGTGTGCCCACTTAGTCCCCGAGCCTGGTAGTAGCTGACGTAGGCACGTGGTGCCAGGGTCTAAAAAGAATTCCCAGTTAAGTTGAGAATCCAATCGTCGTACATGCGATAGGAGATGCACCGGCAGGTGCATCGTACCGATGTAGTCCCCAAGCTTGCTGTTAGGCGAGGTATGAGCCTTGTAGCAAGGTCTAAGTGAGAAAAAATATCCCAACTGTATGCGAGTCATGATCGCATGTAATCGAGACATAAAGTCCCCGAGCCGTGGTCGGAGAGTGGTCGAGGCAGCCCCCGAGCATGTGTCGAGGAGCGAAGCGACGAAGTCCCGAGCCGTGGTCGGAGGCTGGTCGAGGTAGATCCCGAGCACAGGTCGAGGAGCGAGCGACGAAGTCCCCGAGCCATGGTCGGAGAGTGGTCGAGGTAGTCCCCGAGCACAGGTCGAGGAGCGAGCGACAAAGCCCCCGAGCCGTGGTCGGAGAGTGGTCTGGCGAGTCCCCGAGCACAAGCGTGGTCTGGCCAGAGTCCCCGAGCACGAGCGTGGTCTGGCCAGAGTCCCCGAGCACGAGCGTGGTCTGGCCAGAGTCCTCGAGCACAAGCGTGGTCTGGCCAGAGTCCCCGAGCACGGCGTGGTGCGCCGAGTTCTCGAGCACCGTAGTGGTCTTGGCAAACCCTGAAGCATGAGCTCGCTGACCGAACTGTGTTCCTGAAAAATAAACACGGAGAGCGGTAGTACATGATGATGTATGAAATATATTGATCTCTCTGTAGGAGGTGAAGTAAACACTTGGTGTTCGGTTGGCGATGAATTATACTTGGTGTAACATTCGAAAAATAACATTAGCTGTTTTTAGCCCTTTTTGTTATGTAGCGACGTAGCGCGATGTATTAACCTGTCCTGGAGAATGCGCCAGCCCTGGGCTAACCAACATCTCGTAGCGCGAGGTACGGGACGCTGCCGCGCGTAGAGTGCCAGTGTTACCAAGGAGCGACTGCCGACTACCCGTAGCGCAGAGGGCGGACTCTCATGCAGCGTGGGGTGGAGCGAGAGCAGTGCGGCTCGGGATTCTCAAGCAGGAAGGAAAACGATCGGCGATCCGTTGTAAAAACTTATACATGTTTTGGATTGTATGTATAGAGAAAATTCGACGCGGAGCGCACCCTTAGGGTGGTCGGCGGAGGTGTATGATGATCGAAGAAATTTTCAATTAAAAATAATACTTAGCTTTATTGACGACCGGTGGGTGTAGTCGGCGTGTTGCGATGTTCGAGAGATGGCTTGACGTGTCGTTGGCGATGAAGTTGTCCGGTCCTCGAGCTTTTCGACCTGTCGTCATGACTGTGGTCGCGATTGTCGTAGCGCCGTTCTTCGCGGCGATCATCATTGCGACGTAGTCTTGTGGTCGAGGTGGTCAGAGCTCGGTGGAGCTGCTCGGGGCGTGGTCGACGTGGTCGCGGTCGACATGGTCAGAGCTCGGCGGAGCCGCTCGAGACGTGGTCGACGTGGTCTGGACGTGGTCTGGTGGTCGACGCTCAGCGGAGCTGCTCGGGACGTGGTCGGAGCTCGGCGGAGCTGCTCGGGATGTGGTCGACGTGGTCCGTGGTCGACGTGGTCGGAGCTAGGCGTGGCTCGCTCAGCGGCTCGCTCCGCGGCTCGGCGTGGCTTGCTTGATGGCTCGCTGCGGCTTGCCAACGGCTCGGACAGCTTGTTCGATGGCTTGGAATCTCATCTCGGCGATGATGTCGCCGTCGAAGATCTTGTGGTCATGAGATGAGATGCTCCTGGCTTGGCCGCGGCGGTTGGCGCACGATGTTGAAGGTTTCAACTGGAGTCGGTGCGGCCGTGCAGGTTACATGTTCGTCAGACTCGGAACTCTTGCTTGCTTGTCGCAGCTTGATCAGGGCCGAGTAGCCGCTTGCGTGGTCATGTACGTAGATGCCAGTACGTGAAGCTTGCATGTGATGCATATATATGCAAGTTGATCTGTCGTATCTTGGTTTAGCTTGCATGTCTTCTCGTATGTACGTGAGGCATGTACAGATTGATTGGCTTGGCTTGCATGATGATCTGGCTTGCTGGCTTGTTGTCGTTAGCTTGCATGACTCCGTGGCCAGCCTCCAGGTGAACTCGTCTTCTAATCCTTGTCTGCCACAGAGTCCACCGTCGGGACGGAATCGTGTTGCGGTGCCGCTTGATGTGCGTGATGATCCGTGACGATTCTTCCGTCGTCGATAAGGAAAAACGTCCATATGGCAAGGGTACCGTATCCGATTCCTGCCCATAGTAGACAGGGAGACACGTGTAGCCGGAACTATAATATATAAAAATATGTATTTTGCTAAATAGTAAATCTTGACTTGACTTAGCTTATTTAACCGGAGTGATCATCTGATCTCGGAGACGTAGGCGATCATCAAAGGAATTTTTCTTGTATGCACATGCATCCGTGATGTATACATGCATATACATGATACGTTGATTGCTTTCTTTCTGCTGGTCATGACTTGCTTTTTTCCAGGTTGTACGATCCTGTAGATCGGATCTAGGCCTCACAGTAAGGTGCCGAATGCCCTTGTTACGATGATGATTCCCTGCCACTTCTGCTCCGCACGTCACATGTTGTCGATCCATGAGGCTGTCGCTAAACTCCGTGAATCATCGGTGGTGGCTTGCTGCGACACACGGATGCGTGGGAGAGCTGGAATCACGGCTCGTCTCCGAAGCACGCCGCCGCGGGAGTCGAATTACCGTGACGTCTTTGATGAAGAAAATTCCCATCTGATTCGCCATAGATCAGCACGCACACCCCCTACCTGGCGCGCCACTATCGACGAAATATGGTCGGCAGTCCACCGAGGGGGGTGCCCATGGTGGTAGATTATCGGTAGACGGTGCGTGTAATCAGGAACCAGATGGTGACACAAGGCGCAGAGACAGCGATTTAGACAGGTTCGGGCCGTCTGGTCGACGTAATACCCTACGTCCTGTGTCTTTGGTGTATTGTATTGAGATGTATATTGATTAACCCCCTTGGATCCGTCCTCTAGGGGACCCTTGCCCCTCCTTATATACTCCGAAGGGACAAGGTTACAAGTAAAGTATCCTATTTGGTACTATTACAATGTCTTGCGGTGCACGCCAAGCAGCGCCGTGCACGCCTTGATCTCACGGGCCATGCCACCTCGGATGGTGCGGCCCATGTACCATCTTGTGGTACCCGGGGGTCTATCCCCCACAGCTAGTCCCCGAGCGCCATGTATTCTGATGCGACACGCCATTTTAACCTTCTCCAAACAGTGAGGCTTGAGTTCTTGACATCTCCGACCACCGTTGTCGCTGGAGAAATAGGTTGTCCGAAGAATGTATGGTGCTCTTAAGAAGAAAGAAAAAGATTTCCGTCCTGTGAAGTGTGCCCACTTGTATTTCTGAAAAGAAATGTAAGTGCGTCTTGAAGCGTAGCGTCCTTGATCATCAGAGGCGTAGGGGTCGAAAAACAAACACATTCACCGCAAGGTGAAGTGTGCCCACTTAGTCCCCGAGCCTGGTAGTAGCTGACGTAGGCACGTGGTGCCAGGGTCTAAAAAGAATTCCCAGTTAAGTTGAGAATCCAATCGTCGTACATGCGATAGGAGATGCACCGGCAGGTGCATCGTACCGATGTAGTCCCCGAGCTTGCTGTTAGGCGAGGTATGAGCCTTGTAGCAAGGTCTAAGTGAGAAAAAATATCCCAACTGTATGCGAGTCGCCAGTCGCATGTAATCGAGACGCAAAGTCCCCGAGCCGTGGTCGGAGAGTGGTCGAGGCAGTCCCCGAGCACAGGTCGAGGAGCGAGCGACGAAGTCCCCGAGCCGTGGTCGGAGACTGGTCGAGGTAGTCCCCGAGCACAGGTCGAGGAGCGAGCGACGAAGTCCCCGAGCCGTGGTCGGAGAGTGGTCGAGGTAGTCCCCGAGCACAGGTCGAGGAGCGAGCGACAAAGCCCCCGAGCCGTGGTCGGAGAGTGGTCTGGCGAGTCCCGAGCACAAGCGTGGTCTGGCCAGAGTCCCCGAGCACGAGCGTGGTCTGGCCAGAGTCCCCGAGCACGAGCGTGGTCTGGCCAGAGTCCTCGAGCACAAGCGTGGTCTGGCCAGAGTCCCCGAGCACGAGCGTGGTCTGGCCAGAGTTCTCGAGCACCGTAGTGGTCTTGGCAAACCCTGAAGCATGAGCTCGCTGACCGAACTGTGTTCCTGAAAAATAAACACGGAGAGCGGTAGTACATGATGATGTATGAAATATATTGATCTCTCTGTAGGAGGTGAAGTAAACACTTGGTGTTCGGTTGGCGATGAATTATACTTGGTGTAACATTCGAAAAATAACATTAGCTGTTTTTAGCCCTTTTTGTTATGTAGCGACGTAGCGCGATGTATTAACCTGTCCTGGAGAATGCGCCAGCCCTGGGCTAACCAACATCTCGTAGCGCGAGGTACGGGACGCTGCCGCGCGTAGAGTGCCAGTGTTACCAAGGAGCGACTGCCGACTACCCGTAGCGCAGAGGGCGGACTCTCATGCACGCGTGGGGTGGAGCCAGAGACAGTGCCGGCTCTGGGATTCTCAAGCAGGAAGGAAAACGTATCGGCGATCCGTTGTAAAAACTTATACATGTTTTGGATTGTATGTATAGAGAAAATTCGACGCGGAGCGCACCCTTAGGGTGGTCGGCGGAGGTGTATGATGATCGAAGAAATTTTCAATTAAAAATAATACTTAGCTTTATTGACGACCGGTGGGTGTAGTCGGCGTGTTGCGATGTTCGAGAGATGGCTTGACGTGTCGTTGGCGATGAAGTTGTCCGGTCCTCGACCTTTTTGACCTGTCGTCATGACTGTGGTCGCGATTGTCGTAGCGCCATTCTTCGCGGCGATCATCATTGCGACGTAGTCTTGTGGTCGAGGTGGTCAGAGCTCGGTGGAGCTGCTCGGGGCGTGGTCGACGTGGTCGCGGTCGACGTGGTCGGAGCTCGGCGGAGCCGCTCGAGACGTGGTCGACGTGGTCTGGACGTGGTCTGGTGGTCGACGCTCAGCGGAGCTGCTCGGGACGTGGTCGGAGCTCGGCGGAGCTGCTCGGGATGTGGTCGACGTGGTCCGTGGTCGACGTGGTCGGAGCTCGGCGTGGCTCGCTCAGCGGCTCGCTCCGCGGCTCGGCGTGGCTTGCTTGATGGCTCGCTGCGGCTTGCCAACGGCTCGGACAGCTTGTTCGATGGCTTGGAATCTCATCTCGGCGATGATGTCGCCGTCGAAGATCTTGTGGTCATGAGATGAGATGCTCCTGGCTTGGCCGCGGCGGTTGGCGCACGATGTTGAAGGTTTCAACTGGAGTCGGTGCGGCCGTGCAGGTTACATGTTCGTCAGACTCGGAACTCTTGCTTGCTTGTCGCAGCTTGATCAGGGCCGAGTAGCCGCTTGCGTGGTCATGTACGTAGATGCCAGTACGTGAAGCTTGCATGTGATGCATATATATGCAAGTTGATCTGTCGTATCTTGGTTTAGCTTGCATGTCTTCTCGTATGTACGTGAGGCATGTACAGATTGATTGGCTTGGCTTGCATGATGATCTGGCTTGCTGGCTTGTTGTCCTTAGCTTGCATGACTCCGTGGCCAGCCTCCAGGTGAACTCGTCATCCCGCAGAGTCCGCCGTCGGGACAGAATCGTGTTGCGGTGCCGCTTGATGTGCGTGATGATCCGTGACGATTCTTCCATCGTCGATAAGGAAAAACGTCCATATGGCAAGGGTACCGTATCCGATTCCTGCCCATAGTAGACAGGGAGACACGTGTAGCCGGAACTATAATATATAAAAATATGTATTTTGCTAAATAGTAAATCTTGACTTGACTTAGCTTATTTAACCGGAGTGATCATCTGATCTCGGAGACGTAGGCGATCATCAAAGGAATTTTTCTTGTATGCACATGCATCCGTGATGTATACATGCATATACATGATACGTTGATTGCTTTCTTTCTGCTGGTCATGACTTGCTTTTTTCCAGGTTGTACGATCCTGTAGATCGGATCTAGGCCTCACAGTAAGGTGCCGAATGCCCTTGTTACGATGATGTCCTGCCACTTCTGCTCCGCACGTCACATGCTGTCGATCCACGAGGCTGTCGCTAAACTCCGTGAATCATCGGTGGTGGCTTGCTGCGACACACGGATGCGTGGGAGAGCTGGAATCACGACTCGTCTCCGAAGCACGCCGCCGCGGGAGTCGAATTACCGTGACGTCTTTGATGAAGAAAATTCCCATCTGATTCGCCACAGATCAGCACGCACACCCCCTACCTGGCGCGCCACTGTCGACGAAATATGGTCGGCAGTCCACGAGGGTGCCGTGGTGGTAGATTATCTCATTATGGTGAGCAGTGCGTGTAATCAGCGAACGCTTTGATCTCACGGGCCATGCCACTGGATGGTAGTGGGGATATACCCCGGTACCACAAGATGTGGCATGGGCCGCACCATCCGAGGTGGCCTGCCTTTAGAGATCATTGAGATGTATCTGATTAACCTCCTTGGGGCACCTCAAGATATTGTAATAGTACCAAATAGGATACTTTACTTGTAACCTTGTCCTTCGTATGTATATAAGGAGGGGCAAGGGTCCCCTAGAGGACACGGACCAAGGAGGTTAATCAGATACATCTCAATACAATACACTAAAGACACAGGGACGTAGGGTATTACGTCGCACTGACGGCCCAACTCCTGGCCTAAATCGCTGCCTCTCGCCGCTTTGTGTCACCATCCGTTCCCCGACACACGCACCGCTCACCGATAATCTACCACCACGGCACTTCGTGGATCGCCACCATATTTCGTCCACGCGAAAGGCGCGCGCCGTAGGTGTGCGATCGCTTCCAAGCTTAACAAGATGGTCATCATCTCCGGCTCCATGGCTACGCCCAACGGCCTCACGTTCACCATCGGCCAGATCACTTGGACCACCGGCCCTGACGTCTCCATCACCATGACCGAGGCGTGTATTCAACCCGCGCCGACAACTACTTCACCTGCATCGGCTACGGTTCCGACCACGGTGAACGCGGCTCCGACCACGGTGAACACGGCTCCGACCACGGTGAACACGGCTCCGACCACGATTTAACACGGCTCCGACCACGATGGATCCGCTCCGACCACGGTACATCTGGCTCCGACCACGCCTACAGCCACGCCGACAACCCGTCATCCGCTTCCCCGCTACGGAGGGAAGCAGATCGACGACACCGACCTGCTCGACTCCATCGATCGGGTTGGCATCAAACTCGCTGAAACCCTAGCTCGTAAGAAATACGATTCAAAGCCAACCTAACGAAAGGTGTAACAGCTCCCCACAACAGATCTATCCGACCAGCTCGGGCTACCATCCCGCACGGCTTGGAACAGATCTTGTGGTCGATCTACTCGAGGGGCGCTCGCTTCGCCGCCACCACCCGCGACGGGCCTCCGACTGCATGAGTACGAAGTCCCGACGGAGAACCACCAGTCCAGCCCTCACGGCCCTGCGAAAACGCCGCCTTCAGCCTACGCTGCAACCTACAACGCCGCTTGGATCTATGTCCTATACATCGATCTCGTCCGAAGCCATGCAACATCGTCAACATGGTCCGGATTGAAGATTATCAAGAAGGATCTGCCCACACAGTCCGAGAGGGTGACTCAGCTCCTCATCCCAAGCATCGCATCCAACGATCCGTCCACACCGAGCTTCGGCGTCACGAAGATGAAGGCGTCAAATACGATCCGGATCTACCGCAGACCACGCCCGGGTTTCCCCAATTTCCATCTTTCCCGCCAAGACGAGGGATTTGATCCATGTTGTCAAGAACGACGAGCCGCCAAAGCAGTTGGCTTAATCGTAACAAGAAAAGATCGCACGCGAAACACGCAACATTGACCGTTTAATCGCTAGCAAATCGTTGAAGGCGGCACCAGGAGGCACGGCGCATAAGGATCCAACCGCGCGACCTCAACAATGCTTTCGACGTGGTGGGGACAAACAAGTCTTCAAGACCCCAAGCGCCAACGTAGCTGTTGCCATGGCGACAATGCGTGCTGCCCAACACTCCAGAAACCCAAGCAGTCCGTGATGACATACAAGCATATCTGACGGCTGCTATGGCTCAGACCGCAGAGATAAATCAAGCCCGGGCCCCATCCGTTTCGGTGGAATCAAGCCACAGCCGCCAATACTCAAGTCGCTCACGGCCGCCAACCCGCGTGGCTCGCGCAACAACGACCCGTCGGACAATCGTCAAGGCGGAAACGGTGGTCATGATGGTGGTCGGGACGAAAACCGTCGCCGAGAGGATAACCGCCACGACGCTCGAGGTGACAACCGCCGAGATAACCGCGCGACAATCGTCGTGATAACCACGGTCGCAGAGCTAGTCCAGATGGTAATCGAGATTGCCGCGACGGCAATAACGATCTTCGCCATTACCTCGGCGGACGTGATCTGCGTGCTCGCATCAACCAGAGAGCCAACGATCGTGCATCCCATGAAAGCTATCGCCGTATGGAGTATGACACCGCCCACGGCCCTCCGGGTCTGAAGCAGTTCACTCCACACCTTCGCCAAGTCATATGGCCCAAGAATTTCAAGCTCGAGAAACTTCAGAAGTACGACGGCAAGGAAAACCCCGAATTATGGGTCATCATGTTTCTCTGAATGCGGCCGATCAGCCATGGTCGACGAAAGCACGTTATGTCTAACTACTTCCCGCCGCCGTTGGTCATGCAGGTCACCAATGGCTAGTCAGCTTGCCGGCAAACTATTTTGACTCTTGGCAGGAGCTCAAGCAGGCCTTCATCGACAATTTCATCGCTACTTGTGAACAACCCGGCAACAAGTACGATCTGCAACGGATCCGAGATCGGAAAGACGAACCACTGCGCGAATACGTTCGGCATTTCTCGGAGATGCGCACCAAGGTCCCATCAATCTCCGACAACGAAGCAATCGAGGCTTTCATCACCGGCCTCCGTTTCCACGACGCCCTAAGAGACAAGCTCCTCCGGAAAAGACCTGAGTCAGTCACAGCGCTCTTCGCCACCGCTAAGAAATACGCGGACGCTGACGACGCTAAAAAGATAATCGTCGAAGAAGAAGCAAGGGTCCCACGCTCCGACCACCCTCCACGCCGACGACGACATCAAGGGCAACCGTGGTCGGAACGACAATTTTGACCGCCGCAACCAGCGCAACGACTCCAGCGACCACCGTGATCAACGTAATCAGCGGCGCAACCGCCGTGACGGTTATAGGAGCAAGCGTGCTCGGGAAGACGACGGCGAGGTCAATACGGTGAAAAAGGGCGGCGGACGTCGAATTCACGAGGACGACTACGCCAAAGCATTGAAGGGCCCCTGCCAGCTCCATCCCAAGTCGAACCATACCATGGAGAATTGTCGCGTCCTCAAGACTATCTACACGCGCCAACAGGCTCCGGATATGTCCGACAAGCCTAATGACGTAAGGGAACAGCGCAACGAGGACAACGACGACGATGATGCAGATCCTCGTCATAAATACGTCAAGCCGACTGATCGCGTGCACACCATCATCGGCGGCAAGGTGTCCATTGAGACCAAACGAGAACGCAAGCCGCCGCCCGCTACCGCTTGAACGTGGCAAAGAACGACAACCTTCTTACCGATCCGCGGCTTCCTCCGTGGTCTCACCGTGAAATCTACTTCAGCGAGGAAGGACCAATGGGCCGCCATACCCGAGCGAGCAGGCGTTTTCCCTCGGTCCTCGATCCTTGTATCAACAAGGTTCATTCGACAGGTCTCGATCGACGGCGGCAGCTCCATTGATATCTTGTTTCAAGAACAGCCGCCCTCTCGAAAATAGCCCAGCGGACTGAAGCCGTCACGAGGCACGCGGGGCGTTCTCCCGAGACGAGCTCCACACCTCTCGGGCGAGATCACGCTACATGCAGTTTGGGACTCCGGACCACTTCCGCACCGACCACGCCAACTTCGTGGTCGCTGATTTCGACGGCACCTACCATGCTATTCTTGGTCGACCGTCAGCTCACCAAGTTCATGGCCATACCTCATTAGGTGTATCCGGTGCTCAAAATGCCTCACCGAGAAAGGAGTTTTAACCCTCGGGGGCAACGATACGCGCAGCTTATACCGCGAGGACGACGACTTCAAAATAGCAGAGGCCCACGACCTCTCTATTCGCATGGCCGAGACCATGCTCGACGCTAAGAAGACCACGGCCGACCACTTGGAGATCCCAGAGCTCGAGGCTCCGCGCAAGAACATCAGATCTAAGGAGCACAAGACGATCCAGCTGGTCGAGGGCAATCCCAGCACAACGGCCCTCATCGGGGCCAACCTGGATCCCAAATAGGAAGACGCGCTCGTCAGGTTCTTGAGGGGCAACGTGGATGTGTTTGCATGGAAACCTTCCGACATGCCCGTGTACCTCGGGACTTGATTGAGCACTCCTTAAATGTCAACAAAGAAAGCCAAACCAATCAAGCGAAGCTATGATGGTTATTTCGCGACAAAAAAGGAGGCGATTAGGGTAGAAGTTACACGGCTTTTGGCAGCCGGATTTATCAAAGAAGTGTATCATCCGGAATGGTTAGCCAACCCGGTTCTTGTACGCAAAAAGAATAATGAATGGAGAATATGCGTTGATTACACTGATCTCAACAAACACTGCCCTAAGGACCCCTTTGGCTTACCTCGCATAGACGAGGTCGTAGATTCAACCGCCGGTTGTGAGCTGCTTTCCTTTCTCGATTGCTACTCTGGTTATCACCAGATCGCTCTCAAAAAGGACGACCAGATCAAGACGTCTTTCATCACGCCTTTCGGCGCCTACTGCTACACGACTATGTCGTTCGGGCTCAAAAACGCCGGTGCTACCTACCAACGCGCTATACAGAGCCTGCCTCAACGACAGATAAAAGACGGCCTCGTCGAGGCTTACGTCGACGATGTAGTTGTCAAAACCAAGGAAGCACATACCCTTGTTGACAACTGAACGCACCTTTGCAGCCCTTAATACGTTCCAATGGAAATTAAACCCAAAGAAGTGCATCTTTGGTGTCCCTTCTGGCATATTGCTCGGCAACGTCGTCAGTTACGACGGCATACGCCCTAACCCGGAGAAAGTCAAAGCTGTCTTAGACATGAAGCCCCCAAAAAAGGTGAAGGATGTCCAGAAGCTCACCGGCTGCATGGCTGCTCTAAGCCGTTTCATATCAAGATTAGGAGAAAAGGACTACCGTTCTTCAAACCGCTCAAATCGTCCGAGAAGTTTGAGTGGTCGGAGGAAGCGATCTTGCCTTTACGCAATTGAAACAATACCTCACGTCACCTCCGGTGCTTACTGCTCCCAGAGAAGACGAAACTCTCCTACTTTACATTGCGGCAACCGATCGGGTGGTTTCCACTACAATGGTGGTCGAGCGCGACGAGTCGGGCCACGCCTACAAGGTACAGCGGCCAATTTATTTTATTAGTGAGGTACTCAACGAATCCAAGACCGGTACCCACAGATTCGTAAACGCGCTTACGCCATACCGATAACATCCCGAAAGTTAAGACATTACTTGACGGATATTGTGTGGTGGTCATGACCGAAAGTATCCTTTGGGGACATCATTCGCAATAAGGATGCGAACGGGCGATCGTCAAATGGGCAATGGAGCTATGCCCTTTTCCTTGAATTTGCAAGTCGTACTACAATAAAGTCTCGGGCACTCGCCGATTTCATCGTCGAGTGGCAGATTTTACACGCCTTTGCCTCTCCGAGATCCGACGAATATTGGACGATGTACTTGACGGCTCTCTCAACATTGACGGTCAAAGGGAGCAGGAGTTCTTTTTGTATCACCATCCAAGGAGCAGCTCCAGACGTCCTCAGATTTATTTCCCAAAGATCTAATAATGCCGCCGAGTATGAAGCATGCCCGCATGGTCTACGATTGCGGTTGAGCTTGGAGTTAAACGTCTCTATGTCTCACGGAGATTCGGCTCGGTCATCAACCAACTCAACAAGGATGGGACACGACCGGTGAAAAGATGGACGATATTGCAAATCGATAAGAAAAGCTGGAAGGCGTGTTCTATGGCATCGAGTACATACACGTGGTCCGGGACAAGAACCAGCAATGGATGCGTTGTCAAAGTTAGGATCATCCCGAGCCAAAATCCCACATGGCGATTCGTCTCAAGACCGCTCACGCCTTCCATTGAAGACAAAGATTCAACAACCGACAAAGTTTGAGACCAGCAATTAGTGGCTACGGTTCGGCGCCGAGCACAACCGAGCCGCTTCCGACCACTCATGAGCCGGATCGAGAACACCTTTTATCAAGTACTTAACAGACGGTAGCGGTTATATCGATCGAGCAGAAAATGAACGCTCGATCGTCGTAGAGTAAGCGATTCGCTCGTCGATGGCAAGTTATGGCGCAAAAACGCTAAGGAGGAAATCTTGATGAAGTGTATAACCCGGAGGAAGGCAAGCATCTCCTAGACCAAATCCACTCGGCTCCTGCGGCAACCACGCCGCCTCAAGAACACGGTCGGTAAGGCTTTCCGGCCGGGTTTTATTGGTCGTCAGCGATGGTCGACGCAGAGAAAAGCTAGTCCGCCACCGTGAAGGTTGTCGATTCTTCTCCAAGAGAATCCATGTACCAAGACATGAGATCCAGACGATTCCGACCTCTTGGCCCTTCGCGATTTGGGGACCGGACATGATCGGGCCTTTCAAACCAGCTCTGGGAAATTTACATGCGTCTTCGTACTAATTGATAAGTTTTCTAAGTGGATAGAATACATGCCTCGTATGAGGCATCCTCGAGAAAGTCATCACATTCCTCGACCAGGTCATCCACCGCTTTGGCGTGCCCAACAAAGATCATTATCGATCTGGGTACTCGGTTCACGGGAACGCTTTTTGGGACTTCTGCGATGAAAGGAGCATAGTTGTAAAATACGTCTCGGTGGCGCATCCTAGAGCTAATGGACAAGTCGAGCGGGCAAATGGCATGATCTTGGACGATTGAAGAAGAGGATGTACAGAGAAAACGATAAAGCTCCCGGAAGATGGCTCAAGGAGTTACCGGTACCGTTGTGCGGGGCCTCCGAACTCAGCCCGATCGTAAACGGCGTCTCACCATACTTTATGGTTTACGGCGCCGAGGCGATCCTCCCACCAGATATAGCTTTCAGATCAAGACGGGTAGAGAACTTCGACGAAGGCAAGGTTGACGAAGCACGGAGCTAGAAGTCAACAATAGCAGAAGAGAAAAGGCTTGATTCTTGCGTACGAACGGCCAAATACCTTGCTGTTTTGCGCAGGTACTACAACAAGAACGTTAAAGAGCGTTTCTTTGTGGTCGGGGACTTAGTCCTGAAGTGGAAGACGAACCAGGCTGGTGTCCACAAACTCGCAACCCCATGGGAGGGACCCTTCATGATCAAGGAAGTCACACGCCCAACGCCTTACAAAAGTTAGCTCATCTAGACGGCACGGACGCATCAACTCATGGCACATCGACAAGCTTAGACGCTTCTATGCTTAACCACTGAGATATGTACTCTACTTGTATTTTCGATTTACTTTACTAAAGCAACTATGATTTCTCCGACCACTCATGTGTCACTCCAAATTTTATAATTATTCTAACTTAAGCCAGTACAAGCCGACCACCACTCTTTTCTCACGGTTTTGAGCAGGGCCTGTCTCCGGTTCCTCCCAACACGTGCACGGGATCCGTTCTCACGCTGCGGGTGATCGGCGAGTCCCCCTGGTTTGACTTGTCTCTGCGACCACGTGCACAGGTCATAGTACCTCATACTCCCACCACATGCGGACTAGGGCCGCGCAAGCTTTTCAGGTGACGTGTCGAGCAAAAAACGGTACAACTAAATGTAACGTTAACACGTTCCCACTTAGTTACACCAACAAAAATTTCAAGCTTAAAGTGCGTTTTGTATAAAACAAACAAGCTTATAATGATATACGATTACGTTATTACAAGCTTGCCCGAAAAGGCTCAAGTTTACAATAACACAACTATGTCCTCCTTCTATGACTCTAAGCCTATTACATTGGCTGGTCGGGCGCATGGCATTTATCGCCGCCCGCCGCCTCGATACCCTACTCGAGTCTCGGGACTCTAGGGCTGGTCAAGTGAAGGGATGGTTCTCGCGGTGTGCTGGCTGGTCGAGACCGCAGCTTCGTTGGTTGGCTTGCGGTGATGATGGCATTTCGGTGGCTTGTCGATGGCATACCCCCGCACGGTGATGTCCCACCTCCGCACAGGTTAATATCGCCAATTATCTTTGACGACAAGTCCAACTGGGCCGTCCGAAGCTCTTCGGCCTTGTCTGGGTCTATCTCCTTCGGGTACCTAGCCTCCAAGCGTTTGAGGTTGATCAGGGGGTAGTGAGCACGCACCATGCTTAGCACATGGGCACCCGTGTACTCACCCGCCTCCTTCACGAAGTCTTGGAACCATCCCCATGCTTGCTTGCATCTCTCGACCAGTCCGAGCTGAGGCGTCCTTAGCTCTTCCTCTGTGAGCGCCGGGTCGATAAGGTCGAGGACGGGCACAATGCCAGTTGCCATTTCTTGGCACCGTTTGCTCCACATGTCCCGCTCCTCGGTGGCCTTAAGGCATTGCGCTTTCCAGTCATCACGCTCCTCGATCACGGCCTCAAGGTGCCTCTTGGCGTTGACTTTCAAAACTGAAAACAGTACAAGACATCAAACGTGATGACACGACAAGGCAATGTGGGCAATTGAATGAGAAAGGTGGTCTGGAGTGCTTACCTTTCAGGTTGTCCTTCATTCTGTTAGTGTGGTCTTGGAGTTCTGACTGGCGGCGTGCCAGTTTCTCGTTGTCCTCCTTCAGGCGACCACATTCTGCAAGCGCACGACTGTTCTCCCCCTGGAGGCGGGTCACTTCAGCTTCTAAACCTGCATTACAGCTATTACTGTCAAGAACAAAATAACACAAGTCCCGCACTTGCTATGATACGGTGAACGCTTACCTGTTTTCTCCTGCTCTTTGTTTTCGAGCTGACCGACCAGGCTTTGTTTCTGTGCTTCTTGGTCTTTTCTCTCCTGGTCGGCGGCTTCAAGTTGGCGTCGTAGGCGATCCACTTCAGCCGTCAGCTCCTTATTGGTCATCATGATTCCTTCTATCTGGTCGAAGCACCTTTTTCGGTATCTTGCAGTTTTCATCAAGTCCTGCACACAGACAAGTTACGTCAGACAGTTCGACTACACAACAGGGTCAACGACTAAAGCCAAATATACCTGGACTTCAGTCACCAGACGCTTGGCTGCCCGTTCGACTCTTATGGTCTCTTCGACCTCTGGGATTTCCTCGTGCATGACCCATTCGTCGTTCCGATAGCGCGACACATATACATGTTGTCGCCTATCTTGGGGACGGCCCAGGACTTCTTCCACTTCATCCTCTTCAGCCTCCTGTTCGGGAGGCGGCACTGGTCCGGGATTCGCAGACTCCACGATCACCAGGGCTTTCCCACGAGCCGTCGCGTCGGCAACCATGTTCCGGCAACTTTCGGCTGCTGCCCTCGGCTAGATCCGGCTCCTCAGGCGCCGTGGTATCCGCCTCATCGTGGTTCGTGCTTGGAGCACTTGTATTCGCTTTCGGGGATCGGCGTGCCCGGTTGTCCGCTTCTTTGAGGCCCAAAGGAGTCCCTCGCCATGGGCTCCTCCACGGTGGTTCGAAAGCGATTTGTCCCGCCGTTGTTGGTAAGGACGTTCCGCACCCAGCTAGCTGGTCGGGGCTTTCGGTGGACGCCGATCTAATACATTCGAGACAAATTCGTAAGATAATAGCATCCAATGCAAAACGCAAAGCTTACATCAAAAGTATAGATACTTACGCTTTTGACTTGCGTAAAGGATGTGGCGGCGAACGTCTCTCGACCGCCCGCTCCGCTTGCTCGGCAAAGTGTCCGCTGGGCTTGTTCAACCTCCCGAGACGGGCGCCGGAGTATGATGCGGCATGTTCCTTCGTCTGCATGCTCGTGTTGCGATGGTCGGTCTTTGTGACCATCGCCGCACAGAGGAGCCACCCCGCCCGACGGTCCCACACCTTTCTCCTCTTTCGGGACGAGCCGGAAGATGTCCCGCATCCTCCGCTTTCGCCGTCCGGCTGTGGGGAAGATGGCTTGACGTCGTTCTTGGCGGCAGCCGGACGCTTGCTAGCGGCTCGGGTCGAGGCGTCCTCTCACGGTCTCGAAAGTACCGCCCAATGACGTCGTCGGTCCGTCCGGCTGGTTCTGGGCGGTTGGTCCGATAGCTTGTGGCCATTCTACACCGGGGAGGCGACACAAACACTCCCGCCCGGTCCACGGCCATTACATCGAGACACAAAATGAAGTAAAAGAGCGATTATTTTCTTGATGCAATATGACTCTCTGATTAAAAGGAGGCGTCATTTACCTTTGGGGGAGGGCGAAGCCGGCTTGAAGGCGTGTTCGATGGTGTTCGGTGCAACATAATCGGGATCGGCCAGGTTGAATAGCTCTCAATCCTCGGCCTTGATTTCCACCTTGTCGAGCGGCTCCTTCCGTGTCCTCGTCGGATCAGCGCCCCCTTGGTACTTTCGACGCGGGTGAATCCTTTTCCTGGCGGGCTGGATTCTTGGTGATGAAGTTGCCGACAACGCCGGGCCATCAAGCCTTCCCCACGGATCATCCCAAGCACTTCGCGATCCGCTCCAAGTTCTCGGGCTTCTCCGACCAGTGCTTTTCTTCTCGGAATCGGTCCCACATCGCATGAGTGATGGTGTTCGGCTCTTCACGGATGTAGAACCATTTCTTGTACCACTCGTCCAAGGAGGTGTTCCAGGGGCAGTGCAGGTATTGAGCCTTCATGCCGTCACGCAGGTTCAGGTAAACGCCACCGGCGATCTTCGAGCCACCGCTCCCTTTCTTCCGAAGACAGAATAGGTGGCGAAAGAGGTCGAAATGGGGCTGGAAGCCACCATAAGCCTCGCAGAGATGGATGAAGGTGGAGACAAGAAGAATCGAGTTGGGATGCAGATTGCAAATCCCAATCTCGTAGTACAAGCAGAGACCCTGAAGGAAAGGGTGCACTGGAATCCCAAAACCCCGTTTGAAGAAATCTTCAAAGACCACAATCTCACCTGGTTGTGGATCGGGGAAGCTTTCTCCTACCGGTGCACGCCATCCCGCAAGTGCCTTGTTGTGGAGCACTCCCATGGCGACGAGGTCCTCGATGGTCTGCTCGTTGCTCCGCGATTTCCACCATTCCTTCGCCATGACCCTGCTTTTCTTCTGGGCGTCTCTCTTTGCCATTAGTTCGCGCTTACTAAGTGGGTGGATGCAGGAGACCGAGGGGATTGGTGATGATTTTTGGGGCAATAGGGTTCGGCAGGAGGAAGAAGAAGGTTGCGGCGGCGGATGATAATGGGGAACGGTATGAGTAGCTTACCAGATCTGCATTATATAAAACAACGAGCGCCGTCGTTTCGTCCGCCCGAGAATATTGGGAGTCGTGCGCACGCGCCGCAGATGGTTGTTCACACAACCTCGAAATCTGCGCCAATAAACGCGCTCCTTTATTAACAGTGTACGCGCCTCCTCATTGACGGTGTAAGGAGGCCCACACTGACACACCTCAATACAGGTGTCAACCGACTGTTTGCAAAAAAAAAAAAAAAAAAGAAGACAGAATGACGTACTGTACCTATTGACTTTTTTGACCAAACGTGTCAGACTGGTCTTGGCAGAGAATAGAGAAAAGTACACAAAATAATAGTACAAGCAGCGCAAGTGATCGTGGATTTGTTTTGACCACTACTGTGCTTGGATACTGCCCAGACCACTAATGTGCTCGGGGACTGCACAGACCACTACTGTGCTTGGATACTGCCCAGACCACTTTTGTGCTCGGGGATCGCTCCGACCACGGCCGTGCTCGGGGACTGCCCCGACCACTGCTTGAATAATGGTTCTCCTTGGCTACATGTGATTTGTACTCACATACAGTTAAGAGACTTTTCTTTTAGACCTTGCTACAAGGCTCATACTCTGCTTTCCAGCAAGCTCGGGGACTACATCGGTACGATGCACCCGCCGGTGCATCTTGTATCGCCTGTACGGCAATTGGATTCTTAACCTCAGCGGAATTTCTTTTTTTGACCCTGGCACCACGTGCCTTCGTCACCTACTACCGTGCTCGGGGACTAAGTGGGCACACTTCACCTTATGTGAATGTGTTTGATTAAATTGACCCTTGTGTTTTGAATGGTTATGAGGATTATTAGTATGCTCGGGGACTGCCCCGACCACTGCTTGAATAATGGTTCTCCTTGGCTACATGTGATTTGTACTCACATACAGTTAAGAGACTTTTCTTTTAGACCTTGCTACAAGGCTCATACTTTGTTTCAAAGCAAGAAGCGGGGACTAAGTGGGCACACTTCACCTTGCGGTGAATGTGTTTATTTTTTAAACCCCACGCTCCGATGTTTAAGGATGCTATGCTTCAAGACCACTTACATTTCTTTTCAGAAATACAAGTGGGCACACTTCTCAGGACAGAAATCTTTTTCTTTTTTCTTAAGAGCACCATACATTCTTCGGACAACCTACTTCTCCGGTGATGACGGTGGTGAGGCGTCAAGAATTCAAGCTTTGCTTTGTCGGAGAAGGTTAAAATGGCGTGTCGCAAAGATAATACATGATGCTCGGGGACTAGCTGTGGGGGTATTAACCCCTATACCCTTACGGCTAAGCTTGGGTTGGCACTGGATCGATAGGTTGATCCAATTCGAAAGATGACGACGCCCAGATTAACTTCGATCGGAGTCCCGCACAAGGAATCAAGACGGATTTGGCGACCAAGCGGGATCTGGTCGATTAGAATAGGAATCTTATCCGCCACATATGGCAATTGTAATCGACTAGGATTAGTTTCAGATCTGTAACCCGCCCCCGGACTATATAAGGCGGGCGGGGACCCTCTAAAATCATCTCTCATTGACATACAAAGAATACAAATCGACGCAGGACGTAGGTATTATGCCTTCTTGGCGGCCGAACCTGGATAAAACCTCGTGTCTGTCTTGCGTCACCGTCTTGTTTGGGACTTGCGCACCTGTCTGCCGATAATCTACTACCTTGGGCATACCCCTAGGTAGACTGCCGACCATATTTCGTCGACACCGCCCGGGACAACAAGTCCATTCTGTAGTAGTGTAGCCTGGCCGTCTCTGCTGCCACCAGGGCCCCTAACTGCCCTCTAGCCATCCCCGCCGCCTGGCCAGCCTTCGCCCTCCTAAACCCCCCTCTTCTAAGCCCGCTGGAGTTGGGAAAGAAAGGGATGGGGCAGGCCACGGGCATGGGCACGTGGGCGTAGGAGTTGGGGAAGACGACGACACTGGTAGCTGCCAGAGGGAGGAGAGAGAGTGTGTTGTGTTGGGGAAGATGGACAGTGCTAGGCGTTGGGCATGCGGTGCAGGCGTCGGGCGCTAGATCGTGTGGCCGTGCAAAGGGCCAAAAAAACAGCTGTCCTATATTAAGTCATTACCTTTTTTAATAATGTATAATATGCTTAAACTTAATCATTTTAAAATAAACTCCTATCACTACGGGAGAGGCAAAATTCCCCGAGTGTCGCTGGCTTCCCCGAGTGCCAAAAATCGGGCACTCGGGAAAGAGAATCTTCCCCGAGTGTTGCACTCGGGGAAGAATTGCACTCGGAAAAGATAGGCTTCCCCGAGTGCCGCAGAGATCCTGGCACTCGGTAAAAAGCAGCACTCGGCAAAGGCCCTCTTCCCCGAGTGCAACACTCGGGGAAGATCGGCACTCGGAAAGAAACATGTTACTTGACGGTTCACACTGCCCACGCCGTTAAAACTTAAAAAAATTATTCCACGAGTGCCTTCCCTGGCACACGGGGAAGAGGCCCTTTCCCGAGTGCCAGAACAGGGCACTCAGGGAAGAGGTTGCCTTCCCCGAGTGCCAAGGAAGGCACTCGGGGAAGAATTTTTGTTTTTTGCCTCATTTTTTGTGAGGCCTTCCCACATTATTTAAAACTCCCTGTTCAAATTTGGGACAATTTTGCATACTTTAAATTTGAACTGCAGGTGCATGAAATAATAGAATTTGGTGATTCAAAAAATGATATTCATGATATGAAAAGTTTGATGATTTTTTTCCTAAAATTTTCTAAAATCATTCTCTATCAATTTATTTTGTTGGTTTTGTCAATATATACATATGAAAAGTTTGAGCAATTTAAATTTTGAATTTCAAAAAAATGCAACTTCAGACAAGATTTTGGTACCCCAAATGATTTCAGCTGAAAAAGTGATAAATATCAAAGTTGAATAACTCATCAAGATCTACAACTTTTGTATTGGTCATTTCTTCATATGACGAAGTGGTAATGACATTATTCACAAATGTGACACATCTCTCATATGGTTTTATAAACTATATGAGACATGTGTAAGATTAGTGAACAATGTGTGTTAATAATTTATTAAATGAAGAAATGACCAAAATAAAAGTTGTAGATATTCATGATTTGAACAACTTTGGTACTCATCACTTTTTATGTTGAAATCAATTTGGGTCTTAAATTTTAGTTCGAACTTGTCGTTTTTCAAAATTTCAAATTTAAAAAGGTTCAAATTTTGTCAAATGACAAGATTACTAAAATAAAAGTTGTAGATCTTGATGAGTTGAACAACTTTTGTATTCATCACTTTTTATGTTGAAATTATTTTGGGTCTCAAATTTTGGTTCGAACTTGTCATTTTTTAAAATTTCAAATTTAAAAGGTTCAAATTTTGTCAAATGACAAGACGACCAAAATAAAAGTTGTAGATCTTGATGAGTTGAACAACTTTTGTATTTATCACTTTTACATCTGAAATCATTTAGGGTTTTAAAATTTGGTTGGAACTTGTCAAATTTCAAATTTCAAATTTTAAAATGTGTAAAACATTATCACATCCAAGTTTGATCAAACTTAAATGCTGAATCATGATTTTAGAAATTTTTAGGAAAAAAACCATCAAATTTGGAGTTAGTATGAGGGAGAACAACTAATTACAAAGTTTACCCACAGATTAAAAAGAAAAATCACACTATTCTAGATGATTCTTACATGATCATAGTGAACAGTGTGATTTTTTTTTAATCTGTAGGTCAACTTTGTAACTAGTTTTTCTTCCTCATACTAACTCCAAATCTGATGATTTTTTTCCTAAAATTTCCTAAAATCATTCTCTATCAATTTCTTTTGTTGGTTTTGTCAATATATACATATGAAAAGTTTGAGCAATTTAAATTTTGAATTTAAAAAAAATGCAACTTCAGACAAGATTTTGGTACCCCAAATAATTTCAGCTGAAAAAGTGATAAATACCAAAGTTGAATAACTCATCAAGATCTACAACTTTTGTATTGATCATTTCTTCATATGATAAAGTGGTAATGACATTGTTCACAAATGTAACACATCTCTCATATGGTTTTATAAATTATATGAGACATGTGTAAGATTAGTGAACAATGTGTGCTAAGAATTTATCAAATGAAGAAATGACCAAAATAAAAGTTGTAGATATTAATAAGTTGAACATCTTTGGTACTCATCACTTTTTATGTTGAAATCAATTTGGGTCTTAAATTTTGGTTTGAACTTGTCGTTTTTCAAAATTTCAAATTTGAAAGGTTCAAATTTTGTCAAATGACAAGATTACTAAAATAAAAGTTGTAGATATTAATGATTTGAACAACTTTGGTATTCATCACTTTTTATGTTGAAATCATTTTGGGTCTCAAATTTTGGTTCGAACTTGTCATTTTTTAAAATTTCAAATTTGAAATGTTCAAATTTTGTCCAATGACAAGATGACCAAAATAAAAGTTGTAGATCTTCATGATCTCTACAACTTTGATGTTTATCAAATTTTCATTTGAGATCATTTGGTGTCTCAAAATTATTTTAGTAGTTTTGATTTTATTTTTTTTTAAATTTTAAATTTTTTCCCATTTTTAAAGGTTCAATTTTGCAATTTTAAACTATTGTAGTTGTTTTAGTTATTGTATGTGTAAATATATCTATAAAAAAAATAATTATAAAATTTGAATTCACATGATGCCTTATCTATTTACTTGACAATAGAAAAAAGTTAATAAAACCATTTCATATGAAAATTCCTAGTGGTTAACACAATTTCAGAGTGTTTTATTCATTTATGTCAGAATATGTTTGAATATATGAGACTACTAAGCACTAAGAGTGTTTTATTCCTAGTGGTTAACACACAATTTCAGAATTAACTTCACCTTTTGCTTGTTGGTCATTACTATCCAGGGCACTTGTTTTCTCACTTCTTCTCAGTACATTACATTGAATTATTCGTCTCCCGAGTTGGAAATTCTAGTTAATTATTGATCGTGTACAGAGGACACTTCTCTAGACTTATTGTCCTTCGGAGCTGGAATTTCTCATTAAATATCGATGTACGTACAGACGACCCTTCCCTGGAATTTTTCTCCAGCCAACTGAAATTTTCGGTTTAGCTCAGATGGATCTGGCCGCGCCCATTGCAGTTCGTACCGGTCAGAATTTTCGGTTCAGCTTAGATGGATCTGGCCGCGCCCATTGCAGTTCGTACCGGTCAAAAAATTTCACACGAATTCGATCACCCGAGCTAGAACCGCGCAAATCCGGCCCAATTTCCGTTTCCCCGCCAGCCCACGCGCGTATACACCCCCAAAACCCTAAAATCGCCCCCAAATTTACCCAATCTCTCCCTCTGTCCCTTCTGGCGGCGGCTCGCACGACGCAGGGGCGCCTCCTCGCGGCGAGCGCTCGTCGGCGGTCGGCCAGCCCTCCAAGCGTGGCTCCTCCTCCGGCTGCAGCTCCTCGCGCTGGCCGTCCTCGACGCAAGCGCGCTGGACACCTGGGCGATCCACGGCGTCGTCTGACTCCGACGAGCTCCCGGCCTCCCGCTCGACACCGAGCACGCGGAAGCGCAGCCCCCGGCCCCCGCACGCGGACGCGCCGCTCCCGGGCTCCAACTCCATCCAATCGTCCACCCTTTTCTGAGGTATTCTGAGGCTCTTCGTCTTCATCATCCTCGCTGTCATGAACGCAAACCTGGCCTGTTGATTTCATCTCTCCAATGCTAACTGATGCCTCTTTGGCAGGTGAATCCAGTCCGTAGGTTACTAGGATCTATCAGCTATCTTGAACACAAGGTAAGCGGCATAACTCGAGTTTTTTTTAGAGCATCTTGCTTTGTATCTTGCCGCGGATTTCCAACCAGCAAGCAGTCCGGAGGCTTGCGGCTTCTGAGAACCTGTCACAGGAACATAGCATTATCATCTGTAACTGTATAACAGAACACTAGAACAGAGGCGCGGCAGACACGTGTGTTGTGCTTTGTGGTTTACTTGGGTAGTAGATGCAAAGAATCAATGCAAGAAAATAGTAATCTGAGATTTGTAGCTGACAACAGTACATGCTTTCGTAAGAGAAGTTTCTGTAGATTCTATCCAAAAAAAAATGCTACTGCATAGTTGTCTAAGATTGAATTTGAACCAGCAAGTAGTCGTTTGTCGAATGACCAGTCTATGTCTGCTAGGGATGTTGGTGGTTCCCGGACTAGCAAGGTTGAGAAGGAGCGTCGTAAGAAGAATTATGATCCCAATGTATTCTTTAAGGTGAATGGGAAACTTTACCAGAAGCTTGGTAAAATTCGGCTCTGGGGGTAGCAGTGAGGTTCACAAAGTTATATCGGCTGAGTGCATAGTATATGCCTTGAAAAAGATCAAGCTTAAAGGCCGTGACTACCCAACTGCCTATGGCTTTTGTCAGGAAATCGAGTACCTAAATAAGTTGAAAGGAAAAGGCAATGTCATACAGCTGATTGATTACGAGGTACCAAGTTGCTAGCATTATCTCCAAACACCTTTTTTTATATACATATATTTGTTTAGTGTTCTATAGGAAGAGGATTCAGTTGCTTCGTCATCTAAACAATGATAGCATTATCCAAGTAAACCACTGCCCAGGATTTCTTTCTTTGAATTTCCTGCCTCCGGTTGAACATTTTGATGTAAGCCTTTAAAGTTTGTTAGTTTGCTGTAGGACCATTATTAACAAGAATGAATGGAAAGTATCAATAATCTTTATTATCATGCAAGCACCATGCGTGTTTAATACTGGTAATTCTTTTCAGGGTTTATCGCATTAGACACTTGTGCATAATTATGGTGTTGTTTAAAATTCTGAGTTTCTTGTGTTTATTAATTCTCATTCATGCATATCATGAATGGTCACAGTTGTGCAGTACTCCCTCTAATGCTGTTTCTGGGTCTAGTTTCACATTGCCAGGAGATTTTTTTTGTTTTTTTTTTGCCCCATTTTTTTGTGAGGCCTTCTCACATTATTTAAAACTCCTTGTTCAAATTTGGGATGTGTCGGCCTTCGTGCCGGAAATGTGTCGGCACATGATTTGTTGATGTGTTGGCCTTCGTGCCGGAAATGTGGTTGTCGGCCTTCGTGCCGACGTTTTTCTTGCAGGTTTTGGAAACCTCCCCGTGCAGGGGAGGTGTTGCCGAAATTTTCAACTTTTCTTTACACTCCTTACATTTTTATCTTGTCACTCACATGCAATCTCCTCTCTTTTTTGCAGCATCAATCGGGGGCGGCGTCGAACCATGTCGAAGGGTCGCCGGCATCGCACGTCGGGCCATCCCCACCTGGACCGTCGCCGGGATCGCACGCTGGGGCGTCCCACCCCTCACAGTCGCTGTGAGCCGCCTTCGAAGTTGTTTTTATGTATTGAACTTGTGAACTTGGAATAGTGTGTACTTTTGAATGTGTGGTTTGTAATATATTGTGGATTTCGGACAAATTTGGTCGTTTGTGATATATAAATGTGGTTTGTGACATATTGGTGTTGATTTGTGGTTTGTGATATATATATATATGCTTTGTTGTTTACATGGAAAAGCAAAAAACAAAAAAAGAATTTTAGAGGTGGCTTCCCCGAGTGCCTGTGCTGTGGCACTCGCGAAAGTGGGATTTTTTTAAAAAAAACAAATTTCTTTGCCGAGTGCCTGAGCTACGGCACTCGGCAAAGAGTATTTAAAAAAAATTCAAAAATCTTTCCCGAGTGTTGCACTCGGGGAAGAAAATAAAAAAAAACGGCTTCGGCCGTCGGCCAACGGCGTCAAGTCTTCCTCGAGTGCCAGCACGGCACTCGGCAAAGCATTCCCCGAGTGCACGATTTTCGACACTCGGGGAAGGCGCCTTTCTCGTGGGAGGATTAGCCGGAGGCTCTTCCCCGAGTGTTGCACTCGGGGAAGGCTTCCCTGAGTGCAACTGGGCCTTCCCCGAGTGCAACTAGCACTCGGGGAAGCCAGCAGTTCCTATAGTGTATGTCCTAAAAAATATGCAATTCTCATCTTCCAGGAGTCAAATAATTTTACATTTTACCAAATCTATACAAAAATATTATCATTTATGCTACAAAATAAGTATTTAGTTTGAGACATAAATGTTAATACTATTTTTTATAAATTTAGCCAAACTCAAGAAATTTTGACTTGATTCAAATCTAGAACGGTGAAAATATTTCATACATGTTAACACTGCATTCTAATTTTAAACCTTAAAAATAAATAGAAACATATTTTAATTATTTGAGCTATACTAGCAAACGTGTCCGTGCGCTACGATGGGAAAGAAATAAATCCTTATTTCCCATGGGACTTGTATTAAAAATAAGAAAAATTATTTCTTTGTGTAAATATAATTGTACAGTTTGTTCACTAATACAACATTGATTCCATGTAAAATTACCTACACAATAGCACTATGTATTTTCTGCTTTGAATTTTACATGAACTAAAACAGGGTTCGTGTAAAACTAACATTGGGCCTATCCTCATGTCACGGCATAGCTGCCATCGCCACACAGACCCATTGCTCCCTTCCATCTGCCATGGTTTCGATATGTTGTCGCGTGAGTTCTATCTCCGCCACACCACACCTCCAAAAATACAAAAGAAAAACAAAATCCCAATCCCCGATCTCAGTAGCCATAGCCAGCTGCAGAGGCACTGACACCAAAACACAACATATCATTGTGATCGTGTCCATGCACGCAGACAAGACACTTCTACGGTTGTTATTATAGTAGCACCACGTGCTATTCTAAGAAAGAAAAGTAATTAACACTAGTATTACACTACTATTACAGGAGCAGCAGCAAGTTGTGTTTTTGTGGGACCATAGGAGACCAATAAATTGCGTATCACATTCAAATTCAAATTACTCCAGGCAGGGTTTCCCTTGCGCTAGGCGATTTTTTCCTATGCCTGGACCTGAACAGCTTTGCCTGGACCTGGCAGGATCTCCAGGCTCCAACCAGATGAGTTGCAGGCAGCCTCCAGGCACCTCGACGCCTAGGCAGCTCGGTTTCAAGGTTGGAACCAAACAGCCCCTAGGTGTAGGATTTCATCTGCCTGCGGTGCAGATTGCTACCCGGGAGGCAGCATCCAAACAAGATCTAACTAACATATTTCACATAAAGATTGAAGGAATCAGAGGCATTTTACGGTTCAGTTTAATCCGAAATATAAAATAAAACATGACATAAACGATAGCATGAACAGAAACAAAAACATTTGTGTTTGTAGCGACCAACATAAAGCATGTGATGGAAACAACAGAAAATACGCAATGAACAAGAAAGTTCATTAGAAAATACCCTGAGGCGGGTCCAATTCCGGAGGAACCGAATGCGCCGTTGCCCGACATTGATAGTCGAGCCTGTTCGATGTAGCCGTTCGAGACTTGACGCAGTGTAGAGCTGAGGCATTGCAAATGCGTCACCGGGAAGTAGTCGTAGACGAACAGTGAGCAGTAGCGCAAACACGCTCCCCAAAAACTTGATCGCCCTTCTACTCCTCAGGTGCAGAGTCTCTGGTGAAGAGCGCAACTTCGGAGGCCTGCTCTTCCGGCGAAGTCCGTGCACATAGATCGCCGGAACGAAGATGTCAAAAAACACAGCGCAGCAGTGGACAAAAGCTCTGGTGGTAAGTGTTTTCGCACACGAAAGAATGAGAGATAGCACCTCTCTTATAGGCACCAGATGGCCCTTGGATGCACAGGTTAATGCAGCAATCAAATGGACAGTTTCTGGTAACTGCTAGCCATTAGCAATTGTCAGTTACTGGTCATTTGTATCGTCAGTTACTAGTCACTAAAAGAGTATTCAGTTACTAGTCATCAACTGTGATAAAAAAAACTGCAAAACCTGACGCCCAGCCCACACGTCGCCACGCCGCGCTGCGGCGAGGCGAGCGCGCGCGTGCGTGGCATCCTGCTATCCCTCTCTCAACTTCTCAACAGGTGCGGCACAGCTCCACCCTATAAGTTGATTAGAGACCCTTTCAACTTCCAAGTTGGTTTAATTTTATTTGTAACTACCGCCACTAATGGGCCTTGGGATTTATTTGATTAATTAAATAATTAGGCCAGCCCAATTATTCTAACAATCCCCACCAAATTCTAAGGCTCATTTGGGAATTTGTTCAACTGCTGTTGGATATACCAGTGTTTCGATGGAGACCTGAATAAGGTTGAACATCCACCTAGAACATAAGCTACATTTGTCCACAACTAAACAATGGACTATGCCTTGAACTATCAGTTTTGTGCGAACAAGTTTCACTTAAGTCCTTTACCGATACTAGGCTGCAAAATGCATCTCCTCTGGTTGAAGCATATATGTCATACTTCTTGGCCTTTCATGAGTCTTTAGAGATTACCCAATCTCATAGACTGTGACTAGCAGTCAAACTCATATAGGTGTGTTCCTCAAAAGATGTTTATGCAGGTTAACATCTTTGCCTAAGCTACTCGGATCACATTAAGGTGTTTACCAACCTGCCATGTAGATTTAGGAGAGATTGCATCTCCAACTGAGTGGGTTATTACAATAGTACTCTCCTTCTAAGTTAGTCAAATAGCTTGTTTCACCACTCTAGTTCACGGGATCTCCGATCAAATAGAGTAGGTTACCACTATGACTTAAATCTCATGTGGGTCTCATTCCCATCTCCCTCGATGCCTCATCTATCATATTTCGTGAAAGACCTTTAATGAATTGATCTACCAGATTTTTAGCTGTTTGGACATAGTCCAGTGCTATCACTTTGGAGTTTCTCATTTTTCTGACAGACTTCAGCCGCCTCTTCACATGTCTTGATGACTTCATATTATCCTTGGAACTGTTCACCTTGGCAATCACCGTTTGATTGTCATAGTTCATTAGAATAGCCGATATAGGTTTCTCAACTACTGGCAAATCCAACAAGAGATCACGAAGCCATTCAGCCTCAACTGTGGCAGTATCTAGTGCTGTGAGTTCTGTTTCCATTGTTGACCTCGTTAAGATGGTCTGCTTGCAAGACTTTCAAGAAACAACGCCACCTCCAAGTGTGAACACATATCCACTTGTGGCGTTTATCTCATCAGCATCTAATATCCAGTTTGAGTCACTATACCCTTCCAGTACCCTAGGATAAACAGCATATTGAATTCTATAATTCGTTGTGCCTATTAAATAGCGCATTACTCTCTCAAGAGCATGCCAGTGATCATCTCTAGGATTTGAGACAAATCTGTTGAGTTTGCTCACAGCAAATGAGATGTCAGGCCTCATAGCGCTAGCTAGATACATCAGCGAGCCAATGATTTGAGAATATCTCAATTGATCCCTTGCGATTCTATGGTTTTTTCGCAATATCACACTGGAATCATAAGGCGTGGGAGCTGGCTTGCAGTCACTATAACCAAAGCGACTCAAGATCTTCTCCACATAATGGGATTGCAGAAGTGTAACCCCACCATTGCCTTCTCTTAGTAGCTTTATGTTCAAAATCACATCAGCCACTCCCATATCTTTCATCTCAAAGCTTTGAGACAAAAATCTCTTAACCTCCTCAATCACATTGAGATTAGTACCAAAGATCAATATGTCATCAACATACAAACACAAGATCACTCCTTCTCCCCCACCAAAATGGTAGTACACGCACTTGTCGGCTTCATTCACAACAAAGCCGGCTGACGTGAGAGTCTTGTCAAATTTCTCATGCCATTGCTTAGGAGCTTGTTTTAGGCCATACAAAGATTTTAACAACTTGCACACCTTTCCTTCATGACCTTCTACTACATAACCATCAGGCTGATCCATATAAATTTCCTCATACAACTCTCCATTAAGGAAAGTTGTCTTAACATCCATCTGATGGACGAGAAGACCTTGTGAGGCAGCCAAGGATAGTAGTACTCGAATCGTGGTCAATCTGTCAACTAGTGAGTAAGTATCAAAGTAATCTTCGTCTTCTTTCTGGGTGTAACCCTTGGCCACAAGCCTCGCCTTGTACATTTCAATTGTACCATTAGGCCTAAGCTTTTTCTTAAACACCCACTTGCATCCTACAGGTTTGCACCCGTACGGACGATCAACAACCTCCCAAGTCCCATTAGACATTATGGAATCCATCTCACTTCTGATTGCTTCCTTCCAATAGTCAGCATCAGGAGATCCATAAGCCTCAACAATGGTTTTTGGAGTGTCATCTACAAGGTACACAATGAAGTCATCACCAAACGACTTTGTAGTCCTTCGTCTTTTACTCTTTCGAGTCCCTTCATTGTCATCCTTCTCATGATTCTCTTCAAGTGGTTGTTCAAAGTGTACTACTGTATCATTACGTTTTGGAGAATTAACAGATTCATGACTAGAGTTGCTAGATGTTTCTTTCATAGGAAAAATGTTCTCAAAGAATGTGGCATCTCTGGACTCCATGATTGTACCAACATGCATGTCCGGTACTCCAGATTTAATTATCAAGAATCTATATCCGATACTATGAAAAGCATAGCCTAGAAAGACACAATCAACTGTTTTCGGTCCGAGCTTGCGCTTCTTAGCAATTGGTACATTAACCTTTGCCAAGCAACCCAAGTACGCAAGTATGAGAGTGTTAATCTTTTATTTTCCCACTCCTCGAATGGTGTTTTCTCTTTGATTTTCATCGGAACTCTGTTAAGAGTATGATAAGCAGTCAACATGGCTTCACCCCACCATTCCCAAGAAAGTCCAGCTGTTTCTAACATGGCGTTAACCATCTCAGTTAGAGTACGGTTCTTTCTTTTAGCCACTCCATTTGACTCAGGAGAATAAGGTGGTGTCCTTTCATGAATAATGCCATGTTCCTCACAAAACAAATTGAACTCATTTGAAAAATACTCTCCACCTCGATCCGATCGAATGCGTTTTATCTTCCTCTCAAGTTGATTTTCAACTTCGACCTTATAGATCTTGAAAAAAATTAAATGCCTCATCTTTTGATTTAAGCAAATACACATAGCAGTATCTAGTAGAATCATCTATCAAAGTCATGAAATATCTCTTTCCACCTTTAGTCAACACACCGTTCATTTCGCTCAAGTCCAAATGAATTAATTCTAATGGTGACAAATTTCTCGCCTCAGCAGCCTTGTGAGGTTTGCGGGGTTGCTTAGATTGCACACACACTTGACACTTAGAATTTTTTACCAAAGTGAATTTCAGAATTAAACTTAAATTAGCTAGCCGCAACATACAATCGAAATTAACATGACAAAGTCGTGAATGCCAAACATTTGACTCATCATCATTACACACGTGATTCACAACTTTATTACAAGAGTCTGATAATGATTAACGGAACAAACCATCACAGTCATATCCTTTACCAACGAAGGAGCCAAACTTAGAAATAACACACTTGTTCGATTCAAACACCAACTTAAAACCATCCTTACAAAGAAGGGATCCGCTAACAAGATTTTTATTTATTGAGGGGACATGATGCACGTTCTTCAGCCGCACGGTCTTTCCCGAAGTAAACTTCAGATAGATCGCACCAACACCACGAACAGCAACACCTGAGCCGTTCCCCATCAACACGGATCCAGTCCCTGTGACCTGGTAAGAAGAAAACAAAGAAATATCAGCACACACATGTATATTAGCTCCGGTGTCAATCCACCAATTTGGTAAATGACAAACTGAAAGAACAAAAGCATGATTACCATACCCTGATGTTCCCTTCTCAGCATCACTAATAACAACATTAGCAGACTTCTTCTGCTCGTGCTGCTGCTTGTCCTTGCGATCCTTGCAGTCCTTGGCCCAATGGTCAGAACCACCACACACAATGCACTTTCCCTTGTTGTTCTTCTTTTTCTTAAAGTTGGTAGTCTGAGTAGGCCTGTGTTCAACTTTCGCTTTGCCCATATTCTTGTGGGATTGGAAATTCCTTTTCTACACCACATGAGTGCTAGAACCTCCCTCACTACCACGCGCACATGAATCCTTTGCTCTTGCCTTTTCTTCAACATCAAGAGTGCCGATAAGACCGGCTACAGTGAATCCCTGTCTCTTGTGTTTCAGAGTAGTAGCAAAGTTCCTCCATGAAGGAGGCAATTTGGCAATGATTCCACCGACCACAAATTTATCCGGCAGCTCACACTTGACATTCACAAAATCCTTTGCAAGAGCGTGTAACTTATGAGCCTGTTCAACTACAGAACGGTCATCGACCATCTTGTAGTCGTAGAACTGCTCCATGATGTACAACTCACTCCCTGCATCGGATACCCCAAAATTTGCAAAGAGTGCATCCCACACTGCTTTGCCAGAGGGAAGCTGCATGTATGAATCGATCAAGTTCTCAACAAGAACACTGATCACAGCCCCTTTGAACAAATTGTCAGCAGACATGTACACACTATCATCCGCGGAGGTGTGCGGTCCCACAGGACGCTCCCGGGTAATGAACCACATGTTCATAGCCCTGAGCCACAACTCGAGTATGCCAACCCATCTCTTGTAATTCGTTCCATCAAATACATTCGGTTTCAATTGCGCAGCAAAGCCAACTATCGAAAAAGGCCCATCAAGTTTTTTGGATTGAAGGAATCAGAGGCATTTTACGGTTCAGTTTAATCCGAAATATAGAATAAAACATGACAAACGATAGCATGAACAGAAACAAAAACATTTGTGTTTGTAGCGACCAACATAAAGCAAGTGATGAAAACAACAGAAAATGCGCAATGAACAAGAAAGTTCATTAGAAAATACCTTGAGGCGGGTCCAGTTCCGTAGGAACCGAATGCGCCGTTACCCGACATTGATAGTCGAGCCTGTTCGATGTAGCCGTTCAAGAGTTGATGCAGTGTAGAGCTAAGGCAGTGCAGATGCGTCACCGGGAAGTAGTCGTAGACGAACAGTGAGCAGTCGCGGAGACACGCTCCCCAAAAACTTGATCGCCCTTCTACTCGGGTGCAGAGTCTCTAGTGAAGGGCGCAACTTCGGAGGCCTGCTCTTCCGGCGAAGTCCGTGCACACAGATCGCCGGAACGGAGATGTCAAAAAACGCAGCGCAGCAGTGGACAAAAGCTCTGGTGGTAAGTGTTTTCGCACACGAAAGAATGAGAGATAGCACCTCTCTTATAGGCACCAGATGACCCTTGGATGGCCAGGTTAATGCAGCAATCAAATGGTCGGGCCGTAGTCGCTAGCCATTAGCAATTGTCGCCATGGTCATTTTATCAATGCATTATTAGTCACTAAAAGAGTATTTAGTTACTAGTCATCAACTGTGATAAAAAAAACTGCAAAACCTGACGCCCAGCCCACACGTCGCCGTGTCGAGGCGAGCGAGCGCGCGCGTGCGTGGCATCCTGCTATCCCTCTCTCAACTTCTCAACAGGTGCGGCACAGCTCCACCCTATAAGTTGATTAGAGACCCTTTCAACTTCCAAGTTGGTTTAATTTTATTTGTAACTACCACCACTAATGGGCCTTGGGATTTATTTGATTAATTAAATAATTAGGCCAGCCCAATTATTCTAACAATCCCCACCAAATTCGAAGGCTCATTTGGGAATTTGTTCAACTGATGTTGGATATACCAGTGTTTCGATGGAGACCTGAATAAGGTTGAACATCCACCTAGAACATAAGCTACATTTGTCCACAACTAAACAATGGACTATGCCTTGAACTATCGGGTTTTAAAGAACAAGTTTCACTTAAGTCCTTTACCGATACTAGGCTGCAAAATGCATCTCCTCAGGTTGAAGCATATATGTCATACTTCTTGGCCTTTCATGAGTCTTTAGAGATTACCCAATCTCATAGACTGTGACTAGCAGTCAAACTCATATAGGTGTGTTCCTCAAAAGATGTTTATGCAGGTTAACATCTTTGCCTAAGCTACTCGGATCACATTAAGGTGTTTACCAACCTGCCATGTAGATTTAGGAGAGATTGCATCTCCAACTGAGTGGGTTATTACAATAGTACTCTCCTTCTAAGTTAGTCAAATAGCTTGTTTCACCACTCTAGTTCACGGGATCTCCGATCAAATAGAGTAGGTTACCACTATGACTTAAATCTCATGTGGGTCTCATTCCCATCTCCCTCGATGCCTCATCTATCATATTTCGTGAAAGACCTTTAATGAATTGATCTACCAGATTTTTTGCTGTTTGGACATAGTCCAGTGCTATCACTTTGGAGTTTCTCATTTTTCTGACAGACTTCAGCCGCCTCTTCACATGTCTTGATGACTTCATATTATCCTTGGAACTGTTCACCTTGGCAATCACCGTTTGATTGTCATAGTTCATTAGAATAGCCGATATAGGTTTCTCAACTACTGGCAAATCCAACAAGAGATCACGAAGCCATTCAGCCTCAACTGTGGCAGTATCTAGTGCTGTGAGTTCTGTTTCCATTGTTGACCTCGTTAAGATGGTCTGCTTGCAAGACTTTCAAGAAACAACGCCACCTCCAAGTGTGAACACATATCCACTTGTGGCGTTTATCTCATCAACATCTAATATCCAGTTTGAGTCACTATACCCTTCCAAAGACCTAGGATAAAACAGCATATTGAATTCTATAATTCACAGCCTATTAAATAGCGCGATTACTCTCTCAAGAGCATGCCAGTGATCATCTCTAGGATTTGAGACAAATCTGTTGAGTTTGCTCACAGCAAATGAGATGTCAGGCCTCATAGTGCTAGCTAGATACATCAGCGAGCCAATGATTTGAGAATATCTCAATTGATCCCTTGCGATTCTATGGTTTTTTCGCAATATCACACTGGAATCATAAGGCGTGGGAGCTGGCTTGCAGTCACTATAACCAAAGCGACTCAAGATCTTCTCCACATAATGGGATTGCAAAAGTGTAACCCCACCATTGCCTTCTCTTAGTAGCTTTATGTTCAAAATCACATCAGCCACTCCCATATCTTTCATCTCAAAGCTTTGAGACAAAAATCTCTTAACCTCCTCAATCACATTGAGATTAGTACCAAAGATCAATATGTCATCAACATACAAACACAAGATCACTCCTTCTCCCCCACCAAAATGGTAGTACACGCACTTGTCGGCTTCATTCACAACAAAGCCGGCTGACGTGAGAGTCTTGTCAAATTTCTCATGCCATTGCTTAGGAGCTTGTTTTAGGCCATACAAAGATTTTAACAACTTGCACACCTTTCCTTCATGACCTTCTACTACATAACCATCAGGCTGATCCATATAAATTTCCTCATACAACTCTCCATTAAGGAAAGTTGTCTTAACATCCATCTGATGGACGAGAAGACCTTGTGAGGCAGCCAAGGATAGTAGTACTCGAATCGTGGTCAATCTGTCAACTAGTGAGTAAGTATCAAAGTAATCTTCGTCTTCTTTCTGGGTGTAACCCTTGGCCACAAGCCTCGCCTTGTACATTTCAATTGTACCATTAGGCCTAAGCTTTTTCTTAAACACCCACTTGCACCCACTTGCCAGCCCAATTATTCTAACAAAGATTGTCAGCATTTGTCGGTCTAAATATTTTTGCGCTACTGTAGGCTATCAACACTTCTAGAGGATGAGACAAAAAAAATTGAAAAATTGTCATAATAACACATTGAGGTTATTAGCACAATACATCAAATAAAATAAGTTCACAAGTGAAAAATGATTTAAAACTTATCTATTTTCATATCTAAAATATTATAGCCATGTTCGTTTCGCTGAAATTTGGCTGCTGCTGATGCTTATGCTGATTTATTGTGATAGGAAAATAATTTTCGTTTGTTGAAAAGTACTGCTGAAGTAGTGCTGAAAAACAGGGCGTGTATTTTTTGATCTACTCTCAAGCATAGATATGCTTCAGGTAATGACCAAGTAAAGGCAAGTTCACAAATTTAGTCATTAGAAGTGGCTCGTGTCGACGTGCACGTGATCTACTATTAAGAATAGTCAATCCTAGATATGGGAGCATTCGTACGTACGTATTGAGTTCAAGCTCGAACATATATGTTCAGTTCTTCCAACATAAAAAAATCGAGCCAACTAATAAAGCTGCACTTGGTTTGCTACCGCATGATGTTGGTGTCCATATATTGAGCATACTGGAGCGGTGACAATCAAGACACTAGTTAAAAAAAATCTTATCTTGGCCCATTTCATATTTTCACCTCTTTGGTTAGTCATTGCTCTGCCTTTTCGAGAGAAAGGTGATGCCACGTGTCACAATAAAAAAATGTCAATCCACGTATAGGACATAACGTTATCTTTACTTTTTTAGTTTTTCATCATGATTGAAATATTTTGTTGAGCAAGCAATCTGCAATAGCTAGCTATTTCGATAATTTGTAATAACACACGTTGAACGTTTTGAATCTCAACAGCCATTGTTGACTTTTTCTTAAAAGTTGCAACATATATATATTAATGTGCATCTTATTTGTTGCGTTAACCATCATTGCTCAAATGTACTTCATAATAGAAACTAAGCAAAGCGTGGATGGGTAGCTGAGGTGTACCCCTAAACCAATTAGGGGCTAGCTAGTTTTTTTCGTATGTGACATACCATTAACAACAAGATGCTTGTGTGGTAACTTTATTAATATAAAGATTTGATTGTATGATTTTTTAAATTTATTTATTTATAGGGATAGAGTGTGCGAGCAACGTATTTATGCATGCAGACCAGGTGAATGTTATGTGTGAGCATCCATGAATGTATTTTGTTTTGAAAAAATAATTCCAAACTAAGACCCAAAATTGTCAAACATAAAGATGAAGTTTGAAACATTTCATGAAATGAGTATTTTGATGAAATGAGGACCGACAAAAAGAAATATGAAACGAGGAAACATCCATATCAATTTCCGTTGGCCCAATCTTCTTAGCCAGTCCATCTAGTCAAGGCCTCAAGCATTTCTAGCCTAACTAAAGCCCATGCGACCGAAAACATTCCACCCAATTACTAGGTGAAAGGCCACACACATATATAGCAGCCTAGAAAAACGAGTCACTGCACTAGTTTTCAACAATATGGGATCAATATATGTCCTTCAACTAGGAAGAGGTCTAGCTAGGGCCTTGTTGTCAAGACCTATTGGAGCACGTACATATGTTACTCATTGAATTATGTGTGCTAAGATAGTTATCTATTTTATCGGTTGGCACCTTCTCTATGAAGAGCTTTATTAAGCACTAAAAATGTTAATTAAAATATTTGACTTTTGAAATCTTTACCACACGGAAGAGGCCACCATATATAAATAAGCCGTGCGTCCCTATATGATGGCAGTTACACCAAATCATAAACCTACATGTCGGCACACAAGTGGATATTTATTGAGGAAGAAATTAAAGGTGGCAATGCTGAGTCCATTTTTTGATGACAATAGAAAAAAAAACTTTTGACATCAGCCTGTTGTTCTCTTTCCAAGAGGAATCGGCATCTGCTATTATGGGCCAACTCTACAAAAACACCAACACATGCAATGGCGGCCCACGCCTGGCCCCTTGCTGCTCGTGCTGCAGCCATGCATGAAACTTAGGTCCTGTTTGGTTGGGTTGTGACTTTGAAAAAAGCTGTTGTGGTCTGTGAGCTGTGGGAAAAGCATAAGGCCGTCTGGTTAGAGGTGCTGTCAAACTGTAGGTTGTGTAAGAAATACCTGTAATGCCCCTGAAGGACTTGGGACATGTTTATATGTAAATTGCCCGTAACAAAATAATTTGTTCACTGATTCACATAAAAATGACTATTTAAGCACGGTAAAAATAATTTTCTGAGTTTTTCATCCTCAACAAAGTGATTGGTCCACATAAATAGAACAATATCCATCAAAGGGCTTAGACAACGGTGCCATCCCTCAACATAACTAGCCTTCTCTCACACTAACCAAAGCATTTGCTATCCTAGTACGAATGGTATTCATGATATCTCGTTCTCCACATCCTCACTAGCATTCCCTTGTGTTTGTGTCGTGCCATTTGTATGTTGTACCAAGTAATCCTCATCAGCATCACATCTCTTGAACTTCTTATCACGCAAATTGTTGTCACAGATAAAATTATGCAATGCAAGACAAGCCGTAATGATATGCTTCTAAGTACGAGGCGAGAAACTTGAACTCCATAAAGATTGAATATTCCTTTTTCAAGACATCTAACTTGTTCTTCAATTGTTTTTTGGTTGGCCTATCACCGGATTTTTCTACAAACTTGGAAACAACATTCTTCCAACCGGTAGCAGTGAAAATTCCCAAAGGCATATTTCGAGCTTCTATTTCTTCTTTGCAGGTATCAAACAAATGCCTCAAAAAACCATCACCCTAATCTTCCTTGTCACCCATTCTTGAACCAAACAAAAAAATCAATTAATTTGCAGGCAACAATAAGTAATCATACATTCTTCAACGCAGCAAATAATCGTACATTCTTCATCCAAACTTGTAACCCATTCTATTTGGAACAGAGGGATCTATTTGGAATAGAGGGGTAGACGGACATACCTTTCAGGAGCGATGTCAGCTGGGGACGAGTCGGTGGAGGAGCATGGCAATCTGGAGCGCCCTTGGCAGGGGCTGGCGGCCACGCTAGGGCCGGTGCTGGCGGGACGCGCAGCTGGAGATGCAGGTCGCTAGGCGCGCGAGCGGATTCAGAGAAGAACAGGCAGCAGGGCAGGGATGGCGTCGGCCCGGGCTGCAGCCGTCCTCGGTCGGGGCTACGGCCGGCCTGGGGCAGGGCCGGTGGGGCGGCGGCCGGCCGGAGAGCACCGACGGCGGGGTGGCAGCGACCGGCGAACCCTAGCCGAGGGTCGTGGCCCGCTCGCGAAAAAGGAAGGGGCGACGGGAAAGAGCGGACGCGAGTCGAACATAACAGAGCGAATCGTTATTTTTCCTTCATAACCAGTGGCAGGTGAGTAATTTGGCGGCTCAAAAGCCAGTGAAAGCAGGAGGAGAGGTGCTTTTAAATTGGTACTACAGTGAAAACTGCTTTTGGGCAAAAGCTCATATGGCTTTTGGGCCCTTTGGTTGGCTTTTGGCTTTTGCAAAAGTAGAAGCAGGTTGGAAAGCCCAACCAAAACGACTCTTAGTAGTTAGAGCAACTCCAAGAGATTAGCCAAAAATACTTTTCAAATTTGCTAATTTAGCTATTCTCTAAAATAGAAACGTCTAAAAATAATTAGACTACCCCAACAGACTTTGTAAAAATTTGGCTTTCTCAATATTCAAAATTGCCACATCACTAGGTAACAGGCTCCACCGGTTGGCACATTTCGTCGAACGGCCAGCGCGCACTGACCGCACATTGGCAGCCACTCTCGTCCGCCTCGTATGAACCAAGCTAAGCGCTACTTCTACCTGCACATTGAGCTTGTTTCCTCTACCTGCTCACACGCACACGAACCAAACTAAGCTAGCTGCGGCTCAGCTTAGCCAGCTCGCCGAAGTCATGGAGGCCGGTGCTTGCGTTGGCCACCAAGTGACGCGCGGTGGAGGAGGACACCGCGGTGGCCACGGACAGTCGGGCACGGTCCAGGCCGCAGCAGTTGAAGCTCTTGAGGTGGTCCCGTGGGCCGTGAGACACCAAGGAGGACGTCCGTGCGACACCCTGGAGAGGAGACTGCCTTGAGGTGGCGCGCAGGAAGGACGAGCGTTGTGCGGGAATCGCGCGCGGAGGCGGATGGCAAGCCGGGGAGGCTCGCTTTCTTTAGCCACCGAGAAGTGCGGAATGGCTGGTTGGCTAATTTGAAATCCTAGAATAGCCGGTGGAGGCTAATTTCTTCCCCATAAACTCTAAATTAGACTCTAAAGTAGAAATGACAACTCTGTTGGAGTTGCTCTTAATTAGAAATAGATAAAATATTAAAGCTAACAAGAAATGCATGCGCGGTGCCATGCATGAAGGCTATCGAACAAGATAGCAACAAAGAGCCCTGCCCTCACGACAAAAAAAAAAGATCATGGAGGGGCTGAAGTGGAGCGCCTTGAGGTTAAGGAAAACATAAAGAGCACTAACAAGCAAAAGATGAATAATGTCCTCAACATCATGGACAAGAACATTGCTTTCACAAACATCATTGAGGTTTTGCACTTTCTTAATTATTTTGTATAATTCTTGTCGTAGCTATATTTTCTTTCACTTATATGCTTACGTGGCATCTAGCTATCATTTAAGATCTATTTGCGCTGTGTGCTGTAACCAAAGAGCAGAGCTAGGATTTAAGCATAGGGGGGCTGTTCAAGCCAACGACAACCATACATGATGAAATATATATATACAATGGTGTAACACCCTAAATTTGCCTTTTATAAAATAAAGTTAAATTGATTTAAATACTTGTTTTTGTGCTCAAGAAATATAGGAAAAAGAATAATTTTCATTATATTAAAATTCATCATAGGAATTTAGCAACATTTTTGGACATACATGCCACTGCATATTATTTTGTGATGTTTGGTTTTGATCAAAGTTTCAAAGAGAATTTAAATTTGAATTGGCATTGGTTTTGAAAATATGTTTTAGAAATAGAAAAGAAATTCTTCTTCTCCCCTCACTCTCTTTTTTCGGCCTATAGGTCCAAGTTGGAGCTCAAAGATTTGCTCTCCCTTCAGTGCAGCCCAGATCCTCACCGGAGCCCAGCTCCTTCCCTCCTCTCGCCATCTTGCAGGTAGCCCAGCTAAACCTCACTTCTCCCTTTCCCTTTCTCTCACAAGAAGCACAGCGGCCCGCCCAAAGAACGCAGGTGCTCTCTTCTCTCTATGTGGCTGACCGCAGGACCCACGCGTTAGTTGCCGACAGTGGGCCCGCCTGTCTGTGGCCGTCTTCAACCCCGAAGTTGTGCCCAGGTCGGACTCGCCCGAATCGAATCCGCACCGTCCTCGCTTGGATTTGGCATGTTGCCCACGCCGAGGCGCCCCTATAAGACTCCTGTGACCCTGCCACATCCCCGTTTCCCATCTATGGGTCGCCGTTTTGCCTTGGACTCGTCCTACCCTGTTTCGGATCTCATCGAGTTGGGAGCCGAAGCCGTCGCAGTTGTGCTCGCCATCTGCTACCTCACCACCATTGGCCAATCTTTTTCGAGCTCCGCGTTGAGGTTACGAAGCTGCCGAGCCCCTCCCCTTACTCTCTCTTGGTCTCTATTTTTCTCACGCCATAGCCGAACTTTGCAGGTAGCTATTGCCACCCCATCGAGTTACACGCTGTTTCGGAGCCTTCTCTGACACCGAGAAGCCCCTAGGTGAGTTCGCTGTCGCCCACACTTTCCTCCCGTGCTTTCACCGTCAAGTTTCGCGCCCAGAACCGCCCTTTCACCGATCACCGGCGAGCTTCTCGCTGTCAACCATGGCGCCGCCGCCGCCTGGAAGCATCACACCGATGACTCCATCCTTACCTTCTTCTCTGGCCATCGAACACAAGATTAGCGACCCAGATCGGGTCAATACCGGTCAGCGTGTCAATTTTGCTAAAGAGTCCTCTAGGTTTTTAATTATATAACCCACTGAAAACATCTAGGCCCCTAGTTGGGTTTCGGTGATTAATGACAACACGAGATTACTATGACTAACGTGTGTTTTGTAGAGGCAATTTGAGTTAGGTCATGGTAATGACAATTGATTGGACAATCATGGTTGTCATGCCCCTATCGATGGAAATCGTTTCGGTTTTCAAAGGATGGATGACAAGGTTAAGGACGGACTAGTTCTAAGTGTCGTTTGGTGTTGGAGAGACACTTAGATTAGTTTAGAACTTTGTTTTTCCTTTGGCCATACTATTAAGGGGGGTATGGACTAGTAGCTTTTCCTAGGTAAGTCTAGTGGGTTAGGTGTGGTGCACACTTGTCAAACCTAGCACTAGGTAGCTCAGGAATAGCCCTAAGATCAATTGGAGTAAACTTCATTCACATAGGATTTTGAGTTGGAAGTGAATGAAGGGACAAATGATTGACCGTACGCTGGTCTGGTTGTGATCGGACGTTGAAGGGTGAGTCTGGTCAGTTCATTTGATCAACTGAAGTCATCTGGTACTGACCGGACGCTGAGTGAAGGTGCATTGGACGCTGGGGTGCCTACATCCGGTCAACTCCAGAGAGGTTCTAGAGAGACTTTTTCCTGACCGGACGCGTCCGGTATGTGCTGACCGAACGCTGGTCAAAATCTGGTAACTGACCGGACGCTGAACAGTGAAGTGACCGGACTCTGGGTGCCAGCGTCCAGTCAACATTAGTAAGGTTCCAGAGAGAGTTTTTCTTGACCGGACGCAGGTCAGAGTCCGGTCAGAGCTTAACGGCTCTTTCTGACATAGTGGCAGGTATAACTGACCGGAGCGTCCGATCACCATGACCGGAGCGTCTGGTCAACCCGCAGAGTGCTCACTCAGCCTCCAAACATTATGTTTTGAATGAGGGGGTATAAATACTTACTCCACTCGTCCATGGGAGCTCTCTTGCCTATTTGTTCAGCTGAGAAACACCTTTGGAGTGCAAGGGAGAGCAAGAGCTTAGTGAGGTGATTGAGATTTGAGAATCCAAGATTAAGGACTCATTAGTGCATAGAGAGTAGCAAGTGTGCATCCACCCTTCTCATTAGGCTTGGCTTGGTCAAGTGAGAGTCTGTGCTTGTTACTCTTGGTGATCACCATCACCTAGACGGCTCGGTGGTGATTGGGAGCTTGGTGATCATTCGGCGAAGCTTATGGATGACCCAACTCAAGTTGTGAGTGGTTGTGGGCGATTCACCGTGACAGAGTGTCAAAGAATCAGCCCGTAGAGAGCACTTGATCCTTGCGCGGATCGAGGGGGAGCTACACCCTTGCGTGGGTGCTCCAAGGAGGACTAGTGGGGAGTGGCGACTCTCCGATACCTCGGAAAAATATCGCCGCGTTCCTTTCCCTCTCTTTACTTTGAGCATTTATATTTGAGCAATTTATTTCATGTCTTTATATTCCTAGAATTGTCATGCTAGAGTAGGATTGGAACCTAGGGTGCAAAACTTTTGTACGGTAGAAAAATAGAAACACATTCTAGGCACAAGGGGTGAAGTGGGCTAAGTGTAGGGCTTAATTATTGCAAAGAATTTAGAATTAGTCCAATTCACCCCCCCCCTCTTGGGCATCTTGATCCTTTCGATTGGTATCGGAGCCTCGTGGTCGCTAAATTAGGCTTAACTGCCTAGAGAAAGATGTCCCATGGGGATGGACCCCTCCTATCTTTGAGGGAGATAATTTTCCTTATTGGAAAATTCATATGGAGACTTATCTAGAAGCATTAGATGTTGGAGTTCTTAGAGCCGCCTCACAAGGCTTCCCAAAACCTAAGGATCCCACAAACCTTCAAGGCGATGAGGTTAACTATGAGAAGTGAAATGCAAAGGCTAGAAACACCCTCTTTAGATGCCTTTGTAAAGATGTTTTTAACCGTGAAGAACCACAGAGACGTCCATGCACTATGGTCGGACATTTGTGCGCTCCATGAGGGAACAAAGAGTGAGCGTGAGGAATGCTACCACCTTGTTATGAAAAAGCTTAATTTATTTGAGATGCTTCCTAGAGAAAGTGCTAATGAGATGTATTCACGCTTGAATGTTCTTGTAGAGAAAGTCAATGGGCTTGGACTCACACAAATGCAACCCTCCGATGTTGTAAGAAAGATCTTGAGTGTCCTCCCCATTGACAAATATGGGCATATTGTGACGGTGCTTCATCAAGGTAATCTTTCCACCACAACACCAACTCAAATATTGGGGAAGATCAATGCACGTGAGATGTGCATGCACATGACACCACAAGATGGCTCTTCTTCCACCAAGAAGAAAGATTTGGCATTCAAGGCTAGCCAAGAGAAGAAGGGCAAAGCAAGAGTTGATCATGATAGCTCAAGTGATGATGAAATTGATGATGCAAGTCTTGCTCTCATGGTGAGAAAAACCGCCAAGATGCTCAAGAAACTCAACAAGAATGGTGTCAAGTTTGATGGCAAGAAGAAGAAATTCTTCACTAGCAATTGAAGGAAGCTTATCTCCGAAATGGATTGCTATAATTGTGGAGAACTTGGTCATCTAACTCATCAATGCCCCAAACCCAAGAAAGACAAGTACAAGAAGTACAAGGGCAAGAAAAATGACTCAAGTGATGAAGATGATGATGAGAAGAAAAAGAACAAGCCATACAAGAAGAAGGATGGCAAGAAGAAGGAAATCCACAAGAAGAAGAAGAAGAATGGCAAGGCATACATTGTTGGTGATTGGCTCACGGATATTGAATCATCAAGTGGCTCATCCGATGATAAAAGTGAGAACGAGAAGGTGGTCGTTATTGTAATTGATTCTTCACTATCTTCACCGACACCGCCGCCGTCATCCTCTACACACCTATGCCTTATGGCCAAGGGTGAACGTAAGGTACAAAATGGTGATGATAGTTTTGGTGATGATAATGCTAGCAATGATGAAAGTGGTAGTGATAGTGATGAAGAATTTGAATCGCCTTCTTATGATGATCTTGTCAAGTTGCTAAACCAATACACTAAAATTATTAGAAAGATAAGAGCTAAAAATGAAAAACTAGAACTTGAGAAGGACTCACTCTTAGCAAAATATGACATAGCCGAAAAAGCTAGTGTTGAGCTTAGAGAAGAAAAGAAAATTATGTCATCCAAACTCAAGGAGCTCAAATCCTCTAAAAAGGAGCTTAAGGAAAAACATGATAAACTTGAGGGGATACATAATGAGCTCACTACTAGCTATAATTTGCTAAAAGAAGAGTACACCAATCTCAAGGTTAATCATGATAATCTTGTTGTTTCTCATGAGTTATTATCCAATGAGTCACATGATGCTACTAACAATGTTGTTAAGATTGATATAACTACATCATGTGATGACTTGATTATTGAGAGCATTGAGCAAGGTTCTAGTAGCAAAGGCAAGAAAGTGGTTGAGTCAGACAACTTTGATGAGTATGTCAAGCTCAAGGATGAGAATGAAAAGCTCAAGAAAGATCTTGAAAAGCTATCAACTACCAAGACAATTGTGATAGAGAATCTTGCAAATGATTGTGATATAGCTCTTGAGAATGAGAAGCTTAAAGAAGAGAACAAGAGACTTAAGATGGAGAAAAATCATGATGAAATTAGAGAAGAAAACAAGAAGCTCAAGTTGGAGAAAGAACATCTCAAGATCGGTTTGAGCAAGTTCACAAGAGGCCAACATCTTCAAAGTGAGCTACTCATGAACACCGTGATGAAGATAGATAGAAGTGGTATTGGGTACTTGGGAAATCAAGAGAAGAAAGCTCAAGCTCAACATCATCAACAACTCAAGTCAAAGCCTAAGCCAAAGAGATGTTTTGAGTATGGACAAGAAGGTCACTTTGCCCATGAGTGTCAAACTCCACCACCACAACCCTTGTCCAAGCATGCTAGACCCTTTGCCTTCAATGCTCATTACATGCTTAGAAAGGATTCTAGTGGAAAAATGAAAGTCATGTTCTTAGGTCCTCCCAACAAGAATAGGCCTAAAAAAATTTGGGTTGCAAAGTCACTAGTTGAGAAAGTCAAGGACCCCCATCAAGTTTGGGTCCCTAAATAACAAGCTTGATCTTTTGTGTGTAGGTGAACTACAAGACCGGTGAAAGTCACTGGGTTATTGATAGTGGTTGCACTCAACATATGACCGGTGATCCTCGTATGTTCACCTCACTAGATGAAGAAGTAGATGTTCAAGAAAGGATTACATTTGGTGATAATTCAAAGGCAAAGTTTAAGGATTGGGCAAAATTGCAATATCAAATGATCATTCAATTTCAAATGTGCCATATGTTGCTTTATTGAGTTTCAACTTGCTATTCATTGGTCAATTGTGTGATCTTAGCTTTCAATGTTTGTTCACCGAGAAGAAAGTGGTTGTGTCTAAGAAAGATGATGATCAAGTTATATTCAAGGGTTTTAGATACAACAACCTATATCTAGTGGATTTCACATTCGAAGATGCAAACTTGAAGACATGCTTATTCACCAAAACATCACTTGGGTGGCTATGGCATAGAAGACTTGCACATGTTGGGATGAGCTCACTCAAGAAGCTAATGAAGAATGAATTGGTGAGAGGTTTGAAGGATGTGAAATTTAAGAAGGACAAGCTTTGTAGTGCATGTCAAGTTGGCAAGCAAGTTGCAAACACTCATCCTACAAAAGCTTACATGTCAACAACAAGAATGCTAGAGCTCCTTCACATGGATCAATTTGGACCAACAACTTACAAGAGTTTGGGAGAAAATCTCTATTGTCTTGTGATAGTTGATGACTACTCTAGATATACTTGGGTGTTCTTCCTTCATGACAAGACCGAAGTGGCTTCATGTTTCAAGAAGTTTGCCAAGAGAGCATAAAATGAATTTGAAGTGAAGCTCAAGAAAATAAGAAGTGACAATGGAAAAGAATTTGACAACACAAACATTGAAGCATATTGTGATGAAGTAGGGATCAAGCATGAGGTCTCCGCAACATATACTCCTCAATAAAATGATGTAGTAGAGAGAAAGAACCGGATGCTTATCACACTTGTAAGAACAATACTTGATGAGTACAATACACCCAAAGCTCTATGGGCGGAAGCTATCAACACCGCATGTTATGCATCAAATTGTCTATTTCTTCACAAGTTTCTTGGCAAGACCCCTTATAAGTTGCTCAATGGGAAGAAGCCAGACGTATCATTCTTTCGGGTGTTTGGTTGCAAATGCTACATCTACAAGAAGCGACAACACCTAGGGAAGTTTCAAAGATGTTGTGATATTGACTTTCTTGTTGGTTACTCATCAAAGTGCAAAGCATATCGAGTATTTAATCATGCCACCGGCTTGGTTGAAGAAACATATGATGTGGAATTTGATGAATCTAACGGCTCCCAAGGAGCACATGAAAATCTTGTTGATGTAGGTGATGAACCATTGAGGGAGGTCATGAAGAACATTCCGGTTGGAGACATCAAGCCCAAAGATGATGTACAAGTGATTGATCCACCTTCTTCATCAAATGTGCCATAAGATGATGATAAAGATGGGAGAGTAGAAAATGAAGATACTCGTATCTCTCATGATCAAATGGTGGCACAAGCTCAAGATGTTGATGCTCCACAACCTCCTCCTCAAGTGGCTGATAGAAGAAATTCACCCCTACTACAAGCACATCCACAAGATCTCATCATAGGGAGCCCATCAAAGGGTGTAATGACTCGCTCTCAAAAACTTACTTCATTTATTGAACATCACTCGTTTGTTTCTTGCATTGAGCCTAAAAAGGTAGAAGAAGCCCTTCAAGATCTGGATTGGATAAATGCCATGCATGAAGAGTTGAACAACTTCACCCACAATGAAGTTTGCACACTTAAAGAGCGACCACAAGGTGCAAGAGTCATTGGAACAAAGTGGGTGTTCCGCAATAAGCAAGATGATCAAGGCATTGTAGTGAGGAACAAGGCAAGACTAGTTGCAAAGGGGTTCTCTCAATTTGAAGGGTTGGATTTTGGAGAGACCTTTGCACCGGTTGCAAGACTTGAAGCCATTTGTATCCTCCTTGCATATGCATCGCATCAAGAAATGAAATTATATCAAATGGATGTTAAAAGTGCATTTTTAAATGGTTTCATTAATGAACTAGTCTATGTTGATTAACCTCCCGGGTTTGAAGACCCTAGATATTCTAATCATGTTTATATGTTGTCCAAGGCACTATATGGGCTTAAGCAAGCCCCAAGAGCTTGGTATGAGCGCCTTTGTGATTTCCTCATTAAGGGCTTCACCATTGGGAAGGTCGACACCACACTATTCACCAAGAAGCTTGATGGAGAAATCTTCATTTGTCAAGTATATGTTGATGATATCATATTTGGATCATCAAATGAAGATTATTGCAAAGAGTTTGGTGAATTGATATCGAAGGAGTTTGAGATGTCTATGATTGGAGAGCTTACATTCTTTCTTGGTTTTCAAGTCCAGCAAATGAGAGAAGGGATTTTCATCTCTCAAGAAAAGTATACCAAGGATCTTCTCAAGACGTTCAATATGGATGAATGTAAGCCAATCAAGACACCAATGCCATCTAATGGACATCTCGACCTAGATGAGGGAGGTAAATCGATTTATCAAACTCTCTACCATTCTATGATTGGTAGTTTATTATATTTGACCGCATCTAGGCCCGACATCATGTTTAGTGTGTGTATGTGTGCTAGATTTCAAGCTAATTCTATGGAGGCTCACATGGTTGCCGTTAAAAAAATCCTTAGGTACCTTAAGCACACATCAAGCATTGGTATTTGGTATTCCAAAGGAGCTAGATTCCAACTAGTTGGCTATTCTGATTCGGATTATACCGGTTGCAAAATTGATAGAAAAAGCACATTCAGCGGGTGCCATTTGCTTGGTAGATCACTATTGTCTTGGACCTCCAAGAAGCAAAATAGTGTGGCTTTGTCCACCGCCGAAGCGGAATACATTGCCGCGGGTGCTTGTTGTGCACAAATTCTTTACATGAAGCAAACTTTGCTAGACTATGGTGTAGTTCTAGAAAAGGTACCTCTTTTGTGTGACAATGAGAGCGCGGTAAAGCTTGCTAATAATCCGGTTCAACACTCTCGCACCAAGCACATAGATATCTGCCATCACTTTCTTAGAGATTATGTTGCTAAAAATAATATAAAACTAGAAGGTGTAAGGACCGAGGATCAATTGGCGGATATCTTCACTAAACCGCTAGATGAGGCTACATTTTGTCGGTTGAGGAATGAGCTCAATGTGCTTGACTTTAGTAACTTCACTTAAAAATGAGCTTGTATTGTCCCTTACATTGCATTGTAATATAAAACATGATTAATTTTTGGTAATGTATTTAGGCTTGTCTAACATGGTTAAGATAACCGCCGAAAAGCGTGTGAAGAAGCTTAACCTTGGATCAAACTTGACAAGCAACTAGACTTACTTTCAAGTATTGCATTGCATGTGCATGTGTGTTGCTGTGTCGTTTCCTTTTTGTTATGTTTTGAGCACCCACTGTGTTTGTCCACAAATAGGGAGAGTATTTGAAGTTCCCATTGGTCATAAAACCCTCTTGTGTGGTCACATGGTGCTCCTCGCCCCTTTTATTGCATATTTTCTTAAAAAAAATTATAGCCTAAGGCAAAATACTTTGAAAATTTTGAGGGTTTGAGAGAGGTCTCTCACATCAGTCCCAATTGGTGTTTATTTGTGTCTTATTGAAGTTGGGACTTGATTGGGAATAGGCAGCGCGAAGGAACTTTGAAGATTTGCTGAAAAATGGTGATCGAACGCTGCACAGTGTTCTTCCAGCGTCCGATGTGAAGATGATCCTGCGTCCGATCAAACGAAGAAGACGATGTCAGGATCGACCGGACTCTGAGGTGCGTCCAGTCATGAGGCACCTGACGCGTTCGATCGCGACTTGAGGGGTTTTGGACCTCTCTGTTGTCAACCGGACTCTGAGTGGCAGCGTCCGGTGTGAAGTTGGCCCTGCGTTCGGTTAAACGAAGAAGATGTCAGGAACGACCGGACTCTGTTGAGCGTCCGATGATGATGGACTAGACGCGTCCGGTCACGATTTGAGGGGTCTTGGATCTCTCCGTTATCGACGGGACTCCGGGTGGCAGCGTTCGATCGTTGTCACCGGTGCGTCTGGTCAGTTGAATCCGAGTGGATCCAGATTCTTTTCTTTCCTTGTCTGTCACACGAGGGCCACCTTAAATCAAGTTTCCTCTGTTTTCATCTCGTCCGCATCTAGGTCATCCGCACCGCCCACTCTCGCGTCTACATCCGCCGTAGCGCCGCCGTGCCATCACCGCACCCGTGCCTGAGCATCCACTGCTTCGTTGCGTCTACATTGCGCCTATGTCTTCGCCGCACCCGTGCCTGTGTTTGCCCTAGCCACACCCGCACCCGTGCCCATCTGCGTCGTGCCTGTGCATCCATCACCGCGCCGACGCCGCGCCCATGCCTGCCTTCGCCATTGTGCCGTCACGCCTGCTCCGCCTACGTCTCTACGCGCTACCGCCTTGCGTGCCCTCACCGTACACGCTTTCGCGCTGTGCTTCCACCGCCGTGCACCCGCCGCCGCGCCTATCTCATTGTTCCATCATCTGCGCGCGGCGCTGAGCATCCATCGCCTCAAGGTGTCTCGCTAGCCACGCTTTGTGTTTAGCTTCGCGCCGCGCCGCCGCTTTGCCCCTAGCCGTGCTGCATTGCCTTTGCTGCACCCTCTCATTCGCCGCTGCCTTTGCTTTCACGATGCCAAACCCTAACCCTAGGCATATCCTTGTCGATTCTAGTGGTGCCCCGTGATCCTCTCCTTTGCTCATCGGTCGTCGGTTCATCAGATTTCATCAGGTAGCAAGTCATCGCTTTCAATTTCCTATCTACTACTTGCTTCTTAGGGTTTCGCACCTCTAGATGAATATAGTGATTATTTATATTTTCTATCTATTCCATCGTGCAGCGAGTTGGTGCTCTTGTGGTTGATTTGGCAGTTGTCAGTAAACTCGGGGCCAAGCAAATCCATTTTACTACTGAACATTACCAGGAAACTGGTTGAGCAACATATAGCACACCACACATAAGCCAAGAGCTACACTACTGAGCATCAACATATACCATGAATCTAAAGATTGTTTAAAGCATCAACACATAAGCCAAGAGCTACAGACCGTGAGAAGATTAAAGCAGTTAAAAATGGACAGCTCTATATAATGCAACTGAACTGAAGGGGATTTTTTTGTTAGTAGGCTATTACAGCCAAGTTCATTAGAAATTTTGGTGTGATCTGCTCATCTGCATGCATTTAAGAAAGAATAGATTATGACAGGGACCAGAACAGCTATGATATTTCCAAGTATTAAGAAATTATTGTCAAATGCCCTAATCCTAGCATCAGAAAAAAAATCAGCCTCTCACTCTACAAAATAGAAACAGATGCAAGTGACAGAACGCTGACGGCTATATTGATGGCTTTGCCTGAGGAATTGTGCGGAGTTCGTCTCTCCCCCGCGTCGCTCCCCCACGCAGGGTGACACAGGCGGACCCCTAAGCCGCTGCCACTCTCCCACCCCTCTCCTCCTCTCCCACCGCGCCGCCACCAAACCTGGCCGCTAGCATGGCCGTCCGACTGGCCAGGAAGGTGGCGGCGGGGCTCTCCCTCCCTCGTGTGGCGGCGCGCGCCGCAGAGGGCCGGCAGTCCTTCACCTAGCGAGCTGCGTGGAGCTTCGGTGGGGATGGTTGCCGCGGCTGTAGCGGCGGCGTCCCATGCCTGCGCAGGCGCAGGGGATGGTGGCGGAGCCTTCCTTCTTCTCCTTCGCTCATCCCCTCCTCCATCAAGACGACGGCGGCACCGTCGGCCGGGGCCACAAGTCTGGTGCCCGGGCAGCCGGATCCGGTGCCCAGATGGCCGGACTCGGACCCTAGGTGGCCGGATCTGCCTTGGCGGCTCGTGGTAGCCGGTGGCGGATGGGACGGCGGCGGCGGTTGTTAGAGCTCGTGCAGGGCTAGGGGCAGTGCTCTCTTCTCTGCCTGCCTCTCCCCGCACGGCCTTGGCTGCTGCTGCGGCGACCGAGCCTCTTCTAGGGCTGGTTGTGGCCGGGGCGGCATCCTGCCGACCAGCCTGACCACGGACGGTCTGGCGGCCTGGGCGACGTTGCGGCAACGGCAACAAACTGGCTCTAGGCGGTGCCGCGGTTGTGGTCAAGTTGGAGGCGTCGGCGTCGGCAGGGTCGCCCGGTTCGGGGCCTGGCGTCCGGACCCGGTGACCTCAGGGCAGGGGGCGGCGCCCGAGATGGTGGAAGCACAAGCCCTGTGGCTGTTGGCGGCTTTGTCGGCAGCGACATTGGCGAGTGCCTGAGCCGATGACGACGATGGTCAATGGTGGTCTCGGCGTGGGGCGGTGTGACGCGAGCGGCAGAGTCAAGTCCGACTCTACGTGGCCCAGTCAGAGGGGGTGGCGGTCGACGTAGTTGTGCGGCTGCAGTGTGCAGCCGGCGCGTCATGCCCCTCTGAAGGGGCTTCCGTGGGGCGGTGGGACAGCGGCGTTAGCGGTGTAGCCTGGCAGGGGGTTTGGCTTCGTGACTCGGCTTTTGTGCTAGAGGGTTCATGGGCGAAAGCCTTGGCGACGGCGACGCCGTTGGGCGTTGTTTCCCTGTTGGGGCGTCATGTTTAACCCTCTAGTATATCTTCCAAGGGTGAAAACCCGATCCACTATGGACGTGCGACGGTGGCATCATCGGCGTTGCTCCCTTCCTGAAGGCGCCGCATTTGGATTATCGTCGTGTTTTCGATGCGAGATGACGGTTCATGCTTGGAAGTCAGAGCTGCTCTTCGCTCGAGCTTGGCAACGATGACCGGTGGTGATCGTTAGCTTCGAACCCGTCGGGGAGTGACTAGTGGGTGGCCTACCATGGGAAGTCGAAGCTGCTGCTGGCTTCCATGCTCGGCAACAATGACCCATGGCGGTGTGTTGTGTTTGTGCTCAAGCGCGTCGCGTGGGGTGGTTAGTCCCTCGGGTGCCTTTTGGCATCTCGTTTGGCTAACCTTCTTGTACATAATATTCTTTCGTCTTAATTGAGCGGCAGAGCTCCTGCCTTTGTTTCAAAAAATATATATTGATGGCTTTGTTCCAATTGGCAGGCCTGGAGGCCAATATATTTCCCAAGAAAGTCCATTGATCCCAGGGCAGCTGCATTGTCAACTTACGATAAAGAAGCTTTGAAGAAATGGAAGTACATATATCACAACAAAGGCTGACGCATATATCCATGTGAAAAGTGTAGGCACAGATCAATGACATTGAGTACAAGGTACTGTTAAGATTCAGTACAAGAAGGGTTTGAAACTAAGGCAGCATCAAAATCTAGCTCAATTTAACCACAAGATGCAAGGTGTTAACAGAACCACATGCTGTAGTAGAGACATCCAAAGGTTAGTGGCAAGAAAAATTCCAGGATGGGACAAGTGTCCGAAAGGGCGAGGCCAGGCATTGAAAGGTCTGGTGCAAAGTGAATCCGAATCCTGCTCAAAAACTGACGTGGAGCCTATATCAACAGTTCAGATTCCCCAATCAATACTTTCACTGCTTTATCCATAAAATCGTGCTGGTTTAACTGAAAAAAAAAAGACTAGGTGCACAAAATTTCCCCCCATGTTCCCAGGGGGAAAAAACAAATCCAGATTCTTACTTCCATTTCCAGACAATAACCTCACTCGGTAACAATACAAAGACAAGATGGCGATTCAGTGACAGACCTTCACATCCAGGACCAGCTCATTCCCCGGCGCATCCTCCCCGTCCGCGCCTTGTCCTCCTCCCCCGCCGCCGAGCTTACTTCCATTTCCATCCGGAAAGACGGAGATGGCCATCGGGGGTCGCCGGGAGCCCGGGAGGACGAGGGGCAGACCGGCGGCGGCGCGGGTCTGGAGTTGGGAGGCGGAGGCGGGTGCGCAGCGGCGGAGGGGATGCGGGGATGGAGCAAAATGGCTTCAGCAGCACGCAACCCAACGTTTCCCCCAAATTTTGACAGTATGGATTCTTTATTCCGTCAGAAAAAATGGATTTTTGGAGGGAAGAAGGTTCTGCGGAGGTTCTCCGGCTGCACCTGCACCTGCACCAGGGTCCCTACTGCAGTCCGGCGGGCTCCCGGGCCAAGGCCTTGTGTAGATGTCATCCAAATTCAAGTTTTTTTTTCTCTCTCTCCATCACATCAATTTTTAGCCGCTTGCATAGAGTATTAAATGTAGGTAAAAAAATAACTAATTACACAGTTTAGTTGGAAATCATGAGATGAATCTTTTGAGCCTAGTTGGTTCACGATTGGACAATATTTACCAAATAAGACGAAAGTAGTACTATTCATCGGGTTCAAAAAATTTGTAAAGTGAATAAGGCCCAAGTGTAGCAAGAGTGAACGATGACTAGTCTGGCCTCCGGCCAGTTAGCCCTTCTAGTAGGTGATTATTATAATATTTTATCTCTCTCTTTTTTTTCCTTTAGATTAGATAATTTTTTTTCTTGTACTAGTAATCATTTGTAGGCGAATACTTACAGAATATTCGTCGAGATACATTTGTCAACGATTTGTTCACTCTAATTCATTAATCAAGCACACTACCTCACTGAAAAGATAAAGATATTGTATATTGGCACTGTTTTTTTTTAACGCACAATCGATACTACGCATGCCTCAAGATGACTAGAATTTGCGGCCAATCCCATGTGAATGGGTGTAAATGTGGCATAGTTGGGATTCTGGATCTCTGGTGATTACCGAGGGAATTGCACCTTACGGGTAACATTTCACTATGCAATGGCATTGGGCTCTCACACTGACGTCTGGAATTAGCCGCAGGTACACATTATTTTATATAATCCATGGAATGAAATCATGATTGTTCGAACAGAATTCCGTTAATAACTATTTTATATTTTCTTGGATAATATTGAAATCCCATTATAGGAACACATTATTTTAATTTTTTTCAAAATGTTATTTGATACAAAAAAATAAAATGTGTTTGATTTATTTAAAATTATAGTTCTGGCATGTTACCGTGCAAGAAAAAAACATATAGACATGAATACCAAAAGTCCACATGTTCTTTTTGAACCTCAAAATAATTAAAAGGTAAAAAAAAATTATGCATGTAAAAAACATGTATTTTAAAGTAGAAAGTTATTATTATGTATGTGACATCAAAAAAAGTAGTTAATCATATTTTTTTCTAATTGATAACTATCGTTTTATATGCCCAGCGCAGCAGTACCACAATGGCACAACAGGACAATTTATGCCTCCCAGAGGCAAAAATCATCTCTGAGACTCTCAGTAGTCTAGCACTGAGCACCTTTGCAATACACATGACCACTCACAAGTTCACCAACATCTTTCTACCACTGGCCCACCAGGTGACTACCGCAAGGCTAGAATTAGCAACGACCACATGACCATTAATGCACGCTGGTCAGGACATGAACACAGTGAACTCACCAAGAATTCAGAAGTCAAACGATATGATGGAATATACTATGCAACGAACAAACAACTCAAAGATGACTAAACCAGGTGCTGATCACGATCATATCACTTCAAAAATGGTCCATGTAATACTATGATATTCCACTAGTTTTGCATGATTGCATCCCACCTCTCCTACCAAGTTCACCATCCCTACTCACTCTGGTTTGTGCGTGCATGGGCCGTGGGCGTCAGTGTGTGTGTTTGTAAGATCCATCATTTACATTGTACATGAATCCATAACCATAAGATAAAGTACCACCAGTAGAGAAACGACTTTTAATCCACTTCGAAATTTGGCTTTAGTCCCGGTATTTTTCGCGCCCGGGACTAGAGAAACATTTAATCCCGGTTGGTAGCTCCAACCGGAACTAAAGGTCCCCGCCCAACGGCTACTGCGGCAGGCTTTTGCTGCAGGGGACCTTTAGTCCCGGTTGGAGCTACCAACCAGGACTAAAGGTTAACTTTTATTCCCGGTTGGTCTCTCCATCCGGGAGTAAAAGTCTACTCCCGGCTGAAGGCTCCGTCCGGGACTAAAAAGGGACCTTTAGTCCCGGTTGCTGTCTCCAACCGGAACTAAAGGTCCTCTCCTATATACCCCTTCTTCCTCCCCGAGCCCGAGCCACTTCGAGCTCCGTGTTCTTGCTTCATCGCCGGCCTATCTTCTTCCTCATCGTCGGTAATCACAAAATTTCTTCGATTCCTCCATCGATTCTTCGGTTCTAAAGATTACCAACTTTATACTCTCATGTTTCATCAGTAGCATATCTCATTTTGTGGACTAGATATATATGGTTTTTATGGTGGATTTTTTTTATTTGTAAGCCATTTAAGCTCAAAATCACTTTAAAGTTTGCATATTTGGATGAAGGAAGGTTAAAGTAGTTATTCAAAACTAGTATTCAACTTTCATTTCTAGCATGCATAGCACACTTCATGGTTTAGAGATATAGAGAATTTTAGAGTTTTTTTAATTTTATTTGTTTATAAAATGAGAAATTTATATTATATTAAAAATGAGTATAGAGAGTAGATGGCAACTGCTTCCGGGTCCTCGGCCTCTCATCGGGTTCCAAAGCGACTGAGGCCGAACCTTCCTCTCATTGCATGCGACAAGTGTGAGGAGAAGATTGTGATGGAGTACCGGGTGAGGAAGGAGTGTCCCAACAAGGGCCGTATCTTCTACAAGTGTCCGGATCGCAATGTGAGTTATTTTGTCGCATTTGATGATTATGGTTAATTTATACTTATTTTCATGATGATTGTGATTAAAGTTCTAATTTTTTTGTTTTAATTTCAGTGGGATGGCACTGGATGTTCAGGCTGGTACTGGGAGGAAGAGTATGTTGAACACGTGCAAAACTCTCTTGCACAGGCGGCTACGGCGGTTGATGAGGCAGTGATCCTGTGGAAGAAGCCCATAGATGTTGAACAAACGCATGATCTGTCTGTTTTAGTTGGGATTGGTCGCGAAATCCTTATGTTGCTAAAGTGCATTTTAGCTTTAGTTTTTTTAGTGGTAGTTGGGATTGTCTACATTGTAGCGAGACTTTCATAAATTAATACCTTGTGTGATGGCATGCATGTCGTATAATTAACTAATTATGTTCTAGGTTTTAATATGGTATGTATGTCATGTAATGTAGATGAGCCGGCATTGGATGTACAATGCTGATCGCCGCTCCCAATAGTTCATTGAGGGCGTGCATTCTTTCTTACGTGTGGCCGAGGCAAACAAACGCGATGGTTTCATGTGCTGCCCATGTGCCATATGTAAGAATTTGAAGGAATATGCTAGCTCAAGGAGTCTTCATTCAAACTTGTTGAAGTCGGGTTTCATGCTAAACTATATTTGTTGGACGAAGCACGGAGAAACTAGGGTTGTAATGTAAGAAGGTGAAGAAGAACAATGGGACGATGATGACATTATTGCTGAATATGGTGCCTTCAATAATACTGTAATGGGGGAAGCTGAAAAAGAGGTAGGGGCAGAAGATGAGCCCGTTGATGATCTTGGTCAGGCCATTCGTGACGCACAAAGAGAATGCGAAAGTGAAAAAGGAGAAGATCAAGTTCGAGCGCATGCTAGAGGATCACAAGAAATTGCTATACCCAACTTGTGATGCGGGGCAGAAAAAGTTGGGTACCACACTGGAATTGCTACAATAGAAGGCAAAGAATGGTGTATCTGACAAGGGATTTGGGGAGTTACTGAAAATCCAAAAGAAGATTGCCCGCCACTACGTACAAAGCAAAATAGGTAGTCTGCCCTTAGGGATTAGAAATCCAGAAGATACATGCATGCCCTAATGACTGCATCCTCTACCGTGGCGAGGAGTACGAGAAGTTAGATGCATGCCCGGTATGTCATGCATCACGGTATAAGATCAGGCGAGATGACCCTGGTGATGTTGAGGGCGAACGTCCCACGAAGAAAATCCCTGCCAAGATTATGTGGTATGCTCCTATAATACCACGCTGGAAACGTCTGTTTAGAAACAAAGACCATGCAAAGTTGTTGCGATGGCACAAAGAAGACCATAAGGTAGACAATATGTTGAGACACCCTGCTGATGGGTCCCAGTGGAGAGTAATCGATAGAGAATTCTCGAAGTTTGTAAATGACGTAAGAAACTTAAGGTTTGCTTTAAGTACAGATGGTATGAATCCTTTCTAGGAGCAAAGCAGTAGTCATAGCACTTGGCCTGTTACTCTATGTATCTACAACCTTCCTCCCTGGTTATGCATGAAGCGTAAGTTTATTATGATGTCAGTGCTCATTCAAGGCCCAAGGCAACCTGGCAACGACATCGATGTGTACCTGAGGCCACTAGTTGAAGAACTTCTACTTTTGTGGAATAGACCAGGTGTACGTGTGTGGGATGAGCACAAACAGGAGCACTTTGACCTGCGAGCATTGTTGTTCGTAATAATTAATGATTGGCCTGCTCTAAGTAATCTTTTAGGACAATCAAACAAGGGATATAATGCATGCACGCACTGTTTCGATGACATTAAAGGTATATTCTTGAAAAAAATGTCAAAAGGTCGTGTACCTTGGCCATCGTCGATTTCTTCCTATGAATCACCCCCTAAGAAAGAAAGGCAAGCATTTTAAAGGTAAGGCAGACCACCAGACCAAGCCAGGCAACCGAACTGATGAGGATGTACTCAATATGGTCAAGGATGTGAAAGTAGTATTTGGAAAGGCACATGGCAGCGAACCTGTTCCGAACGACGCCGACGGTCACGCACCCATGTGGAAGAAGTCCATATTTTGGGAGCTACCCTATTGGCAAGTCCTAGAGGTCCATAGCGCGATCGACGTGATGCACCTGACGAAGAATCTTTGTGTGAACCTGCTAGGTTTCATGGGTGTGTATGGGAAGCCTAAGGACACACTTGAAGCATGACAGGACCTGCGGTGTTTGAAAGAATGAGACAACCTGCATCCAGAGAAGACAGATGATGGACGACATTACTTAAGTCCTGCCAGCTACACTCTTAGCAAAGAAGAGAAGGAAAGCATGTTTGAATGCCTAGCAAGCATCAAGGTACCATCTATATTCTTCTCGAATATAAAGGGTATAATAAATGTGCCAAAGAAGAAATTCCTAAACTTAAAGTCCCATGACTACCACGTGCTCATGACACAATTGCTTCTAGTTGCATTAAGAGGAATTCTACCTCCAAATGTACGTCTACCCACCGTAAAGCTATGTGCATTTCTCAATGCAATTTCTCAGAAGGCAATCGATCCAATGGATCTAGCTAAACTACAGAATGATGTGGTTCAATGTCTTGTCAGCTTTGAGTTGGTGTTCCCTCCTTCCTTCTTTAATATCATGACACACCTCCTAGTTCACCTGGTCAAGGAGATTAGCATTCTCGGTCCTGTGTTCCTGCACAACATGTTCCCCTTTGAGAGATTCATGGGAGTCCTAAAGAAATATGTTCACACCCGTGCTTGGCCAGAAGGAAGCATCACCAAGGGCTATGGAACAGAGGAGGTCATTGAGTTTTGTGTTGACTTTATTCTCGACCTTGACCCGATTGGTATTCCTGAATCACGACACAAGGGGAGACTAAGTGGGAAGGGGACACTAGGGAAGAAACCATATATTGGTACGCAGGACAATTATTTTAATAAAGCACACTACATAGTTCTGCAAAACTCCTCCTTGGTGGATCCGTATATCGAGACACATAAAGAGTTGCTCCGATCCGAGTTTCTAGGGAAGTCTTAAGCTTGGATTACGCGTCAGCACATGGAAACTTTCAGCGACTGGTTGCGAAAAAAATGTCAGGGTGATGAGAGTATTGATGAGCAACTGTATTTGTTGGCTAGACAGCCATCGTGGCATATCCTCACATACAAAGGGTACGAGATAAATGGGAATACATTTTACACAGTAGCCCAAGATAAAAGGAGCACCAACCAAAACAGTCGTGTCCGCATAGATGTCACCGACCCTAATAGAAATAAGTAAACATATTATGGCCACATAGAGGAGATATGGGAACTAAACTATGCACCTACTTTTAAGGTACCTTTGTTCAAGTGCCAATGGGTAAAGGCGACTGGAGGCGGGGTAGCAGTCGACAACTAGTATGAAATGACAACCGTAGACCTCAATAATATTGGGTACAAAGACGAACCATTCGTCCTTGCCAAGGATATGAATCAGGTGTTCTATGTCAAGGACATGTCTACAAAACCGAAGAGAGAGAAAAACAACAATGACCCAATCAATGAGCCAAAGCGCCACATAGTTCTTTCAGGGAAAAGAAACATCGTTGGAATTGAAGACAAGTCAGACATATCAGAAGATTATGAAAAGGATGACCGAATTCCACCCTTCACAGTGAACAAAGACCCAAGCATCCAGCTAAATGATGAGGACACTCCATGGTTACGGCGCGATCACAACCAAGGGATATATGTTAAGAAGAAGATCATTGTTGTTCCCGCTTGATATAGTGATGTATTAGACCTATTATGTAATAATTATGACTTCAGATTTTTCTGTCGTGTATTCATATTTTCTACGATTTAAATAAATTTTCTGTTTGACGGTGGATTTCCTGTGGAGAATGTGTGATGAAAAAAAACAAAAGATCAACGTCAATAAGATGTGAAAACTAATTTCTTGTCGAAAAGCAATAGTTTTAATGATTTTACTTAAGTAGTACATTTTTGCATGGTGAAAATTATGATTATTATTTACACTATGTTAAATATTTATACGGTAAAACAAAAGAGTTTAGGTTACAGATTTTTCTTATGTACAATAATGCAAAACCAGGTCCCGGAATTCTTTTTGTAATTTATTTGCTAATATTTTATTTACTAGGCAATTAACAACTCTTTGCATATTTATATAAAAGAAATATATAAAAAAGGAAAAACTTCTAGAAACTGGCAGGAAGCCAAACTGCAGCCCACCTTTACTCCTGGGTGGATCAACCACCCGGGACTAAAGATGGGTTGTGTTTTTGCGGCCCACCAAAATTCCCTTCACTCTCGGGCCGTAGCTGCACCCGGGACTAAAGGTCAGACTTTTAGTCCTAGTTCTAACCATCACCCGAAACTAAAGGACCTTTAGTTTCGGGCTGTGGCTTCACCCGGGACTAAAACTCCCCCTATATACCGCCTCCTCTCTTTCCCCCTCCATCATCTCTTGTTCTTCGCCGAGAGCCACCGCTCCGCCACTGCTCCTCATCGCCTCCAGCACCACCTCCACACACACGCACCTCTCTCGCCGTCTCCGCCAGCGGCCTGGCTCATGCCTCTCCTGTCCGAGCGCGACGCGCAGATCCAAATCCACCACCGTCGTCCTCGCCCTCACCCAGATCTGATCTGAAACCGCCTCCGTCGTCGTCGTGTCATATTCGTCCCCGCCGCCGCTCGATCCCTCCATGTGCGCATGGATCGAGGATCCCCGCCGCCTATATAGGGCCTCCTCTGGTGCACCGTAGCCCCCTTGGAACCCCCGCAGCGGTAGCAACTGCCGCCGCCGTTAACCCTCTCACCCGCTCGCATTGTCAGAGGAGCCGCCGCCACCGTTGTTCTCCTCCACCGACGCGCTGCCATCGACGAGAGCACCACCCCGTGCTTTGGTCGAGGTGAGCGACCCGCCAATGCCCATATTGCCCCCTTTTTCCCCTCCATTCTGCGCGCGAGGTCGCCGTCGTAGCGCCGCCCAAGCCGAGCCACCCCGCTGCATCCTCCGTGGCCGTCCGGCATGGAGAGCCCCCGAGCTGAGTCAGCGAGGCCACGCTCCGCCTCCCTGTGCCTTTCCAGGACCCCGCCGAGCCCCGCAGTGTTGTTCCGCTGTGCGCCGATGAGATGCCACCAGCACCCATTGTGCACCTCCGTGGCCCGGCTGCAAGTAGCACCGCCGCCGGTCAACCTCCGCCGGCGGGGAACCCCTTGCTTAGTTCGCTACTTACAGACCTCCATCACTGTAGTGTCCATTGCTCATAGGACTTATTTGCTTTGGTAAAATTTTGAGTGTGAACAGGGAACACTTTTAAGATCGCAGAATTTAAATTTAGAATAGTGTTTATGTGGTACAAATTACTGACTGTATATCGAGTACTATTGGCAGCATATTGCAAAAACTACCCCTCCAATCCGTCTACATAACATATAGTTTCGAGAAGTACGTACAAAATCTCTCTTTTTTTAGGTCAACTATGGGGGATCAAAACAATCTCCACCTGATTTTCATTCCACAGATTTCGGCAAAACCGGTTGGTGGAAGGGGCTAGGCCCTCCAAAGTACAGTTGTTCCCCAAACCTCATGCACCATGTTAAACAATAGTTTATAGCATGGTTGAAGCTTCGTAAAAATGTGTATGAAGTTTCAAAATCCTTAGATTCTCAAATATGCATGAAAGAACTAGCATCACGGTAGTTCCATTGACCTGAAGAGGATAAACAATTCATTTTTGCATTGGTATGTAACACATATTGTACCCCGCCGGCCTCACCACCGTCGTTCACGCGTGCCGTATGTCAACATCCTCTCCTTCCTCGTCCTCACCGGAGTTGATGAGTATATAGTGTATATAAGTGTGTGATATAATGATGATCATGTTGTACATGTATGTGAGTGATGATCAGTAAATTGTGTGTAAGTGAGTCAGAGTGAGTGAGTGTGTGTGTGTGATGTGCATATTTTTTTGGCATAGAAAAAATAGAAAAATAGATAGAGCACATGACTCAGAGTGAGTTATGCTTTGGAGACTTGAATTTCGAGTGTAGTTATTTAATTAATTTTAAGCACATGACTTGATCCATTTTATAGATATATGGTTTTTATTTTTTATAGATATATTTAGTGGTGTAAACGCTAGATGGCTGTCCCGAGACACAACATGGATGAAGAAATGATGGATATTATCAACACCGGCACTCAATTTGCCGATGGTGACCAGCAGGATGTAGATGACGGGAGTCAATACCTGGCTCTTGAAAATAACCAAGAAAATATTGTGCAAGAAAATACTGGTGAGGTATATATATTTGAATATTATATATATATATATATATATTTGAATATCTATCATCTATTATGTGTACACATGATATTTATTTATTCTTTTTTTATACGTAGCCCTCTGGATCGACGACCACAATGGCGAAAAGCAAAAATATTCGAGGCCCGAAAAAGCCATTGGAGGGGCACTACATAATATCGGAATTCAATATCGAGACAGGCGAACCACTTGCTCCACATATAAGGAAATTCGTGCAACACTGTGGGTACCTTGTAAGGGACAGACTTCCGATCAGTGCCCGTGAATGGAAGAAAAAGATCAACGAGCCTCATGTTAGTTTTGTCTCTGATCTTGATAAGAATTTAATTTGGGATGATATCCTTCAACATTTCACGTTGTAAGCGGATGATTATGATGATATCAACGATGATGAATTGAAGGAGCTAGTTCAAAAGTGGGCTATGAAGAAGATGGCCACACAATTCCAGACTTGGAAGAAATCCCTATACACGAAATAAGTCAAGAAGAACCTAACGCCCAATTCAATACTAGGGGCCCACCCACAAAGTTGAGGCCCTACTGGAATGATTTTATACAGTACAAGACATCAGAAAAGGGTGAGGAACGGGTGAGAAGGAACCAAGAGAATACCCGACAGAAGGTATACCACCATGGCATGGGATTAGGTGGCTACGCGACTGCCATTCCCAAGTAGGAAAAAATGGAAGCGGACATTCTTGCCAAGGGTATCACACCAGAATCACTCAATTGACCCAAACGCGCGAAGAATTGGTTTTTCGCTCATGGGGAAAGACTGGACCTAGAGACCAGGAAGCTGGTTCATGGCCCAAAACTCGAAAGAGCAACACAAAGATTTTCTTATGCTCTACAAGCTAAAGCTATTGGTGCATTCAGGCCCAATAGAGAGAAGGATGAACTGACGTATGCCATCAGGACTGCTGAATACAGTGGTCGAACGAGAGGTTTAGGACGGAACATTTCTTGGGAGCATGGTTTCCCTAACGACAGAGATACCTACAGAAGCCAGCAGAGAAGGAAGGATGAGGAAGCAGCGTGGATCAGCAGGTTGGAGGAATATGTTCGTGAGTCACGAAAGACGTTGCTTCAAGCATAGGAGCGCGAAAAAGGCATGCAAGCTAGAATGTAGGACGAAATCATAAAGCAAGTGCAAATAGCAATGAGTGCCCAAAGGCAGGCATCAGATTCAGGAATCAACATTAATATTAGCCCCCCTGATCAGTTGAAAAGCAGCTGCACTTCCACGGAGTTGCCAAATCAAGATGACGCAATGCTATGTTTCCCCATGGATGACATCACTGCACCGTTTACATCATGTGAGCTACATATTCCAAAAGAGAATGCCACAATCATGGTGGCTCTTGGTGTTTTTTCTCCTCCAGATCCTACCAAGACACCAAGAATCCATGGGGCAATAATACCACCTGGATATGTTAGCGTCTCAGTGGATAGAGTTAACAAAGGTTTTAGTGATCTAGCTCTTGACATTCTAGGAGGTGATGGGGAGAAGACTCTAGGAGAAGCAGAGAAGATATTCATACTATGGCGCAAGCGCTACATCATTATTCCCGGTGTCTCTAGTCCACCGCCGCTTCCTCAACTGCCAGATAATAGGTGCGGACAAAAGTAAACGAAATAATTTTTTCACTAATTTTCTATTGACATGCATGATTAATAATAACAATTTGTTATACCTAATTATTTTTTTTATACTCACACAGCAGGGCCTTCGCCAACCTAAGTCTAATTATTCAATCTCTAGATCATCATAGTGCACCGGGCAATGATTATGCAATGCCGCCACCGCCGCCACCTCCAAGGAGGTCTCCAACGGCTACCCCGCCTCCCTTTATGACCAAGAAGCAGCCAGCTCCTAAGGGGTCTGCCCCACAAATGAAGCCATTGGCCCACCAGCTGGTAAAGAAGAAAGTCTCCTCTAATCCAGTTATTCCCTAAAAACTGTCTTACGAGAAAGGTGAAAAGGAATTAAATTTTGCAGTACAAAAAGATGTGAAAAGTTTCTTCGAAAAAGTAAGAAAGCAACGAGAAGCGAGAGAGAACCCGAGAAACTGTACTTCTACCTACCACCAGATCTTCTAAGAAAGAAGGTGGACCAGAAAAAGCGGGAATCTCAAAAGACCCTGCCAAAATCGGACTATGAAAGATCTCTCACCAAGTCATTTGAGGCGGCGCAGAAAAAGACTAGAGCAGGGAAATGTGTTGCACAACTCGGACAACAATCGCAACAATCAGTCTCCCCTCTTGTCATTCGTAATGAATATGGTTGAAACTTAGACTTACTGGACGTCAATTTTGAGGACCTGGTTCGGTTTTACGAGGATACTGGTTTGGACCTTGCCCAAGTGCTCGCTGAAGGACCATCTGCTCTGAAAGTGGATCCTTGGAAGAAATTTGAACATGGAAAGAGTCTATACAACCCTGAGGCCTTAGGTGAACTGGGTACGCAAATGTACCTGTTAAACAAGTGGTACATGGCGGCGTGTGAACGGGGAGAGACCTTTGTTTCTGTCAGAGTTAGAAACCAACATTACTTCCGTGGCGATGACATTATACATGTCGAGTTTTTAGAATTACACCAACTATGTCACCTGGACTCTCTCGACAAAAGTCTCATTAGCTGCTATTGTCTGTAAGTGTGATTATTTTTTACTATTAAAGTGTATATATATAAAGCTACATGTATATATATAAATTATATATCCTCACACTATATTTTTATATATACAGATATGAGATGACAGAACTCAGAAAGAGAAAAAATAATGATGTTGGTTTCGTTGATCCAAATGTCGTATTCAAATACTCTAATCCCCTGCCTCAATGAAAAGCTGAACTCGAGAAAAATCTCGTGAGGTTCTTAGTGAACCAACAAAACAAGGACATATTCTTCCCCTACAACTTCAAGTGAGTGTTAAATAATTAATGTCGATCATATGGACATTTGTTCAATTATTTGCTTACTAGCTAAGCTGTCTCTCATATATATATGTTGACTCTAGTTAATGTCGATCATATTTGTGTATAAAAACATATGCATCAATCACTGGACATTGCTGGTCATCAATATGGCCAATAGTCGGTTGAGCATCTTAGACTCGTTAAGAAAAGCGCAATCAGAATACCAAGACATGATAGATATTATCCAAGGGTAATTTGGTCTCTCCAGCAACTATATATACCCCGATCTCTTAACTGCAACAATTATTAAAGGCCAAATTAATTTTTTATTTTATTGGACGTAGTGTTTGAAAAAGTTTCATTGAGGAACACCACATGAAACATTGCAAAGCGCCACTGGATGCAATCGCACACAAAGTAAGTACTAGCTACATTTATATATATATATATATATATATAATTCAATTAACACCATGCATGCTTTCAATTCACCGGATCTTTTTTCTCATAAAAGTGGGTTATGAGGCAAAAACAGAGGAACAACTACTGCGGATACTATATTTGCGAGTTCATCATGGCGTACTCAAAAAGAACTCCTGAAGAGATCCTCAAAGTACGTTATATAAATATATTCATATATTCTTTTATTGCTCATATATATAAGTAATCACGTGACCAACACACACACACACACATATATATATATATATATATATATATATATATATATATATATATATATATATATATATATATATATATATTAATACTTCTCCTTTAACTTTTATCGAAGACTCTATGGTTGAAGAAAAAAGTCATACGACGTGACCAACTGAAAGCAATTCAAGAGACCATAGCAGGATTTCTTAATGACCAGGTCCTAAACCCCGCCGACGAGTTCTACAATGACATCAACGAAACATGAAAGCCAAACCAGATGAAGTGAATTTGTTATCCCAAGGATATGATAGAATATACAATGCAAACTTTATTTGTAATATATGTATATATATATATATATATATATATATATTATATGTACATAAAACAACGTACAATATATGTATATGCATGTAATATATACGTTAGTTTCATACTTTAGTTTGTACAAAATGTTCGAACATTATAAACGTGTAGAATATGTATATTATTAGCAGCGTAGAATGCGTATTCGAAAACCTATTCGAAAACCAAAATGAATCATCAATTGAAAATAGAAACAAAAAAAGAAAAAAAAAAGAAAACCTTTAGTCCCGATTGGTAATACTAACCGGGACTAAAGGGCCGGCCCACGTGGCTAGGCCGGGAGGCCTCTTTAGCCTCGATTGGTATTACCAACCGGGACTAAATGTGCGAGAAACCGGGACTAAATGAGGAACCCTTTAGTCCTAGATTCGTGCTCCGGTTGAAAACTAGGGCCGAAGGGGTTTTTCAACCAGGAGTACATTCTGTACTTAGTGTACACTACTAAGCATCTTAGGCCAGCCCCAACGCAGTGCCTTCACAAGTGGCTTTGTGAGGCCAACTAGGCTTGGATGCCAAGAGTGTATAAAAGTTAGGTGCGGTATCAGTGTGACTTACAGAAGCTCCTACTGCCTCGGGGGAAAGACGATCGTCCGCGTGAGAGAGCGGGAGAAAAATGGTGTTAGCTTTTGTTAGCTTGAACTTATCAGCCGGCTTATCAGCTAGGATTTATAGTATTTTTCTCTCATAATAAAATAATTTCAGTCGGCTTTAATACCAGCTGAACAGGAGAGTGAAGTAGTAGTCCTAGCTATCCTATGCCTAGCTGGAGTAGAATATTTTTCTGAAGCCTATACCCTTGTAGTTCTGTGTTGGTGAATGGTGAAGCCCTTTCCCCCTACTAAAATTTGGTCCATGTTACATCGGATGTTTGGACATTAATTTATAGTATTAAACGTACTCTAATTATAAAACTAATTGCACAGATTGAGACTAATTTACGAGACGAATCTATTAAGCCTAATTAAGCTCATGTTTAGTCTTTCTAATTAGTATCAGAATACTAAATTTTAGTTCCGGTATACAAACACCATTTGCTCCCCTATATGGGGACAAAATTATATTAAGGCCTTGTTTAGTTTATTTCCTAAAGTTTAGTCTCTATCATATCGGATGTTTGACATATGCATGGAGTATTAAATATAGACTAAAAAATAACTAATTGTACAGACTGTGACTACTTTGCGAGACGAATTTTTTAAGCCTAATTAGTCCATGATTTGACAATTTGGTGCTACAGTAAATTTACAGCAAGCATGTGCTAATGACGGATTAATTAGGTTTAATAAATTCGTCTCGTGGATTCCTGATGACTTTTATAATTTGTTTTATTATTACCAGCTCCAATGTGACACCCTAAAATTTACCAACTGAATTTAAACATCACCTGACTACCTCCGTCTATGGAAAAGAAAAGGAGAGAAAGACTGGACTACTGACGTCGACAGGCGGAGGACCCTGGGTAGGGCCACAGGGGGCGGGAGCAGGAGTTCTATTTGAATAAATAGTTGGAGCACAAACCACATTCAACACGTGCACAACAGGCAACAGCCGCAGTTAACCTTAACCATAACCATAGTCTATAGCACAAATTAACCTATGCAACCCCCCACAAATAACTAGTCAAACAGTTTTTACTCTCAAGATCATTAGGGCTCTGTTTGGCAAACTCTAGAAGAGTTTCCAAGCTGAATTCGAGAGTTCTGCCAAATATATATTTTTTTACTTAGAAGTACTAAAATAAACTAGAAGATTAGGAGCTGAAAAAAATAGTTTTCTTTTACCCACAGAGTTATTATACATATAGATTTATCCTAGAGAATTATAGAGAAACATTTGTTATCAGAAATTCTGTCACTAGATGTAGCTGAGTTGACATCCATGTAGGATCGTTCGGAACAACAGATGGCGGCATGTTCGTACAACCGTTCGGAGCAACAGATAGCCGATAGCATGTTCGTACAATCATCACATTGGTTCAAATTTTATATATATTGAATACTCAATCTAATGACGGCACCAAGTTTTAGCTGCAAGCAACAGCCTCGATTCCCGGTTATTCATTCCTAGTCTGTAATTGCACGATCAGCATGATAATTGAGACAGATGGAGAATTCACGTGGCCTTCAAATTGTCTCGTCTCACTCGGTTACATCTTACAACGTGAACTGCTCCAGAATTCTTGTGCCTTGTACACCAGCAGCACCTCACCTCAGGAGCAAGCATTCTTTCTCGGCATTAGTCACAGGAAGGTGACACAAACCTCCCACCATCTACCAACTCACACCTAAACTACAACTCAAAACATAAACAGCAAACATGCCAGTGAATCGTACTGGCGAAGTGGCGAGCCAGCCTACGTGACACGGACGCAAGTGTGCCTGGATGCTCGCAAAAGTCCAGTCTCATCTTCACAGGCATCGTGATGCACTTGACGGTAGCTTCCTGTCCTCCGCAGCAACATATCCACAGCAGATGCAGGCAGCCAGTGTGAGAATTTACAAGCTCAGAAGTCCCACCGGTCGAGCTGCAGCCTAGCTTCGGCCATATCCTTCTGCGCCTTCCTTCGCCGATAGAAAATCGGACAATCCCGACTGCAATGATTTGATAGCACAGGAGTAGGTTTTACACTTGTGACTGGAACTAAGTAATGAGAGATGTTGAATTGAGGGAAAAATAGCAAACCTTGTGCAGAGAACGTCCTGGTGCAGAGATCCTTGGCACTCCTGGCACTGTGTCCATAGCCTCCCAAAGAGCATCTCCAGGTCAGAAACTGCGGATGTAGAAATTTGATCTGTCAGTGGTGAGCTCCAGGGCATACTGCTTCCAAACGTAGATGCATTCAAGAGTGTGAAGCACATACCATTTGCTACTGTTTTGCAGTATAACTCTGCTTCTCTTCCCTTGCAATGTGAGCAAAGTGTCTGACTGGCACCACTGCAGGATGAAATGCAGGACAAACGGTTAGGCGTTTATAGACACTGGTTGCATAGGTTATTGCACCTGCAGTGTAGTGCATGCATCACCTGATAACAGCTTTGCACCCAAGGCAAGTTAATTGCTTCTTTGCAAATTTCATTATCCCGCTATTTGAAGGAGTTGAGATTGAAACAGATCTGGTGTGGCTTCCATGAAGCAATTCTTTGCTGGCATTCTTCAGAATTGGCTCAAAGATCCTCAAAAGTGGCTGCCGATTGACAAGTGGTCAGCTACATATTTTTTTTGGAAAGCAGAGGGAAGAAGCTCTGAATACCAGGTGAAGCATCAGACACAAACCTTGCTGATTTGGTTCTCAAGGTAGTATTGAGGATCAATGGGTATATTATTGTCCAAAACATAAATCGGATCTTCTGATTTCTCATATGCCTGCATGCAGAAAGACAAATGTATCAAACATACAACCACCATATGACAGATAATACCGTAGCACATGATGCAGATTTTTTTTACCTTTGCCCCTTTTGCTGCTTTAATTATAACATAAGGAACACGATCACCAACAGTAGGTGCAGTAGCTGGATCTCTCTGCTCAAGAAAACCATGATTTTTCAGCAACACTAAGACACCATATCATTAAGAATGGGTTGAATATCATCAAGATATGGTAATAACATCTAGGGTTCATACCTTTCGCATCCTCTCAGCAAGCTCCACATGAGCAGCTTTTACCGCATAATCTTCTCCCGTTTTTGTCAAACCCTGTGCATCTTAAACAGTCAAAAGAGTCGCAAGATAGAATAGAAAATTCATCTAAAACAGCTGAATTTGCCCACCTTTGTTATGACAAGAAGAGACAAGTCGACACGATTCATCAATAGATCAGATATGGTGTTTTTGACATATTGGACTGCACCAGGAACATCACGGTCCACCAGTATTTTATGAAGGCACTCAGTTACCAGGTTCTTTACCAATAAACAGTTGTCCCTTCTCACAGTTTCAATACCTGCATGCAACAGTACAAGACATTTGAAAGCAAGAATAACTAACATGTGTGCTTCACCCAAGGAAAATAATTTATATTTTACACAGCTAAAACAAAAATAAATACCTTTTGCATCCATTTTGTCAAATTTCTCAGGGTTCGTCCAGTACAAACCAGCATATCTCTTCTTGCTGATCAGAAGGTACGGAAAATAGACCTTCTCAAACTCCAGCTTGATGGGCTGCAAGAAAGATATCATAAGCAACGTGTGAGTTGGAACTTCGATGAAAGGCAAACGAAAGGTTAGCTAGAAACGTTACAGATCATTTCAGAAACATTGTCATCCAGGTCAGTTGACTTAAGTTTTAAAAATATGTGCCACAGGAATATAACATGAAAAGATCAGATAACTCCTAGTGCCCATTTATAAGATATAAGTCAAGGAACTACCTAATAAGGCATCACAAAAATTACAGTTAGAAAAGGTTGTTGCTTTGTAACACAATAAAAGTTATGGGTAGTGTTTTGCTCTTCTAAAAGGAGTGTGGACAAATTTTTCACTCAATTTTGATCACACTGTTTCAAATTTCCTATATTTGGCCAGATAGGAAGAAAAGTACAGACAGACAGATTAGAGCAGATAGCTGATCAGATAAGAATTGGAGTCAATAAAGCTAGAAACTACTAAGAGAGGCAGTAACCTTGCAGTTAGATGTTTAAGGGTTCAGGTTTTTTTCTTAAGAAAGGAGCATTCTCATAACAGGTTTCACTGTTCCAAATAAGTTTCAGTGAGGTCATGGTTGGAGCTTGATCACAAAAATGTCATGGATGTTGTATCAATTACGATGATTCTACAATAAGGACACAAGCCAGTGTTCAACTCAAATGCTGTATAACTCGTTCCAAAGCCTCATGTTTGTAAGTGTTTCTCTGTTCACCTTGGTAAAGGTTCCACTAATATAATCTGCAGCTCCTCTTCCTAACTTCATTGCATCTTCAACCGTAGAAACACCAAACTGTACCATCACAGAATCAGTGTCCCCGTAAATTACCTGCTAAGTCACCAAATTTTCTGTATCAGTATCAGAAAATGAGTGAAAGGCATCTTCGAACCCAAAAAATAAGCAAGCAAGAAAGCTTGCTGATAAAAAACGGGCTACAGTGCTAATACCTAGACTTCCAAGAAATTGAACATGGGAGGGCAAGATATCATGTGAATAAGGTCTTGAGCAATGTTCGTGGTCCTTGAGTGCACGGTGAAGCTCTAATTCAGTGTCACTATGCTGATGTCTAGCTAATGGAATCAAATTTACGTGTGCCCAATGTATAGTGTCAATATTTAGATAGTGGTTTGCATGGGTTGAACCTTTTATATATATTGGGTTGCTTTTCAGTTGACATCCCTAGAACATCAGATATCATAGGGCTGCAATACTCATAGATCAATCATGAAGATATACAAGGTATGACATAGTACAAGGGCAAAAGCTTTTGTGAGATCAAGCAGAAAAAATTAACAGGGGATCTAACAGATTTGTATAAGAACAATGCAACACTACTTTACCTCTGCATTATGCTCATAACCTCCTACTGTTGTGAATTTATCTTCAACAAGCTTTTTTGTATGTTCAATCATCTGTCGTCCTGTGTGACCAAAATGCTTCAGTGCAAGAAACTCGGCATCGAAATTGCTAGCAAATCATACAATGAATTTCTTAATTATGTTAAACTAAGGCTTACCATAGCTGGTCACGCTTGAAGAAATCTCTAAGCAAGGTAACTGACCAACAGTTGCTCCAGTGAAACCATAAACTGAGTTTGCACTTATCTGAAACATAAGCAATTCAACGATGTCATTATTCAAGTAGCTCAAATTTGAACCGATGTTTTGATGGAATAAAGGGTGAGAAGATATGGAAGTACTTTCAGTGCAAGCTGACGGCCATCAAGAACAGCCCTTTCGAGTGGGTCCTTTGCTTCCTGAACAAATAATTGGCGATTTTAACATGGGACAAAGACTTAGCACTGCATGAATATCTAGCTTTTGCAAGAGTGGAAGATCTTTAATACTGCCTCCGTTCTAAATTATAGGTCGATTTGGATTTTCTAGGTACATAGCTAGCTATGCACCTAGATATACACTATCTCTAGACACAGTAAAAAACTATGTATCTAGAAAAGACAAAAGGACTTACAATTTCTCTAGAAAAGCCAAAAAAACTTACAATTTAGAATGGAGGGAGTACAATTTTCTTACAGATGCATTGAGAAAAATACCTTTAAATCTGCTTTTGCCCTTTTCCGAGCTGCTAATAATTCTTCAAGGATCTCAGGAAGTATACCCTGATATTGTGTTCATAATCTTGGTTAGAAAACACATCTTCTGTCCAGAACACCTATTATCAAGACAGGATGCAATTACCTTCTGTAGTTCTGGTTTCACAAATATTTCACCAGATGGGGTTTTATTGAGGCTTTCCGGAGGTAAGTTGAGTTTACGGGCGTCCTCAGGGGGCACCTTCAAAATTAAATAAAAACTAGTAAATTGTCATCCATTGTAGAGACCAAAGGTCCTTTTTAGAGCATGCAGCAATAATTATAACTATATATGCACCAGGAAAATTACCAAAGTACAGTAGCAAAGGTTATATGCCATCATGATGGATGGATACAGAGAAGCAAAGTCCAAAGTTGCGATGGGCTTCTCATAAAATCCAGCCCTTGCCTCCAAAACCTAAAAATTGCAGGGGACATAGATTACAGCAAATCCTTATAGTACAAAAGAAATAAAACTAAATTGTTCATTGCATGATCAATTCAGAAGGTTCGTTCGAGAGAAAAAATCAATTCAGGTGGTGGAAAAACTGATAAAAATTTCTTGCCTTCCAGATGGAAAGATTGCTGGCATACACAAAAGCATGTTTCTAGAGTGGAAAACCCTGCATACGTATTTCACTTCCAAATGCATCAAGAACAAATTTTGCAATAAGTGTGGATAGCTTAACTAGTCATCTAGATTTTTTTTAGCTTGGAATGACAAATATATATACCCTCATTTCAAGGCAAGCAATGCAAAGATAGTTTCAGTGTACAGAGCAAACTAAAAAGTTTGTAATAGACAAATAGAAATATCCTAATAACTGCAATAGCTGTGGACAGGAAATGACAAATGGGCTACAAGTGTGCAGATAATGTCCTTCAACTTACAGTTGCGCCCTCAAAGGTATCTTGCCCGGACCCTTGACCCTTGATATTTGGTATAACAAGGTTTTTCTGTTTTGCTTTCCTGAGCAGTTGCGAGAGGACCTGTGGTACAAATGAAACTATTTTTAGGGTACTAGAATGTGATATTTTCAATAGCATGATTGTCTTGTTCTCACCTTAATACTCTGTCCCCTCGAAAGTAGAAACGAAATGGGAACACCAGTGACCCTTGCCATTTCCACATAATTGTAGATATACATCAATTTATCTAACAGTCTTTGAGGAAGATAAGCATCCTGTTTTTACAAAGGCAAAAGTCAAAACTGGTTTATGTAGGCTCCAAGAAAAATGCAACAAATCAGGTTACACATTTTTCTCGAACATGTAAGAGAGAAATCAGCTGATACAGTGAAATCAATAATAGCACTGTTTCATGCTAGCTTGCAACTAGCTACTGGCAGACCTACTGGCCAGTAGGAAATTGAAAAGAAAACACAAATATACTGTAACTATTTTCCAAAGCCCTAGTGTAGCCGAGAAATTTCCAAAATGCAAAATTGGTGATCAAACATTGACATTGTACTTGTTAATGTTAAAAGTGATGCGTAGAGCAATACAAGTATTTATTTATTTGGACAAATTGGTCCAAATGCTTCTGGGGCGCCACTTATAAGCTCCATCAGTAATAATAGCAAAGTGGCCACAGTTTACCAACATACTCTGTGTAAAACATCACCAGTTCAGTAACAATTAAAACAAAAGGGTATATTTAGTTGACCTTTAAGCAATAAACTGCAAGCCGCCTTCGTGTCTCTGAGTTTCCATTTTGAAGATCAGATATAATTGAATGATGAACATCTTCTTTCTGCTCAAAAAGTCAATAATTAGGAAAGAAAAGGAAAGGGTTCTCAACAGAAGGAGAGAATATTAGAATCAATCATTGTTAGTAAATAGTAGCAAAAACGATATGGATACAAAAAAATCCATCTACATAGGTAATTTTGCAAAGAACATCAATTTTCTAGAAGACTGAAGACATGCCATGCAATCAGCAACAGCAACAATAAGAACCACAACAAAGTCTTTTATCCCAAGCCAAAACTAACACTGATCAAACACAAAAAAAATAGTTCAAACAGAAAGGCATCAAAATGATTACGAGTACAATGACTGACAGCAACATAGAGCACTTAAAATGTTTGAACTTACCTGCTCCCCAAGAAAGTGTGCCGATACAGAGTTCAATGAATAAGAACTCAGCTTGTAATCCCGTTGCATAGCCTGCATCATATCCAGGTAGTGAAGATAAAGAAACATATGAAATAATCTCATGAAAAAAGCAAACACTGATTTAATTGCCAAGCAAAAGTAAATCACAACCTGCAGGAGATCAAATTGCACTCTTCCTTCAATAGTAACATCCTTACTTTCACGCACACCATATTGCCTGGATAAGTACAACGACCTCGTCATTCTTTTCTTTTTACGTAAAAACTTGAAAAATCTTTCATTTTCATTTCTATTGTTACATGATGACTTTCATTTCCAATTGCAACTTGCAAGTCAAGAAAGTCCAAAGCATTAACATTCATTAAATAAGTGACAAAAATGGAAGGAATTGTAACACATAAACTGTAAAGAGTTGGGAACTGAGGATTGTGAAAACCCTGGACATGATGTAGATCCAGAGGACCCTAAAGCTCTCTATGGATCACAAATTTCAACCATGTTTGTGCTAAGACACAGAAATACAGTGGTATCAGGATGCAGGAAATATGACTAACCATAGAAACTGTGAATTAAATGTATGAAATATGAACACGCTACAGGTCATTATAGGGTACCATAACATCAAAAAAAATAAGTGACTTTTCTCCTGAAAGACAAATGAACAAGATTTGTATGGCAGCTAACTCAGAATCAGAATAATAGATGCATTGCTAGAATCAAATAAAGCACAAAAATTAAAGCATGAGATGCACATGCAAGCAGACAATAAAACTAAGCAGCATAGTGCTATTTTATTGAGTAAGACAATTGGATGATAAAGGCAAAGTAATATATATTAAATGCATATAGGAGAAAGGTACAAGAAGTGACCTCGAAGAAAAGGTCGTATCACGGACACGAACACGACTATTTCTGATTCGGCCAAGTATTGGAAACTCTGCTATCTTGAGAACCTCAGCCCTCTGCAAATGTGTGTTATCAAATTGTACTAAATATGGCTGATTGTCAAGTTGAGAATCTGAATACTCTACAGATGTTATTGCACCTCAATAAGATAGGGCATGTCAAATTTGCAAATATTGTATCCAATTATGATATCCGGATCCACTTCACGTATGAAATTCTGCAAATTATTTCCAAATAACAATCAGACTATCTTTCGGTCAAGTCCTTTGTCTACAATCAGAAACTGTATTTAACTTCTCTCCTTTTGAGGAATAAGTGTGATTTAACTTTTTTTTTCTTTTGACGGACAATGATATTTAGTTTTAGCAAAAAAAAACAAATGTTAACCGCATATAGCAAGTGAAAAGGTAAACAGATACAAAATGTAGATACAAAAGGCAAAGAGAATGAAACCAACACTGGGACATGAAGAAAATATCATTTTTCGAAAGGGTATGAAGAAAATATCATGGATAAAGGCACTATAAAAAAAGATAAAGGCATCACGTTCAACTGAATTTGACAACTCCAAAGACAGCAGCACATACCCTCCATGCAAGTAGAATCTCTCTCTCTGTATCAAATGACATAACATCGACTCCCACAATGGGAGAGCATGATTTAAGAGTCATGACATTCCGTACAAAAGGTTGGCCTTCTCCTTGATGTGTAACCAAGTTAGCTATCTATTTAAATTCAAAGGGGTAAGTCAATAAATTGTAAACATAAAGACTTGTATTGAACCAAATGGTACCGAGTATCAGATACATGAATAATGAACTCAACCTGAATAACAGGATCATGAGTTGGTTCTGGGAAATGACCTTTGCGACCAGCACATTCAATATCAAAACTTAATATGCGAAACGGGGCCATCTTAGAATATTCTCCTTCAGCAGCATGGCTTACCAGATCTGAGTATCTGTTAGTTGTGTTAAGAATAGACATAACTGAACAAGACTACAGTTTAGTAAATAGATGAAGCATTTAATTAAGTATAGAAGGATACAGGCAATCTAGCTCTATCTGACAATAGGACATGACACGGGCTGCTTTCCTGTATTTCCCAGCAGGAAGTTCAATCCAGTTGCCACCAACAATATTGCAATCAATCATGAATCGAAGGGCAAAAAGAATGTTGCTTTCATATGTCAGGAAACTCTTTGAACCAAGGCCTTCAATCGTTATGCCCCTTTCCAGGATACCTATAATGTGCAAACATATGCCATTTAAGCCAGCAAAAGAAAAAAAAAGCGACTAGTAACTTGGATGATCAGAGGAATAAAGTAAAGATCAGAAAATCACATGATAATACATTGACATAGAACAAAAAAATGTCCTGTAGGTTATCCATTAAATAAAGAAAAGATAGTGAGGTCAATCTAGAAGACTTAGCAATAATAGCTGTATTGTGTCTTAAGGGTGCCACTAACCACGACAGCTAGCAACCATGGTAGGCAAAGCGACTACTATCTTGAGGAAAGGCTGAGATTGCTGCGTTTGGTAATGCATAATTGTCTGCTTCTGCACAAGCTCAACTCTCTTCACGAACCTTGGAACATTGCTGCTTCTATTTGACTCCTTCATCCTCCCCTGTAGTACAGTTTGAAGAAACCATAAGGAAACTATGTACTGCCAAAGTACTATGTTTCCTTAGAAGCTCAGTTTAAGGTATGATTGTAAGTACAAACCTCTAGTGTTTGGTGAAAGCGCGATATATCATCAGGACCCATCCCTGAAGGACAGCCAATATAGAAATATGGCTCAAATCCATGCACCTGACAGCATATGCTGTGACCTACAAATGTTATAGGGATAGAATCAGAGGTCAGCAAAACCCATATGGCAATAATAATTCTTTACTGAGAGATAATAGAGTACTCGAGATATTACCTTCTCTGGTAACACCAAAAATCCTGAGTATGGCTGCAGAACCAGATGAGTTGGGGAGCAACTCTTTGTGGCTCTCACCAATAACATAATCTATTTCCAACTGCTGAAAAGCTAGAATATCCAATACAAACAGAAGAGTAGCAAATGTAAGATGAAGCCAAATGTCCTGAATATATGTTCATCAAGTTCAAACTAAAACAAAACTAGGTGACTATCTATTTAATTAGCAAGAAACATTGAATCTGAATGAGCATTGAGCATGTACAAGAGGACTATTAAGCAAGTACTGAGTTTAAACATTTAAAGCTCATAACTCATAAGTGCAAAAGTGTATAAACATATATAAATATAACTGTGTGTTTGATAGAAAATAGGTTCACTTCATAAATTAATTCAGAAGCACCAACATTTGGATATAATATCCATCTCAGATTGGCAAGTCCTGATTTTACGGTCTCTATCATGATTGATTATAATATCCATCTCAAATTGGCAAGTGATCCAAGCAGAATTTTGAGCTAGGACTATGAAATTGTATAAGACAAAAATTAGAGGCCTATGAGATACTTCTAGGAAGTAGGGAGGCGGGTGTTGTACTCATCTTTAAAAGTTAAAACCCTTCACCCTTGATTTGGAATTTACATCTATGATGCATCGATTGCAGCTAGTTGCATCACTCATAATTAGAAAAACAGTCACAGTTTTCAAGCACCAAACACTGAGAAGGTGCCTTTCTTCTGTCCTAAACTACCCAGGGATCCAAAAATGGCGAACAAATGAACAATAACTTCACTAGTAAACCTCATACACAAACGCACATACTAGTCCAAAATGATAATTGCTCGTTTTCGGCCCAAAGGACCATGGTCCTCCAAAATTCCTGAACACTCTAAATCCCAAGAGAAACCACATATCTGCACAAAATTTTGCTGAGCCCCGGACCGCATTAAGGCAACTTGACTAACACAGCATTTCCCAAAATATTAGAACCCTATCCAAATGACAGTTGGTTGACAGCAAATCATTCTCAATCCGCCAAAGCAATACTGAATCCGAACCCCAACTCACTCCCCACGCAGCCTGCTAGACCCCAACCAACCCATCTCGGGACACTGAATCCATCAAGACCGGGATCAGGAGGGTGAGCGCCGGGAGAGAAAAGGGAGACCGGGTCGTACCGACGGCGCGGGAGCACCCGGCGGCGAGGTCGGCGGGGAGCGCGGGGCGCTTCCACCGCGCGAGGCGGGACGCGAGGGCCTCGTCGCGCTGGAGCATCAGCAGCGCCGCCTCGTCCTCCGCCAGGATGGACTCATCCAGGAACACGTCCTCGTCCATCATGTCCTCCTCCTCCGCGGCGGCCGCGCCCGCCGCGGGAGGAGGCGGCTGCGGCGTGCCGGGGTTGGGGTTGGCCCTCTTCGCCGCCGCCCCGGAGGGAGCGGGCGGCGGGGGAACCCGCCGCTTGCCGCCGCGCCCGCCTGAGCTCATCGCCGGATTGGGGGACAGGGGTGGGACCGGGAGGGGGAGGGGGAGGCGGGAAGTGCGGGGACTGAAATTGGGGTTCCCGCCATTGCTGGGGAGTTAGGGTTTATATAATACGAGAGGGGAGGAGAAACAGAAATACGCCTCCCCTACATTGGTTACGCCAATTATGCGGACGTTAAGTTGGTCGTATTTCATTGGCAGTACAGTGGGACAGGACCCACTCTAGTTTTAAGGAACCTGGTTTGTGTTTCGTTGAACGGTAATGCTTGGTAAGATGTCCGATCGTCCGGACACCCACATTTGTGGGCCTCGCCCGTCCAAACGGCGGTACGGTCGCTCGTGTTGCTAAAACATTAAAAAACGGATAAAAAAAAATCTCTGCTCACTTCCTCTCATTGTTGTGGCTGCACCCATTCTTCAATCGCCACCACGCCCGCACTCTGCCTCACTGCCACCGCCGCACGCTCCCTCCCACGATGCGCCCGCACGCGCGCGACGGTGGCTCCCCATTCCCAGGCCATGCACTGGTCCTACGTCGTGTCGCGCGCCTCATTTCCTCCCCACCCACCCACACACTACCTCGTCCGTCCCCCCACTCCGTTGCAGCCCCGGCGGCCGGCTCCGATGGGGTATGTGTCATCGGCGGTGGTGAGGGTGCTAGAGCAGCCCATGGCATCGAGGGTGGCCTGGGAGACTGCGCTTGTGGGGGGTACGACCCCGGATACTTACGGCAGGTCACATGGGCTATGCCTCCAAGGGCGGCCCAACCCGCAAGAAGGAGCCTTGCGGGGCACGATTCTGTTCGGCGACCCTCGCAAGGCACGGAGAGGATATCCTAAAGATGTTACGAGATCTGATAGGATATATACGATTCCATGTTTCTTGTAATCTGTTATTACTTTCCGGTTATCTCTCAGATCTAACCGACTTGTAACCTTGCCCCCCGGACCATATAAGGCGGGCAGGGACCCCCTACGAATTCACGGCAAATCATACGATAGCTAATACAAATCAACAGACCACAGGAGTAAGGTATTACGTCGTACCGACGGCCTGAACCTGTATAACTCGTGTGTCTCTGTTGCCTTCTTGTTCTCGATTACACGCTCCTCTACCGATCAATCTACCATCGCGGGGTGCCCCTCGGTGGACTGCCGACGATATTCCGTCGATAGTTGGCGCGCCAGGTAGGGGTGTGCGTGCTGTTTCCTTGTTGAACAAGATGGTTTTTCCGTAGGCTCTTCGTCCCTCCGCAGCCCGGCCAGATCTTCACGGTCGGATCCATCACGTGGGTCATCAACGCCGATGGAGTTGGAGAGCTTCTCGAGCCGGTGCAGATCGGCTCTGCACCGACCACCCTCGCACCCGCAACTGCAAATCCAATCTCGGAACCACTTCCGAGGTCGGCTCCATCAGCCACCCACCGCTCGCTTCCCTGCTACCAGAGGAGGCATGTCAACAACGACGATGTGATCGAATCTATCGATCAGGTCGGCCTGAAACTCGCCGATTGCCTCTCCATTGCTGAGTCGGCTCTGGACACCCTTGTTCAGCACCGAGCACCCTCCGATCCCGATCTATCAACGATCAATGCTCGACAGACTCCAGGGCCCGCCGCCCTGCCCTTCGGGCTCGCCAACACCGCAACTACATATCAGGACGCCCTGAGGGGCAAATTCGCCGACCAGCTCGCCGACCAATTTCCACCAACCGTCAACATGCTGCATGCCGACCGGGATCTCGGAGCATCCCTCCAAACTATCCTCGAGGAAAATCCAGACTCCGAATCTCAAGGATCCACCGAGCCCCTCGCCGAGACTTTCACCAAGCAACCTCCTCCCCTGCTTTTCCGGGGTGGCGCGATTTTCAACGTCAGTATCGACAGCCCCCCCCCCCTGGAACGGCGAAACAGACGAGGAACGCGCCGCCCGTGAAAACAGGAACGCCAACCGCGCGCAACGGCGTGATAACGAACGCGCCATCGCGATGGCCGAGGCCGCTCGAGATAACCAGATCGATTCACAAGGAAGGCCCCTTCATCGCAACCTCAACGAAGAATTCCTCCGCGTTGACGGCCATGACGTTTTCAAGACTCCGAGCGCTAATTTGGCCGTGGCCGCCAACGAACTCGCTCACCTCCCGCAGACGCCAGAGCTTCGCCAAGGTCGCCGCCATGCTTAAAGTGGCACATCGTCAGTTAACGAGATCCGAGAAGTTCGAGAGACCTTCGTGCTCCCACAAGCGATCCGCCGATCAGTTGATCCTAGATCCAATCGCCGCCCCAGTCAAAGCCGCTTCGCCGACCAATCACCACCTCCCCAGGGGGGAGTTGGAGGCCACCGCGCCGAGCATCATCGCCAGCACGACCAAGAGGTCGAACAGGACGCCCGAGTGCACCTCAAGAATCTTCGGACGCACGACGGCGTATCGACCAACGACGTTTCGGGCGCCATGAAGATGAAGTACGACGTCGCCAGGAGTACGAGCAGGAATACGGCAACCCGAACGCAGCTCTGGAGCCGATCGTCGCCGGCAACACTGCTAATGTTGGTCCTGACAGCCCGGAAGGCCCCCCTGCATTCACCGTGGCACTCACGCGCCAAAGTGGCCCCGTGGTTTCAAAATCACTGGTGTCGAGCCCTATGAAGGAAGGATGAACCCAACTCGATGGGCTGCAGAAGCTTACGCCACCGCCGTCCGAGCCGCCATGGGAGACACCAATGTCATGGCAAACTATCTCCCTGTCATGCTCACGCCAGCCGCCATGAGTTGGTTCACAAGCCTCGCCCGGACTCCATCGGCTCTTGGGAAGATCTCAAAGAGAATCTTCACCGACAACTACATGGTTACATGCGGTGTGCCAGCACCAAGCACGACCTCAACCGATCGTACTAAAAGCCGTCCGAACTACTCCGCAGGCTACATCAGGGGCGTTTCTCCGAGATGAGGAATTCTATTCCCAACATCACGGAGGTCGAAGTCATCACCGCTTTCGTCCGAGGACTTCATCGCCGAGAACTCCGTTCTAAGTTCAATAGAAAGCCACCCACCCAAGCATCGGCGAGATGATCACAACAATGCTAATCAAGACGCCGACGCCGAGGAAGCAGAGGTGCGTTTTTAACGAAGACACGGGCACTAATCGCCTTGCCTCGCCGCCATGACGACGACCGCAACGACGACCGACAGCACAACGTTCACCGCCACGACGACCGCAACAACAACCGACAGTACAACGATCGCCGCTACGACGACCGTAGTTTCCACCGGGACAGCGGACGTGATCGGCTAGATGGATTCAAATCGTCAAGACATCGCCACGACCAGATCACTTCGCCGCCAACATCAATGAGCGCAGAAAGCGCGAATTCACGACGAGCAAAGACAAAAAGATTTCGGACGGTCCGTGCTCCCTCTGACAAGAACGCCAAACACAAGATGAAAGATTGCCTGAGATTGGCTAAGGAATTCCAGGAGAAAAAGTACAACGACGACAATGGTGGGAACGGAGGACGCCGACCACCAGGGGGTAATAATAACGCCTTCTAGGACCACGACAAGGTGGTCGCCACCATCTTCGGGGGTCTCGCCTCCAACGAAAGCAGAAGGGAACGGAAGCTCGCCGCCCGACGAGTGCTTGCCATAGCTTCAGAAGAAACTACCGCCAACCCCAGCTATCGCCCGTGGTCCGAAATCTCCATCACCTTCAGCAGGGCCGACCAGTGGGCAGACATACCCTACACAAGGCGTTTTCCCCTCGTCCTTGACGCGACTGTTCAGAAGGTGCTCTTCAGGAAAGTCCTCGTCGACGGTGGGAGCGCTTTGAATCTACTCTTCATCGGGGCCCTAAGGGAGCTCGGACTCAGGACAACAGACCTCACGCCTTCAGACTCCTCCTTTTGGGGTGTGGTGCCCGGCAGGGCATCCAGACCACTGGGGGAAATTACCCTACCAGTACAGTTCGGCACGGCAACCAACTACAGAGTGGAACATATCAACTTTTATGTCGCCGACTTCGACACTGCCTACCACGCCATACTAGGGCGCCCGGCTCTGACCAAGTTCATGGCCGTTCCACACTATGCGTATCTGGTGTTGAAGATGCCTTCGCCTGCTGGAGTCCTATCTCTACGAGCCAACCTCTCCGTCGCCTACGCCTGCGAGACGGAAAGTCTCGCCCTCGTCGAAGCCACCGACCTCTCCATCCAGATGGCCAGCGTGGTCGCCGAAGCCAAGACCGCATCTGCACACGACATGGAGATCCCAGAGCCTGCCCGGGCCTCCGCCAAGTCCAAGGAAGTCAAGGAGATCGGCCTTGGCCTCGACGACCCTTCCAAGACGGTGAAAATTGGGGCTCACCTTGACCCCAAATAGGAAAGCGCGCTCGTCTCCTTCCTACGTGCCAACGCCGATGTGTTTGCTTGGAAACCTGCAGACATGCCGGGGGTACCACGGGAGAAGATCGAGCACTCCTTGAATGTCTCGTCGACCGCTAAGCCGATCAAGCAGAAACTTTGACGATTCACGCCGGACAAAAAGGAGGCAATTAGGGTAGAAATAAAATGGCTTTTAGCTGTCGGATTCATAAAAGAAGTGTATCATCCAGATTGGTTAGCTAATCCTGTTCTTGTTAAGAAAAAGAATAAAGAATGGAGAATGTGTGTTGATTATACTGATCTTAACAAACACTACCCTAAAGACCCCTTCGGCTTGCCGCGGATAGACGAGGTTGTCGACTCCACCGCCGGCTGCGAGTTGCTCTCCTTTCTCGACTGTTACTCAGGCTACCATCAGATCTCCCTCAAGGAGGAAGACCAGGCTAAAACATCGTTCATTACGCCTTTCGGTGCATATTGTTACACCACTATGTCCTTCGGACTAAAGAACGCCGGCGTGACCTACCAGAGGGCTATCCAGACGTGCCTCGACCAACAGATCGGCCGCAACGTCGAAGCCTACATCGACGACGTGGTCGTCAAGACTAGAACCGCCGATAATCTTATCTCCGACCTTGAAGAAACTTTCTCCAACCTAAGCAAATACCGATGGAAGTTGAACCCTTCAAAGTGCATCTTTAGAGTTCCATCCAGAGTATCCGCTTTTCGCTACATCGTCAGCGCTCAGGGCATCGAACCAAACCCCGACAAAGTCTCCGCCATCACCAACATGAAACGGCCGACGTGCGTCAAGGATATACAGAAGCTCACAGGCTGCATGGCTGCATTAAGCCAATTTATCTCGCGCCTCGGTGAAAAAGGGCTACCTTTCTTCAAGCTTCTCAAGGCCTCCGAGCTTTTTTCTTGGTCGGAGGAGGCGTATATGACTTTTCGAAAGCTGCTCAAATTGTTTTTAACAAAACCTCCAATCATGATGCAAAGCCCACGACCAAATGAAAGTCTGCTGGTTTACATCGCCGCCACTTCTCGAGTTGTCAGTACGGCTATTGTCGTCGAACGCGAGGAAACTGGACACACCTACAAGGTACAGCGTTCGGTCTATTTCATCAGCGAGGTACTTAATGAGCCCAAAACTCGCTATCCTCAGGTGCAAAAGCTGTTATATGCAATCTTAATCACCTCACGCAAGCTCTGACATTACTTCGAATACTACAAGATCGCCGTGGTCACCGAGTTCCCTCTGGGAGACATTCTCTCAAATAAAGAGGCCAACGGTCGATCATCAAGTAATGTTGAGCTCGGCACCTACTCCATTGACTTTGTAGCGGGCCGACCATAAAGTCGCAAGCGCCGCCGATTTCATCGCCGAGTGGACGAAATCCAAGAACCCGTCGACGCGCCACTTGCCCCCGAAAGCATCGGGTGATGTACTTCGACGGCGCCCTTAATGTTAATGGAGCCGGTGCGGGCATTCTCGCTCATCACACCGACAAAGGATAAACTCCGATACGTTCTTCGCATACACTTCCCGATCTCTAACAACGCGCTGGAATACGAAGCATGTCTCCACGGCCTCCGATAGCCGTCGAGCTCGGCGTCAAACGCCTTATGGTGTACGGGATTCCGCTACTGGTTATCAACCAACTCAATAAAGATTGGTCCTATTCCGTTGAGAAGATGGACGCCATCGTCTTTGAAATCGTGAAGTGGAAGGAAAATTTACTACGGCATTGAGTACCACCACGTGGTACGGATCAAAACCAAATAGCCGACCAACCATCGAAGATAGGATCTTCTCGCACTCACGGCTCGGCGGGGATCTTCGTTCAGACCTCTTGACACCATCCATTAAGGAAGACAAGGAAGTTGTAGAAGTACCCTTCGTCGAGGCGGCTTGGTGCTCACGATACCTTCACAGCTCGCCGATTGGAGGGAATAGTTCATCAAGTACCTCTCCAACGGCGAAGTACCCGTCGACAAAATCGAAACCGAACGACTAATTCGCCGAAGTAAGCACTACGTGTTGGTAGACGGTAGCCTGATGAGGAAAAGTGCCAAGGAGGGGATACTGCAGAAATGCATCATCCAAGACGACGGTGTGAAGCTATTATCTGAAATTCACTCTGGCTCCTGTGGCAATCATGTGGCTTCGAGAACACTGGTCGGCAAAGCTTTCCGAGCAGGTTTCTACTAGCCCACGGCCATTACAGATGCAGAAGATATCATCCGACGATGTGAGGGATGTCAATTTTTCGCCAAGCAAATACATGTGCCGGCACAAGAATTACAAACCATTCCAGCTTCTTGGCCATTCGCATGCTGGGGACTGGATATGATCGGGCCTTTTAAACCTGCGCCAGAAGGTTTCTGGTACGTGTACATCGCCATCGATAAGTTCTCCAAATGGATCGAATACAAACCACTCGTCGCAGCTACTGCTAAAAAAGCAGTCGAGCTCTTTGAGGACATCGTACACAGATTCGGTCTCCCGAATAGCATCATCACCGACCTTGGGACCTCTTTTACCGGCCATCATTTTTGGGACTTCTACGAGGATAGGTGCATTTCTGTTAAATATGTTTCCGTCGCTCACCCTAGAGCTAACGGTCAGGTCGAGCGAGCTAACGGTATGATCCTCGACGCCCTCAAGAAAAGGCTCTATCAGAAAGAAGAGAAGCACCCGGGCAGATGGCTCAAAGAACTACCAGCCATGGTCTGGGGACTGCGCACTCAGGCTAGTCGCAGTACCGACGTATCTCCATATTTTATGGTCTACGGCTCAGAGGCCATACTTCCAGCGGATATTGCATTCCGATCACCCAGAGTAGAAAACTATGACGAAGACCAAGCCGCGGCTGTTTGGACAGAAGACATTGATCAGGCCGAGGAAGAACGTCTGATTACTTGCGTCCGCACAACCAAGTACCTCGAAGGTCTGTGGAGGTATTACAACCATAACGTCAAAGGTCGTTCGTTCACGATCGGCGACCTCGTCTTACGTCGGAAACAAAAAACCGAAGGGCTTCACAAGCTGTCTTCACCATGGGAGGGCCCTTACATCGTAAAAGGTGTCACTCGACCAGGGTCTTATCGTTTATGCGACCTAGATGGACTCGATGTTCCCAACTCCTGGCACATAGAGCACCTTATACGTTTCTTCCCATGAAATAACATAGATATGTATTCTTTACTTTAATATTAATAAAGTTCTGGTCTCCATAATTTGTCTACATTTTTTCCTTCATCATAAGCTTCAATCACCGTTAGCGAAATGTAAGCCACACCGCGATGGCCTCCAATACGCACGACTGATTCCTCCAAATCGCCGAGAACGATTCCTCCAAATCGCCGAGAACGATTCCTCCAAATCGCCGAGAACGTTTCCTCCAAATCGCCGAGAACGATTCCTCCAAATCGCCGAGAACGATTCCTCCAAATCGCCGAGAACGATTCCTCCAAATCGCCGAGAACGTTTCCTCCAAATCGCCGAGAACGATTCCTCCAAATCGCCGAGAACGATTCCTCCAAATCGCCGAGAACGTTTCCTCCAAATCGCCGAGAACGATTCCTCCAAATCGCCGAGAACGATTCCTCCAAATCGCCGAGCACGATTCCTCCAAATCGCCGAGCACGATTCCTCCAAATAGCCGAGCACGATTCCTCCAAAACGCCGAGCACGATTTCTCCAAATCGCCGAGCACATTAACTCCCAATCACCGAACACGATTTTTTCCGAAAATCGTCTACCATGCTTCCTCCGGGACGCGTAGGTTTTTCCTACAAAAACAACGACGGTGTTGCACTTTCAATTTCCGCAGCATAGCCCGCCGATCGTCAAACAAAGACACCTTTTTTTTTTCCTTCATTATCTATGGAAACGACCCAAAGGTCCGACTACACCCTACACGTGCCTAGGGGCTCCGCCTCTCGTTACGGTTGGTCGGTCATGCGGTTCCTTGGGCATGCCTGTTCATCCTACACACGTGTCGCGCCTCCGCCTCAACGTTATGGACTATGGGCTAGTCAAGGCCTAGATTTCGATTATGAATTAATCGCTCGGACGCCGCTTGAGCCATTTCCCTAGCCACGTTGTTCACGTTGGCTGCTGGGCAGAACGTTTTTTCGCAATAGCAATTCTGGAGGGCAATAAGGCTCTAGCACCCCACCAACCGCACCATGAGCTCGGTGCTCGGCATGTTGGCCGACAGGACACGGTATTACGACAACGCCTATTTCTCCAACATACGCATGGGCTCCGTGTTATGCGTTACGGATCACGACCTAACTAAGGCATTTAGTTCAGTGAAAACTAAAAGATCAAACACAGCTTATATTGGGAAAAAGAGCATCGGGTCCATAATACACAGATTCTTCTTAGCCAGGTAAATCATGTAATACAGGAGGTAACATCCGAGCAGCTCTTTAAGCTTTGCCAACAGCTTCGGTTTCGCCAAACAAGTCTATATCGTTGACAAGCACTTTCGCCACATCCTCAACGTCATCCTCCACCACTTGGGTTCAAGGTCGTTTCAAAGCCCATCGGCAAACCCACCACCTATCGAATCGGATGTCGACGGACGGATAATGGGACCGAACAACCGCAAGGGCATGAGAAGCGGCGGTCAAAACGGCGTCATGGTTGAAGTTTTGAAGTTTTCCACGCCGCTTTGCATCTCTCGCACGACGATAGTGTCGCCCTTGCCGCCTACCATCGTGACGGGCGCCGGTTCAATGTCGACGCAGATCCAAAGACCGGTTTTATTGCGGCGATTATAGTGTTGAAGTGGTCCTTCCGGACTTTGGCCTCTTGCACCAAAGACATCGAATCGCGTGCCTTGGTTTTATGTCGATAATCTGCAAGAATTACAATGGTTCGTCAAGGCAAAAAACAAAAAAAAAAAAAGAGAGGAAAAGAATTATGGCGCTACTTCCGATCGTGGGAAGCCTACCTTTCAATTCTTTTGGCCGGTTTTGTCGGCTCGATTCGACTCTTCGCTTTTCTCTTATCGGATTTGTTCGACGGTTCGGCGAAGCCGGTTGAGTTCTCGCATCTTGTTTCGCCAAAGACAAAAAGATAAGACAAAAAAAACAACACGGCGATTTCATCGCAAAGCACATTATGTGAAAAAGAATACCCGATTTCAGCTTGATGCATCCTCCAACTCGCTGGCACTTCCGGTCGAAATGTTTCGGTTTTACTATCGAAGTTCTACGTTCTTCTTGCTCAACCGCTTCGGACATCTTCTTAAGTTCCTCGAATGCAATTGCGGCTCCTCGGATGTCCTTTTCGGGGTTTGCTCGACGACGCCGTTAGTCGCTTGGATGTAATTCCATTTTGATGTTTAAGGTCCCGCGAATTCGACTCCGCAAGGTCCCGCTCCTGATGGGCCCTTTGAATACTTTTTTCCGAAAGACTTAAAGCCTCCCGGAGTATCTTATTTTCCTCGGCGAGGGGCTCCATCCTCTTTATCAATTGATGCCGTTGTTCAGCTGTCCGAGCTATCCCCTACGGGTTAACAGTGCAAAAGATAAACCTTGATCTTCCGACAACATTTATTGGTGTTATTGGCGTGGCACTCACCTCGATTTGAGCCATAACTCCGGCGACGGCGGATTTCAACCTCTTTATCTCTCTCGATGGTGTTTTTCTTCGACGACTACCACCTCTTCCCCGCGCTTCCGGAGAATCCGGACGGATCGGGGCTCAGCACGGCGCTCGATCTCCACGACCTCGCCCTCATCCGTGCCGCTTGAGGCACCTCGGGGACTCCGTGGTCGGGACCCCGCTCCGACCACTCCCGGCGCCCTCGGGGGGACGACGTTGCTCAAGCGATTGACGGGTGGCGTCAGAATCTCCGGCGCATCAACAAGCAGCCAGTAGTTTCCGTTTCCACGGTAATGACCTTTTTCGGTCGAGTCGCGCTGGTTGCGGTCGCCGACTACGCCCATCGTAGCGCCTAACGATTCACCATCGCTAGGGCTGCTGGGAGCGACGGTTGGCTCGCCCTCCGCTTTCGCCGAACACTCGGGGACTCTCGGGACGGGGCAATCGTCATCTTTTCTTCTTCGAGGTCACGGGCCTTGGCATCGCGACCGCGTCATATCGGCTTCTCAAGAATAAGGTGAAATCAAAGAACAATATAATTACTCCAAGGCAAATATACTCACGGTTTGGTCTTTCGATTGATTTTCTTGAATCGGCGGTGCTCTCGACCCCCCTGCGCGGGCCGCTTGGTCGACCTTTTGTGGAGGACTCCTGCGCCTCCGCAGCTGGGCTGCCGCTCTTCTTGGTGCTCGGCGGCCCCACCTTCCGCGGCGTTGTTCGGGGCTTGGTATTTTGTAACGCCGGGGCGTCCGTCGCTGCTGCACTCATGACTTTTCCCCGCTCGATGCTTGGGAGCGACACTATCCGCCAGCGCCTCCGTTGTGTTGGGGAGGAGGTGCCGATCGGTTCGTCATCGTCCGACCACTCAAAGACAAAGTAGTTCGTGGCGGCCGAATCGCGCTCGGTCCCTCCAAGAGAGGCCTCTGGTTTGTGTGCATGAGAGTGGCGGTTTTTCTCCTTTTTGGGCCGGCTCGTCTACTATCTGGTCTCTTCCGCGGACGTCTTCTCGACACCGGGATGGACTATCCGACGAGGAGCTCGGCTCACCTTCTTCATCTTTGCGCATGGCAGCCGAGGATCTACTCCTTTTGGCCAATCGGCTCTCGCACGCGTTTGAAAAGTATATTGACCTATCTTGCGAATGAATCTTTTCATAAGTGAGTCAAGATTATGCTCGCAATTATTGCCCGATAGACGCTAAGAGAAATGGTTACCGAGGAGGCGGGTTGGTGTAGTTGAAAGCCTTCGTCCCTTTAGGCCAAATTTGAATGAGACATTCAAGAAAGCAGATCCATGGCACGGTCCATCACTTCTTTCTTTCGACAGCGGTCCGTGCTTTCACGGGTACCGTCGTTGTCACCTTTATAGTCGAACGCCGGTGGGCCCTCTTTTTTGCAGTGGTTGGATGCGCGCCGAACTATGAAACTAGTCGCAACCAGTTCACCCCTAAGCTCCAAGCCTTTACTCAATTCCGGAAGTTCCATTACTCGCCCATTTCAGCGTTGTTCGGTCTCTCCGACCGCCATCGTGGTTAACCGGGATGTAGTGGACGCCGATCGAATCAACGGGTGACTCATTTGATATAGAACCATCTAGAGTTCCAACCTTTCAATGAGGTATTCAATGAACGTTGATATACTCGGTTGGCCATCCCATCCTCGAAGCTGCAGTACACGCCGCCGACCACCTTTGAACTGGCGCTTCTTCTTCTTCTCGCATGTAACAAGTGCTCAAGAGGTTGAAGTGCGGCAGAACACCGAGAAATGCCTCGCAGAAATGGATGAAGATAGAAACATGCAGAATGGTGTTGGGGTGCAGATTACAGAGGCTAACCGCCCAAAACTCCATAAGATCCCTCAGAAAGGGGTGGACAGGAAACCCTAACCCTCGGGAAGGGCTCACCGCTAGCTGGCCGCCATCCAGCAGTAAGACGGTCGGGGATAACGCCCGCCGCCACCATCTTATCGAGATCAGCCGCCGACGTCCTCGACGGCACCCACTCCTCGTCGTGGCTACCTCCGGTGGCCACTTTCTTCGGCTTTACGGCTCCTTTTTTCGGTGCCATCTCCTATGGTTTGGTCTAGGGTTGAAGGGGAATGCTCGCGATTGATGCGGAAGGTGAAGCATAGGGATTGTGAAGGCAGGAAGCAGGGTGGTTTGACGGAGGTAGGAGGCGATATGAGTGGCGGCGCGGTTATAAAGCAGTTCCCCCACTCTGCTTTAACTCTAAGGGTTTTTGGGAAACCGTTCCCGCGATCAGCGCTACATTGATTCCTCCAAATTGGTTTGATGGGCCGCAACTTGGGCTATCGCGTCATAGTAGCCCACGCCGCTGATTTATTTACCGCCACTTTCTTGAATTCTCCGCATTCTAATGAGGCTTAGTAATCGAGCATCGAACGGCCGTTACATTCGAATTTCTCGCCAAGAAATTGATTTATCCGATATCACGCCGAAAACTCGGGACCGGCTACCGCTTTCGGACGGTTCACTACTTTCTGAGCTTGGCACCACGTGACTACGTCACCTACTATCAGGCTCGGGACTAAGTGGGCACACTTCACCTTGCGGTGAATGTGCTCGTTTTTTGTCTCGAGGCTACAATCGGGGACTGGCTACCTGCTCGGACGGTTCACTAATTTCTGAGCCTAGCACCACGTGACTACGTCACCTACTGCCAGGCTCGGGGACTAAGTGGGCACACTTCACCTTGCGGTGAATGTGTCTATTTTTCTGAAAGCCTCCGAGCATCCAAAGGATAAACCAGGTATCTTTACCATTGTTTTCGGATTCTAAGTGGGCACACTTCACTTTACCATGCAGGAATTTTTAATTTTGGACTTGAGCTCCTTACACCCTTATGACAAGCCGTGTTCGGAACACACTGCTCGGCGATGTTTTACACTGCTCGGCAGTTGCTCACAACTGATCGGCTGCTCCTTATGGTGGTCGGACCACGATTTGGACAGCTCGGTCTTGGATCGCACCTGCTCGGAAAGTCTCAAGACGGCGTTGCGCAACGGGTACAAGGCGCTCGGGGACTAGCTGTGGGGGGTACGACCCCGGATACCCACGACAGGTCACATGGGCTATGCCTCCAAGGGCGGCCCAGCCCACAAGAAGGAGCCTTGCGGGGCACGATTCTGTTCGGCGACCCCCGCAAGGCACGGAGAGGATATCCTAAAGATGTTACGAGATCTGATAGGATATATACGATCCCATGTTTCTTGTAATCTGTTATTACTTTCCGGTTATCTCTCAGATCTAACCGACTTGTAACCTTGCCCCTCGGACCATATAAGGCGGACAGGGACCCCCTACGGATTCATGGCAAATCATACGATAGCTAATGCAAATCAACAGACCACAGGAGTAAGGTATTACGTCGTACCGACGGCCTGAACCTGTATAACTCGTGTGTCTCTGTTGCCTTCTTGTTCTCGATTACACGCTCCTCTACCGATCAATCTACCATCGCGGGGTGCCCCTCGTTGGACTGCCGATGATATTCTGTCAACAGCGCTCCTCGCAGGGCCCCTCTAGGCGGCGGCCCTCCTTGCTCCCCTGCTCGCCTAGGCCTTGTGGTTCACCACCATAGCGCCTCCGCAAGGGCGGCCTCCATCCGCTCCATGTCCTCCTTGTCGATCTACCGTAGTTCACCACAAGGTAGGTCATGGCCGCACGGTGATGTTGTATTACAAGTGTTTCTAGACGTTTTTCCGACATGTTGAAAGCCTATGTTTCAACTGTTTCAGTTATTTCAAATATATGTTTCAATTGTTTTATGCGGATATTGTAAAAGTAGATCGAGATGTTACATATGTTGCAATGGTTGTGCATATACGTTGCAAGTGTCTATCCCCAATGTTTCATATATGCTTTTTTGTATACGTATGTTGCAAGTATTTTAGACGCATGTCTCAAGTGTTTCATCTATGTTCTATTTTCTGTTGCAAGTGTTGCATCTGGATGTTTCAAAAGTAGATCGGTTTGTTGCACATGTTGCAATGGTGTTTCAACTATATGTCCCAAATGTTTCATCTATTTTAGACGCGTGTTGCAAATGTTTTATCTGGATGTTGCAAAAATAAATCTGGTGTTTGAATGTTGTAGTTGGCCCGACCTGCCACAGCCACCTGCTTTTGTAGCTGCTGAGCCCGCGTGCATGCGTGTGGGAGCGGAGGGGCATGAGCGGCAGGCGCGGGAAATGAGAGAGGGCGTAGATCAAGACGCAGCCCCGTGTGGGCACGCGCATGCGCGGGAAACAGAGCGGCGTGGGCCCCACGTGAAGCTGGCGTAGGCGTGCGGGTGGGTGCGTGGGGCAGGCGCACTTGGCGCGAGCGCCCGGACGTTAGCGCCCGGATCGAACATCCGGGCGCTAGTAGTTCCATTGGTTGAAAGGGATAGAACAATTTCTTTTTTTTTTCGTTTGAGAACAAAATGTTTAGGATGGAAAATCTAATATATATGTGGTGTACTTGTCAGTCTCTGTGCCATTTTTCTAGGATCGCAACGGTTCATGGGCCCACTTGTCCCTCAGCGTCCTTCGTTTCTTGGACGGGAGGATATGTCCTTAGGGATATCTCTCGTCCCACTCGACTCTGAACCAAACACCTTTAAAATAAAGGATCGCCCCTTCCCATCCCTCATGGTCCCATGAACCAAACACACAATAAAGTCTTCGTTTTAATTTTGACTATCTCCCATAGTACTACTCTTATATGACCTTATCCCCATATAAAATTGTTATATTAGGGGGGACGAAGCTTTTTTTTTTCTAATTTCAGCCCCTAATAGCTCTTCTATTTTTAATGGCCACCAACATCTTCATCGTCTCTCCTTAAATAAATGGAAGTTGCATCTCCCCCGATAGGTTGGACTCATCCCAACTATTACTCATCGGACATTCTTCTTCCACATCACCGGCAATATTGGAGAGAGTGAGGAGGCGGAGGGAGAGCGACTGAAGGGCTACTTGGCAGTAAAGACACCGAAGCAAGTGTGTGGACACTTGAGTGCCGACAACAGACCCTCGCGATGTCGAACTAGAGCATTGGCTCATATGTGAAGCACGCGAGGACCTACAAGTCCTCGAGAGACGCCCCCAATGGTGACGGTGCATCCCAGGTGTCTAGGATAGCATCTATCCAATAATCTAAAAGATGTATTTGGGTAGCCCCATTACCAATTTAGTGTATGTTTGTTTGATCCCAAAACCAAGGGAACCGGAGGGGATTAAATTCCCTATAAATCAAAATCTCTCTCATCTCCTATCAAATCTCTTTGATCTTGGTATCAAATGAACGAGGCATAGAGAGAGTTTTATTGGGGAGCTGTTGGAGATGCTTGTAGTTAAGCCATTGAGAAAAAATACATGTAAAATATAGACCCTATTTTGAATCTTAATATGTGAATTTGGCGTTGGGGCTTTCCATGACGTATTAGCCCTTAGCAAAGTAACATTGTCATTTCGTACTCTCTCCATTTATTTTTAGAAGGCTTATTAAAATTTGGAGAAGTGTAATCTGACCATCGATTATATTACTGTTGCAAAACATAATCAATATATAGAATTTGAGTAATGGTTGGTTAGAATTTATGAAATTTGCACCCCTTTTAATCATAATACAACCCATATTTTGAAGTGGAGAAAGTATTTTTTTTACCTTGTTTCAGTTTTATTAAGTACAAATTCACATTAAATCTTTTCTATGTAAATTTAGCATGTTTGTCTCGTCTTCAGCCCTATATATATATATTCCTTTACACGTACTCCTAATATACGCTGTTTATAAGCAAATAAGCAAATAGTGAGGTGGCATGAACCAATGGGCCTGCTTGGTGCCCAACGGCCCGTCTGTTTAGGAAAGCTGGCTGGACTCATACTTGTTTAGCTTATTCGGCCTATGAAGGTGTGCAAAGTTTTTTTTTTTGAAAGGACGGTAAAAATTTTATCGTGATTTCTATTAGATGGTGAAAGAAAAAAAAGACAGGTATCATCCTAATTTTTTTAATGGAAACTGAGAAAAACCATACAACTCTGTCACAGGCAGCAACAGGCGGCTCCGACCAACTCTGCCACAGGGAACAGTCCAAGCAAAGGGAACGTAGCTGGCGGGGAGAAGAAGGCCGGAATCAAAAGAAGCCCCAGTCGCTTGCCCCTCCAGCCCTCCACGGATCTCAGCACCGCAGCCCGCATGGCGAGACGCACGGCAGCCCGCGCCGCTGCACAGCACGCACGGTATCCCGCGCGCCACCGCACAGCACACGGGCAACCGCTGCCCATCCACTAGCGCCGCCGGCCACGCAGCACACGCATCACCACCGAGCCACCACCATCAGGAGGTCCACACCGGGAGCGAGCCGACCCAGGACCCGGTCCGGCCGCAGCCGGCCACCTTCGCAGCAGCCCCGGCCACCGTCGCAGCAGTCCCAGTCATCTTCGGGCGCAGGGGCGACGGATCAGGTTGAGAGGACACCGCATCCGCACACCCTTGGCCGGGAACCGCCGACAGGCGCTGCTCTATGCAGGCGGCCACCAGAAGAGAGAGAGGTGGGGAAGAAGAGCAAAGGGCCTAGCCGCCGCCGTCCTTGCCTTCCTCCAATTTGCCGGAGTCCAGCTCTGGCGGCGACCGGGCAGTGGCGGCGCAACGGGAGGTCTCTAGGGTGGGCGGAGCGGCGCCGCCCGAGCCGCCCCGTAGAGGACGACGCGCGGGCTGGGTCGGTCGAGGTGTGCAACGTGAGCAGGAAAGCCCGGAAAGGTATGGGCCTCTGGCAACATTCTTGGTCTCCATTTTTTTTTTACCGTTGTGTGTTTTGCTTTGTGTCGCTGAACGGGTCCTCAACATCTGTTCCAGAAAACTGCTAGCACTACATACCTCTTCAGGTTTGCAAGAACGCACATGCAGGAAGGACGGTTTATTAGCAAGTTTGAGATGTTTTTTCTTCCAGAATAGGAAGTTTGAGATGTTAGAGCCAAGCCACATTGTTCGTCATTCCCATATGTGCAGTCCATGCATGTGTAGCTATTGACCCTGCTGAAGATGGTGATGATTTGAAAGGATCAAGATATCTAAGAGGGGGTGAATTGGACTAATTCTAAATTTATTTGCAATAATTAAATCCTACGGTTAGCCCAATTAACCCATTTGCCTAGAAAGGTGTTTCTAATAATCTAACGCACAAAAGTTTAGCAACATATATTCCAATCCTACTCTAGCATAGCAATTCTATGAATGTAAATGACAAGAATTGAATTGCTCAAAGTAAATACTCAAAGTAAATAGAGAAGGAGGAACGCGGCGATGTTTTGCCGAGGTATCGGAGAGTCGCCACTCCCCACTAGTCCTCGTTGGAGCATCCGCGCAAGGATGTAGCTCCCCCTTGATCCACGCAAGGATCAAGTGCTCTCTATGGGTTGATTCTTCGACACTCCGTCGCGGTGAATCAACCACAACCGCTCACAACTTGAGTTGGGTCATCCACAAGCTCTCCGGATGATCACCAAGCTCCCAATCACCATCAAGTCGTCTAGATGATGGCGATCACCAAGAGTAACAAGCACGAACTCTCACTTGACCACGACAAGCCTGGGGAGAAGGGTGGATGCACACTTTGCTAGTCTTGATCTCACTAATGAGGGCCCTCTTTTGGATTCTCAAATCTTAATCACCTCACTAGGACCTTGCTCTTCTTGACACTCTCAAAGGTGTTTCTCAGCTATTGGAATGAGCAAAAGTCCCCCCACACACGAGTGGAGGTGGTATTTATAACATCAGCTAAAAAATAAATTGTTATGTGCCTCTACGGGGTGACCGGACGCTCCGGTCATGTTGACTGGACGCTCCGGTCAGTTCACCCCGAACTCCAGTGTTTACAGTGTGACCGGACGCTGGCCAGCGTCCTGGAACCTTACTGGAGTCGACCGGACACTGGCCCTCAGCGTCCGGTCACTTCATCTCTCAGCGTTCGGTCACACCGAATGTTTTCACCTTGGTCAAATGAACTGACCGGAGTCTGCGCCAGCGTCCGATCAAACCGGAACCAGCGTCCGGTCAGTATTTGACCCTCCATTCACTTCTAACTCTCTATCATATGTGAATGAAGTTTGCTCCAATGGATCTTAGGCATATTTAGGAGCTACCTAGTGCTAGTTTTAACAAGTGTGCACCACACCTAACTCACTAGACTCACCTAGGTCAAGCTACCCATCCACACCCCTGTTAATAGTACGGCCAAAGGAAAAACAAAGTCCTAAACTACTCTAAGTGTCTCTCCAACTCTAAACGACACTTAGAACTAGTCCATCCTTAACCTTGTCGTCCATCCTTTGAAAACCGAAATGATTTCTATCGTAGGGGCATGACCACCATGATTGCCCAATCGATCTCCATTATCGTGACCTAACTTAATTGCCTCTGCAAAACACACGTTACTCACAGTAATCACGTATTGTTATTAATCACCGAAACCCAACTAGGGGCCTAGATGCTTTCAATCTTCCTCTTTTTGGTGATTGATGACAATACTACCTCGAGTATGTGGAAGAGATAAGGTTTTCGACATGCTTGGTTCATATAAGCTTTTGGCAATAAGAACAAAAGTGTTAGGCAAGCTTATATGACCCAAGCCAACATGATGTACTCAAAAGATATGCAATAAGCATGAGTACAAGTAATAAAGCTCATTTACGTCGGAGTAAAACACGGAAGCAAAGCAAAGGAGCATAGCACAAGTGATATGACATATAAATGATTCAAAGTAGAGAGCACATATGTCATATATCACATAAATATCACGATTACGTAGATATCACTATCACATAGATATAGTTTAGTGCATAATAGTAAACATGAATGCATAATGTATCACATATAAAAATCTAAATGTAATAGCTAATAGATAAACTAAGCCCCCCTATATATGTCACTCCCCCTAAGACTAACATACTCGATCCCTCTCCCCCTTTGGCGTCAAGCACCAAAACCTAAGGGTCGGTCGACGGGGCTGCAGCGGACGAGTCGGGCGCTGAGGTACGAGGAGCGAGGTGGAACTGGGTGCCATCATCATCTGACCCTGAGCTCTGAGTAGTCTGACCCTCTGTAGCAGGAAACGATGCTGAAGCAATCTGGGTCAGATCAGGGACTGGAGCTGCTGTAGGCTGTGCTGGTATGACTGTAGCAGCCGGCTCTGATGATGCCACTGAGAAAGGGAGCGTCTCTGTAGTCCCGTTAATAGGTGCAACTATGAAAGGACCTGGGACATGTAGATATGGTGGAGTAGGCTGCCTTGTCAACTCACTAAAAGTCGCTCCAAGACTCCTAGAGACTGAAGTATCTAGCACTAGCAGCGAGGAAGTCTGAGCCGGTGTGAAGCCCGTCTGAAGAGGTGAACTACGGGGCTATCACTGGCGAAGCAAACCACTGGGACACCTGCTCTGTAGGAGAAGCAAACTGTGCTGGAGGCTGTCCCTGACTCTGAAGCCCACTAGGCTGTAACGCTGGAGTCAAAGAAGTGGTGACAGTCTGACCAAGCTAGGGCAAAGGCTGTGGCGGTGGAGCCCCAATAGCTGTCACTACATGCTGCATAAATCCAAGAAACTGCTGCTGATGCATAGCCAGCTGCTGCTGCTGGAACTCGTCCTGCCGAGTCTGGAACTGTGCAAAGGTGGCAGCTATCTCCTGAGCCTGGCGAACCTGATCCTATCTCATCCGCTCAAGTATGGCAAGCAGAGCGGGGTCTGTCTGCGGTGCAGGTGGAGCGAAACTGGAGCTATTGGCCTCAATATCATGTCGTCGTGGAGGCATCTAGGGGATAGGCTGATAGTCGTCATCTGATCTATCACTGGGGTCGCTCTCTACCATGCCCTCCTGCTGAGCATCAAGCTCCTCCTCCTCTGTAGCTGCAATATCCCTGATGGTCTCATCCTGCTAGGCTGCAGACTCTAGCACCTCTGGTCGATGGCGAGGCTGACTAGGTGCACTCGGTGTACTATGCCAGATCATCTGAGTCAGGTTATATGTAGGGAACTTGGTAGTAGCACCACTGTACTCAGCTAGCATCTTAGGAGACCTCACAATAACTGCCCTGTGAATAAGAAAAGTGATCCAATGGGCATAGGGCAACTGATGGTAACCTCTAAACCCCTCAGCAATAGTATCCTCCATCTCTGATAGAAGAGGATCCCAGATGTCAAAAACAGTCTGCTGCATCAGCGAGTCCAGTAGCCATAACTGTAAGCGAGTCAAGCCCTCATGATACCCCATCCTCGGAATCAGGGTCCTCCTCGTAATAGCATCCAACACTCTAGCTGTAGGAGTAAGATCACTAGGAGTCCTGCTCCACCCCTCGCCAAATGGCTCTCTGAAGCAGTGGCGGACTAGATCTGTAGGGGGTACCAAACCGCCATGAGAACGTCTGGGAGGCGCTGTCTCTCCATAGCAAATCTCATGAAGTCAAATGGGGTGCTCCTGAAGTCTGAGTATCTCCCTGACCCTAGAGCTCTGCAGCCTATAATCTCTGCCTCTGAATGCAAAGTGAATGTATCCGTGCTGCGTGTCAATCCATAGTGTAGCATAGAACTCCCGGACCCAAGATGAGACATATAAGCCAGTCCGTCCGAGAAGATCTGTCAGCCCTGGCAGATAAGATAGATATTGACGAATGTGCTCTCTGGCTGCTGCTACAATAGACTCTATGTGACACACCCTCTGAGATCTGAACATAGCTCCACTGTTAAGATATGTATTGTAGAAATCCTCCTACAGTGGTGTGTAGAAGCCCTCTGATGCATGCTTATACCGCCTCAGCGGAAACCACTGCTCAAACTCTACAAACCTGAGCTGCTGCACCTGCCTGGCCATGGCGGCACTTAGATCCAAATGGGTCACTGGAGGCGGACCCTGTGGTCTAGGAGGCGAACGAGAACCCCTCCGCTGTGTATCTACCCTATGTGTGACTGGAGCACGGGTACGACCAGAGCGACGTAACTGTGGCTGAGGTGCCTGCTCAGTCTCCTCTACCTGCTCTCCCTCCTAGGGCTGCTATGTCAGCTCTGCTGGCTGGGGCTACTGCTGTGGCTCCTGTCGTGACTCCCCCTAAGGTTGAGGCTCATCAATAGAAACACGTCGTCCTCCAATCATGAGAGTCCCAGCTGGACTACCATGAAAACTCTCAACCCGCTCGAGTCCAGCCCTGGCTGCTGGTGTAAGCTGATCTGCAATAACAACAACACTACATGAACCTCCTCTCTCAGCACGCTCTGTGGCCTCTGCAACTGTGGCTGCTCTCGCTGTATCTGCATCTGGGTACTTGCGCTTCTTCGTTGTCAGCTTCTTTGTCCCCTTGCCTTTTGGATCTACAGGCAAGTGAGGTGGACACCTCGGATCCTCATCACCTGGACCACCTCCCACGTTCTTCACACGAGCCATATGATCAAGCTGAAAAGAACAACTGCTGCTCACAAAGATCAATTGTCACTGACACTTTCGAGGCTTGGCCTCGATTCGTACTCACGAGCTTGGCTCCGAGTTGACTGACAACTGCAAATAGGACCTCAACGACACCGACTCGCTGCACGATAGAATAGATACGATATACAAATAAATACAATATTCATCTAGAGATGCGAAACCCTAAGAGAGCAAGCAATTAGATACGAAATTGAAACGGAGGCTTGCTACCTGACGAACCGGTGATCCGAGAAGCAAAGGGATGATACGCGGGGAACCACCAAAAAACCTAGGGTTAGGGTTGGCTGATATGCAAGAATCGGCGGCAGGGACTTCGGGAAAGCTCTGGTGTGGCACTGGTGCGAGCAGGGGAGGCGCTGGTGAAGCTAGGGCACGGTGGTGGTGAGCTGCAGCGTTGGCATGGCGGTGCTGCTCGGTGACGTGCGGGCAGCGCTGGCGTGGGAGCAGGACACGGCGGTGAGGCGGTCGTGCAGGCGTAGGGAGGTGTAGTGCGGGTGCGGGAGGAGCTGAAGCACGGCGGCTGTGCGGCGGCGGAGTCGAGCTCGGCTATGCTGGGGCTAGAAGCGGCGGCTCGGCGATGTCGGCACGTAGTAGGATGTGGATTAGGTCAAGGTACGGCGTGCAACGTTATATGGAGGTCCCCCCATGAGATAGAAAAGGAAACGGCGATAAGAGATTGAATCCCGCACGTTTTCTACTGACCGGACGCTCCAGTGGCAGCGACCGGACACTGCCACCCAGCGTCTGGTCGATTCCAGTAAGGTCCAAAACCCCTGGAATCGCGACCGGACGCGTCCGGTGAACACCGACTGGATGTAGCCAGAGTCCGGTGCAAGCTTATGCCTTCGTCTTCGATCGACCGGACGCTGGATCGTCTTCTGACCGGACGCTGGGAGAACACTATTTCAGCATCTGGTCACTCCTTCAGTAGCAGTTCACCTCCTGTGAACTGACTGGATGCTAGACTTCAAAGTCCGGTGCTGTGTCCGGTCACTCTTTCTTCAGCAAATCTTCAATGTCCTTCATGCTGACTGTTCCCAATCAAGTCCCAACTCAAATAAGATCCAAATAAACACCAATTGGGACTGATGTGAGTGACCCCTCTCAAACCCTCATATTTTTCAAAATATTTCACCTTAGGCTATAATTCTTTTTGAGAAAATAGGCAATAAAGGGTGATTTAAGATAAACGACAAAACAACATTCATGTATATGCAATACTTAAAAGTAAATCTAGTTGTTTGTCAAGTTTGATCTAAGGTTAAACTTCTTCACTCGCTTTACGGCGGCTATCTTAACCATGTTAGACAAGCCCTATGCGCATTGCCACAAAGTAAACATGCAGTATATTACAATGCAATGCAAGGGACAACACAAGCTCATCTTTTAGCGAAGTTACTAAAATCAAGAACATTGAGCTCATTCCGCAATTGATAAAAAGTCATCTCATCTAGCGGTTTAGTAAAGATATCCGCCAATTGATCCTCGGTCCTTACACCTTTTAATGATATATCATTTTTAGCAACATGATCTCTAAGAAAGTGATGACGGATATCTATGTGCTTGGTAAGAGAGTGTTGAACCGAATTATTTATAAGTTTTACCGTACTTTCATTGTCGCACAAAAGAGGTACTTTTTCTAGAACTACACCATATTCTAGCAAAGTTTGTTTCAAGTAAAGTATTTGTGCACAACAAGAACCCGCGGCAATGTATTCTGCTTCGGCGGTGGACAAAGCCACACTATTTTGTTTCTTGGAGGACCAAGACACAAGTGATCTACCAAGCAAATGGCACCCTCCGGATGTGCTTTTTCTATCAACTTTGTGACCGGCATAATCCGAGTCGGAATAGCCCACTAATTCAAATATAGCTCCTTTGTGATACCAAAGGCCAATGCTTAGTGTGTGCTTAAGATACCTAAGGATTCTTTTAACCGCAATCAAATGAGTTTCCTTAGGATTAGCTTAAAATCTAGCACACATACACACACTAAACATGATGTCGGGCCTAGATGCGGTTAAATACAACAAGCTACCAATCATAAAACGGTAGAGAGTTTGATCAACCTTGTTACCTCCCTCATCTAAGTCGAGATGTCGATTAATAGGCATTGGTGTCTTGATTGGCTTACATTCAACCATCTTGAATCTCTTGAGAAGATCATTTGTATATTTCTCTTGAGAGATGAAAATCCCTTCTCTCATTTGCTTGATTTGAAAACCAAGAAAGAATGTAAGCTCTCCAATCATTGACATCTCGAACTCCTTCGACATCAATTCACCAAATTCTTTCCATGAATCTTCATTTGATGATCCAAAGATAATATCATCAACATACACTTGACAAATGAAGATATGCCCATCAAGCTTCTTGGTGAATAGTGTGGTGTCGACCTTCCCAATGGTGAAGCCCTTCTCAATGAGGAAGTCCCGAAGGCGCTCATACCAAGCTCTTGGGACTTACTTAAGCTTATATAATGTCTTGGACAACCTATAAACATGATTGGGATATCTAGGGTCTTCAAACCCGGGAGGTTGATCAACATAGACTAGTTCATTAATAAAGCCATTTAAAAAAACACTTTTCACATCCATTTGATAAAGTTTCATTTCATGATGTGATGCATATGCAAGTTGGATATGGATGGCTTCTAATCTTGCAACCGGTGCAAAGGTCTCTCCAAAATCCAAACCTTCAACTTGAGAGAACCCCTTTGCAACTAGTCTTGCCTTGTTTCTCACAATAACACCTTGATCATCTTGCTTGTTGCAGAACACCCACTTTGTTCCAATGACTCTTGCACCTTTTGGCCTCTCTTCAAGAGTACAAACTTCATTGCGGGTGAAGTTGTTCAACTCATCATGCATGGCATTGATCCAATTCGGATCTTGAAGAGCTTCTTCTACCTTAGTAGGCTCAAAGCAAGAGACAAAAGAGTGATGAGCAATAAATGAAGCAAGTTTTTGTGAGCGTGTCATCACTCCCTTTGATGGACTCCCTATGATGAGATCTTGTGGATGATCTTGTAGTAGAGGTGTATTTCTTCTATTAACCACTTGAGGAGGAGGTTGTGGAGCATCAACATCTTATGCTTGTGCCACTATTTGATCATGGGAGACATGAGTGTCTTCATTTTCTACTCTCCTATCTTTTTCACCATCTTGTGACACACTTGATGAAGAAGGTGGATCAATGACTTGTACATTATCTTCATCATATTTAGGCTTGATGTCTCCAACCGGAATGTTCTTCATGGCCTCCTTCAAAGGTTCATCACCTACATCATCAAGATTCTCATGTGCTCCTTGTGAGCCATTAGATTCATCAAATTCCACATCATATGTTTCTTCAACCAAGCCGGTGGCATGATTAAATTCTCTATATGCTTTGGACTTCGATGAGTAACCAACAAGAAAACCAATATCACAACGTCTTTGAAACTTCCCTAGGTGCTGTCGCTTCTTATAGATGTAGCATTTGCAACCAAACACCCTAAAGAAGGAGACGTCCGGCTTCTTCCCATTGAGCAACTCATAAGGTGTCTTGCCAAGGAACTTTTGAAGGAATAGGCGGTTTGATGCATATCATGCGGTGTTGATAGCTTCCGCCCATAGAGCTTCGGGAGTGTTGTACTCATCTAACATTATTCTTGCAAGAGTGATCAATGTCCGGTTCTTCCTCTCTACTACACCATTTTGTTGAGGAGTATAAGTTGCGAAGACCTCATGCTTGATCCCAACTTCATCACAATATGCTTCTATATTTGTGTTGTCAAATTCCTTCCCATTGTCACTTCTAATCTTTTTGAGCTTCACTTCAAATTCATTTTGTGCTCTCTTGGCAAACTTTTTGAAGCATGATGCAACTTCGGATTTATCATGAAGGAAGAATACACATGTGTATCTTGAATAGTCATCAATAATCACAAGACAATAAAGATTTCCTCCCAAACTCTTGTATGTTGTTGGTCCAAATAAATCCATGTGAAGGAGTTTTAGCACTCTTGTGGTTGACATGAAAGCTTTTGTTGGATGGGTATTTGCAACTTGCTTGCCGGCTTGACATGCACTACAAAGCTTGTCTTTTTCAAACTTCACATCCTTCAACCCTCTTACCAAATCATTCTTCATTAGCTTCTTGAGTGAGCTCATCCCAACATGAGCAAGTCTTTTATGCCATAGCCACCCAAGAGTTGTTTTGTGAATAGGCATGTCTTCAAGTTAGCATCTTCGGAGGTGAAATCCACTAAATATAGGTTGTTGTATCTAAATCCTTTGAATATCACTTGATCATTATCCTTCTTAGATACAACAACTTCCTTCTCGGTGGACAATCATTGGAAGCCAAGATCACACAATTGTCCACCGGATAGCAAGTTGAAGCTCAATGAAGCAACATATAGCACATTTGAGATTGAATGATCATTTGATATTGCCACTTTGCCCAATCCTTTGACCTTGCCCTTTGAATTATCCCCAAATGTGATTCTTTCTTATCCATCTACCTCTTCATCTAGTGAGGTGAACATACGAGGATCATCGGTCATATGTTGTGTGCAATCACTATCAATTACCCAATGACTTCCACCGGTCTTGTAGTTCACTTACACACAAGAGATCAAGCTTTAGGAACCCAAACTTGTTGAGGGCCCTTCACCTTCTCAAAAAGTGACTTCGCAACCCAAATCTTCTTAGGCCTATTCTTGTTGGAAGGTCCTAAGAATATGACTTTCATCTTTCCACTAGAATCCTTTCTAAGCATGTAATGAGCATTGAAGGCAAAGGGTCTAGCATACTTGGACAAGGGTTGTGGTGGTGGTGTTTGGCACTCATGAGCAAAATGGCCTTCTTGTCCACACTCAAAGCATCTCTTTGGCTTTGGCTTTAACTTTGATTGTTGTTGTTGAGCTTGAGCCTTCTTCTTCTCTACATTTGCCACATATCCAATGCCACTTTTATCCATCTTCATGATGGTGTTCATTAGGAGCTCACTTTGAAGATGTTTGCCTCTTGTGAACTTGCTCAAACCAATCTTAAGATGCTCTTTTTCCAACTTGAGCTTCTTGTTTTCTTCCTTGAGTGCATCCCTACTTTTATCTTCCTAGATTGCAACATTGTTTCTCTCTTGCTTGAGTTTCTTGTTTTCTTCTTTTAGCTTCTCATTCTCAAGAATCAAGTCACCATCATGATCAAAAGTTTCTAGCATAATGGTGTTGTGAATTTTGAACTCTTCAAACTCTTTCTTGAGCTTTTCATTGTCAGGCTTGAGCTTGACATACTCATCATAGTCATTGCACTCAACCACTTGTTTGTCTTTGCCACTAGATCCTTGCTCAATGCTCTCATCAATTAAATCATCACATGATGTAGCTGAAGGAGACCGTGACGCCTAAGAGGGGGGGGGGGTGAATTAGGCAACTTAAATTCTAACTCTAAACTATGACCTCTTTTTCTAACCCTAGCAAAACCTATGTAATAGATAAGCTATCTAGATGTGCAACTATAGTTTTGCTAGTGTGTTGCTATCTCTACCGCAAACGTAGTAAAGTAATCAATGTAAATGCGGAAGCTAAAGAGCAAGGTAGAGATATGCAAACTCCCTTCGACGACTCCGGTATTTTTACCGAGGTATCGAGAAGCGCGCAAGCTTCCCCCTAGTCCTCGTTGGAGACCCTCGCAAGGAATCCCTCGCAAGGGCCAAGCTCCCGGTCAGGTAACTCTGTGGATAGCCTCGGGCCTTCCCCACGCGCAAGTGGGTGTCCGATGTGCCTCTCAGCAAGCCTCTCCCGGATGCTCCCCGCCGTCTTCACTATCAAGCTTCCGGCCAAAATGACGCGGGCCTTGTTCCCTCCAGTACACGGTGGCGGCCACACCACAAACGCGGTTGGTGTGATCTCGCAAGACTTCAAGCCCCTCCGATGTACAACACTTGTGCTCACAAGCACGGGGTGGCAAGAGGTATGCAAACCTCACTTAAACACTAGGCAAACACCTAGAGCAAGCGCATAAGCGGTCGTCTAATCAACCTAAGCACTTCACAAAGCACTTATGCTAATCACCTAATAAAACACTAAGCACTATGCATGTGGAGATCACTCAAATAGTGTATCAACACTCTTGGTATGTTTCCTCAGCTCCACACTCCTAAAATGGTCGGTTGGGGGTTGTATTTATAAGCCCCACTGAGAAAGTAGCCGTTGGGGTCGACTTCCCGCGAAACTGCTACTGACCGGACGTGTCCGGTCGTCTCAACCGTTGCAGCCGCGAATCACCGATCGGACGCTACCAGCGTCCAGTCGCCTACCACCGGACGCGTTCGGTCGCAGTTTCGCGCGCTTGGAACCTCTCTGTACTCGATCGGATGCTGTGTTTCTGCATCCGGTCGGTTGCCGCCAGCATCCGGTCCTCGTGTTCGATCGCCTGTCTGCCGAGCCACCGGTCCAGCGTCCGGTCCAGCGTCCGGTCGCCTCTACGAGCCCGTTTCTTCGCGATCTTGCGTACGGCTTGGTTCCTATCTTCATGATTGGACTTTGCTTGATATCTTGGGTCTTTTCTTGTGCTCCTAAGGTCTTTCTTAAGGTGTTGATCATCGGATCATCACATCGTCTCCGTCCAAGTCATGTCTTGCACCCTATTGGACTACAAAACAAACATTTGCAAATTCATTAGTCCAATTTGGTTGTGTTGGTCATCAAACACCAAAATCCAAAGTAAATGGGCTTAGGGTCCATTTTTCTTACAGTAGCTATATCAATCTTAACAACATGGTTAGTAGCATCATGTGGCTCATCGGATAAGAATTCTTGAGCAATGACAAGACTATCATGATTGATCTTAAGAGTAGTATATTCTTCTTTTAGCTTGTTGTGACTAGTGATGAGCACTTTGTGCACCTACTCAAGTTTAGCATGTTTATCTTTAAGCTCTTTCTTAGAAGATTTGAGCTCCTTGAGTTTGGATGATATAGCATCATTTGTTTCTCTAAGCTCAACATTAGCCTTTTTCTGCTACATCACATTTAGCTAAAAGAGAATCATTCTTAGCTTCTTTAGCATGTGGAGAATCATTCTGCTACATCACATTTAGCATGTGGAGATCATTCTTGTTGTCACTATCATCATCGGATGATCCACTAGATGAATCAATGTCCGTGAGCCAATCACCGACGATGTATGCCTTTCCACTTTTCTTCTTCTTGTGGAAGTCATTCTTCTTGCCATCTCTCTTCTTGTATGTCTTATCTTTCTTCTTCTCATCTTCATCACTTGAGTCATCTTTCTTGCCCTTGTTCTTGTTCTTGAACTTGTCTATCTTGGGCTTTGTGCATTGGTGTGCTAGATGACCAAGTTCTCCACAATTATAGCAATCCATCTCCGAGATTGGCTTCCTTCTAGAGCTTGTGAAGAACTTCTTCTTCTTGCCATCACACTTGATGCCACTCTTGTTTAGCTTCTTTAGCATCTTGACGGTTCTTTTCACCATGAGAGTAAGGCTTGCATCATCAACTTTATCATCACTTGAGCTCTCATACTTAAGCCTTGCTTTGCCCTTATCTTGGCTAGCTTTGAATGCTAAGTCTTTTTCTTTCTTCTTTGTAGAGGATGAGCCATCTTGAGGTGTGATGTGCATGTACATCTCATGAGCGTTGATCTTTCCCAAGATTTGTGTTGGTGTAGCAGTGGAAAGATCACCTTGGTGTAGCACGGTCACAATATGCCCATATTTGTCAATGGGGAGGACACTCAAGATTTTTCTTACAACATCAGATGGTTGCATTTAAGTGAGTCCAAGTCCATTGACTTCCTCTACAAGAATATTCAAACGTGAATACATCTCATTAGCACATTCTTTGGGAAGTATTTCAAACGAGTTAAGCTTCTTCATGACAAGATGATAGCGTTCCTCACGCTCACTCTTTGTTCCCTCATGGAGCGCACAAACGTCTGACCATAGTGCATGGGCGTCTTTGTGGTTCCTCACCCAGTTGAACATATCTTTGCAAAGGCCTCTAAAGATGGTGTTTTGAGCCTTTGCATTCCACTTTTCGTAATTCACCTCATCGCCTTTTAGGTGTGTGGGATCCCGAGGTTTTGGGGATCCTTGTGAGGCGGTTCTAAGTATATCAACATCTAGAGCTTCTAGATACGCCTCTATGCGGATTTTCCAATATGAAAAATCATCCCCCTCAAAGATAGGAGGAGGTCCATCCCCGTGAGATATTTTTCTCTAGGCGGTTAAGCCTAAATACGTGAGCACGAGGCTCCGATACCAATTGAAAGGATTAATATGCCCAAGAGGGGGTGAATTGGACTAATTCTAATTTTTTTTGCAATAATTAAAACCTACGGTTAGCCCAATTAACCCCTTGTGCCTAGGAAGGTGTTCTAATAATCTAACGCACAAAAGTTTAGCAACCTATATTCCAATCCTACTCTACCATGGCAATTCTACGAATGTAAATGACAAGAATTGAATTGCTCAAAGTAAATAGAGAAGGAGGAACGCGGTGATGTTTTGCCGAGGTATCGGAGAGTCGCCACTCCTCACTAGTCCTCGTTGGAGCACCCGCGCAAGGTTGTAGCTCCCCCTTGATCCGCGCAAGGATCAAGTGCTCTCTACGGGTTGATTCTTCGACACTCCATCGCGGTGAATCACCCACAACCGTTCACAACTTGAGTTGGGTCATCCACAAGCTCTCCGGATGATCACCAAGCTTCCAATGACCACCAAGCCGTCTAAGTGATAGCGATCACCAAGAGTAACAAGCACGAACTCTCACTTAACCACGACAAGCCTATGGAGAAGGGTGGATACACAATTTGCTACTCTTGATCTCACTAATGAGGGCTCTCTTTTGGATTCTCAAATCTCAATCACCTCACCAGGACCTTGCTCTTCTTGGCACTCTCAAAGGTGTTTCTCAGCTGTTGGAATGAGCAAAAGTCCCCCCACACACGAGTGGAGGTGGTATTTATAACATCAGCTGAAAAACGAACTGTTATATACCTCTGCGGGGTGACCGGACGCTCCGGTCATGTTGACCGGACGCTCCGATCAATTCACCCCGAACTCCAGTGTTTACAGTGTGACCGGACGCTGGCCAGCGTCCTGGAACCTTGCTGGAGTCGACCGGACGCTGGCTCTCAGCGTCCGGTCACACCGAATGTTTTCACCTTGGTCAAATTAACTGACCGGACTCTGCGCCAGCGTCCGGTCAAACTGAAACCAGGTCCGGTCAGTATTTGACCCTTCATTCACTTCCAACTCTCGATCATATGTAAATGAAGTTTGCTCCAATGGATCTTAGGCATATTTAGGAGCTACCTAGTGCTAGTTTTAACAAGTGTGCACCACACCTAACTCATTAGACTCACCTAGGTCAAGCTACCCGTCCATACCCCCTTAATAGTACGGTCAAAGGAAAAACAAAGTCGATCTCGCTCGTCAAAGGAAAAACAAAGTCCATACCCCCTTAATAGTTGCTATGCAGCCGGCACGGTGGCCGCCGGTTGTGACATCGATCTCGCTCGTCAAAGGACGAAGAGTATATATATTGCTGGATCTCTAATTCGCGTCAATGGCTGCAGCTACCTGCCAGATTTGCTGATTATATAAATTATTAAGATGGCCTTATATTTTATTTTATAAAGACATGCATCGTAGTCATACGACTCGGATCGCGACAAGCTGCCGGATTACGAAGCGGAGAACGTACGTACGTACGTGACAGAATTTATACGCACCAGTGCACCACGCATATACATGGCCAACCGGGCCGCACGACACGGCACTGGCACGAGCACGGCCAGGCATGGCACGGCTAGGCACGATATTATGCGGCACGGTGGCTTAACCGTGCCGTGCCTAACAGTGCCACCGTGCCGAGACAATGGCCTTGGCACGGCTCTATCGGTGGTGAACCGTGTCGTGCCGTGCTGTCGAGCACGGCAGCCTGGCGTGCCCGCGCTGCCGCCTGTGCTCGCGCGCCAGCGTGGGGCCACATCGCCGCCAGTGCTGGCCCTCGTGGGGCCGCGCCACCGCTTGTGATCGCCCGCCGGTGTGGGGCCGCGCCGCCGCCTGAGCTCGCCCTCGCCGGGACCGCGCCGCCCCCTGCGCTCGCCCTCGCCAGGGCCGCGCCGCCGCCACACTCGATGCCGCAGAGAAGGCCGGATCCGGGAGGAGGGGGCCGGATCTAGGCCATGGCCGCCGGATCCACCCGCCGCCTGAGCTCGCCCTCGCCAGATGACCTGGGGAAGAAGATGCACCGCCGTCGGCCACGCTGGGGAAGAAGTTGCGCCACCACCGGCCACGTGCTCCTCCATCGCTGCTGGCCTGTGAACTCCTCCGTCACCACTAGTCAAGCGCTGTGCACTGCTCTGCCACCGCTGGTTGCCCACCGCTGCTGCAGATGCGCCGCCGCGCCGCCGCCCAGAGGCCCTCGGGGCATGGCCCCGCGACTGCGCGCACCTCCCGCCCCCTCCTGTCTTCGCGTCGGCGCTGCTGAGGATTGAGGAAATGAGTGGGGGGGAGAGAGAGGAGGAAGTTAGGGTTTAGGTGAGGGAGGGATGCTGATATATTGGTATCCAACGGCTCTGGTTCATCAGCTGCTCATCAATGGTGGAGAATAAACGGGCCCTGTCGTGCCGGCCCATTATTCATGTCGTGCCTAGGCCGGCACTGCGGGCCGACATGGCGGCCTGGGCACGGCACTACGACCAGGCCGTGCTAGGCATGGGCACGAAGCGAGCCAAGCCAGGCCATGCCTAGGCCGTGCTTCTCAGTGCCGTGCCTGGGTCGGCCTATAGTGCTTGGGCCAAATGGCCAAATATCACCACGCGGTCTTTATTCCTAGTCGATTTCGACATGTGGCGGGTTACCAACGGGCTCGACCTCTGGCTCCCCACTCCGATAAGGAAAAGGCGATGGAAGCATCGTTCGAGCGAGAAAATTGTGCCCCACCAGCACGAGAGAGGCCAAGACCCGCGCTGCTAGCAAAAATGCAACATACTTGCTAATGTCCGGATAGGCGTCCGGATGCTGTCTGCACAGGAGCAAACGAGCACCTAACACGTCGGGCTCACGAGGAAATGCACCAGTAGTGGTCCGCGCCATCCTGGACGTCGTCCGTGTCACCGGCCGCTTCCAACGCGCATCCCATGTGTAAAAACTGGATTTACTTTTGAAACATCCTGATGCAACAGTTGCAACATATAGAAAAGGCAATGAAACACTTGCGAAAACACCTGAGAAACATTTGAAAACCATTGCGAACATATGCAACATCTAGATGAAACATTTGCAAACATACATATGAAACACCTAAATACACTTGAAACATATACTTGCAACATGCATGTATATGCAACATTTAGATCTACTTTTGCAACATCCAGACAAAACACTTGCAACATTCATCTGAAACAGATGAAACATTTGGAACATACACTTGAAACATACGTGTATAGCCATTACAAAATGTGCAATATCCCGATCTACTTTTGCAACATCGATATACAACACCTGCAACATACCTCAGAAACATTTGAAACACTTGAAACATACTATTGCAACATGCGCTTTTAGCATGGCATCTGCTTGTTGTTTGATGAATGGAGGCTCGTCGATGTGGAGCTCGAAGGCGTGGAGGTCACCGTGTGGTGCTCGGTGGCGGCATGGACCTCGGTAGGGGCAGGGGCAGGGGCAGGGGTAGAAGGATGGGGCACGGCCGCGACGGGAGGCCTAGCGCGTTGGGCTTGTCGTGCGCGGCGCAGGCTAGGACAAGTCTGTCCCGTGAGCAGAGCGAGCGGACAACGCGGGCGGGGACGGCGTGGGCGAGTGCAGGATCCATCCGGACGGATGGACGCCCAATAAGGAGCGTTTCCGAAAATGCAATTCCTAGTCCCTGGTTGACGCGGTTCGGTCGGTACCAACAAGCATTATACAGTAATCAATTCAGCAAATCACAATGTTGGGCTTGGATCGAAACTCTATCCAATAAAATATTAATTGTTCGATTGTGTAGTTGGATAACTCGTTGTATGCAACAACATAGCACAACACGTACGTTCGAGCACACTGCGCAAACAGATCTTATTAAATCATAGCTAGATGCCACGTAAGCATATAAGTGAAAGAAAATGTAGCTACTACAAGAATAATACAAATTAATTAAGAAAGCGCAAAACCTCAATGATGTTTGTGAAAGCAATGTTCTTGTTCTTGAGGTTGAAGACATTATTCATCTTTCGGGAATGATTATTTACATGCGCGCGCTCGCGTCGTGGTGCGGGCACACTCGTCGCGGCCATCCGATTCGATTCACGCCTATCGACGGCCCGTCTGATTCGCGTCCACGCCTGCCACCACCCCAACCCTTGTCTTCCCCAACTCTGTCGAGCCTCTCTCTTCTCCTCTCCATCACCCCAACCCTCTTCTTCTTCAACTCCGGCGAGCCATCTTCTCATCTCTTGCTCTTTTCTTCCCCAACTGTGCGGCGGGCTTAGAAGAGAAGGGGCTCGGGAGAGGCAGGCCGGGCACGTAGTGGGGACGGCGGAAAGGGTAGCTTTAGGGTTCTGGCGACGATGGAGGTGACCGGACCAGGTGGAAGAAGAAGACGCGCATGCCATGGCGGCGGGGGGGGGGGGGGGGGGGAGGGGAGGAGGAGGAGGCCGTGGGGTCCTGACTTCATGGCGTCGCAAGAGGAAGAAAAAAAGCGCAGACATGAGTGAGTCACAGGAAGAAGAAGAACACAAGGGTTGCAGGAGGAAGAAGAAGACGCAGGTTCACAGGAGGAAGGAGGCGTGTGGGCGGAACTTCCTAAGCCTGTGCACACGGGGGATGCACTCCACTTTATTTAGTCCCTCCATGATCCTAGAATTTCTAGAATCGTAGGGGCCATTTGTTGCCATCTTGTTGGATAGCCTTCATCATTCATGGCACCGCACATGCATTTCTTGTTAGCTTTAACATTTTGTCTATTTCTAATTAACTACTAAATCCGTTCCAAATTATAAGAGCATCCTCGAGAGCCTTTTTAAATTCTACTATCTAAATCATCATTTGAAGAGTCATTTGCATAAAAATCGCTTTTTATATCTTTTTATTCTCCAACAATTCTTCTATATCTCATGCGCACTCTAGAGAGCCATTCTCGTCTTCTATTTTTGGCTAGCGAAAAATCTGAAATAAAAGATGGTTATATTTGGATAACCATTTAGGGAAGCTGTTGGAGGCTAGTTTTTCACCCAAAATCTCTATTCCTAGCATTTAGGAATGATATGAAGAGTATCTTGGAGATGCTCTGAGACGTTTTGACTTTTATAGATATGTTGCATTTGTTATGCACATAGTAAAAATAAGGAAAAATTGGCTAGCGGACACTGAAGGTGGAGGTCGTTTACTGACGGATACTCAAAGTGGAGCCATTTACTAGAAGACACTCTCGTTACTGACAATTATGCTACTTTACACCGCACCTCTTATTTTATTCATTTTTAGTAGTTAAGGAGAGAGAAGAGCGGTGAAATGACATTCTTGCTCTGTTGCTTTCTTCTTCCTCTCTCCCATTCTCTTTTTTCTGTTTTATATGTCCGCGTACGAAGGCGAAGCTGAGGCGGCGGTGGCCAGTGTGGCGGTCGAAGCCCCACTGCTGCTAACCTCGCATCCCTCCCTCGCGCGCTCGGAGCTCACCGGCCTCCATGGCCGCGACCTCCATGGTCGCGAGCTCAGAGCGTGTCCCCTCGCGTCCGCTCCGCTGCTCAGAGCTCGGAGCTCGCGTGTGTCTGCTTAGAGCTCAGAGCATGTCCGCTCGGAGCTCGCGTGCGTCTGCTCCGTCAATCCGTCTCGTCCGCCGCGCCGTCGTGCCTGCGTCCGCTCATCCGCTCTGCTTGTGCCCGCGACCGCTACGCCGCGCTGCCGCTCGTGCCCCCATGTCTGCATCCGCTCGTTCGCTCGCATCTGCTCCGCCGCGCTACCGCTTGTGCCCGTGTCCGCTAGCCGGCTCGCATCCGCTCCGCCGCGTCGCCGCTCGTGCCAAGACCAGACTGTAAGTCCGTGGCCTCCGTCGGCTTCCGTAGTTCGACAGCTGACGTGAATAGAAGACGATTGCAAGTGTGCAAAATCAGAGAAAGGAGAATTGGAATTGAAGGTTTCAGGACCCAATCTCATCTCTAATTTTGTTGGACGGGTTGACTACGGCAGCAGCAAGGCCACATGCGGCGGCAGGGCAGCAGGCACAGTAGCTGGGTTCCTGGTCCAGGAGGAAGGCGATGGGGCCATCCTTGTGCAGGGGACGGCAGCGGCGGCAAAGACCCTCCGCAGCATCCCGATTCGGTTTCCTCCACAGATTAGCCGAGATGTCTGCCAGTAAGAAGAAACGGAGAGAGGAAGAAGAAAACGGTAGGGGTAGGAATGTTATTTCACCGTTTTTCTCTCACCTTAACCGCTGCAAATGAATAAAATAAAGGAATGTGGTATTAAGTAGCATAATTGTCAGCAACGAGAGTGTCTTCCAGCAAATGGCTCCACTTTAGATGTCTGCCAGCAAACGACCTCTATTTTTAATGTTCGCTAGCCAATTTTTCTTAAAAACAATATATTAGAAAAGCTAAAATATTTTATAATTTGAAACGGATGGTGTAAGTTTCATGCATGGCTGGAGCACAAGCAGCATGGGCCGCAGTTGGTTGCGTTGGTGTTTTTGTAGAGTTGGCCCGTAATAGCCTATTCCTCTTCTATTATTATCCAAAAATGGAGTCAGCATTGCCACCTTTTTTCGTCAATATCCACTTGTGTGCCGACATGTAGGTTTATTATTTGGTGTAGCTGCCATCATATAGGGACACGCGGCTTTATATGTGCCTATATATGGTGGCATCTTCCGTGTGGTAAAGATTTCTAATGGTGTAGTAGTGTGATACCGTTTTAGTAACAAAAGTTAAACATTTTAATTTACCCTTTTAGTGCTTAATAAAGCTTCATACAGAACGTGCCAACGGATAAACTGCCTGTTCGGTTGGCTGGGCTGGATCGTGGAGAAGTACTGGCTGGTTTAGTGTGAGAGAAAAATATTGTTCCGGACGATCGTAAATTTCCAGCCGAAGAGGCTGAAAATAGACAACTATCTTAGCACACATTCAAAGAGTAACAGATGTACATGCTTTCACGGTCCAGTAAGTCTTGACAACAAGTCTTGACAAGAAGGCCCTAGCTTTTTTTTTAGGAAATACAAGGGACGTCGATAAGGCGCGACCCGTCGCACACACGCGTAGCGCAAGACCCCAGGTCCCCCAGCGGCCCAGCTTGTGCGCGCGAATGAGAGCCTCATGGGTGTTCCTCGCTTCCACTTGAGTGATGCATGGCGTCCGACCAGCCCTGCTACTCTGCATGTCATGCCGCTGACGAAAAAAAAAACCGAAAACATTTTATTTGAATTGCTATAACTTTTGAATGTTGTATCCATTTTCAATTTCGTCTGCACCATTGTATTCTACGTGATGAGACGAACAAAACTAGACTCCATTTGTATATGTTTCGAAGAATTTTTTTATAACAATTTATGTGTAAATGTGTGCTAGGAGATTTATATAAGAGTTACTACCGTATAATCGTAAAACTACTACTCTAAAAATAAGTTTTTACATAGTTTCTATAGCTTGTATCGTCTCCAATTCTCCTTGGACTGCAATAAGCCGCGACGGGTCTCCCAAACGTCAAGAGCGCGACCCTACTCCGTCTCCGGCCGCGCGCCCAGCGTTTGGAAAAGAGTGATTACGGCTGATGCTCCAGCACTCCCTTGCACGTTTTCAAAAAAAAAAAACTAACATTTTTTAAAAAAGCTATAACTTTTGAAATGTGTATCGGTTTTTAAATATGTCTGCATTGGTACTTTCTACGTGACGAGGCAAACAAAACTAGACCTTTTGACTATGTTTCAAAGAAATTTTAATTTAGTAGCAATTTATCTGTAAAAATGTGCTAGGAGATTTATGAAACAAGATGCTACCATGTAAACTAAACTTGCTACTTCAAAAATAAACTAAAGTTTTTACATGGTACGCACATCAATTGTTACCATAGGAATATAACAAATTTGGTTGGGGGCTTGAGGTCAACAATGGAGGGAGAGAGAGCTCCTACTCTATTTTTGGGCGTGCTAAAGTGAGGAAGAAGAGGCAGATAGCCATTGGGGAGGAAGGGGAAAGATATATATATACCCTCAGCCCCCAACGGTCACTGCACCCAAGGGGTCGGGCGAGACGGAGCCCGCAACTTTGGGCGAGACGGAACCTACGACCTTGGGGTCGGGCGAGACAGAGCCCGCGTTCTCGAGGTCGGACGAGACAAAGCCCACGACTTTGGGCGAGACGAAACCCGCGTCCTTGGAGTCGGGCGAGACGGAGCCCGCAACCTTGGAGTCAGGCGAGACGGATCCCGTAACCTTGGGGTTGGGCGAGACGGAGCCCGCACCCAAGGGGTCTGGCGAGACCTTTTAATACGTCACGAACCATCCGGGGAAGTCAGCGTGGGCGCTTACTTCCTTGTGCCGCGACTCAAGTGCGACAGTGTCTCTCTTCCAGTGCGGCAGCGCCGCACTACGCAAGACACCAAGAGTAATAATGAAGTGTAGACTGTCTTGGCTGTGAATCTGAGAATGCATGAGGTTGTTTGAGAATTTGGTAGCACATATTAGCTTAAGCATTGTGTCCCCCTCTATAGTACGTTTTTTTTCTATACTCAAATTCAAAATATAAAAGAATTTAAACCTCCTTTAAGTTTGAAGCCATCTACATTTGTAATTGGGGCTCCTCTGTTTCGTGTAGCATCCTCGAATATGAATTCCCTGCTTGTCATCTCGATAAATCTCATTAGTTCTCTAATTACGTGGTCATTATCACCAAAACCCACAATTAAGGCTTGATTGCACTTTCAATTGCACTTTCAAAAACAAGACAAGCTGCAAACTTGGGGGAACTTATTAAAATAAACATTGCATAACTTGCCAATTAGGGGATCAAGTTATTATAAAACATGTTAAAAAAAGCCAGGAAACCTGACTTCGTGCCAACATGGGGATTTATTAAAAAATAAGGGTAGCGATAATACGATATAAAATAAGACAAGCGACAATCTAGGAGCAAATTATTAGAACAAGCATTGTATAAGCTGCTAACTAGAGGAACAAGTTATTGTAAAACTCACTATATAAGCCGGGAAACACGAGGGTAGTGATAAAAAATAAGATGTAATCTGAGGGCAAATTATTAGAACAAGCATTGCATAAACTGCCAAGTAGAGGGGCAAGTTATTATAAAACCCACTATATAAGCCGGGAAACATGACTAGCTGAAAATTAGAGGGACATTTATTTAAAAAAACTAAGAGTAGCGACATAAAATAAGATAAGCTGCACCCTAAGAGACAAATTATTAGAAGAAGCATCGTATAAGGTGCCAACTTAGTGAGTAAGTTATTATAAAACTAATATATAGGATTTAGGAATACATTCGAATCTAAAAGGGTGAGTGAGAACTGAAACTAAAAAAGCATTAAAAAATACTGAAAACTGAAAAAAAAATCTAAAAAATACTTGACTAAAAACTAAAAATGGGAATAAATTCTTTTGTGGCAACCTATGTGTGCAATGGCTACCCTTTTGTAATAACTTATACATTATAGGTGAGGCAACTAATATACAGGATTTAGGAATTCATTCGAATTGAAATCTGAAACTAAAAAAAATAAAAAACTTGACTAAAAAATAAAACTAAAAAAACTAAAAAAATAATTGATTGAAAACTAAAACTAAAACGATATTAAAAAAACATGCCTGATAATTGGAACTAAAAAATAAAAAAAACTTGACTGAAAACTTAAACTCGGGTTAAATTCTTTTGTGTTAACTTATGTGTGCAGTGACTATCATTTTGTAACAACTTATACATTGCAAGTGAAGCAACTAATAACAGGGTTTAGAAAGACATTCGTACCTGAAAAGGTGACGGAAAACTGAAACTAAAAAAATTAAAAAAACTAAACTGAAAACTAAACTAAAAAAACTGAAAAAATAACTAAAAACTGAAATCGAACTAAAAAGAAAACTCAAAGCAAAATGATGAAACTGAACCACTAATAAAACTGAAAAAGAAGAAATCACCAAAACACTGAAATACCTACCAATAATGGGAGGTGAAGCACTGAAATAGCTACCTAATAATGAAACTGAAAAAGTAGAAGGGGCACTGATGCACTATAGGATTTCTGGGTTAAAAGTGCAACTCGCAAAATAACAATACTCAAGATGGTATGGGAAAAACTAGTAGCTATAAATGATCATGATTCACATCAACATTCATGGAGTAATCTGACAATCCAGAAAAATGATGCACATAATGATTCTTGGAACAATATAGCAGAAGAAGGCCCCGAATTCTACCGCACAAAACTCCAGGGTAATCTGGCTCCAACACGAGTAGGCAATTTCTGATGCTAAAGCAATCAGATTCTTGGGATGGCTGGAATACTGTGCATGCTGAGAACTCACAAGACAATGCTCAAGTCAATGGAAAGAGACAACTAATTCTATTGACAAGGATTGGAAATCAGATGGATGGGATGACTGAATGAGCCCATGAATCAAAGCTTCAGTAAGATGGTCACATCCATATATTGCACTTATCTTCCAGTAATACTACTGTACATTGCGAGCTGCAAATAGAACAACGTGTTTTTTTTCCCTGGCTCAAAATAGGAGCCGGACGAAGGGAAGAGAATTTAGTACACAAACACAATTGTGGTCGGTGAGCGACTTGTAGACGGCGGCGAGGACGCGCCCCGTGACGGCGGCGCAGGTCTTGATGTCGTGGCCGCCGTCGGTGAGCATCTCGGGCTCGACAATGGGCACGAGCCCGTACCCCTGGCAGATCAGCGCGTACCGCGCGAGGCCCTCGGCGTTCTGTCTGACGGCGAGCTCGGAGGGCTCCACCGTGGGGCCGACCTTGAGCACACGGCGCGCCACTTGGCGCAGCGCGCGCCGGTCTCGTAGTACTTGGCGCAGCGCGCGCCCAGGGAGTCGTGGCCCTATGCGGTGGTCTCGCCGTTGGTGCCCGCAATCTCGACGGTGCCCTTGTCCACCTTGATCTCCGGGGCCGCTCCGTCGTCGTCCACCGCAACTGTGGATGGCTGATGCAGAAAGCCCAACCACGACGAGGGCAGATGCAGGAAGAAAGAAGGGATTTGGACGCGGGGCGAAGAGAGGGCAGACCTTCGACGGCAAATCGGAGCAGTTCCTCCGCCGTCGCCGGCAGCAACCTGCTCCACCCACCGCTCGCTGCTCGGCTTCCGACAGCTACGTCGCCGGATTCCGCGGCCGGCTACGCTGCCGAACCGGAAAGGAGGAGGAGGCTGAAACGAAAAGGATGAGAAAGGCCAAATGAAGGCGTGGAGCAACTATTGGGCCGGACTTGTTTCAGACGCGTCGCGCGGTCGCCAAGGAGCACGACCAGTCGCGAATTTAGACTGCGAAAAACAAGGCCTCCTCCTAGTTCAAGGACATATATTGAGCCCATCTATACCTTTCCCTTATTCCTATACTACCTTATCTCATCCCACAGAAGGCCACGTCACCTCTCTTCCCTGACCATTAGATTTTCCATCAACGGTAGATCCCTCCCGTACGGTCAAAAGGAGTGAACCAAAAAAAATAAAATAAAAAACAGACTCCTGAAGCTTCTACGACGCTGCAACGCGCGAGCTCAGGTGCCCTCCACCGCCTTCTGTGCCGCGATCTGCGGTCGCTCCGCGCCGCTCGCCGCCCCTGCCAGCGCCGCCGCACCCGCCGTCCCCATCGCCAGCTCCCTCTCCTTCCCTACCTCCCGTCCCTTACCCGATTTCTATGCCGCAACCTCTGCCTCCATCGATGGACGCCGACGGCTGCTCACGCCCAGGCCACCACCGACTCCGGCTTCCTCCGCCGCTGCCTCCGCTTCGTCCCCACCCCTGGACTCCCTTCACGGCCACCACGAAAGGATGTAACCCTTGTGTGAACCATGTTTGTACGGAGAAAATTGTGCACCTATATATGGACCGTTTCCTGGTCTTACTCCAATTGTTTGCTTCACCACTCGTGTTATTCAATTTCTTGCTTACTTGATGTTAGATGCACCCTGTACCTGTCTGGATAGGTTACTGATGCGCCGTTCGCTGGTCTGGAAAAAACAGACCAGCCGGCTGCTCCTCCTCACAGGTGCACTGTTCATTAACCAGCCGCTACAGTGTTTCTCTCTCACAAAATTAGTCAGTTTCAGCCAAGTTTCAGACCAGCGAACAGGCCTGAATGCAGACATTAGGGTTATAAAGCCTAAAGACAATAGACCACCTGTGAATATACTTCAAAACCTCCAAATATTCTCAGCTTACACACATATACATACTCCATTCTAATATTTGGTAATTATTGTGATGTCCTCAACTTTACTTACAGTTCATAAATTTTTGTAGTAGTCAAATGGTCTACGTCGAATACATTTTTCACAAAAATTGCCGCGTGCTCCATCTCATTTGCTAAACTGTAACAGATCCCTAACAACGATGTTGTACTAATAGGGGACTCATTCATGCGGGAGATGCATTCAGACATTTGCTTAGAATATGTTATGGATAGGCTAGGCACAGACAACAATATAATTGAAGGAGTATTTTTTTCTCCCTTTGGAACAACCACTCTGTATTTTATGACTAAAAAGATTACATGATATAATTAAAACCCCTAAGTGCCAGTATTTACAAATTCTAATATATTTATTGCATTCCACTGTTTCAATGAGCAAAGTTATATAGGTTATACCTTGCTAGCCCACGCAACTGCGCGGGGGTTCATGCTAGTATTGTTGAAAACTAGTGACTCGTTTTTCGGGCTGCTGTATATGTATGTACGGCCTTTCACCTAGTAATTGGGTGCAGCGTTTTCGTTTGCATGGGCTTTAGTTGGGCTAGAAATGCTTGGGGCATGACTAGATGGGCGCTGGCTAAGAAGGTTGGGCCAATGAAAATTGAGATGGATGTTTCTCGTATTATATTTCTTTTTGTTGGTCCTCTTTTCATCAAAATACCCATTTCATGAAATATTTCAGGCTTCATCTTTATTTTTGACAATTTTCGGTCTTAGTTTGAAAATTAGAAAACAAAATATATTCACGGATGCTCACACACAACATTCACCTGGCCCGCATAAATACATTGCACGTACATAAATACACGCACTATGCTCACAATATATAGGACAACAACATCTAGCAAACCAAGTGCAGTTTTGGCTATATTTTTTTTTGTTGGAACATGTTCGAGTTTGAACTCAATACGGATAATGCTCGCATCTAGGATTGATTATTCTTAATAGTAGATCACGTGCACGTCGATATGTGCCACTTCTAATGATTTTGTGATCAATGTCAAGAACTATTGGTCTATTGAATAAATCTTTACATTGACGTTTATAGTAGTTTGTGTCGGTGCATGTATATAGGAGCTTCCTTTTAGTAGGGAAAAAAATCTTCAACCAGTACCGGTAGGAAGTGCGCGTAGAAACAGATTTGCATTTTACATTCAGTATAGGCGTGCACTAATTCAATTTACATTCCATTTTAAGAGCCCTGCTCTTACGCTTACTTCAGTAGTATTTTTCAGCGAACGAACAATGCTTTTCTCTCACAACAAATTAGCATAAGCCGTTGATAGCGAACGGGACAGAGTTAAACTTTTTTTTAAACTTTGATCAAGTATATAGAAAATAACATCAATATTTATATCATTAATTAAATTTATATTATAAAAATGAGAACAGCTCCGGTACTCCTCCTTCTAAAAATTGCACGCATCTCAAAGTAACTTATCTAACTAATTAATTCTTTTTAATTATTTTTTCTCTTGATTTCCACGTGAGCCCAGCCTGTCCAGCCCAGCCCGTGTCCAGGTCTAACTCCCAGATCCTTTTTGATTTCCACGTGAGATCCTTTTTGATCCTTTTTATATTTTTTTAATTTTTATTTAAATCTCGGGAGTCACGCCGTTTTGTATTCATTTCTCTCGAGGCTGGGAGTGGGGAACCTGCGCGGCCGATGGGGGGCGGATGGTCGCCCCCATCTCCCCGTCGGATGGTCGCTGGCTGCTCCCGTTGCCCCTCCCCGTGTGACCGTGCCTCTCCTTTGCCGCACTGCTCCCTTCCCTTCCCGGGGCAAGATCCGGTGGCTGGTGCGCCGGCCCTCCTCGTGGGATTCGTCGATGGTGGAGGCGGGATCCGGTGAGCACGACCTAGATCCGCACATCCACGACGGTGATAGCGGCGCGGTGGGAGGCTGCGGCCCCTCCGGCAGCGCGTGCGCAACACCTCGCACGGGCCGCGGTGTCTTACCCATCACGATGCGATACCCAATCGGTGAGGAAAGGTTCTATGGCTTGCTCTTCTAGGTTGTGATTGCTATACCTTTCAAGTTCTAGTCAGTCCATTGCGACTGCAGAAGTATGAATTCTGAAAAAAACCAGTAGCAAACCAATTTGTCACTGTTTTCTTCTCTTTGTTGTGAGGAACGGAACACCTCGATATCCAAGTGAGGCGAGCCGTGGCGACGTGCGAGTCCGGCGTGTCCCGCGGCCTAAATCATAGCCGGGAGCCGGCCCACCTCGGTGGGGTGCTGTTCTGTCGCGTGTTGTTTTTGTTGGGGACGATTGCGTTGGAGCCGGGTGCTGCCGCTTAATTCCGCCTAATTTGCCGTCTCGGTGGGGTGCTGTTGCCCTCGGGGTGGCTTCAATTTGGTTGGTCTCTGGCGCTCGGGGAAGAGTTTCAAGGGTGGATTTTCGCGGGTGTTGCTTTGCTTGGTTGTTGCGGGGTGTGGATTTGGGGAGAACCAGACTGTCAAGTAACTGGCTTTTTCTTGTGTTGGTTGCCTTTTTCATTCGTGATTTATTTGTCTTCGACTCAGGAGGGGGTTCAGGGTGGGGATTACATGGCTGGTTTGCTACTGGTTTTTTGTCGGATTCGTGCTAGCCTTTCCTTACTAAATGCATAGCAAAGTGTGGTTGCTGTTTGAACATGTATTTCCTACCGTTGTGTGTATTCCTTATCTCAGTCACTACCGGACTCCTTGAGTTTGCCGAGTGCCCGAAACACTCGGCAAAAGACAGAAAACACTCGGCAAATTGTTCGCCGAGTGTAACACTCGGCGAATAACACTCGCCATAAACAGTTCTGGCAAAGTCAACTTTGCCGAGTGCCATTTATCGGGCACTCGGCAAAGTTTTTGCCATGTGCAGTTTGGCTCTCGGCGAAAAGAAACGGTCATAACGCCAGACCCGCCGTTAACAGCGACTTCGCCGAGTGTCAAACGGCAAGGCACTTGGCAACTAATTTCTTTTTAAATATTTTTTGTTTTTAGAATTTCTTTTCACCGAGTGCTGCTCTCGGTAAATGATAATAATATGCCGAGTGCCGCGCAGTCAGACACTCGGCAAACATTTTTGAAACAGTATTTGGTTTTTTAAAAAATAGCTTTTCGCCGAGTGTGATAATTCCTACACTCGGCAAATATTTCATATTTGCCGAGTGTCTTGGTTATAACACTCGGCAAATTGTGTTTGCTTTGCCGAGTGTCTTGGTCATAACACTTGGCAAAGCCTCAGAAATCTGATTTTTTTTTGTTTTTGCCTTACATTTCACAGCATATATATATATATATATATATCACAGCACAGATATGTTTCACAACACAGATATATTACACAGCACATATATCACATATATATATCATCTCCAGACACCACATATTACATACATCACAATAATCCACAATGGTACATAAATGTCATACCACAATACCAACATAAGGTTCGAGTTTAAAGTATCCACCACAAGTGCATTACAAGCATAAGTGCAACACAAGGAATAAGTTCAACACATGAAAAGAAGCAACTCACCAATTAGACCACGGCGACTGCTGCGGTGGGTCATGAGGTACACTGTTTGATTCCGCCGATTGACTCTGCACAAAGAATAGATAAGATTACTTGATAGCTGCAAAAGGAATTGTTGAGACATATATATATATATATATATATATATATATATATATATATATATATATATATATATATATATATATATATATATATATATATATATATATATATATATATATATGAGCTGCATACTAATTAAATTTAGTGGTGTCGAAGAACACTGACACGCCCGTATACAGGCCTACGGTCGCCGGGTCCTGGATCCGCTAATGCTAAGTTCATAATTCAAATGCAATATCATTATTATTATTTTTTGAAAAAAAAATCTGCGGTGAGTACCTAGAACACTGATGTTATACAACCTAACAAGGCGTTTAGATGCCATGGCGTCTAGTATCCAGTACTACTGCCATTAAGCATCGTTCATCAGACCGCAAACTACTAGTATTGCTCGGATCTTCCTTTCTTTGCGAACGGATTCGAAGAAGATGGCTGTGTGCTGTGTACTACAAGCGCATGCACCGCCGTGGTGTTCAGACATCAGAGGCGCGGCTGCACACTGCACTCTGCACGCGTGCAAGCATGGAACAGCCAACAGTCACGCTGTGGCTGCAGAGCTCTCGTCAGCTATTCAGCTGGCCCTGCCATGGAGATGGAGGTCGGGTTCGGTCGACCTGGCCGTGCGTCAATCAATAATAATTGCGGTTGAGACATATGCAGCTCATGTATAAAGGTAATGACGTACTCTGTTAAATTTAATTAGTGTGCTGGTGTGTGTGTGAGTGTGTGTGTGTGCTGGTGTGTGTGTGTGAGTGTGTGTGCTGGTGTGTGTGTGAGTGTGTGTGTGTGCTGGTGTGTGTGTGAGAGTGTGTGTGAGTGAGTGGACATGGGAATAGATGTACTCATAGGAGTGTCTTCAGGAGGACGAGGAGGAAGGAATAGCGCTTGTGGCAGAGGTTCACCCATCTTCGCGCCGAGATTTTGCATCCACTGAAACATCTGCTCTTGCCTCTGCCGATCAGCGTCAATCTTCGCCTCCAAAGCTATTCTCTGCCTCCTCTCTTCTTCTAGCTCGGCCTACAAAATTTCACCCCAATATTACAATGGAAATCAAAGGTATGTAAGAAATAATGAACGACGAATAAAAGAGTAATAACCTGCAAAGTCTGCATGGCGTGCTGTGTACTGGTCGGCCGTGGGCGTATGGGCGGCCTCTGGCCCGTGTCGCTTGCTCGGATCTGGGAGAGAGTGGGAGTAGTGGCCGTGTCGACGACGCTGTCGCCAAGCCAGTACCTACCATGCTTCTTGCCTCCTCCCACCCTCATGACAAGGTCTCCTTCGAAATCCTGGGTGCTCGGATCGTACTCCGGCCCATGGACCGCCTTGGGCGCCGTTGTGTACTCGGTGAGACGGTTGTGGATGGAGGGATTGCTGTACGCCGAGGGGGGTCCTCTGGGTTGAAGTCGACTGGTAGGAAGTGCGCTTAGAAACAGATTTGCATTTTACATTCAGTGTAGGCATGCACTGATTCACTTTACATTCCATTTTAAGAGTCCTGCTCTTACGCTTGAACTATTTCAGTAGTACTTTTCAGCGAACGAACAGTGTTTTTCTCTCACAACAAATCAGCATAAGCCGTGGATAGCGAACGGGATAGAGTTAAACTTTTTTTTTAACTTTGATCAAGTATATAGAAAATAACATCAATATTTATATCATTAATTAAATTTATATTATAAAAATGAGAACAGCTCCGGTACTCCTCTCTCTAAAAATTGCACACATCTCAAAACAACTTATCTAACTAATTAATTCTTTTTAATTATTTTTTCTCTTGATTTCCACGTGAGCCCTGCCTGTCCAGCCCAGCCCGTGTCCAGGTCTAACTCCCAGATCCTTTTTGTTCGGTGGCGGCTCCGTTTACTCGTCGAAGGAGACGACGACAGACGCAAACCTCTCGCGCAGTGTGGAGGCGGTGAGCGGCTGCTTCATGTTCCGCTTCAGGCGCCAGCAAGGAAGACATGGAGGGTGTGCACGACGGGACTCCCGGAGCTGCGCTTGTAGCGGTATCCCCTGGTGCTTGAGACGGAGACTTGATGGCGATGAGCATGGAGCCGGTGCAGGTGCTATAGGCCCAGCTCCGGCCGACATGGTACTGGACATAGACGAAGAGGTGACGGCGAGGAGTGTGTCGGCGCTTATGAAGAAGCAGTTGAAGAAGATGAAAATGACCATATAGCGGCACGCTCATCAAACTGTCGATGCTGAAGCCCGAGACGCTGGACTTGAGCCCGCCGGTGCCGAGCGTGATGAGGTAGAGGCACACGTACCGACATAATAATACAACACGTCCATCTGGAGCCCTGCGGCCTGTCGCATGGCCCAACCGCGCGCGTCGGGTCCGCACCGCGGTGGCCGCAGCTGCCTCACCTCCGCCGACAAATGCAAGGAGCCACTTGCCTTGCGTGCGTGCATGGATCAAGATGAGCTCACGGCATGCCGGAACTAGCTAGCAGCAATCGAGTTTGCATACCGAGAAGGTGAAAGCCAAAAGGAGAGCGTGCGTGGATCACGACTGGACATGAGCTAGGCTTGGATGGGCCGGCCCAAAGAGAAAAATAATTAAGAAAAATTAATTAGTAAGACAAGTTTGCTTTGAGATCGGTGCAGTTTTTAAAAAGAGGAGTATTGGAGCAGTTGCCTATAAAAATATATTCCAATGCCAATCTAGTGATACATGTTACATATTATAAATATGATTAATTTTTTATATACAATTGATCAAACTTAGTTTTTTTTTCCGAGAAACGAGATGTGTCGAACAAGAGAGCATGTTCTAGGAGCCTCGCGCCAATGCCACTAGAATCACGAGTCTCAAGCCAATCACCCCCAAGACGACGACGACGATGACGATCGCTACAATCGCTTCACAGCGGCTCCGTATAGCGAGGCAGTCGCCGTCGCCGCCGCTATCCGCTACATTATCAGAACGGTCTCTTCAGCGGCGGCAGTGGCGGCGGCTGCTCCACGGTGGAGGTGCGGCGCTGCTGTTGCTGCCCCAGTCCCAACTCGACGTCCGTGAACTCGCCCTCCTCGTGCACTCCTGACGACGACGGTGGCAGCACAGCGGAGGGACGATGCTGGTGCTCAAGCTCGAGGTCGACGACGAACTCGTCCGCCTGGTACCGTTGCGGCATCGGCGGCGGTGACGTTGTTTCCGCGGCCCGGGCGGAGGCGGCAGCGTCGAGCGCGGCGACGCACCGCGACGATGACATGGCGCCTGATCGATCGGTTTGCTGATGCCGCTATGACACTGGACGACGTGACGTGATTACTGGGGTGGTTTGGTTTCGGTGGGCCGCTGCTGATGGCGGGGTGCGTGTGTGTGTATACAGAGAGGCACTGGAGGAGGGCTCCGCGATTCCGGGATGGGCTGCAGGCGGAGTCAATTCCGATTCCTGCAAATCGGGGGTTCCAGGATTTGGGATGGACGACGCGTTCCTTCGTTTTACAGGGGAATTGAAGCATCCGTAGGCCGTAGGAGTCAGCCTGCCCACTGGGTATTGTTCCCGTAGGCTATTGTTCCCGTAGACCGCGTGCTCCGTGTCTATGTCTATGCTTACTTGGTCATTACCCGAAGCATATCTATATGCTTGAAAGTAGATCGAAAAATACCATATTTTAGATATGAAAAATAGATAAAATTTGAATCATGTTTCACCTATGAACTTATTTTATTTGATGTATTGCTAATAACCTCAATGTGTTATTATGACAATTTCAATTTTTTGTCTCATCTTCTCTAGAAGTGTTGATAGTCTACGGTAGCACAAAAATATTTGGACCGACCCATGCTGATCACTGAACTAATAATAAGGCCACAATCTTTAGGTGAAATATGTTAGTTAAAGCCTGTTTGGATGCTGTCTCCCAGGCAACAATCTGCACCACATGCAGATGAAATCCTACACCTAGGGATTGTTTGAACCTGAGCTGCCTAGGCGACGAGGTGCCTGGAGGCTGCCCGCAACTCATTTGGTTGGAGCCCTAAGATCCTGCCAGGTCCAAGCTAAGCTGTTCAGGTCCAGGCATATATAGGAAAAAGATCGCCTGGGGCAAGGGAAACCCTGCCTGGAGTAATTTGAATGTGATACGCAATTTATTGATCTCCTATGGTCTCACAAAAAACACAACTTGCTGCTGCTCCTGTAATAGTCTAATAGTATTGATTACTTTTCTTTCTTTGAATAGCACGTGGTGCTACTAAAATAACAACTGTAGAAGTGTCTTATCTTTATAGCTCAAAGAATTAAAATATGTTTCTATTTATTTTTAAGGTTTTAAATTAGTACGTAAAAAGAATGTAGTGTTAACATGTATTAAATATTTTCACTGTTCTAGATTTGAATCAAGTCAAAATTTCTTAAGTTTCACTAAATGATAATATTTTGTATAGATTTGGTCAAATGTAAAATTATTTGACTCCTGAAAGATGAGAATTGCATATTTTTAGGACATAGGAGTTTATTTTAAAATTATTATTTTTATTAACCATTATACATTAAGAAAAGGTAATGACATAATACAGGCCGGCTGTTTTTTTTTGGCCCTTTGCACGGCCACACGCTCCAGCGCCTGACGCCTGCACCGCACACCCAACGCCTAGCACCGTTCATCATCCCCAACGCAACGCACACTCTCTGTCCTCCCTCTGGTAGCTACCACCGTCGTCATCTTTCCCAACTCCGACGCCCACACGCCTATGCCCGCATCACCCCCTTCTTCCCCAACTCTTGCGGGCTTAGAAGAGAAGGGGTTTGGGGGGGCAGGGATGGAAGGCCGACCATACGGTGGGGATGGTTGGAGGGCGGTTAGGGGCCCTGGCGGCGGTGGAGGCGGCCGGGCTAGGTCAGGGCGGGGGAGCTCCATGGCCATGGCGGAGCTCCGGCGAAGCCCTGGCACGCCCGCGGCGGCGGGAGCGAGGGTCATCAGAGACGAAGAAGACGACGACCACGCACGCGAGGAGTAGGGTGGGGGGGAGGGAGCCACTGGCCGAAGGCGAGGAGGAAGAGCCGCACGCTGGGGAAGCCAAATCGGAGCGGCCATGTGGCTAGCCTAACGCATGCACTGCCGGTCGTGCGTTAGAAGTGTCCTTAAGAAAATGCACTGATCTATTTTATTTTGCTACCATATGTTTTTTAGGGAAGCTGGCGCACTTTATTGATTTGAAAATAGTGTTACATCGTTCACCAGGGCTTCAAGAACAAAGCTAGGGGGTTCATCGACCCAAATACAAGCATACTTTGACTGAACAGCTAAACTTGCTAAATTATGCTCTACTCTATTAATATCTCTATTACAATGCTTAATAGAAATAGAAGAAAAAACTTGACAAAGCATCTTACGTTCGTCATATATTGGCGCGCCAGCTGTTTCCGAGAATCCACCCTGCTTCCTCGTCTCTACCACCAAGCTATGTTGGGGACGGCCATGGTCCGGTTGGCGTGGTTGCTATGTGATCTTTGGCCCGGCATCTTCAGCATGAGGTAGACATTGTTGGGGATGGCCATGAACTTGGCATAGCATGGCCTCTCGAGTAAGGCGTGGTATGGCCCTTCGAAGTCGACAACCTCGAAGGAGAGTATCTCCTTGCGATAGTGTTTCACGTCGCCGAATGTGCGATGGTGCCTAGAGGCATCACGCGTCGGCTGGGCATGATTCCATGGAATGGAGACTGTGAGGCGTGTAGCTCCCTGATGTCGATCTTAAGCCTGTCGAAGGCATCCCTGCAAAGGATGTTAATGCCGTTGCCTCCATCCTTAAGGATTTTCATCATCCTCACAGTATTGATCATCGCGGTGGCTACTAGAGGGAATCGACCGGCTTCGACGACGTGATCGGGGTGGTCACTTTTGTCGAAGGCGATCGGCCTTTCTGACCAACGTAGGTAGAGTGGCATAGCGGGTGCGGTGATGCAAACGTTCCTGTGCGTCGTCCCCTAGCTCCGTCGATCTTCGTAGGCATCGGGTCCTCCGAAGATGAACGTGATGTCGTCGACGTTCGGGAACCCTCCTTGATCATAGCCATCCCCCTTAGGCCGCTTGCCCTTGTTCGGGTGGTCCCTTTTTGCTGCCTTCTTCTCCTCTTCTTCTGTGAGCCGCTTTCTATAGGCAATGTAATCTTTGGCGAGGTGGGGTCACCCGAAAACCATGGTTCTAGCATGGCATGATCTTCTCGAACCTGTCTTTGTTGCTTGGCTTCAGCTCGATATTGGACCCAGCCTTGCGTTCCTAAGCCCTATCGAGAGGGGTTTTGATGACTTGACGAAGCCAACGAGCATGAGCCACAGTTGCGTTCCTAAGCCCAATTGAGAACCCAGGTAGGACGTAGTCGATTGCGGTGGTGGATCCGTGTCATTGGTCCGGCGTGGATCTTCCCAGATCTCGAAGGCAGTGTCGAGGAGGTACTGCTGACTAAACTTGGCTAAGGCTTCCTTGGCGTTGAGGTTCATGTGGTGGGCCAAGGCAACCGGCCCTGCCTCCGCAGCTTCTTCGAGATGGGCGAGGAATGTGTTGACGGCGGACGAAAGCTTCTCCTCCCGCGCGGGTGGTTCAGGGTCCTGCAGGTGCTAGTTCCTGAGTTGTTCGGCACCGGAGTTCAAGTTGCCGGAAACGGTCTCGTGGTCTGGTTGCGTCTGGTCGGTGGCGTCATTGAACTCGACGATGAAGCCCATCTGAAACATAATGAATCTGTACGCAAAACGCCATTACCTAGAGCGCCAACTGTCGGAAGAATTAACTTTGGCAATACCGATCAGCGTATTCACGTATAGGGAATCAGATGGGTATCACACAAGACACATGGATTATACTGGTTTAGGTACATGGTACCCTACGTCCAGTTTGAAGTGGATCTCTCTGTATTCGTATGCTCGGTTACAGGGGTGCTGATTATAGCTATGCCTAGAATGTAAAGGAAAATAAGATGACGATCAGGGGATCCCTACCCCTCGTTATATAGTCTAGGGGGTAGGGTTACAATAGATCCAATTGGTTATCAGATGTGTTTCCTAGTTTGTTACATGGAAAATACAACATATGGTTTAATCATATCCCACAGATACCGGAATGCCAGCTCGCTACGCTTGATGACTTGATCTCCACGCTTGCTGATACACCTGGTGTTCATGGGGCTCATTCTTCATGATGTTCGGCCTAGTGACCAGGTGTCGGCCGGAATACAGGCCGTGAGGTATCCCGGTCCCACATATCCGACAGCGTACTTGTTCCCGACAGGGTCTATCCTTGTTGTGTGGTTGTCGATCCTTGTCACGGGTGTAATCCGATGACCTCAGTTGAGCATGACATGGATAGCAACAGGAGCTTAGGGCCTTAGCATTTGACACAAGTGTGGTATGGGATGCGCTTCATCATCTTTGAGTTTTGGGTGTTAGGTCCTCAGTGTTTGGCAATGACGTGGTATGAGACGTGCTTCGTCAACTATATAGGTTTTGTTGTTCTAGTTTGGTGTACGCTTGCGAAAGTTGTGCTAGTCTCTATGCCAGCCTTGACATCGATAGCGCCTTTGGTCTCTTAAGTGTCCCACATATGTTTCCTGATGCCCAGCCGGTACCACGTCTCAGGCCACTACCATCCTTGGAATCGAAGTATATAATAGAGAAAACCCTAATTGACATCACATTTTTCTCACCACACCCAGCCATGGGCCGCACACTTCTCCCGTCCCTTTCTCCGTCTGTCTGCTTCACCCTGTTCTCTCCCAATTGCCACTCCCCTTCTACCTTCCCATCACCCACTGGGAGATCAAGCAGGAGGCACGACACATCGAGTAGGAGGCATGGCACATCGAGCCGTGCCATGGGTCTGCCCCCTCCTGGCCATGGCGCGTGGGCTCTCCCCTTCCTAGTGGCAGCGTGCGGGCATGACCCTAGTCCACTTCCAGTGGTGGATGTGAGGTGAAAACGATGTGTGGCAGCCCGACCTGGCCGAGGGCTAGGTGTAGCGGCACGGCCTAGCTTCCTCTCGTCTCAATTTCGCTCACAGGCATGGATGCACCTCTCAACCTCGCTATTTCCCTCCTCTCAATCTCTCTCTCTCTCCTCATAGGTACATGGTGCGAGGAGGTGACGAGATAGGTGATGAAGCGGCGGGGTGGGGCAAGGAGATGACAACATGATAGGGCAAGGAGGTGGTGGTCCATCACGGTCCACGACACGACGGTGGGCTTGGTGGTGAGTTTGGTACTAGGCTCGACAGCGGGCTCATCGATGGGCTCAATACTAGGCTCGGCCTGGTCATGGTTTTTTTTGTATTTTTACTCGATTTTCATAGACGGGCATGCACCATCTCTATCATGGACAACAGAGACTTTTTCCCCTCTTGTCATGCATACATCTACGTACACTGAGCACCGCTATTGTACATGCATCATCTAATTAACGCTAGCTGGTCCTCTTGTATCTGTTTTGTCAACTTGAATTTTCAATCCTCCTCAACACAAGCACCCTACGGCTCTGCCTGCTGCTCGGCCGCTCGCCGACGACTGCTATCCTAGGTCGATGTCCACGAGCTCACCCTCCTCGTCACTACATGAAAAACGATTTGTAGCAATGGAACAAATTTTTTGTAGGGGCGGCTGGTGATGGAGCCGCCCCTACAGTGGTGTTCTCGGGAGCCTAGAGACCAGCCGCCCCTACAAATGGCACAGTAGGGGCGGCTGGTAATACGAGCAGCCCCTACAAATGCGCCGATTTGTAGGGGCGGCTGGTATACTAGCCGCCACTGCTGTGTCTATTTGTAGGGTGGTGAATCACCACTGCCCTAAAATGCTCTTACGAGTAGCTAACCTGGGCACAGGCCACGCCATGCCTTTCGCCCACCCGAGAGGCGCTCTGGTGTACTTGCACGCATATAAAAAGAGAGGTGCACTGCTGGCTGGGGTTTGGCACCGCACTTGCCGCCTGGCCTCCTTCCGCACGCGCGCTCTCTCTCCTGTGACACCAGCCTTGCGCCGACCTCCATGCTCCTCTGTCCAGTGAGCTGCAGTGGCGTGATCGAGGAGCCGCGTCGAGCAGCCAGCCTAGGAGGCGGTGGCCGCCGGACTAGGTAGGCGCGTGCTTGGTGGCGGTGTCTGCGTTGATCCGGGAGACTAGGCGCGTGGATCTAGCGAGAGACCATGGGCGGCGGTGGTGGCTATGCGGACTCGCCACGAGCAGTGGTGCGCGAGAGGCAGCGGGTGGTGGCGAACGCGTGGCTCGGACACGAGGCTGCGGTGGAACCTCACAGAAGCCGTGGGTGGCGGCGACGCCTGAGGCTTGGATCCGGAGGCGGTACCACAACCCTAACTACCAAGCTTGCATGGCGTATTCTTTGTTATTGGTCAGCATTACAAGAGGATGTCTCCGCATCGCCCCTGGAGATCCCGCCATCGAGGGCTCACCCTGACTGGACGTGGAGAGGTATGCGTTTATTCATGCATCTTGATTGGTTAATCTACTAATTGGAGATTTGAGATGGTGGGTGAGGAATCTGAACGCTCCGTGCATAGTATCGATTTCCACTATCATTTTTGCTAACTGGAATTGTTGTATTTGACATAAGTAACTTAGATTGGAAGATCATCAGTAGCATATGTTTATCTGTATAGATGGATGCATTTTCCACCATCATTTTTTCTAACCGGAATTGCTCTATTTGACATAAGTAGCTTAGATTGGAAGATCATCAGTAGCATCTAGCATATGTATATATATCCACGTTGGTGCTTTTGCATGCAAGTATTGATCTGAACTTCTTTAAAGGCTTATTACAGTAATCCTTTATAATCTAGAGCTGTGTTATTGCATTGAACTTCTGAATTTTGATTTGCAGCTTATTTATACTTACGAAAAATGCTTGTTTGCATCATGAGGCTTGCCTGAGGAGATCCATGCTTCTATCCTAAGGAAGCATTTACATCGATTGGAGCATCCTGGTGTTTGTTGAGCAGGATGTGGAATCGAGAAAGAAGATGATAATAAACTGGAGGATGAGATGCATGAGGATGAAGGTTTACCTTCTTTTTCGATTACTCAATCAACTATGTTTCCAAGATAATGAAGTGATTTCTAATGTATGTTCTATTTGTAGATGATAAGCGATATTCGCCTGAGCCTATACCTCAACACACAGAAAACCAATTTGAAGAGGAAGATGGATCCTTCTCTCCACAGCTAATGCATGGCAATGAAGATGAAGATGCAATTGATCCTGAAGAGGACAAAGCTGAGCTGGTAGAGTCCTGTGTTTCTATTTCTAATAGTATTAACAGAAACATGATTGGAACTGTATTAGTTATTTGCTGTAGTGCAGTTAACTGAGTAGTTTAATTGTCAAGTACAGATTGTTAGTAACTGGACTCCATATTATGCAACAAAAGAGGCTAACTAACAATATTAGGACGAAAAGTTCTACTGATATTTTTTTTTTCATTAAGAAGACAACCTTTCAAGCTTCTGCAGGCCTTCCTGCATGTCTTACCCTAAGAGGGGGGCATTGATTCATTTAGATCTTACTTTTGATGGCAATGCTCCTTATGGTGACTTAAATTTGAGGGCTTTCTAGAGTTCATATACAAACACAATGGGTGAAGATTTTTCTTAAGAACATCAAGTTATTAGGGTTTATTTTATGAGTTGATTAGATAATTAGAATGATGTTGGCAACTCATACTTAATGCTTTTAATCATCTCCAGGACCGAAAACGTGAAGCTGTAGTTTTGGAGCATCAAAGGAAAGTTCAGGAAGCCATGAAAGCAAAGTCAAGAGTAACTGATGAAGTATTTGGTGCCGGTGCTGAAGTGAACCTTGATTCACAGGTTTGGATGATTTTCCTTTGACCCCATTGCGTTTTTAGCATGGTAACATGACGATAGTTGTATATCTATATTTTCCAATATTCTGCCTTGATACTGGATCAGCGAGAGAGTTCTCAGAATTCAACTGGGATATGGCGTGACTGTGACAATTTTTAGTGTTGATCCAGAAGGACTGATGGTTATCTTGCTATAATCTGGACCACAGATAACACACCTTAAGCTAAACAAAAATTTTCAAATAATCTGTTGACTCATGTAATTGTAATTGAGTATATTTTGACAGTTTAATATAGGGGTAATGCCATATTTGAGTTCGATACCATGGGTGGTAACAAGTTTTACACACAAGAAGCGTGATTTAGCAACTTTGGCGCATCCTACCGCATATGAACTCAGCTGGTTTCTGAAGGCATATGCTTGTTCAATATGCTCGCAGGTGTACTGGTGGCATGACAAGTATGGACCAAGAAAGCCCAAGTACTTCAATCGGGTGCATACTGGATATGAATGGAATAAATACAACCAGACTCATTATGACCATGATAACCCACCGCCTAAAATTGTTCAAGGCTACAAGTTCAATATATTTTACCCTGATCTTGTGGATAAATCAAAAGCACCATCGTACAGTATAGAGAAAGATGGAAGATCATCAAATTTGAATTATATATATATATATATTCTGGTTGAATTTAAATTATAAATTTGATTTTTTTTTACTAAAAAATGTACCGTAGGGACGGTTCTAGATTGAACCGGCCCTACAATGTAGGGACGGTTGGTGTTACCAGCCGTCTCTACAAATCAATTTGTAAGGGCGATCTGAGAACCACCCCTACAAATATATGATTTATAGAGACGATATGATAGGAGCGGCTGACCAAGCCGCCTCTACAAATAATCTACAACCGCCCCTGTAGTAGTGCGTGTACTCCCGGCAGGCAGCGGTTGTGACATCGATCTCGCTCGTTGAGGACGATCGAAGAGTAACAACACCCTCTATTATTTATTAGCGCGTATATAGCTCGATCTATAATTTGCGAGTACGTACGGACGTTGAAGGCTGCAGCTACCTGCCTGATTTGTTGATTATAAATTATTATATAAGATGGCCATATATATAAAGACATGCATCGTAGTCGTAGGGGCCGGGGCGCACGTACGTACGACTCCGATCGCGACAAGCTGCCGGATTACGAAGCGGAGAATGTACGTACGTGACAGAAATTATAATACGAACCACGCAGGGCACCACGCACTACACCACACACTACTAGAAACTCAAATATTTCTGTGAGTGACGAATTTTTGTGCGTTTTTTCGGTACGCACAGAAAAATTACGATTATTCTGTCGGTGTTAAAATATCCTGACAGAAAAATACGAAAACCCACAGAATAATTATAACATTTTTCTGTGCGTGACAATAGACACACGAAAAAAATAAAAACTCACAGAAAATACAATTTATTCTGTCGTTTTTTAAAAAACGCACAGAAAAAAATGCACGCACAGGAAAATATATACGCGCATAACCCTAACCCCGCTGCCGCCGCCCCAAACATCCTCGCACGCACGCACTCGCGCTCCCGCTCCCTGCCCCCGCTCCCTCTCACTGCCTCCCACCGGCGGCCGGCCCCGGCCCCTTCCCTCCTCTCCTCCCGCCGGCCCCTCCCCTCCTCTCCTCTCGCCGGCGGCCGGCCCCGGCCCCTCCCCTCCTTGCCCCACGCCACCCCGGATCGGCCCCGGATCCGCCGCCTCCTCTCCTCCCGCCGGCGGCCGGCCCCTCCCCTCCTCTCCTCCGGACTCTCTGGGTCTCCCGACGTCGACTCATCCTCGGCTTCTCTCCAAGTCCTCAATCCATCCTCCGTCTGCCCCCTCCCCGCGGCGAAACCGTAGCCCGTTGCCTCGCCGCCGATGCACATTTAGGTATTTTACTGTGTTGTGGAAGATGCACATTTAGGTATTTTACTTTGTTGTGGAAGATCTCGAAGTAGGCTGCGGTCAACTGTTGCCAGCAAACCAAGATGTGAGTTTGTTATTAGTGAATAAGTACATCAGTCTGCAGGTGTTTGGTGCTGAGAGATCCCTCACTTTTTGGGTCTCCAGTTGGCAGCAATTTGGTGCTTGCTGATCAGATGCGTAGGTGATCATCAAGTTCTTGACAGTCATGCAGCGTCATGGTTAGTTCTCAAATCTTATGCCCCATTTCAATTGCTCCGTTCTGAGGACATGTCCCTGATTAGTGTTACATTATGTAGGCTACATTGGTGAGTTCGAATATGTGGATGACCACCGTGCGGGGAAGATTGTGGTGGAACTGAATGGAAGACTAAACAAATGTGGTGTTATTAGCCCTCGCTTTGATGTTGGCGTAAAGGAGATCGAAGAATGGACTGCGAGGCTGCTCCCATCTCGTCAGGTTAGTCCAGTCCGTTGTATATAACACTTGTAGCATTATTTTCCTTTCACAAACCCATTTTAATCTTTTTGGCAGGTAGCATGAAGGATAAAGCAGTTTGTGATGCATAATCCCATACGCAATCATGCTTGCAGCACAGGATATTGCCAGAGATGAAAGGTACTAAGCTGTCTCCACTGTGCTAAAGCTCAGTGGTTTCTAAGTTTATTGATGGATTAAATTTACTTTGACATTGCTAAAGCTGTTGGTTGTGGAGTATGCAAATCAAGACCCGAGTTACAAAACTGATTTTTATTGTACAATTCTCTTAGTATGCACTATCATCATTCAAGTTATATCATGGTATGCATATCATCATTCAAGTTATATCATGGTATGCAGAGATAGCACCTGCCTTGATGTTAGTCCTTATTTTTTTTTGTATGCCATTCTTGATAATGGGTAAATTTCTAGAGATGGTCACTGTCTTGTGGTATTTCTTCTGTGAAATTTTGGTAATTATATACTTTCAAATGTGAAATTTCTGGAGATGGTCCTTTGCCTGCTGTCATTACTTTTGCACTTGTAGATTTGTAAGTTCTTTCTGTCTCTTGCAATTTTGTCTTTGCTTTGTAAAGGCTAGAAGTAATTATGGGCAGCATTTGTATTATGAAAACTTGAGTATGTGTAAGAACTAAGAAGCTTGTATGCTATGGCCTTTGCTTTAGGCTCTTACCATAGTCCCAACACCGCTGCAGTTTAATACTAATTTTGTTTGCTTGATTGGACTGAATTTGGAACTTTTGTCTTCTTCCGTTTGTAAGTGCTTGGTTGCTCCTCCCATTGGCGAGATACCATACGCCTTCTTTTTGCCCTGGCATTTCCCCACGTGTCTGATCTACATTCAAACTCGCCCATTCGATTCTTTGGGATGCTCCCAATTGCCATGGCCATCATCAGACTTCTTCTCTCAGGCACCATCACCTCCATCTCCTTTTCTTTTGTCCCATGTATTTTCTGATTTGCCCCATGGGTCATTTTTATTCTGATTTGAATCCACCTGTGATGGAAGGTTTGGATGCCCTACTTGCGGTAATGCATTACTATGTCCTTACAGTTTTTTCTTTATCGAATTTGTGCTTTATCTCAATGCCTTGTAGTAAATATGATGGTAACTGCTTTCAGAAATCTAAGCATTTGGTGAAGCGTGTTGATCCAGAAATGGATGGTAAGTAATGCACTCTTTAACAGGAAGTTCATGCTTGGGGGAAATCTATGATACACACCTTTTTTTTATCCATGCAGGATACCCTCAGGAACAATCCCATTTAACAAACAAATGGTTCAGCTCAAAGTCATCAAAGAAGGTAATACTCATGCAGTCATGTCATCTTCACAATTTTCTTCTGTATGCTCCTAGAATATCGCTCTTGTGAGTATCTATTGCATATCAGCACCAAAGGAACTTTTGAGAAAAATTCTGTTACATCCTCATTAGTGAGCATATGTTGATAGATCAGTTATTTGTCTTTTTACATTAGCAAAAGGAAAAGGCAGCAAGTTTACTTGTTTAGCTTGTGTAAGCTTTTGTAGCTGGTTCACTATTTATTTTAATTGTATCTTGTCTGTTAACGAGCTTGGAAACAATATGATGCATGTAAGTTGTCTAAAAGGAAGCCCACAGTCCACCAAAATGTTTGTAAGACAACATAGCTCTCAGTACTTGTGTTTCTATTATGCATTATTAAGCAAGAGATATTTTTGTACCAATTTTAAGACCTTTCCCTATATAAAGAAATGCTGTCAGTTGACCCTAGTTTTGTCAATGACACATTTATCATTATTCTTGATCTTTCCTTTTATGGTGTTATATGTAAGCAGATACATCATGCTGCTGTTACTTACATCATTGATGGCTTGAAAAAACTTTATATCGAAAAGTTAAAGCCTTTGGAAGTTACATACAAGTTCAATGATTTTCGTCTCTCCTTTCTTTGGTACATCTTGTATTCCCATTTTACGGATACTTTAGGAAACAAAAATGACTACTTTCCGATGTAATCATTGTAGTATTCATGTTATTTGTTCTTACTGGTAGAGATGGAGTGCAAGGTGAAGCGGTTTACAATTGGTTGAACAAGAAAAAATAGTTTGGTTTCTTTTTCGATATCCATATTTGTGAATTCATTGTAGTATTCATGTTGAACATATAGATGACCAGATATCATATCTGTATATATGATATATGTCTTTGATAGATCGGTGATTCTATTTTTGACATAAGTGTTGACTCCATTCATGATGAACTACTTGATTTGTGTATTATTTGAATGAAACCTTATTGGTCATGCACGAGAAATTACTGTATGGAAAATATATATTTTAATATGCTGTTACTCTCTTGTTTTAAAATAATTTTTTGTGTGTTTAACTCTTTTTTTACGTGAAAGGCATTTTGCACGTGAAATATTATTTTTAATCTGGGTGAAATGAATTTTTACGTGAGTTTACCTAGACTGATGAAAAAAAACGTGTGTTTTTTAAATGCGTTTATTTCTTTTTTACGTGTGGATTAACACACGAAAAATTAATTTAATCTGGACGAACACAATTTTTACGTGCGTGTGAGACCCTGAGAAAAATTGTTTCTGACGGTGAACCCACAAAAAAATTTGATTTTTCTGTCATTATATTTCTGTGGGTATTTTTCTGAGAGTACACCGTCAGAAAAATATTTTTCTGACGGTATTTGTATTTTTCCGTGGGTTTTTGCACGCACAGAAAAATACGAGATTCCAGTAGTGACGGGACAGATATACAAATTAAGTCGGCGCCTTATTATTATTATTATTGTTATTATTATCTTGTGAGTTCCTAGTGGATATGATTTCGACATGTGGCGGATCGGATGGGAGGAGCTCGACTATCTCTGAGCCCCACCCGAGGCCAAGACCACGCGGTGCGCTGCCAGCGAAAACGCAACCCCGGCCAGTCCCTGGTACGGTTGACGCGGTTCGGTACCAACAAGCAGTATACATACAGTAATTAATTCAGGCCAAATAATCACAATGCTGGGCCTGGACGTCGAGGTGGCTGAGTAGTCTAATTATGCTCGGCGCATGCAACAACGCAGCACAACACATACGTTCAGTTCTTCAAGCACACTGCGCAAACAGATCTTAATTAAATGAGCTAGATGCCACGAGTAATTAAGCATACCAGTGAAAGAAAGTGTGGCTACGACAAGGAAAATACACAAATTAACTAAGAAAGCGCAAAACCTCAATGATGTTTGTGGAAAGCAATGTTCTTGTTCTTGAGGTCGTGAGGTCATTGCATTATTCATCTTTTGCTTGTCGGAGCTCTTTATGTGTTTTCCTTCGCCTCAAGGCGCTCCACTTCAGTCCTTCCATGATCTTCTTTTCCTAGGGGCCTTTGCTTGCTATCTTGTTCGATAGCCTTCGTGACACCGCGCATGGAACAAACGTGTACCGTCCACAGGGAGGAGAATAAAGACTAGGGGATCGGACGTGATTAGCCTGATGCATGGTGACAGGGATCCATAACGTAATGTATGTGATGTGAGTCAGCATTACCCACAGATGCAGCAATTTCTTTTTGTCGACGAAATATGGTCGGCAGTCTACCTAGGGGTATACCCAAGGTAGTAGATTATCGGCAGACAGGTGCGCAAGTCCCAAACAAGACGGTGACGCAAGACAGACACGAGGTTTTATCCAGGTTCGGCCGCCAAGAAGGCGTAATACCTACGTCATGCGTCTGATTTGTATTGCTGTATGTCAATGAGAGATGATTTTTAGAGGGGTCCCCTGCCCGCCTTATATAGTCCGGGGGGCAGGGTTACAGATCTGGAAACTAATCCTAGTCGGTTACAATTGCCATATGTGGCTGGATAAGGATTCCTATTCTAATCGACCAGGATCCTGCTTGGTCGCCAAATCCGTCTTGATTCCTTGTGCGGGACTCGATCAGGTTAAGCGGGCATACGTCATCTTTCAGTGGGTGAACCTATCGATCCGAGCCAACCCAAGCTTAGCCGTAAGGGTATGGGGTTAATACCCCCGGCTAGTCCCCGAGCATCATGTATTATCTTTGCGACACGCCATTTTAACCTTCTCCGACAAGCAAGGCTTGAATTCTTGACGCCTCCGACCACCGTCATCACCGGAGAAGTAGGTTGTCGAAGAATGTATGGTGCTCTTAAGAAAAAGAAAAAGATTTCTGTCTGAGAAGTGTGCCCACTTGTATTTACGAAAAGAAATGTAAGTGGTCTCAAGCTATAGCATCCTTAAACATCGAGCGTAGGGGTCAAAAAATAAACACATTCACCGCAAGGAGAAGTGTGCCCACTTAGTCCCCGAGCTTCTTTGGAAAGCAAAGTATGAGCCTTGTAGCAAGGTCTAAAAGAAAAGTCTCTGAAGCGTATGTGAGTACAAATCACATGTAGCCAAGGAGAACCATTATTCAAGCGGTGGTGGGCGGTCCCGAGCATACTAATAATCCTCATAACCATTCAAAAGCATGAGGTCAATTTAATCAAACACATTCACGCAAGGTGAAGTGCCTTATAGTCCCCGAGCACGGTAGTAAGTGGCGCGAGCACGTGGTGCCGAGGTCTAAAAGAAATTCATTTGAGGTTAAGAATCCAATTGCCGTCTGCAGGCGATACAAGATGCCGGGCGGGTGCATCGTGCCGATGTAGTCCCGAGCTTGTTGGAAAGCGAAGTATGAGCCTTGTAGCAAGGTCTAAAAGAAAAAAGTCTCTTAAGCGTATGTGAGTACAAATCACATGTAGCCAAGGAGAACCATTATTCAAGCGGTGGTGGGGCGGGTCCCCGAGCACGCGGCCGTGTCGGAGCGATCCACGAGCACAAAAAGTAGTGCAGGCGGTATCCAAGCACGATGAGTGGTGCGAGCGGTATCCAAGCACAGTGAGTGGTCAAAACAAATCCCACGATCACTTGCGCTGCTTGTACTATTATTTTGTGTACTTTTCTCTATTCTCTGCCAAGACCCGATCGACACGTCTGGTCAAAAAAAGTCAATAAATGCAGATCGTCATTACATCTTTTTTTTGCAAGCAGTTGGTTGACACTGTATTGAGGTGTGTCGGTGTGGGCCTCCTTACACCGTCAACGAGGAGGCGTACTGCTGTTAATGAAGTAAGCGCATTTATTGGCGCAGATTTGAGGTTGTGTGAACAACCCTCTGCGGCAGCGTCGCGCACGACTCCCAATATTCTCGAGGCGGACGAAACAGCGGCGGTGCTCGTTGTTTTATATAATGCAGATCTGGTAAGCTACTCATACCGTTCCCCATTGTCATCCGCCGCCGCAACCTTCTTCTTCCTCCTGCCGAACCCTATTGCCCCAAAAATCATCACCAATCCCCTCGGTCTCCTACATCCACCCACTTAGTAAGCACGACCTAATGGCGAAGGAGGCGCCCGTAAGAAAAGAGGTCATGGCGAAGGAATGGTGGAAATCGCATGAGCAACGAAAGCGAGACCATCGAGGACCTCGTGCCGCCATGGGGTGCTCCACAACAAGGCACTTGCGGGATGGCGTGCACCGGTAGGAGAAAGCTTCCCGATCCACAACCGGTGAGATTGTGGTCTTTGAAGATTTCTTCAAGCGGGGTTTTGGGATTCAGTGCACCCTTTCCTTGAGGTCTCTGCTTGTACTACGAGATTGGGATTTGCAATCTGCATCCCAACTCGATTCTTCTTGTCTCCACCTTCATCCATCTCTGCGAGGCTTATGGTGGCTTCCAACCCCATTTCGACCTCTTCCGCCACCTATTACATCTTGGAAGAAAGGGGCGGTGGCTCGAAGATCGCCGGTGGCGTTTACTTGAACTGCGTGTGGCATGAAGGCTCAATACCTGACCGCCTGGAACACCTCCTTGGGCGAGTGGTACAAGAAATGGTTCTACATCCGTGAAGAGCCGAACACCATCACTCTGTGCGATGTGGGGTGATTCAGAGAAGAAAAGCGGCTGGTCGGGAAGCCCGAGAACTTGGAGCGGATCCCGAACTGCTCGGGATGATCCGTGGGGAAGGCTTGATGGCCCGGCGCGTTTGTCGGCAACTTCATCGACCGAAGAATCCAGCCACTGCGGAAAAGGATTCACCCTCACGAGTACCAAGGAGGCGCCGATCCGGCGAGGACCGGGAAGGAGCCGCTCGACAAGGTGGAAATCAAGGCGAGGATTTGAGAGCTATTCAACTGGCGATCCCAATTATGTTGCCTTTGGACGCCATCGAACACGCCTTCAAGCTGGCTCGCCCTCCCCAAAGGTAAATGGCGCCACCTTTTAAGCTGTAGAATCATGTCGCATCAAGAAAATAAGCGTCTTTTACTTCATTTTGTGTCTCGGTGTAATGGTCGTGACCAAGGCGGGAGTGTTTGTGTCGCCTCCCCGGTGTAGAATGGCCACAAGCTCTTTGGGCCAGCCGCTTGAACCGGCGCCCGGACCGATGGCGTTCATCGGGCGGTACTCGAGACCGTAGAGGGCGCCACGACCGAGCGGCCGGCAAGCGTCCGGCTGCCGACAAGCGGCGTCAAGCCATCTTCCCCACAGCCGGACGACGAAGCGAGAGGATGCGGACATCCTCCGGCTCGTCCCGAAAGAGGAGAAAGCGAGTGGGACCGTCGGAGCATAACAGCACCGACCGCGCAACACGAGCACAAGCGAAGGAACATGCCGCATCATACTCGGACGCGCGTCACGGAGGTTGCACAAGCCCGATGGACACTTTGCCGAGCAAGCGGGCGAGGCGGTCGAGAGACGTTCGCCGCCACATCCTTTTCGCAAGTCAAAGCGTAAGTATCTATACTTTTGATGTATGCTGCGTTTTGCATTGGATGCTATTATCTTACGAATTTGTCTCTCGAATGTATTAGATCGGCGTCCACCGAAAGCCCGACCAGCTAATTTGGTGTGCGGGCGTCCTTACCAACAAATTTGGACAAAGCGCTCGACAACCGGCCGTGGAGGAGCCATGGCGAGGACTCCGCTTTGGGCCTCAGCAGAGATGAGACGACGGACGCGATCCCGGCGAGAATACAAGTGCTCGAAGCACGAACCCTGATGAGGCGGATACCACGGCGCCCAGGGAGCTGGATCTAACCGAGGGGCAGCAGCCAGAAGTTGCCCGGAACATGGTTGCCGACGCGACGGCTCGTGGGAAAGCCCTGGTGATCGTGGAGTCTGCGAATCCGGACCGATCGCAGCCTCCGAGCGAAACTAAAGAGGATGAAGTGGAAGAAGTCTGGGCGCGTCCCAAGATAGGCGACAACATGTATATGTGGCGCTATCGAAACGACGAATGGGTCATGCGAGGAAATCCCGAGATCGAAGAGACCATAAGAGTCGAGCAGGCGGCCAAGCGTCACGGTGGCTGAAGTCCGGTATATTTGGCTTTAGTCGTTGACCTGTTGTGTAGTCGAACTATGCAGCGTAACTTATGCGTGTGCGAGGACTTGATGAAAAGCGTAAGATACCGAAAAAGGTGCCGACCGGATAGAAGGAATCATGATGACCAATAAGGAGCCGGCGGTGAAGTGGATCACCTCGACGCCAACTTGAAGCCGCCGACCGGGAGAGAAAAGACCAAGAAGCAGAACCAAAGCACGGTCGGTCACTCGAAAACAAAAGCGAGGAGAAAAGCAGGTAAGTGTTCACGTATCATAGCAAGTGCGGGACTTGTGTTATTTTGTTCTTGAGTGATAATAGCTGTAATGCAGGTTTAGAAGCTGAAGTGACCCGCCTCCGGGGAGAAACGATCGTGCGCTTGCGAGAATGTGGTCGCTGAAGGAGGACAACGAAAGCTGGCGCGCGCCGCCCGATCGAACTCCAAGACCACTCGCAGAATGAAGGACAACCTGAAAGGTAAGCACTCCGGACCACCTTTCTCATTCAATTGCCCTCATGGCCTTGTCGTGTCATCACGCTTGATGTCTTGTCTTGTTTTCAGTTTTGAAAGTCAACGCCAAGAGGCACCTTGAGGCCCGCGATCAAGGGCGTGACGATTGGAAAGCGCAATGCCTTAAGGCCACCGAGGAGCGGGACATGTGGAGCAAGCGGTGCCAAGAAATGGTGGCGGCATTGTGCCGTCCTCGACCTTATCGACCGGTGCTCACAGAGAGGTAGAGCTAAGGACCGCGTTAGCTCGGGACTGGTCGAGAGATGCAAGCAAGCATGGGGATGGTTCCAAGACTTCGTGAAGGAGGCGGTGAGTACGGGTGCCCATGTGCTAAGCATGGTGCGTGCTCACTACCCCCGATCAACCTCGAGCGCTTGGAGGTGGGTACCGAAGGAGATAGACCCGGACAAGGCCGAAGAGCTTCGGACGGCCCGGTGGAATTGTCGTCAAAGATAATTGGCGATATTAGCTTTGTGCGGAGGTGGGACATCACACATGCGAGGGTATGCCATCGACAAGCCAATTTGGAAATGCCATCGGTTGCAAGCCAACCAACAAAAGCCTGCGGTCTCGACCAGCCCGAGGCACCGGCGAGAACCATCCCTTGACTTGACCAGCCCTAGAGTCCCCGAGACTCGAGTAGGGTATCGAGGCGGCGAGGCGATGGCGCCATGCGCCCGACCGACCAATGTAATAGGCTTAGAGCTGTAGAAGGAGGACATAGTTGTGTTATTGTAAACTTGAGCCTTTTCGGGCAAGCTTGTAATAACGTAAGCGTATATCATTATAAGCTTGTTTGTTTTATACAAAAGCGCACTTTAAGCTTGAAATTTTTTGTTGGTGTAACTAAGTGGGAGCGTGTTAACGTTACATTTAGTTATACCGTTTTGCTCGACACGTCACCACGAAAAGTTTATGCGGCCCTAATGCGGCATGTGGTGGGAGTATGAGGTACTATGACTTTTGTGCACACGTGGGCGCAGAACAAGTCAAACCAGGGGGGACGCCGATCACCCATAGCGTGAAGAACGGATCCCGTGCGTGTTGGGAGGAGCAGGAGGCAGGGCTGCTCGAAAACCGTAGAAAGAAAGAGTGGTGGTCGGCTTGTCTTGGCTTAAGTTAGAATAGTTATAAAATTTGGAGTGACACATGAGTGGTCGGAGAAATCATAGCTGCTTTAGTAAAGTAAATCGAAAATACAAGTAGAGTACATATCTCGGTGGTTAAGCATAGAAGCGTCTAAGCTTGTCGATGTGCCATGAGTTGATACGTCCGTGCCGTCTAGATGAGCTAACTTTTGTAAGGCGTTGGGCGTGTGACTTCCTTGATCATGAAGGGTCCCTCCCATGGGGTTGCGAGTTTGTGGACACCAGCTGGTTCGTCTTCCACTTGAGGACTAAGTCCCGACCACAAAGAAACGCTCTTTAACGTTCTTGTTGTAGTACTGCGCAAAAGCAGCAAGGTATTTGGCCGTTAAAGACGCAAGAATCAAGCCTTTTCTCTTGCTGCTGTTGACTTCTAGCTCCGTGCCCGTCGACCTTGCCTTCGTCGAAGTTCTCTACCATCTTGATCTGAAAGCTATATCTGGTGGGAGGACTGCCCTCGTAGCCGTAAACCATAAAGTATGGTGAGAGGCGAATTATTCGGTTGAAATTTGAGTTCGGAGGCCCCGGACAACGGTGGTAACTCCTTGAGCCATCTTCCGAGGAGCTTTATCGTTTTCTCTATACATCCTCTTCTTCAATCGTCCAAGATCATGCCATTTGCCGCTCGACCTGTCCATTAGCTCTAGGGTGTGCCACCGAGGCGTATTTTACAACTATGCTCCTTTCATCGTGAAGTCCCAAAAGCGTTCGGTGAACCGAGTACCCGGATCGAGTAATGATCTTTGTTGGGCGCGCCCAAAGCAGTGGATGACCTGGTTGAGGAATGTGATGACTTTCTACGAGGATGCTGTATGCAGAGGCATGTATTCTATCCACTTAGAAAACTTATCAATTAGTACGAAGACGCATGTAAATTTCGAGAGCTGGTTTGAAAGGCCCGATCATGTCTAGTCCCGACATGCGAAGGGCCAGAGAGGTGGAATCGTCTGGATCTCATGTCTTTGGTACATGGATTCTCTTGGAGAAGAATGACAACCTTCACGGTGGCGGACTAGCTTTTACGCATCGACCCTTTGGCGGCGGCCAATAAAACCCGGCCGGAAAGCCTTACCGACCGGTGTTCTTGAGGCCGCGTGGTTTGCCGTAGGAGCTAGAGTGGATTTGGTCTAGGAGATGCTTGCTTCCTCTCTGGGTTATACACTTCATCAAGATTTCCTCCTTAGCGTTTTTTGCGCCATAACTTGCCATCGACGAAGCGAATCGCTTACTACGACGCATCGAGCGTTCATTTTCATTCGATCGATATAACCGCTACCGTCTGTTAAGTACTTGATAAAGGTGTTCTCGGTCCGGCTCATGAGTGGTCGGAAGCGGCTCGGTTGTGCTCGGGCGGAACCGTAGCCACTAATTGCTGATGCGAAACTTTGTCGGTTGTTGAATCTTTGTCTTCAATGGAAGGCGTGAGCAGGTCTTGGACGAATCGCCATGTGGGATTTTGGCTCGGGATGATCCTAACTTTGACAACGCATCCATTGCTGGTTCTTGTCCCGGACCACGTGTATGTACTCGATGCCATAGAACACGCCTTCCGGCTTTCTTATCGATTTGCAATATCGTCCATCTTTTCACCGGTCGTGTCCGGTCCTTGTTGAGTTGGTTGATGACCCGAGCCGAATCTCCGTGAGACATAGAGGCGTTTAACTCCAAGCTCAACCGCAATCGTGCGGCCATGCGGGCATGCTTCATACTCGGCGGCATTATTAGATCTTTGGGAAATAAATCCGAGGACGTCTCGGGCTGCTCCTTGGATGGTGATACAAAAGAACTCCTGCTCCCGCACCGTCAATGTTGAGAGAACCGTCGAAGTACATCGTCCAATATTCGTCGGATCTCGGAGAGAAGCGAGCGTGCTTAAATCATCCACTCGGCGATGAAATCGACGAGTGCCTAAGACTTTATTGTAGTACAACTTGCAAATTCAAGGAAAAGGGCATAGCTCCATTGCCCATTTGACGATCGCCGGGTCGCATCCTTATTGCGAATGATGTCCCCAAAGGATACTCGGTCATGACCACCACACGATATCCGTCGAAGTAATGTCTCAACTTTCGGGATGTTATCGATGTATGGCGTGAAGCGGTTTACGAATGTGGGTACTGGTCTTGGATTCGTTGAGTACCTCAGCGATGAAATAAATTGGCATTTGTACCTTGTAGGCGTGGCCCGACTCGTCGCGCTTCGACCACCATTGTAGTGGAAACCACCCGATCGGTTGCCGCAATGTAAAGTAGGAGAGTTTCGCCTTCTCCGGGAGCGATGAAAGTACCGGAGGTGATGTGAGGTATTGTTTTAGCTGCGTAAAGGCATCATCGCTTCCTCCGACCACTCAAACTTCTCGGACGATTTGAGCGGTTTGAAGAACGGTAGTCCTTTTTCTCCTAATCTTGATATGAAGCGGCTTAGAGCAGCCATGCGTACCGGTGAGCTTCTAGACATCCTTCACCTTTTTGGGGGCTTCATGTCTAAAGGCAGCTTTGACTTTCTCGGGTTAGGGCGTATGCCGTCGAAGCCCAGCGACGTTGCGAGCAATATGCGGAAAGGACACCAAAGATGCACTTCTTTGGGTTTAATTTCCATTGGAGCGTATTAAGGGCTGCAAAGGTGCGTTCAGATTGTCAACAAGGGTATGTGCTTCCTTGGTTTTGACAACTACATCGTCGGCGTAAGCCTCGACGAGGCCGTCTTTATCTCGTCGTTGAGGCAGGCACTGTATAAGCGCGTTGGTAGGTAGCACCGGCGTTTTGAGCCCGAACGACATAGTCGTGTAGCGATGGCGCGAAAGGCGTGATGAAAAACGTCTTGATCTGGTCGTCCTTTTTGAGAGCGATCTGGTGATAACCGAGTAGCAATCGAGAAAGGAAAGCGACTCACAACCGGCGGTTGAATCTCGACTTCGTCTATGCGAGGTAAGCCAAAGGGGTCCTTAGGCGGTGTTTGTTGAGATCGGTGTAATCAACGCACATTCTCCATTCATTATTCTTTTTTGCGTACAAGAACCGGGTTGGCTAACCATTCCGGATGATACACTTCTTTGATAAATCCATTTGCCAAAAGCCATGTAACTTCTACCCTAATCGCCTCCTTTTTGTCGCGAAGCGAACCGTCGTAGCCACGCTTGATTGGTTTGGCTTTCTTTGTTGACATTTAAGGAGTGCTCAATCAAGTCCGAGGTACACGGGCATGTTGGAAGGTTTCCATGCAAACACATCCACATTGCCCCTCAAGAACTGACGAAGCGCGTCTTCCTATTTGGGATCGAGTTGGCCCGATGAGGGGCCGTTGTCTTTGGGATCGCCCTCGACCAATTGGATCGTCTTGTGCTCCTTGGATCGATGTTCTTCTTGGCGGAGCCTCGAGCTCTGGGATCTCAAGTGGTCGGCCGTGGTCTTCTTAGCGTCGAGCATGGTCTCGGCCATGCGAATAGAGAGGTCGTGGGCCTCTGCTATTTTGAAGTTGTCGTCCTCGCGGTATAAGCTGCGTATACATTGCCCCCGAGGGTTAAAACTCCTTTCTCGAGTGGGCATTTTGAGCACCGGATACTGTAATGAGGTATGGCCATGAACTTGGTGGCTGACGGTCGACCAAGAATAGCATGGTAGGTGCCGTCGAAATCGGCGACCACGAAGTTGGCGTAGTCGGTGCGGAAGTGGTCGGAGTCCCAAACTACACAGTAGCGTGATCTGCCGAGAGGTGTGGAGCTCTCTCCGGGAGAACGCCCTGTGAACTAATGCCTCGTGACGGCTTCAGTCGCGCTGGGCTATTTTCAGGCGGGCGGTTGTTCTTGAACAGTATATCAATGGAGCTGCCGCCGTCGATCGATCGGTACTCTGTCGAAGCCTGAACCTTGTTGATACAAGGATCGAGGACCGAGGAAAACGCATACTGGCTCGGGTATGGCGGCCCATTGGTCCTTCTGCTGAAGTAGATTTCACGGTGAGACCACGGAGGAAGCGCGGATCGGTAAGAAGGTTGTCGTTCTTTGCCACGTTCAAGCGGTAGCGGGCGGCGGCTTTGCGTTCTCGTTTGGTCTCAATGGACACCTTGCCGCCGATGATGGTGTGCCACGCGATCGATCGGCAGCGTATTATGGCGAGGATCTCGCATCATCGTCGTCGTTGTCCTCGTTGCGCTGTTCCCTTACGTCATTAGGCTTGTCGGAAATATCCGGAACTGTTGGCGCGTGTAGATAGTCTTGAGGACGTGACAATTCTCCATGGTATGGTTCAACTTGGGATGGAGCTGGCGGGGGCCCTTCAATGCTTTGGCGTGAAGTCGTCCTCGTAATTCGACGTCCGCGCGCCCTTTTTCACCGTATTGACCTCGCCGTCGTCTTCCGAAGCACGCTTGCTCTGTAATCGTCACGGCGGTTGCGCCACCGATTACGTTGATCACGGTGGTCATTTGGAGTCGTTCTTGTTGGTTGCGGCGGTCAAAATTGTCGTTCCGACTACGGTTGCCCGTGATGTCGTCGCGGCGTGGAGGGTGGTCGGGCGTGGGATCCTTGCTTCTTCTTCGACGATTATCTTTTTAGCGTCGTCGTCGTCGCTGTATTTCTTAGCGGTGGCCAAAAGCGCGTGGTCGACTCGAGGTCTTTCCGGAGGAGCTTGTCTCTTAGGGCGTCGTGGAAGCGGAGGCCGGTGATGAAAGCCTCGATTGCTTCGTTGTCGGAGATTGATGGGACCTTGATGCGCATCTCTCGAAAGCGCCGAACGTATTCGCAGCGATGGTTCGTCTTTCCGATCTCGGATCCGTTCGAGATCATACTTGTTGCCGGGTTGTTCACAAGTAGCGATGAAATTGTCGATGAAGGCCTGCTTGAGCTCCTGCCAAGAGTCAAAACAGTTTGCCGGCAAGCTGACTAGCCATTGGTGACCTGCATGACCAACGGCGACCGGGAAGTAGTTAGACATAACGTGCTCTCGTCGACCATGGCTGATCGACGCGCGTGATTTAAAGAAACATGACCCGAATTGAGGGTTTTCCTTGCCGTCGTACTTACGAAGTTTCTCAAGCTTGAAATTCTTGGGCCATATGACTTGGCGAAGGTGTGGAGTGAAGCGCCCGGACCCGGAGGGCCGTGGGCGGTGTCATACTCCATCTGGCGATAGCTTTCATGGGATGCACGATCGTTGGCTCTCTACGGTTGATGCGAGCACGCAGATCACGTCCGCCGAGGTAATGGCGAAGATCGTTATTGCCGTCGCGGCGATCTCGATTGCCATCTGGACTAGCTCTGCGACCGTGGTTATCACGGCGATTGTCGCTGTTATCCGGCGGTTGTCACCTCGAGCGTCGTGGACGGTTATCCTCTCGGCGACGGTTTTCGTCCCGACCACCATCATGACCACCGTTTCCGCCTTGGACGATTGTCCGACGGGTCGTTGTTGCGCGCGAGCCACGTCGGTTGGCGGTATGAGCGACTTGAGTATTGGCGGCTGTGGCTTGATTCCACCAAAGCGGATGGGGCCCGGGCTTGATTCATCTTTGCGGTCCGAGCCATAGCACCATCGATATGCTTGTATTTCATCGCGACTGCTTGGGTTTTACGGAGTGTTGGGCGGCCATTTGCATTGTCGCCATGGCAGCGGCTACGTTGGCGCTTAGGGTCTTGAAGACTTGTTTGTCCCCACCTGCCGAAAGCATTGTTGAGGTCGCGCGGTTGGATCCTTATCGCGCCGTGCCTCCGGATCGCTTCAGCCGATTTTGCGGCGATTAAACCGGTCAATGTTGCGTGCCAGCGTGCGATCTTTTCTTGTTCTTTTACGCCAAGCTGCTGGCGGCTCGTCGTTCTTGACGACATGGATCAAATCCCCTCGTCTTGGCGGGAAAGATGGAAATTGGGGAAACCGGGCGTGGTGCGGTAGATCCGGATCGTATTTGGCGCCTTCATCTTCGTGACGCCTGAAGCTTCGGTGTGGACGGATCGTTGGATGCGATGCGGATGAGGAGCTGGAGTCACCCTCTCGGACTGTGTGGACAGATCCTTCTTGATAATCTTCAATCCGGACCATGTTGGCGATGTTGCATGGCGGACGAGATCGATGTGTAGGACATAGATCCAAAGCGGCGTCGTAGGGTTGCCAGCGCGTAGCTGAAGGCGGCGTTCGCGAGCCGTAGGGCTGGACTGGTGGTTCTCCGTCGGGACTTCGTACTTTCATGAGTCGGAGGCCCGTCGCGAAGGCTGGCTGGCGACGAGCGGAGCGCCCCTCAGGAGTAGATACGACCACAAGATCTGTTCCAAGCCGTGCAGGACGAGTGGCCCGAGCTGGTCGGATAGATCTGTTGTGGGGAGCTGTTACCCGATCGATGGAGTCGAAAGCAGGTCGTGGTGTCGTCGATCCGCTTCCCTCCGTAGTGGGAAGCGGATGACGGGTTGTCGGCGTGTGGTGTAGGCGTGGTCGGAGCCGGATGTACCGTGGTCGGAGCCAGATCCATCGTGGTCGAAGCCGTGTTCGTCGTGGTCAGAGCCGTGTTCACCGTGGTCGGAGCCGTATTCACCGTGGTCGGAGCCGTAGCCGATCTCGGTGAAGTAGTCGTCGGCGCGGGTTGAATACACGCCTCGGTCATGGTGATGGAGCGTCGGGGCGGTGGTCCAAGTGATCTCGGCCGATGGTGAGCGTGAGGCCGTTAAGGCGTAGCCATGGAGCGGAGATGATGACCATCTTGTTCGCTTGGAAGCGAAGACGCACTCCCTACGGCGCGCGCGCCTTTGTCGGCCGAAATATGGTCGGCGGTCCACCGTGGGGGTGCCCGTGGTGGTAGATTATCGGTAGATGGTGCGTGTAATCGGGAACGAGATGGTGACACAAAGCGCGAGAGAGCAGCGATTTAGACGAGTTCGGCCGTGCGGTCGACGTAATACCCTACGTCCCTGTGTCTTTGGTGTATTGTATTGAGATGTATACAGATTAACCTCCTTGGGTCTGTCCTCTAGGGGACCCTTGCCCCACTTATATACTCCGAAGGGACAAGGTTACAAGTAAAGTATCCTATTTGGTACTATTACAATGTCTTGCGGTGCACGCCAAGCAGCGCCGGGCACGCCTTGATCTCACGGGCCGGGCCACCTCGGATGGTGCGGCCCATGTACCATCTTGTGGTACCCGGGGGTATATCCCCCACACTTTTCATTAGAATATGTTAACAATACGGAGAACTGCTCCGGTACTCCTCCTCCTAAAAGTTGCACACATCTCGAAGCAGCCTATTAAATGATTATAAACATTTTCTGTACCTGGATCATGTTTAGGCCCAGCCCATCCAACCCAGTCCTCAGTCCATACCTCTACCCAAACCTAGGGGGTGTTTGGTTCCGGGGACTAATTTTTAGTCCCTGTCACATCGGATGTTTGGACACTAATTTGGAGTACTAAATATATTCTAATTACAAAACTAATAACACAGATGGAGACTAATTTACGAGACGAATCTATTAAGCCTAATTAATCCATCATTAGAGTATATTTACTGTAGCACCACATTGTCAAATCATGCACTAATTAGGCTTAATAGATTCGTCTCGCAAATTAGTCTCCATCTATGTAATTAGTTTTGTAATTAAAATATATTTAATACTCCAAATTAGTGTCCAAACATCCGATGTGACAGGGACTAAAAAAATAGTCCCTGAAACCAAACACCCCCCTAAAGTTCAAGGAGACGTCGCCGCTGTGCCGATTATTCCGGAGCATCAGCAACTGGCGAACCGCGAGCGAAAGGCGGCACCTCCATCCTCCTCCTCCAACCCCGTTTCGTCGTGTGCTGGCAGCCGGCAAGGAGCTCCGAAGGCGCCGTTCGATTTGGCGTGAGGAGGTCCGATGCCACCATCCACGTCGTCCTTGACCGGGGTGCCGTCCTCTAACTGGTGGCGCCTGAGAGTTCAGGCTTCCAAAACTACATTTGCATTTTTGGTCTCCGCTTAAACATTATTTTAAATATTAACACTTAATCGAATCTCTAATAGTGTCAGCTTACACTTATTCAGTTCGGTACAGAACTACAAATGTTAAAGGATTGCGTATATTTGACAGATTGTATGCCTCTTTCAGGCAATTGCACTGCATTAAGAAATTTTTTTATGCCTGACGAACGAACATGAACATGTGCTGGCAATTCTAGTTTGGCGATCATCTGCGTGGGGCCAAATCTCGCTCACTTCCTCAACATACAAATAAGTTGCCTCTTAGGATCTGTACACGAGTTGCGAGGATCACAGACGGAGGAACTGGAGGAGTTTGCCGTCGAGTCCACTCATCGTAGTCGTCTCCTTCAACGAATCCACGTGTAAACGGAGAACCACGGAACAGACGGGATGGGGACCTGACTTTAGCTTTGGGTTAGGGCTGGACTCAAGCGTTACCCAAACAAAAAAATATTAAGAAAATATTTAATTAGTTTAATAGACTGCTTTGAGATGCATACAATTTTTAGAAAGAGGAGTACGGGAACAGTTGCCCGTGTTAAAGGAGATTTTTTTTTTATTTTTAACACTTTTTTGTAAACAAATTTTAAATCTAACATTGTTTATTTTTTTTCCAAAACTAGCAGTTTTGGCCGCGCTCTTGCCCTGGCGCGGCGAAACACCTGTGCCGCGCCATGAATGGTGGCGCGATGAGGGGGATGACGTGGCGACGACCAGGGCGCTGACCGGTGACGTGGCAGGTTCTGCCGCGCCACTGATCTTGGCGCGGCAGTGCCGCACCATCCCTAACAGCGTGGCAGTTCTAGGTAAATATCGCCTGCGAGCCGCCCTCCCTCTGTCTGCCTGCCCGCCGCCGCGCACTCCCGCCCGCTCGCCCCGCCGCCCGCCCGCCCCCTCCCCCCCCGACAGCACGCGCCCGCTGTGCCGGCCGTGCCATGAACGCCGGCGCGTCACGGCCGCCAGCGCCCTCCTACCCCGCCACGCCGACCGGCCATCTCCTTCGGCTTGGGTGACCCAAAAAGGTCCCGGCTCATATCAAGGTAGCTCCCTCTCTCGATTTCTTGTTATTATGAATGTTATTTTAGTTAGGGTTAGTGATTTAGGATAGTTAGGTTAGTGAATTTGTTTATTTTGGTAGGTAGTTTTTAGGGTTTAGGTTTTGTGTTGTAGTATAGTTAAGGTTTGGTTAGGTAGTTAGGGTTTAGGTTATTGTTAGTTAGGATTTTGGGTTTAGAGATTGATTAGGTATTTATTATTTAGTTAGTTTATAGTAGTAAAGGTTGTCAGTATAGATACTAGTTTTCAAGTGTCGGTACTTAGTAGTGTGTGATACGGCGATTTGGATAACTTGATGAAGTTTCGTCAAATGCTTATTTTTCTAGTGAAGTTGTTTAATATGTCTGTTAATGTTACTTTGAATATATACATGTTCTTTCATATTGTGTTCGTATTGCATAACAAGGAGTTCAAATTTGGTAATGCTACATAATGTTAATTTAAATATTGTTAATTTGAATACTCTAACCCTTTAATTATCAATTTGTAACAGGATGGCCCCTCCCACGCAGCACCAGTTGTACCCCCTTCTTGAGGTGCTGTACGACAACCTGCACCGAGCACACTTCTTGATTGACACCGACGCAGAGGTGCCCTTGCCTCCTTTGAGGCCCCGCACGCACACCAGGGCGCACCAGTGGAACGAGTGTTACGCGTCGTACATACGGTGTGTCGGCTTCCTCGAGCTTGTCCGTGTTGTCAACAACGATCTTCCGCCCCTTAACCCAGCACTATTTACTACAGCTGTAGACAGGTGCGAGTGCCTTCATTGTACGTAAACATTGTTATAACAAATTTGAGGCAACTACCAGTCGTTCTATTCTTATAACAGGTGGAGGCTTGAGACCCACACGTTCTACCTACCTTGCAGCGAGATGACCTTGACCATGCAGGACATGAAGGCTATCTTTGGCCTTCAGTTGGGGGGACTTCCAGTGACAGGTATAGTTGACAACGATCACTGGAGGGAGCTGGTGGCTCAGTTCACTGGCTTTCTTTCACTGGACGACGAGGTTTCCAAGAAAAATAAGTGAGCAATCCAAGCCTATTTAATACTTGCATTGCTTTCTTGCAGCCATCGGGTCTCATTTTCTTTGGTGAATTTTAGGAAAAGTTTCGGTGTTTCGTTGTCGTGGATCATAGAGCGCTTTGATTACTTGGACCCATAGGCTGATGAGGCTTAGATCGACAGGTTCGCTAGAGTGTGGCTCTGGCACTTTCCTGGTACTTTCCTATTCCCAGACGCCTTGGACAACACCATCAGTTGGATCTTTCTTGACATACTAGCCAGCCGTGGGATAACATAGCGGCGGACAGCTGGGGCAGTGCAGTCCTGGCATGGACGTATCGATAGCTATGCATTGCCTGCCGTCGCACCTCAGGGTATGCGAACCTTGGGGGTTGCTCCTACCTACTCCAGGTTTGATGTTAGGAATGATGGCCCGTTGGGAGGCCCCTTGTTACTGGTTTACCGATAAATACTTCGGCTCACTATATTCTTCGAGGCAGTTACATATGATGAAATTATTAATGGCTAATTCATTATCGTGTTCAACGCAGCTTTGGAAGGGCGGGATACACTCCTTACAGCTCTGTATATCTGGACACAAGCAGAGTTAGTTAGAGAGAATGCGAGGCGCAAGTAGAGGGAGTACACGGACTGTCTCGACGTCCTGACACAACACCAGGTTACACTCTCTTTACTATCATACATGTGTCTTGTTCGATATACACTGTATCACAACCTAACTCAATTACGAAATGTTCAGGTGCATTGGTGTCCTTAGGATGCTCCGGAGCTCCAGTACTATCTGAGTCCTATCACTAGGGATGAGTCAGACGAGTATCGCTGCAACGTTCCTCTTATTTTCTTCCACGTGGTCGAGATTCACTTGCCCATCAGGGTTTGCAGACAGTTTGGAAGAATAACAGGCTACCCACCACCACTTTACTCCACCAACCAAGAATTGCACGGGTGCGTTATCGATTAATAACAAAGCTACAATTCAGAGGTGTGTATGGTACAACTAACAATTGTTTTGTTGCAGGTATGACCGCAGGAAGAGGTACAAGCCCAAGGATTGGCGCGTGACACACAACGCGTACATCCAGTTGTGGCAGAATAGGGACCGGTAGCCGGTCGATGCGGGTCCCCCACATGACTAGCACACCTTCGACGAGTACCTGCGGTGGCTTCATAGGTCTACGAGAACACATATCAAGCCCCCGTACACGAAGGAGGCGATTGACGAGGATGACGAGGAAGATGTGATCGAAGATGTGTATGACATTGCCACTAGGGACGACACACAACTACAGAGAGCCCTGCTTCAAAGATACGTGGAGGGAGCTAGTGGCTCCGTTCACTGGCTTTCTTCCACCGGACGACGAGGTTTCCAAGAAAAATAAGTGAACAATCCAAGACTATTTAATACTTGCATTGCTTTCTTGCAGCCACCGGGTCTCATTTTCTTTGGTGAATTTCTAAAAAAGTTCTGGTGTTTCGTCGTCGTGGATCACAGAGCGCTTTGATTACTTGGACCCATAGGCTGATGAGGTTTAGATCGACAAGTTCGCTATAGTGTGGCTCTGGCACTTTCCTGGTACTTTCCTATTCCCAGACGCCTTGGGCAACACCATTAGCTGGATCTTTCTTGACATACTACGCCAGCCGTGGGATAACATAGGAGCGTACAGCTGGGGCAGCGTAGTCCTGGCATGGACATATCGACAACTATGTGTTGCCTACCATCGCACCTCAGGGTATGCGAACCTTGGGGGTTGCTCCTACCTGCTCCAGGTTTAGTGTTGGGAACGATGGTCCGTTGGGAGGCCCCTTGTTACTGGTTTACCGAAAAGTACTTCGTTTCACTATATTCTTTGAGGCAGTTACATATGATGAAATTATTAATGGCTAATTCATTATCGTGTTCAATGCAGCGTTGGAACGGGCAGGATACACTCCATATAGCTCTGTATATCTGGACGCAAGCAGAGTTAGTTAGAGGGAATGCGAGGCGCAAGTACAGGGAGTACATGGACTATCTCGATGTCCTGACACAGCACTAGGTTACACTCTCTTTACTATCATACATGTATCTTGTTCGATGTACACTATATCACAACCTAACTCAATTACGAAATGTTCAGGTGCATTGGTGTCCTTGGGATGCTCCGGAGCTCCAGTACTATCTGAGTCCTGTCACTAGGGATGAGTCAGACGAGTATCGCTGCAACGTCCCTCTTATTTACTTCCACGTGGTCGAGATTCACTTGCCCATCAGGGTTTGTAGGCAGTTTGGAAGAATGACAGGCTACTCACCACCGCTTTACTCCACCAACCAAGAATTGCACGGGTGCGTTATCGATTAATAACAAAGCTACAATAAAGAGGTGTGTATGGTACAACTAACAATCGTTTTGTTGCAGGTACGACCGCAGGAAGAGGTACAAGGCCAAGGATTGGCGTGTGACACACAACTCGTACATCCAGTTGTGGCAGAACAGGGACCGGCAGTCGGTCGATGCGGGTCCCCCACACGACCAACACACCTTCAACGAGTACCTACGGTGGCTTCACAGGTCTACGAGGACACATATCAAAATCCCGTACACTGAGGAGGCGATTGACGAGGACGACAAGGAAGATGTGATCGAAGATGTGTACGACATTGCCACTAGAGACCACACACAACTACAGAGAGCCACGCTTCAAAGATACGTTGTAAGATACTCAAATGGTACCATTTGTTATCCATTTGGTGTTAAGTATCTGTACTAAAACTGTCCAACCATGTTTCTGTACCCAGGCGACACAATTGTCAAGGCTGTCCAACAAAGCAGCGTTTCGGCTTCACGAGTCTAGAGGGCACGGCCAGGCGTTCTCGAGGCTTTTGTGGAGGTAAACATAAACTTGTCCATTCTGAAAATGTTTCTTTAGTGTATATGTGTTTAGGAAATGCACTAACTTTAACGTCTATTTATGCAAAAGGGAAGGACCCTGCAAACGATGACGACGAGGACGACGATGACCCCCCCGGGCTTCCGCATACAGCACCACTAGTGGGACGATTGGCAGCAGGACGAGATCGGAATGTCTCAGCTAGGTGGTGCCCCGCTTGGTACCCAAGGAGCCTCACAAGTAGTAACAAAGGTAGTTTCTTTAAATACGTAGGCTCCATAAACTAACGATAATACATATTATAAGTAATCATGCATATCATATACTTGTAGGGTACGAGCCATACGCACCGGCAATGCGACCACACTGACGTTGGCTACACTCCCAATGTGTTGCCTATAAATCCGAAGAGATAGAGGCATCCGAGGGATCCTTACACTCCTGTGACTTAGTTTGTTATGTCTAATGAATATTGTCGTCCGAAACTTGTAGACTTAGTTGGTTATGTTATGTCAAACTTATGTCGAACCAATGAAAATGTTATGTGGCAACTTGTCAACTTGCGCACGGACTCAATTTATTTGCTTCATATTCATTTCAATGCGTTGCGGCAGCACTGCCGGCGAGATTAACAAGCAACTAGTTTGAGAACCGGCAGTCCTGGCGTATCTTGCCGTTGGTGGCCGGCGTCTTGACCCTGATCCACCCGAGCTTGGTCATCGCCGCCACGAAATCACCAAAGAAGGCACCCTGGTTGGACGCGTAGTAGTCGACCGTGCTGCGCGACCTCATGTAGGAGTAGAGCACCTGGTCGGAGCCCAGGAGGCCCTGGCCGACCTGCAGGTTCAGGTAGAAGGCATTGTCGAAGCCCACCGGCGAGGGGTCGAGGAAGGCGAAGGCGTTGGGTTCGGAGCTGCAGGTGCCGTTCAGCTGCGACGCGAAGCCCGGGTCCATGGTAGCGTCGCTGCCGATCCTCACCGACAGCTGCTCCCGTTCAATTGCAATTGAGGCTGGTGTTCTGTCTGCGTCCAGGTCCTGCCGCGCCGTGGGCCTTGACGCGTCAGTGCCGCGCCATGGTCTATGGCGCGGCAGACCCTGCCACGTCATCGGTCAGTGCCCCGATCGTCGCCACGTCATCGTCCCGCCGCGCCACCATGCATTGCGCGGCATAGGCGTTTCACCGTGCCATGGCAATAGGCACGGCAAAAAGTGTTAGCCTTGAAAAAAAATTAAACAGTGTTAGATTTAAAATTAGTTTACAAAAAGTGTTAAAAATAAAAAAAAATCTTAAAGGACATGGTTGGTCTGTCTTTTGATGTAAAGATCCTTGCTTCCGAGGTTTTTAACGATGCCACGAACAAAGAGATATTTCTAGGCTTTGAAACAAGACTTCGTGCTTTGTGGCTGACTAAAGAAGTGAATAAGCTTGGAACACAATCAAACACAAGTAAGTTTGCTTATTTTCAATTTCAAAAATCTATTGGCCATCCATTTATTCTTATATGCATGTAATGGAATCTCTCTGAAAGTGTTTATTTGTTTGTAATTTTTAACAATGCTTCACACTCATATTTATAACTCTGTGCTGCCGGTTAGTGGCTGCAAAGTTGTGTTTATTGTTTTTTATATACTTATATCCAAACTTGGTGGTTCAGAATTGCATCAGTTATGAACTGATTTGAGGGTCTCTTGGTCTGAAGCAACCTTGTGGCTGTATTTCCTGAATGGGTGATGGCATGTAACTATCTTATTTTTGAACTTGAGCAATGGCATACCTACTGTGATGCCTAGTTCTATGATGGCTTTGATCCATCTGTAAACATGAGTATAATATTTTTTAGAATTATGATGGGTGACAGTGACATGTGGATACAAGCACAACACATGCATCGCATAGCAGAGAAAAGCACATGGGAGCATCCGCCGCAGAGCAAGCACTGCCTAACAGATGCAGGCGGAAGCCTTTTATCCAAACAACAGTATCCAAGTGTGAAATAAAACAGTAGTATTCTTGTGCACAACAAATTATTGTCATTATTGTCATTGTATTCCGTGTGCTCCATTTATTTTTACAAGGGACATTAACATTTGGAAAAAACTTTGAAGTACACTCTGTTGCAAGATATAATCAGTTTATGAAATTTATATCAAATTTGAGTAATGGTTTTAGTTAAATTTTTTGAAATTTGCACCTCTTTTAATCCTAACTTATACAACCTATATGTTGAAGTGGAGAAAGTACTTTTTACCTTATTCTGTTTTATTTAGTACGAATTCACGTTGAATGAGGTTTATTCTATATATATTAAGCTTGTCTGTCCCGTCTTCGGTGTCAACTTCGTCCAAAATCGCCCTATACATTTTACTCGTATATACACTGTTAAGAATAGTGAGGTGACATGAACCAATGGGCCTACTTTCGCGGTGCCCATCGACCCGTCCATTTTCCATCATTTTACAGGCCTATGAGGAAAAAGGGCGGGACACGTATACTCTTTGTAGTTGCTTCGGCCCATAGAGCTGTGTTTGCCTAGAAGCAGAAAGTATGGGCCTCTGGCGACAATCTTGGTCTGCGAAATTTAATGTTGTGTGTTTGCTTTGCGTCGCTGAAGGGGTCCTATACATCTGTTCCAGAAACTGCCCAAGCTTAGTGACGGGACGCCAAGGGAAGGAGACGTCCAGACGAGACGGGACGGCACGGCAGCCCAACCTCCCGTCTCTGTCTCTGTCTCTCCGTGTGTGGATTTTCGCCGTCGCCGTCCCGTTCCCGTTCCTTGCCTGTGGTGCGGGTGCTCTCCCGCGAGAGGGGGAGCCCTTCAGCGACACAGAGGCCTTATGTGCGGAATCAGAGGCCTGCATTGCAGCCTTACAAGCAGCCATACAATATGGTTTATCATGGATCATCCTAGAGACGGATTCCCTATCTCTGGTAAGAGCTCTCTGAACCAGCAGTGACTATGATCAAGCTCCGGGTGGGCCGCTTGCTCTTCAGGGAAGCTCGAGCTGAGATTGCTTCGTCCTTCATTGAGGTCGTGATCGTCCATTCTAATCGCTCTTGTAACTCATGTGCTCACGATTTAGCTCGCTCTAGTGTGAGTTGGGACCCGTGTGCCATGCCAGTCTGTGATATGGAGCGACCCCCTCCTAGACTTTGTAAACTCTCAGGTAACTCTTTGTGATTGAATATTGCTAGATGTTTCGCTCCTGCCATAATCCACATCTCGCTTTCATCTTTTATTTTCTGAAGTAGCTGATTATGAGGTAACTCTTTGTGATTGAATATTCGTGCATTTCTTTCATTTTAAATTTCCCATGAAACTAAGATGATCATAGAACACATTCCTTTCCTGGAGTGGCAAGGTACGACTGATAGGGAGGTCCACCATTGATGAAGCGATTCGGCTTGCAACCAGGAAGGCAAAAAGAGGCCACTGAGTCCAATCGAAGCAGCAAGTTCCTCCCAAATACACATGGAGTATCTGCAATCTGCAATGAGCGAGAAGATGGAGGACAGTTTCTGGCTCTCTACGACAGAGGGGGCAAACAACGTTGTTGGACCAACCTCTCGCCTGGAGCCTATCTGCCATCCAAAGTCTATTTTGGATGGCGAGCCATCCAAATAATTTGCATTTAGGTGGTGCCCAAACCATCCTAATGGGTGTGCCAAAATTGGCTGTTGTCGACCCTAAGAATTGGGCTCTGTAAGCTGAGTTTGCACAATATTCACCATCAACCATGCTGCAATATTGCCACACGCCATATTGCCACGTACTCGATAAAGTGTTGTGCATTGAAGCCACGGTGCTGCAAGTTAAGATCCTTGATCCAGTTTTGATTTTGAGTGGCAACATAAAGGGATCTATTTTTCCTTTTAGAAATTTTGAAGAGGTTTGGCGCAATATCTTTTAGCCTTTGTCCTTGACTCCAGGCCCCATACCAAAAGGAAGTTTTCTTGCCATCCCCAATGGTAATCTTTGTTGCAGCAGCAAACAAGAGGTGGTCAGTTCTGTTGCAGGGGATTTCGGACCCCCACCCAGGGCTTATCGCTTGACTTCCATTCATGCCACAGCCATCGAAGCCTAAGCGCCGTAGTGAACCTTCCCAAGTGTAGGATCCCAAGGCCTCCAGTACACGTTGGCCTTCTTGCACGGCTCCAATTAACTTTGCATTTTCCTCCGATCAAAGCTTTAGAACCGGCCCACATAAATTGTTTCCTCTTATTGTCAATTTCATCTAGCACCTCCTTGGGTGCTTGCAGGGCTGTGAGCAGGTAAACCGGTTGTGACATGAGCACCGATTTGATCAGCGTGAGTCAACCTGTTGGAGTTGTGTTTTTTCCATTCCAAGAGATAAATTTGCCAACTGCCTTATCGACAAGGAATTGAAGGTCCACACGCCGTAATCGCGTAGTGGTGAGAGGTAAGCCTAGGTACTTGATCAGAAAGTGCACTCGTGTTGCTGGGAGGTCAGCAATGGAGCACTGTATTGGGACTACTGTGGACTCCTGAAAGTTTGTTAGGAGACCTGTTGCCTCTCTGAATCAAGTAAGAATATTTGCCAAGGTGGAGATGACTTTCTTTCGAGGATTGATGAAGAGGGCTGCATCTTCTGCGTACATGGAGGTTTTAATGTTGTGCATGTGTCCCCCTTAACTTGCTTAGAATGGCTCTCTCTATTGCTAAGTCCAGGAGGCGTCGCAGCAGGTCAATGGTGATAACAAATAAGAGCGGTGAGAGGGGGTCGCCTTGCCGTAGGCCTCTGCCGTGCATCAGAGGGGTGCAGGGGACTTCGTTGAGCAAAACCTGTGGCTGTGTTTCACACAGCCATGAAATTGTCATGGATGCTTCTCTTTTTAATAAATGCACTTTGTGTAGGTGGCACTGTGGTCTTCATGTACGGAGCAAGTCTTAGGGCCAGAGCTTTGGCAATGATTTTGGCAAATGAGTGAATGAGGCTTATGGGCCGCCTATAGTCTGTCACATAATCAACGCCCTCTTTCATCGGTATTAGCACAATGTTGGCTGAGTTTAGAAGTGGTAGGCTCGAGATCCGTAGATTGTGGAAAGCAATCACCGCCTCCATAAAATCGCCTTTTATCACATCCCAGCATGCTCTGAAAAAAGCACCTGTATAGACATTTGGGCCTAGCGCTTTGTCAGCTGGCATTTGGAAATTGGCAGTTTTGATTTTGTCCTTTGAGAAAGGATCGTCGAGCGAGTGAAGGTCGAGCGCCGGCTGGTCAAGGTTGTCCCAATTGAGATCTAGTGTGCGTTCTATGGGGCGCCCCATTACAGCGGCAAAGTGATCAAGAATTACTTTTTCATTGTCCTCGTTTTCGAAAGCCCATCCTTGACCCTTTTTCAACCGTTGGATATGGTTCTTTCTTCTACGGTCGTTGATCCTACGGTGGAAGAATTTTGAATTTGCGTCTCCCAGCTTGAGTTTCATGACCCGTGAAGCTTGCTTTTTCCTAGCCCGCTCTATAACTGCAAGTCCTAGAACTCTCCGCTTTAAATTTGTTCCATATATCGTGACGAAGATGGTGATCTGGTTCGCCAAAAAAGCATGATGTCCCCATTTTGCATGCACCTTATGATGGCTATGAAGCTAGACATACATTTCACACGTATCCGATGTTCCGACGATCGAGCGCTCCTTTTCATCTTCCCCAAAACATTGCCCCTGCTACTGCATGCAGGATAAGGGGGCATCAGTGGGGCTCAAGCCCACCCTACCATTCGTCGGTTGGCCATGCAGCCCCTTGTGATCCAAATAATTATTTAGGAATAGTGGAAAACAGGAAGAAGAGATTAAAGACGTGCCCTGCTAGAGTTTGAAGATGCGCACCCCACCCCTTTGCCCCCACCAATCAATTTTTAGGAGTAGAAGAGAGGAAGAAGAGATTAAAGACGTTGCTCCCTGCTAGCGGTTGAAGATAATCCCTCTTCCCCTGATTTTTTGTTTGTGTCTGCCACTGCATGTAGGTTTGTAAGAATGGGTAGTAGAACCAACATAGAAAAAAATATTATGCACTTCCATTGCAGATAAAGGGCCAGAGCTACACTGGTTACCTTGTATGCAAACATCAAAATACAAAGTTTAGTGTTTACATGTCATTCAAAATCACAATGACATTTAATTTATTCAAACAACATGAAGCATACATAGTATTTTTTTTAAATATAGTAAAACAGAGAGTAGTTGGAAGAAATAAGATGAGTTGATGAAATCAAACCATATCAAGGAGCTCTGGCTTGAATGTTTTGCCCAGATGAATTCTAAGCTTCAAGACAGGCCAGTCACCTAGTAGCTTCGTAAGAACGGGCAGTAGAACCGACATAAGGCAAATTGTTATGGCCAACCATAGGAGGCGAGGGGCTAAAACTGTGTATAGACCTGTTGCAAATGCTGTGGTGGTTGCTATGTAGCCAACCCACATAAGTTTCTTAGTAAAGGATCTGTAATGAAGCAAAAACTCAAAGTCCTCCCATCTTGCTATTATGGATATGAAAGCAACAGCCAGCGAGGAGAACATTGCCAATGAATCAGAGATCAAGAATGCCTGGAATGCAATCTTTCTTGCCATGATGGGTAACCCCTCACTTGCAGCATCATTGCTATATCCTCCAGGCAAGGTGAAAGCAGCAGCAAAGGTGAATGTTGCAATGAGGATTGCCACTAAAGAAGTGTTGCTTGTATATGTCTGAGTCAATGTCTTTATATCCTTCCTTGATTCAGAAGTTACTCGATCCTTGATTTGCTTATGAAGGTTATAAGTATCATTTGCTGCTTCAGGATCAGCTTTCAGCATAAGCATGGAGACTTCATTCTACAAGGTCTCAAAGAAAGGTATGTGCGGAGCACACATCAGCACAATACTCAAAAAAGACAATATTCCACCATTGTGTCCGCTAGTTAGTGGTAGCAAACTGTTTTTCTCAGGTGCTGATATATTTCTGTTACAATGTTTTAATAGTATCCTCTTGTTTAAAAAAGAAGGCTACAGAGTACTTATTCATTTTGACAACCATATATCTTTAGTTGCTTACCTATCTGTCATTGATTTCAACAATTTAATGGTGCATATCTTGCGGTGGTTGTTGATTTGAACATGGTCATTTGATTTTTCCCCTCTAAAATAGTTTGTATGGATCGTTTATTAATGTGCACAGGATAAGTTTCCAGATTGCTATGCAATATATGTAAACGTTTAATCATTCGTAGTTGTATAAGTCCATAAGTGTCCAAATATACTCATAAGATATAAACACCCTCTATCTTGCAAATTGTTAAAAATTACAAAAAAAGGAAAGAAAATCAGACTGCTCTGCCCCATAGTGTTGTTGTCGTTCAACCCACAGTCATAGACTAGCACCCACTACTTAGTATACCGATATGAAGCATTTCTAGAGGCGGGTTTCCTACCACTAAGAAATACATGTGCATGCATTTTCTAGGACTTGAACTTGTGTCATCTTACCTCGCTCACAGTCACCTATGAGTGAATATACCATGACATCCCTTGTATCAACTTCTATGAAACTTTTTATAAAATATTTGGCGACCTAAACTATCTCAAACGAAAACAAATCAATTAGAAAGTTTTAGATCGATCACATTGAGCACTACTACTTTGATATAGGTCATGTATCCATTCGAGACCATTTGAAAAAAATCAAAAACATAGATTTATAATATGACGAGAACTTAAAACATATATTTAGGCTGATATTATTGTATTGTATTTGTATGTAATGAATATATACGTTGTCAAGGGATCGGACTGATGTATTATATAGGGAGCTATAGTCAAGGGGACCGGAAAAAACAATGCAAGTCCAAGAGAAAATAATTAAGCGTACCCAGTTTAAAGTCTTGGCGTGGTCGGTCATAGGAGATAGTAGCCAGGTAGCCGGGTTACCCGAGATGTTGAGCACTGTGACGTCGGTGTCCGGGTGTTGCAGCAAAGCATTGACTATCTTGGGATTGCACTTTCGGACGGCGTCGTGCAGAGGAGTCTCATGCATGATGTCTCGTATGTTGACTAGCTTCCGAAGATGCTTTGACCCCAGGAAGAATTGCAGAAGCTCCATGTGACCACCCTGAACGGCTTGGTGAAGGCATGTCGTTTTGCCATCTGCACGGGCGTAGGGAGCATCTGGGCAATGCTTGAGAAGCTCTCGGGCAGCCCCGACGTATCCCTGACGTGCAACTGAATCAAGAATAGGGTTACCATTCGAGGTGAGTACGTACCCTAGGGACCAATCATGCTCCAGCAGCACTCTTAGCACGTCAATCTTGTCCCACTGTACAGCCATGTGCATTGGAGTCACCATGTGCTCGTCTTCTTCTCTGGCCAGCCCGGGACGTGTCTCCATGATCCTTTTCGCGACAACAACTGAGAAACCAAATCGTACGTGGCAGGACATGCATGGTTAACAGCCATGCATGGCATCATCATACATTCTGCTTTTATAAAGAGAAGAGAAGACATGCATACCTGGATTGCCACTTCTGACGGCAGCATGCAGAGCATTGTAGCCATACGCTCCCCCGTGAGCAGAATCAGGGATCTCCAGCAGTTTCTCGGACACCTCCGCGTAGTTCCTCATCACCGCGATGAACATGGGCGACTCGTCGTACATGTTCACAGCTTTGGACAGGCCGGGCTCCGCGTCGATCAGCTGGAGGGCGAGCTTCCGGTGCCCGCTGCGGATGGCGTGGTGCAGCGCGTTGAACCCGCGCTTGTCCTGCGCCAGGATCGCCTCGCTCAGCTGCTCGTCACGGCAGCGCCCGAGGATGAACGAGGCCAGGGAGAAGTGGCCGCTGGCCACGGCGGCGAGCAGCGGTGTCTCGCCGTCGGCGTTGACGGCGCCGAGAAGAGGCGCCGCCGGGGCCGGAGACTGCTGGTTGGTCGTCAGCGCCAGGACGTCCCTGCAGAACCTCTCGTGGCCATGGATGCAGGCGATGTGGAGGCAGGTGTTCCCCTGGGGAGTTGTTCCCAGCAGCACCCCCGGGGTCTGCAGGGCCATGTGCTTCATTTCCGCGGAGTTGCCGCACACGGCTGCGCCCAGGAGACGTTGGTGGATTGCCAGTGACACTGATGGTGGTGGAGTCGTGGGAGCTCCTGATGATGAATTCATCATGATTGCTCCATCGGAGGGTGTGCTTATGGCAGCTCCTGTCGAATTAACGGCGGCCGTAGCTGTTTGATGTGCCGTCGTCTAAAATATAGCAAATATAAGAATGCTACTACTTGTTAGTAAACGTTTGATCGAATATAACGAATAAATTAAATCTAACTAGTCGGTTCGACTCCTGCTCCTGCTCCTGTATATGCTAGCAATTTTTTAAAATATATAAGTGTTTTAAAAAGTTGCCGGAGTTGATATAAAATTATATGTGTAGTATTTTAAAATATATAGGTATTGTTTTATTAAAAATAGAGTGCTTCAAATGACACTACCTGCACAATATGTCATAAGGATTTTGTCGAAAAGTATAAGCTTATATAAAGTAACTTGTCCTTTTAAAAACGAGCAACTTATAAAATTAAGTGCCATAGAGTTTCAATATAATTTAAAATGAATTATCGGTGTCATTTATATGTGGTTTGTTAAGGGAACATTTTATTTTCATGATCGATAAACTACAAAAATATATATTTATCACTAATGTATCCATGTATACTTGGTATAAATGGTGACACATAGCATCTATGTCTACTTTGAATTTAACAGTAGTAGAACCCAAGTAATTAGAACCATATTTATAGTATAGTTTATGGTTATTTAATTCTTTCTCATAATAGCTTATACCAGTAATTTAGATTTAGATTCGAGGGATGTTTTAGTTTCTATATGATAGAGGCAAATACAGAAAATTTAGATGCAATTAAAGGGTTACTTTTTGTGCTATCTTCCATAATGGTAGAGTCAGGTGATCTAAAAGAAAATTTAGGGAACATATTAATTAAAATATCATTCAAGATGGTAAAGGTTAGTAGTTTAGATGTAGATTTAGGGGGTTATTTATTCCTTTTTTTAAATGCCAAAAGCGGTTCGTTTTTAGAAAATAGAATATAGCCTATAATTATTATATGATTATTAGAGTTCTCTGCCAGATGATGATTTGTAGGATTTATTCTTTTGCTAATGCATCTTGTAAGAATTAATATGGATGCTATGTTTAGATCCTCAAGTTAGTAATATTACGATACATATTGTCATACTTTGAATTGCACCTATATAGGGTTTTCATATGCATTAAGTTATATTAGTTCTTGTTGCATTATTTTCTATGACATGATGAATCTATATTTTAGCTTTTAACTTTTGATCTTATTAGTTGTCTGCAATTATTTTTTATCCATATGTTAACCCAAAACTCTAGTGCTTACTGCATTTTTATTTAGAATTTCCCTTTTGTATTTTATTAGATTTTATGTTCTAACTACACTCTTGGTTGCTGCAATGTCATAAACAGTCCTTTGAACCTGTATTACAGCCCTTAAAATGTTGGCACATAGCATTTATGCTTAATTTTAATTTAAGCGTAGAAGAAATGTGTAATTTATAACCATATATGTCATACTTTATGTTTATTGAATTTTTTCCATAATAGGTTATATATTAGTATCTAGACAAAAATTTGAGGGATATTTTAGTTTAAATTTTTATAACAGTAGAGATGGATAATTTGGATACAAATTAAAGGGGTTATTTTATATTATCTTTCATAATGGTAGATCTGTGCAATTTAAAATGAAATTTAGGCTGTTACTTTGCATTATCTATTATAATGCTATAGGTGGGTAATTCAGATTCAAATTCAGGATGTTAGATTATGTATTTTTCGTAATAGCAAAAGATGGGTAATATTTTAGAAAAATAGAATAGATCCAGTAACTGTTATAGGTGATGATGATTGGAGACTACTATATTAAAGGCAAGATGGTTTTCATTTTTGTGAGAATTTCTAGGATTTATTGTTTTTCCTTAGCATCTTGTGAGGATTAACATGGAGGCTCTCTTAGATGCCTCCAATTACTAATATTAAGATGGCATGGATTCTAGATCATAGATTGTTTTCTTTGTAATTTCAATAGCACAGATAGGCAGACTCTAGCTTGCATTGTAGTGCCCAAGATATGAAATTTTGTTTCCATATATGAAAACTTGCAGAACCTACTATAATCTAGAAGCACATGTAGAGGGTACTCTGGGTTATTGTTTTATATAATATCAAATATCAGTAAATCCAGAAGCTTCTTTTTTGTTATTTTTAATAATGGTCGAGTTGGTTTGTTTCTCATGAATAGTCAGAACCCACGAAATAGAAACCAACATAGTGGGTACTTTGAGTTTATCTTTTTCCTTAATGTAATAATTGTTTAATTTAGATGTCCATTAGGCCTTGTTTGACTACACTCTGTATTCATCTCAAACCACAAGTATTAGGTTGGATTGGGGTGAAAAATTAACTAATTTTCACCCTAATCCACTCCAACACATGTGAATTGAGGTGAATACGAATAGCCAAACAAGCCCTTAGGGGACTTATCGTTATTTCTAATATTAGGGGAGGTAAATATGTCAGATCAAGATAAGGTTAGGCCAACCTTAATTAAATCATATTTTTCATTTATTTTTTTATTTAATTAAAATAAGGTTAGACGAAGCCCAATTAAATCTAACAAAAGTAGGCTGTTTATTATTGCCTTATTGGCATGAGCACCATACAATTGTACATCCCATTATAAATGCAAGGACATATTTGCTACTAAAATATATATTTACGGTGCGAGAAAAAAAAAAGCGTACCGAGATTAAAGCCTTGGTGTGATTGGCGGCATCAGGCAACACCCGGCTTGCCGGGTCACCGGCGCTGTTAAGCACCGTTACGTCTATGTCCTGGTGAAGCTGTAAAGCAGCAACCATGTCCGGCTTGCAGTTTCTGACAGCGAGATGCAGAGCAGTTTCTCCGCTTCCATTTAGCATGTTAATCAGGTGGCCAAGCTGCTGTAACCCCAGGATAGATCTTACAAACTCTGTATGTCCACACAACACGGCAATGTGAAGACATGTCGAGCTGCTTGCATCGCAGTAGGGAGCATCTGGACAGTGTTCAAGAAGCCCTCGAGCAACACCACCATGGCCCTGAGATGCTGCGACACAGAGAAGAGTGTCACCGTCTGTGGAGGTTAGGTACCCCAAAGACGGATCATGCTCCAGCAATACTGCTAGCGCGTTAATCTCGCCGTCATATGCAGCCAGGTGCACTGGAGTGTGCCTATTCTCGTTCTCCTCTGTGGCTAGCCACGGACGTGTCTCCATAACCTTTTTAGCGATAGCTGAAATAAAGCAAATCGAGGGACAAAAAAGAAAAAGGTTAAGCACTCTACTACATTGCATAATTGCATTGATGCAAGAACGTAGTACATAACACTGCCAAGATTTTGTAAAAAGATTCACCACAATGCAATGCTTATTAGTGCTATTCAGTTACCTAGATTTCCACTTCTGACAGCAGCATGGAGAACATTGAAGCCGAAAGCTCCAGAGTGAGCCGAATCAGGAAGCTCCAGCAGTCTATCCGCCACCTCCGTGAAGTTTCTCATCGCCGCGATGAACAGAGGTGACTCGCTACGCCCGTTGACGGCTCTCGACAAGACAGGCTCCACTTCGACCAGCTCGAGCGCCAGCTTCGTGTGTCCCCTGCGGACGGCGTGGTGCAGCGCGTTGCACCCGTGCCTGTCTTGCCTCAGGATCGCCTCGCTCAGCTGCCGCTCACGGCAGCGCCTGAGCAGAGCAGAGGCTAGAGACGCACGACCCCTTGCCACGGCGGCCAGCAGCGGTGTCTCGCCGTCCTTGTTGACGGCGGAGAGGAGCGCCGGGGATTGGTCCAGCGCCAGGATGCTCTCGCAGAGTTCCTCGTGGCCCTGGATGGACGAGATGTGGAGGCAGGTGTTGCCCGGTGGAGTTGTCCCAAGCAGCACGCCCGGGTCATGAGATGCCAGTTGTTTCAGTGATGCAGCGTCGCCGGATGTGGCTGCTTTCAGGAGACGTCGGTCCATAGTTGCCATCCCTTCTACACAAGATTACCGAGAACTTCTGATTTATCTGTTTATTACTATTTCACGACGACATAATCAATAGTATTGGCTATTATTTACTAGTATCTGCAGTTAGACTCTTTAAATTATACCCCCATTCCAAATTATAAGTCATCGTTTTGTTTTTTCTGGATACATAGTTTTTATTATACACTTAGATATACACTATATCTAGATATATAGTAAAAGTATTTAGAAAACCAAAACGATTTACAGTTTGGAACGGAGGGAGTATAAGTTTGTAACCAAGCAGTATAATAAAATACTACCTCCGTCGATTTTAAAAAGATACCCCCTCCATCCCAAAATTAATCAAGTCATAAATCACCCGAAGTCAATTTGACCAACTTTATAGTGAAGAATAACAAAGCTTATAATACCAAATAAGTAGATTATAAAAATATATTTAATGGCATATCTGGTGATGCTAATTTGATGTCATAAGCATTGATGGTCTTTTTTTTTATAAATTTGGTTAAATATAAAATAATTTGACTTAGGACAATTTTTAGAAGTTGATTTATTTGGGAATAGGAGAGTATACTGGTATCAAGTAGTAGTATTCAAACGTTGCAATGATTTTGGCAAAAGTATAGTTTTATACCATTCTTTTGTTCATTTCTATGGAGGCAATGCCATTGGCACATTAAACGCATGAAAGATAATAGTAATGCATTTGATCAAAGGGTAAGGCGAGTCTTAATCGAAGATTTTATCTATCTGTTTCTAAGATGTGGCAGTCTTAAAACAAGGACATGGAACAACATCTCTCAATCCAAAGTTTCATTCACTGTTTCATATGCTATCTATACGCTGTAGCATTTAATTCTTGAATGGTATTGTGATATCAAATGTACCATATAAACAATATTGTCACTTGCATACTACATATACATATAATTTAAGTATTAGCATAAAAATGTCAAAAGTTTAATTTACTTCAATATTCATATGATATAAGAAAATATATAATAGAGTCACATATGCAAAATAAAATACATATAGCATATGGTAAATATGGGATGCACGAGAATGCAAGTAAGACAAGATGGGCAAAACGTAAGGGGTGAGGTTTCGTTGGAAAAACAATGCCAGCCGGGTTTCGTGAGGATGAAAAAACTCATCTCCTCTTTCCTCTTAATTGTTATGTCACATCATCATTTATACAGTTAAAACTCCGAAATCTCACATCATATATATGGATGACTATGTTAAGAACTGTGTGTTACTCCAGGTATCAACTATACATGTTTCTTCATTCTCATAAGACATATAAACTATTATTATAAATTTAATTTGTTCATTCACCTTTTTGATTTGGGACTTTAGGTGGCTCGTCCGCAGCGAAACTCTCTCCTATACACTGGTCAATACAGCGATGGGTGGCATTTGGCCATCAATCTCCCGAGCTCCTCTTTACTTTTCTAACACGCGTTATTTATTACATATTCAGACTAGCCATGAAGAAACAAGGATACCAATAATACCTGGCTGTTGAATTGAATATGGCCGCTATAGCATGGACGCCAATAGATGATCCAGCAGCCACTTTTACGCACTCAAATTATTATTTTTTTCTCAAAACAAGTGAGGAGGCCACAGGGTGTTACAACACATTGATCTTCTCAATATGAGAAAGAGGCTAGGCAGGCAAGGAACATGTCACTCGCAGGCTCGCAGCACAGCCTTATTATATGAAACCGATCGACAAGTAAAGCAGTGAAAGGGAAAGGGTAAAAGTAAAGGAAAAAAAGGAAAAAAAATAAAGATACCTAGATGGCTAGATTACTAGAACAAAGCAAAGAATCGATTACGCTTAGTTGTGATCTGTTACGTGATAAACATATACGGTTCAAGCATGGTGAAGTAAATGAAAAGATTATCCTGTCCTTTAAAAACACGAAAAGCATATGCATGATCTAGAAGTGACGTTATGTGGTCTCCGAATTTTAATTATGACGACAATTTTTCTTAGAAAATAGCTGTAATGTTAGATAAGTACTACTGTGAGACAAAAGTTCTTTTCAATATAAATCTACCCCTATAATTTTTATGTCTCGAACAAAATGTTTTTAAAATTATTAAGTGTCGAAGTTCCATATGTTTAACCAGTAGGTCAAAATAAGTACTATTTGTTATTGGAGGTGCGTAATCTTTGGTTTCACTAGCTAGCTGCCCAACGCCGCCGCGTCACCTAATCCTATGCAACGCCCGCCTACGCCTTGCCGCCGCTTAAGTAGGTCGCTGGGAAGCCCAGTCAACTCCAAGGGCAGTGGCGGCTGGGTGAGCCTCCTTCCTTATCCTAGCATTTTTTTCCTACTCATCTCTTTCCTCTCCTCTTGCTCTGGCAACGACTAATCGGTATGGTATCAGCCCAATTCGCATGGGCGTCTCACATACTATGGTGGGATTTGTGTAGATCTGTTGGTGAACAGATTAATCTTCTCAATGTAACAAAGAGGCTAGCTAGGCAGGCAAGGAACATGTCACGCGCTGCACAGCCTTATTATATGCAACCGATCGACAAAAATAAAGCAGTTAAAGGGAAAGGGTAAAAAGAAAAAGAAAAAAAGAAAAAAAATAAAGATACCTATATGCCTATCTAGATTACTAGAACAAAGCAAAGAATCGATTACTACGCTTACAGTACCAGCTAAAGGTGACTCAAAACCATATGCTTCACATATGTTATAAATAAATATTAACTTTAAAGGACATGCATGTAAAAAGTGGGGTTAGTTGCTCAGTACTGTTGTGATCTGTTCGATCTACGTGATAAACATATACGGTTCAAGCATAGTGAAGTAAATGAAGAGATTATCCTGTCCTTTTTAATAAAACACGAAAAACATATGCATGATCTAGAAGTGACCACTACCCCAGATCTGGATATCACTGTCGGTTTAAAAACCCACTTCACTGTCGGATTTTGAACCGACAGTGGCATACCGGCAGTGATGGGGAGTTGACATCACTGCCGGTCCTTAAAACCCGACATTGATCTACAGGAAACAGTGTCGGTTCCTGGCTCCATCCGGCAGTGTCCAGTTGAACAACACTGCTGGTTGGTAGTTACAACCGACAGTGACGGTTGCTTCAAGAGTGTCGGTTCTTGGCTCAAGCCAGTAGTGTTGAGCAAGCCTACACTGTCGGTTCATGGATCAAACCAGCAGTGTTGTAGTAAATATCAGTGTCGGTTCGTGGATCAAACCGGCAGTGTTATAGTAAATATCAGTGTCGGTTTATGGATCAAACCGGTAGTGTTGTAGTAAATATCAGTGTCGGTTCATGGATCAAACCGACAGTGTTGTAGTAAATATCAGTTTCGGTTCGTGGATCAAACCGGCAGTGTTGACCAAGCCAACATTGTCGGTTTATTTCTAACCGGCAGTGATGGTTACGACAACACTGTCGGTTTGTTGCTAACCGGCGGTTATGGCCCGTTCGTATTTTATTGTTTTATAATTTATTTTAATTTATATTTTTTCGTAGAATCGGGTTTCGCTTTATATACGCTACGTAGACGATAGGTCCATCAATATTAAACATTACAAATGTGACGATTACAATTCAAATGTTCTTATCCACATCTCGATCCCTCAAAATAAAAAAGAAATGTTCTTGGACTTCACACATGCTTCTCGGACTTCCTACAATAATCTGACGATCCGCTTTGGGCCATACTAGTCCTTGTACTTCACGGATTGTGCAATGGAAAATACTCCATCTTTTTCCAATATCTCGGCTAAGATGAATTTTGCCAGCTTCAATTGTAGTGCGACGATCTCCATGTCTAGCAGCCTTTGGTGCTTATATTTCTTGCGCTGTCATTCAAAAAAGATAATATCCAAAGAGGAACAGTAAATTATTTTATTGAATTATTAACAGACATAAATGAAATGGGGATTATACACACCAACTTATCGGCTTCTTCCGATTTCTCGCCGATGTAGCGAAGCATTGCCCACATTACATAAAACCCGCATTCATTGTTTCCCGCCGGCTGTGATAGGTACTTCCCCTCTATTTCGACAACCTTGAATGGGATCGGCGTCCCACCGATATGTCTTCTTCGGACACTGAGCAACATTAAAAGGAGAAACATTAGAAAGCGGTATATGTGATTAGAAAATAATATGTTATTAGGATCGCTTACTAATTCAGCACTGCCACCAGTGCATCCAAATGATGAAATGGTTTTTTCTTCGAGTCCCACACCTTGAGCAGATTTTTGGCAAGATTAACACAAATAAAGACGAAATGGTTGCTGCAATCACAGAATCCTAATTATCGAATAATCTTAACGAAAAAAGAAGCATAAAATTAAAAGCCGAGAACACATTCTCGCAGTTGTAGGCTTGAAGTAGGTGGTTTTTTTTCTTCATCGTGAATTCGTCGAAAACAGCAATCATTCTCTGTTTCAGGTCTTCCACGTCATATCCATAGAGGCCTAGATATGTCCTCTCATTGACTCGCATGGTGTCCAAGAAGCCTATGTAATCCCATTTGCTTTTTAGAATGCAAAATTTTGCTATACACCTACGTAAAATCATGGGAAGTGCTCAAAAGTTAACAATTTGTGTCTCGAGAGAGTAGTTAATTGTAATATCATGCGTGTAGGGTACTTACATAGTCCACAACGTCAACATTTGAACATCGAGAGAGCGTTTACGGTATATTTGGAACAAGCACTCCCACTCGACATCGAACTTCTCTTCTTCAGGATAATGGAAAACATGTGGCGAACGGATAATAAACTCAAAACCAAAGTCGTCCATCTCTGTTGCTTGAGCCATGTAATATTCATGTAAGTGGCGCATATATGTTGTCAGATTTTTGTACTCATGATCGGGAACCAAAAGATTGCCCCTTTCATACTTCATTGCCGGTGTTGCCGTCCCTTGTACATCATAATAGATGGTCGTAGCCTCTTCCATGGTTAATCCTAGGTTTTCTTCGACGTACTTCTGTATGTTCCTTAAATCTTTATTGTGTATTTCTTCGTCTCTTGTTGTAGCGTATTTATTTTGTGTTTGCCTTTTGAATTCGGACTTCAACAAAAACAAAGGCAGCGAGGCACATAGATTGAAGAAACTAACACAATCTTCCTTCGAGATGTGTGCTGTAAATTTGTCTTCCATAAAGGTGGTAACGCTGCCACTGAACAACCTTTTTCTTTTATGTTGGTAAACTTTTGGACCATTAGCGACCGAATCCAAGGACCTTTTCTGCGACTGCGAGGATGTCCTTGATCTTGTTTTGGGCTGAGGTGGAGGAGGAGGATGACGACGAGAATTCTGTTTTCCCGGCGCTGATGAAGATGGAGGAGGAGGAGGATGAGTCTCTTTGCTCGGGGCTGATGAAGATGGAGTCGAACGAGGAGGAATAGAAGGAGACCTCTTTCTTCTTGGGGGTGATGGCGCCGGATGAGGAGGGGAGTGATCTCTGTTGGGAGATGGTGAGTGATCATCGTGGGTGGGCGAAGACTCGCAGTCGTCCTCATCATCAGAGGACAATTGATGGTCAAGCTTAATGAAGCGCTTGCGCCAGGCGACTTGAGAGCCCTTGTTTTGACCAAGTTTCGGCCTGTCTTCCGCTACGGGGTACTCAATGGGTAACTTGTTATACTTCTTATCAAGTATTTTGTCAATGGTGACACGAGCGTACCCAGTGGAATTGGGAGACCATTAATTGTCCTGTCTCCCATAGGCCAGGCATGGCCGAGCGCCACCTTGTCCTTTGTCCATTCCTCACGGATGTACAACCTGACATTGACGGGTTCAGTGATATCGTCCACCGGATGAGGCACATTCGCCTCTTCTTCATCGAGCGGGGTCGATCCGTAGCTACTGCGACCCCTAAACTGTGGGCTAAAGGCACTAGGAGTAGGGTTTTGTGGTACTACTGACCCCTTGGACAACAAAATTTGCTCGACTCGCGCTTCAACGGTTGCCTCAATCCGTGCTTCCATTCTGTCTTCCATCTCTTTTAGTCTCCTCAAATACTCTACCTCATGTTCCGCTCTACCCCTCGAGCGGCTCCGGTAAGTGTTAGATTCTTGGGGGAATGCTAGTTTCCAAGGAATAACACCGGTTCCTCTAGTGCGACCAGGGTGCTCCTTGGTTCTGAGTGCTTGGGTGAGCACGTCTTTCTCCCTATTAGAAGTGCAAGTCCCTTGCCTCACCTCCTCAGTTATCTGGGAGATCCTCTGGATGAGTTCGCTCATGGGTTGATTTGAGGAGCTAAAGCTCCCGTCCTTGGCGTGCCGTACATTTCTCCCCATACAGTATAATACCGATCTAAGCTCCCAAACGGCGGTCTTAACCTGAACGCCTTCCTCAGCAAGGCGATCCATCTTTTGAAGTTCTGCTTCAAATTCTAGCATCTTTTTGGCGTAGCCACGAGAGCCGAGAAGATGATGATTTGTAGCTTTCTACGAATTCTCCTTATTCTTCCTACTCAGTTCTAAGTACTCCTCAGATGACCTGTATTCCTTGAAAGCCTGCCAGATGTCCTTCTGCTTGCTAAACTGTCCACCATCAAAATCTGGCTCTTTATTTTTGAGGACAAAATTCTTGTACAATGTCCCCTTGAAATTCTTGAAGCATGTTCCCATGATTTCTTTTGCTTTTTTCTTGACTAACTCCCTATCATACTCAGCTGGGAAAGTGAAATACTCTGGGATCTTGACATCCCATATGTAATCCTTCTCGCTTCCGGGAACCCTCCACCAGTCGTTATCTTTCCCAATCCACTTCCTATACTTAATCGGGATGAAGTCCCTAACAAGTAACCCGAGGATAGTCTTGTATTTGGTCAAGGCTATAGGCGGTGAGAGTGGATCCCCAAATTCATCGAACTCAGTAATGTGCCAGTGTGCATTCCTACCAACATGAATCTTTGACATGCTTCGCTTGGATCTAGCCTTCCTGCTACCCGAACCCTCTAGCTCCTCGGCCGGTGGAGGCTCCTGCTAGAGACAGCAAGTAAGCTATGACCCTCTCAATTGATTAGCGTGTGTGGCTACATAGTGACATGATACCAAAGTTACCTGGCCATCTTGGTCATTTTGACCCAGATCGAGCAGGTCGGACGTGGTCCATGGCTGCTCGTTCTCACCGACCTCGACCTGATTGACAACATCACCGTTTGTCGGATCATGCGGCTCTCCCGTCCCAGAGATATCAGCCACTTCTTGTTGTCGATCAGTTCTTCGGCGACGGGGTAACAGGCGACGATGAGACATGGCTATGACACGATCATGATTAGTTTTGGCCACGGACAACTACTAATAGCATATGTTCATATATATATAATATGTTTAATGCAAAGTCTAATAATAAGTCCACATACAACAAAGTCAAATAATAGCATATGTTCACCTAGAACAAATTCATTGTTTGATTGACCACATACAACAAAGTCCACCTACTGTTCTACGAAACTAAGCCTACATCAACTTCCAAATAAGAAAAGCTATGACCATAGCCATAAATAAAAGCATGACATCTTTCCAAGACCAAGGAACAATTCTCCTAATCTTCACATCTCTGGCGGGTGGCTTCTCTTCGATCTCTAGTGCTAGCGGATGGCCATGGTTTGCATTCATTGGACCATAGTAGGCCGGTTGCCCATGGTTTGCAAGGTAGGCCAAATGACTATAGTAGGCCCTCAAAGCTTCAGCTTCTTTATTGTATTTTTTGTGCAAATTACTAGGGTAGCAATTGACTTGAGCATAGCAATCTTCCCAGGTTCGATAAATCCTAGGCATGTGACCAACATGCACTACATACCATGCCATGGTTGCCTATACATTTAAGTAAATTAGGCATGTGGTAAGTGGTAATGGTAACTCACTGAACAAGAGTTATTATTCAAGTTATATGGCCAAACTAAATCTACTTAATGTTCTTTATCCTTGACATTCCATCAAAATCAATTGACACTCTACCTATAGCGATTATACCTATACACATTTGACAAGAATCCATCATTGCTTAAGCAAGAGCAGAAATTCTAATCTAACTCTTACACAAACAGAACACTCCCTACCGTCACAAATAAGACGTCCATATTCATTAACGTGTACCTTTGACTGCTAGTTTCCATTGCTTGCAATAGTTACAAAGTACAGAGATATCATAACATTATGCAACTACTATTCGAGATAGATATGCTCATATCATTGTCACATATTCAATCTAACTATGTCAAGAGGTGTTGATTATCAATGTTTAAATACTTAGACTGCACACAACGTAAAAGGTCACTTAGCTGTGACTCGAGGGAATAACTTGTTGCGACAACATGCAAATAACACCAATGGTTCTTAAACAGTTTAGGGCCATGATTACTAGGTCCTCAACAAATCAGTAGGTAGCATAATTTGTTTAGGGAAAAACTAACTGGTTTATGTAACAGCATGTACATATAAGGATAGCTAAACCAAGGAGTAACAGCATGTAACTCAATCGAATAGGAATCGGCTGCTATTGGGAAGACAACAATCGTGGGGCATTTCATCTAACACTTAGCGGGCAGTGAGCCATGCACTCACCGTAGGGTGGGAAAGTAGCTGTCCGTGCGCGCTCCTGAAGGTCTCAGCGGTGCTCCGGCATCGGGCGGTGGACGGCGTGGGGAGTGCTCCGGCGTGGGGCGGTGCACGGGCGTCGGTGTCGAAGAAGAGGAGCGCGGGGCTGGGAACGGCAACATGGGGGGTGGTGGACGGGTGCTCCGGCGTGGGGCAGTGCACGGGCGTCGGCGTCGAAGAAGAGGAGCACCAGGAAATGTTGGTGCGGGGTTGAATTTTTTCAACCCGCGGTGGCCTTTTATACCAGACCTCATCACTGCCGGTTCTAATTAGAAACCGACAGTGATGGGGGTACATCACTGCCGGTTGTAAGTACGAACAGACAGTGATGGTGGTACATCACTACCGGGCCATTCTTTAAACCGGCAGTGATTTCTGTGTAGCGGTTACATCATAAGTAACTTATCTTTTCCACTTCTTTCGAATACCTCCTACTGGCTCAACGGTTAAGACCCCACAACTTAGGCCCCGGTACCCGTGTTCGAATCCCGGGCGGCTCAATTTTTTTGGTTTAATTTTATAATTTATTAAGCGGTCTAAAGGTCAAAAAGATAAAATAAATGTGTTGCATCCGTGAATCGAACCGAAGCCTACAAGTTCTAGAGCAGCGAACAAACCATTGAGCTATCACCTGATTTTGGAAAGTTTGAAGGAATTTATTCCTTTGAGTGATTATCTGTCCTTGCTTTGCGCGTAGGCCCTTCAACTCCCCGGCCATGCTGGTCGCGCGGTTCCCATGAAGAGCTGCTCTTTTACCCGGTCCTTGGACTGGTCGTAGCCCTTTAGTTCCCCACGAAGAGACGCCGCGTTTACCCAGGAGTCCATCGGCTGCTCGTGCCGGTTCCCAACGCAGGCGCGCTCCGTCTTCCGAGGGGTGCGAGTTATTGCACTGTGATCAGTTCCACCCACCGACACGCCTATACATAAGCCAGGCCCCCATGCACACCTCGCCCCGGCCCTCGACCCAGCGCCACAATGCCTCGCCGCTTGAAGACTACATGGGCGATGCTGAACCTATCATCCTCACGTCACCCCCCGATGCCTCCACCGACGCCGTCGTCCGAATCGGACCTCGAGGACGATCCGGACCGTGAGACCGCATCGGAGGAGGAACTGGAACCTCTTCCGGTGGAGGAGGTCGTCTTCAACTCGTTGGAGACGGCTCGAAAGGAGGAGGAGGACCGACACCTCTGCGCCATCACATAGAAGGAGACCGACGACTGCATCCTGAAGCGCGTCGTCGAGATCTCCAAGGAGGAGGAGCGCCGCCACGAGGAGGAGGAGGAGTGCCGCCGCCAGGAGGAGACCGAGCGGCGTCTCGCGATGGACGCGGAACGACGCCGGCATAGGGCTGAGCGAAAGAAGCGCGAAGAGGAGCACCGGCAGCAGGGGGACAACGCATGCGGCAGCACCGACAGTGATTAGTAGCACTAGTGATTAATCTATGTCTTAGGTCGATGTAATAATTTACTGGTGCTGAAAAAACCATGTCGTCGAATCCTTTGTTTGATCATCATCACCTTAGGTTGATACTTGCATTGCATGACCTTGTTTTATTTGCTTACATATTGGATGTTGCATTGTATGATCGACCTCGTTTTGCTTACATCGTCCCTTGGATTGTATGTAGCGATGCATCTTGGTCATTGTCACAAAGACCGTAGTATAAGATATGCTACATACTAGAGATCGAGGGGGCCAACAGGACTGTTGCTCTTCTAGATAATACCGTGTTGCAGCATGTCTGTCATCTATCACGAAAACCGTGTTGTAAGTAGGAACCGGCAGTGGTGGGGGTACATCACTGCTGGGCCATTCTTTAAACCGGCAGTGATTTCCGTGTAGGTGTTACAAAATAAGTAACTTATCTTTTCCACTTCTTTCGAATACCTCCTACTGGCTCAACGGTTAAGACCCCACAACTTAGCCCCCAATACCCGTGTTCGAATCCCGGATGGCCCAATTTTTATTTTTATTTTATAATTTATTAAGCGGTCTAAAGGTAAAAAAGATAAAATAAATAAACCTTGGCACACATCCTATACTAGCGCAGCGGTTAAGTGTCTGAACTCTGTAGCCCAAGACTTGAGCTCAAACCCGAGGGCTGGCACAATTATTTTTTAATTTTTTTATATATTACTGCCATTTTTCAAAATAAACCGACAGTGATAACAAGCATCACTGTCGGGTTTTTTTCATCACTGTCGGTTTTTTTGAAACCGACAGTGATGTTTATATATATTAAAAAAATTATTTTATATACTGAATAAATAGAAGCATATGTATTCCTATGTCGAAATGGCTTGAAATTTTTTTCGCAAGCTTGTACACCCAAATTAAGATCCCACACAGGATCTTAGGTTTTTCTAATCATTTTTTTATTAATTATATTTTTCTGTATGCTGAATGAGACAAAAGAGGGTGAATTTCATCTTGGACCCAATAGATTTTTTTCATCCACCTCCACAAAATTCTTATCCCTAGGGCACATTAGGTCCTGTGTAAAAGTTTGACACCATTGTGGATCTTTTTGAGGATAGACTCAGTTCAACCTATAATTAAACGGTCTCGTCGCGTGGAAATTCAATTAAACCTCAGAAAGTAGCAAACCATCTCCGAAAAATTCAAAACTTGGTGTTTCCTTCACACGTGGTACGTGCAAGCCTAAGAAAAAGTTTGAGACCAATACAATACCGGAATGCATATGAACCACAGAAACCTTGATAACCTATATGTATAGTCATGGTTCGATAAAAGGACACATGTACCACTGTGAAGCATGTATACTCTGTCTATGTCGAAATGACTTGAAATTTTTTTGGCAAGTTTGTACATCCAAATTAAGATCCCACACACGATCTTAGTTTTTTCTAATATTTTTTTATTAATTATATTTTTCTCTATGCCAAATGAGACAAAAGAGGGTGAATTTCATCTTGGACCCAATAGATTTTTCCATCCACCTCCACAAAATTCTTATCCCTAGGGCACATTAGAGCATGTGTAAAAGTTTGGCACCATTCCAGATCTTTTCGTGGGTAGACTCAGTTCAACCTATAATTAAACGGTCTCGTCGGGCGGAAATTCAATTAAACCTCAGAAAGTAGCAAACCATCTCCGGAAAATCCTAAATTTGGTGTTTCCTTCACACGTGGCATGTGCAAGCCTGAGAATAATTTTTAGACCAATACAACACCGGACTATATATTTCTAATTGCCCAACAAATGTTACACAAATTACATGCATGACAATAATTAAACACACAAAGCCGTACATATTAAAATTAGAACCCAATTAAACTACGACCTGTAAAACCTAGCTAAATAAACATTAATTACTATCGGAATCGCTGCCGGAATCGATCGGGCCATGCACACTAACATGCCTTTGTAGCCATATATGGTAATTGATGTCACGGATTATGTATCCGCTTGTATCGATGAAGTCCAATGCCCGTATGAGTATACTCTCTCGTGCCTCACAATACCAAAAGAATGGTCGGCCATAGATGTAACCTACTGAACGACCACTGCCCCTGTTACTAATCCTTATGCAGTACTGGCGTCCTTCTATAGTGAGCTGGCCAAGGTTTCCATTACAGAAGTCCCAATTGTCCACGAGTTGCTTCGTAGCTTGGTCTAGAACGGCCCACAAGCCACATGCAGCAGAGGTAAAGTCTTGTAGCGCAATCTGCATGTGGACAAAAAAATTAGAGAATGTTATTACAATAATAAACAACAAATAACCACGACTCAGGTATAAGTGACCATTTTATCACATCCGCATGGTTGTAGCTTGCAAACCATTCGCTTGCTTGCGGGACGGGGATATCACCAGCATTCAAAGCAAGTGCCTTGAAGTGCGAGAAATCAGGCACATCATAGCAAATACATCGAAGTGCTTCTAAGCAGATGTGCACGACACTTAATTGGGCACTTATCATGTCCAAGCTCTGTATTCCCGTCCCGTGGATATGGTTCTGATGATTTGAACCCCTCACAGGGATGAAAAAACTGAGTTCACACGTCCATAGCCGACCACTTGCATTAGATGCTGTGTTCTCGATGATGTCCGAGATAAAGAACCAGCTAAGTGTTGTTCGCAGCCAATCTATTGGGGATATAGTCTGCGACTTATATGCATGCAACAATGATATTAAACTAATTACACTTATTTGTTAGCATCAAAAAACAAAAGATGTTGGAAAATATTTCATACAATAGCTGGAACAGGGAACCGTGGAATAGCCACATTAGGAGCGAATGGCTCATCGCCGGGGTGGAAACCTGGTTCCTGTGGTGGGGGAGGTCCGTTGTTCATACCACCTGATCGATAAAATGCAAAAAAAAACATGAACATAAAATATATGTACAAAAAAAATTCTTCCAAGTAAAATGTGGCAACATAATTAAATATAGATCGAATGCAAGGAATAAGAATATATATAAATGTAGAATGCAAAGAAACATGAATATAAATATAGAATATTGGAGAAGACAACATATCAATACCATTGAAAAATACAGGAGCCATGACCAAATCACGTAGAGAGAGAGTGGATGTCTTGAGAAGTGAGAGTGAAACGTGAGAAATGAGACTGAGAGAGTTTGTGGGTGGGTGGGATCGATGTATGTGGCCGACAGTTTGTTTTATATAGGGGCATGGACATCACTGCTGGTTTTTAAATAGAACCGACAGTGAAGGTGGCTATCACTGTTGGTTTCTAAATAGAACCGATAGTGAAGGTGCATATATGTAAAGGATATATTTATTTAGATACTACAGTGGGAAAGTTTTAACAAGAACAATATATTTATTTAGATAGTAATGAAATACATGAAAAACTTACAAAAGATTAGAAATAAGTTACATATACGATAACAAAGACCTTACACTAAAATTCCATATACGATAACAAAGACCTATTTGCGTACAGGTCAATGTTACCATCAATGTGTATCAATACATTATAATTTAACCACCTCAGTAGCATTCTTCTTGCACCAACTAGGGTTCAAACAACAGCACCGAGGTGGTCTACGAGCTATACCAGTTAGAGATGATAAGGTGGCATCGATGAATCAATGCCTCTGCTGTACATGGCCTTTTTCTCGGTACAGTCCAGTGCACACCGGATTCATCTAGTCATCGCACCGATGAACCAACGCCGCTCCAGGACTGGAAATTGCCCAGAGCACACTAGGTCTCTCTAGACATACAGTCTAGAGCGCACCGCAGAGGATGGCTCTATGAACCTCGTGACATCTCCAATTTTCGGTGTTGCTCTATCTTCAGTAGCATTCTTCTAGTACCTCATGTGTGCACCATTTTGGTGGACTACGATGCATAACAATATCTGTGGTTTGTTGTGAGAGGAAAATATTGTATCATGGATAATAAGGCCTGGCTGAAACCAACAAGCATGGAGATGCTAGCTCCTGGCCGAGGGCCATTTTATAAGGGCTAGTAGTCATGGTATATTTTTATTTCTGCACTAAAGTTGTCGGGGTAGGTGGGAGCAGTATTCCAACTGTTGTGGTCATGGGAGCACTGTTGGCATGTGAGGAGCATCTACACATCACTGTCAGTTTTAGTTTAAAACCCGGCGGTGAATTGTTCTTCGTGTCGGTTTGAGCAATGATCGTGATAGAATCTATTACTGCCGGTTTTAAAACCAAAACCGGCAATGAAGGGCCTTGTCGCCATCTTTTAGTAAAAAAATATAAAAAACACTATCGGTTTGGAGCCCGCCATCGTAGCCTTTTTGTAAAAAATATAAAAAAGTTTGGCCCGCCTGAGATTCGAGCGCGGGTCGCTGGGTCGAGAGTGCGTGGCCTTAACCGCTGAGTTAGGATAGGGAGTTCGGTTAGAATGGTTTTTTTTTTTTTATCCCATCGTAATGCACTACTAAATAATAAATGCAAAATAAAAAAAGTTTGGCCCGCCTAAGATTCGAGGATGGGTCTCAAAGTACAGAGTGCGCGGCCTTAACCGCTAAGCTAGGATAGGAAGTTCACTTAGTTTGCTTTTCTTTATTTATTTATTAATAGAAATAATGCAGTTAGTTTATATTCTAAAATAATACAAAAATTTGTGTCTTGATTATTTAATTCTATGATAATTAATTAATGGTCTATAATTATCAAATAATAGTGTTTGTGAACAATATCTTAATATGTGATTACATAGTCAATAATTAAATTGTAAAGATGCGCATAAAATATAAATTAAATATTCAGTGCGAATTACTGATACAACGTATGCATAATGATTACATAGTTAACAATATCTAACTATCTTTAGGTGCATCAACAATGAGGGCCTCATTGTAATCAATTCGTACGTAAGTAGGTTCGTCACCCTCTTGAAGGATAGGTAGGGTTAGTTTGCCCCGAATGGAGGCATTTCCTGATAGCCCCTATAGTCTTCTTCGTCCGTCACTCCATCGACGCCGACAATCTTTCTTTTCCCTTCTAGGACTACTTTTAGCCTTCCTTTTGTCTTATTGTCCCTTGCATAGAAGACTTGCATAACAACTCCTTCAAGGACGAAGGGGTCGTCTCTGTATACGGTCTTAGTGAGATCAACAGTAGTGAACCCTTCGCTATCAGTGTTGATTTCCTCGAGCCGGACCCACTAGTAGCGAAAAAGAGCTGCCTTCAACGAACCGTAGGCTAGCTCCCATATCTTCTCTATGAAACCATAGTATGTTACCTGTACGTTGCCGTTTTCGTAGTGAGCATCAAAACGAACACCACAATTTTGGTATGTGCTCTTTCCATCTTGCTTTTTTTGTGTAAAATGTGAATCCATTGATCTCATACCCTTGGTACTTAAGATATGTACTCGAAGGTCCCTTGGCTAAGGCATACAGTTGATTACCCAACTTTATTCCAAGCAAGCGACGTCGCAACCAGCTGACAAATTCCTCCTTATGTTTTTTTATACAGCCAAGCCTGTGACTTGCTCGGATACAGAGTTTGCAGCGATTGCCTATGCTCGTCATTGTATGGCATCACACCCTTGGCTTGCTGGAGAACAATGAACTGTGCCTGTCTGAAAGAAACAAGGTCGTCTACTATAACAGATTTCTCCCCGATCGTTCCTTTGCCACGTAGTCTTCCCTCGTGACGAGATTCTTGAACTCCGACCCTTTTGATGTCTAGATAATATGTGTAGAACTCAATGGCCTCCTTCATTGACCATCCTTCAACCATGCCCCCATCTGGCCTGAATCTGTTCCTAACATACCTCCTGAAAACTTTCATCAATCTTTCAAAAGGGAACATCTGATGCAGGTACATTGGGCCAAGGGCTCTAATTTGGTCAACAAGATGAATGAGCAGATGCAATGAGATATCAATGTAAGTCGGCAGAAAATGCATCTCAAGCCTAACGAGAGTTTCGGCTATGTCCCGCTGCAGCTGCTCTAGCGTGGACACATCAATGACCTTTTTTGAGATCGTGTTGAAGAACGAGCAAAGCTTTATGATTGGGGAGCGGACCTTTGGGGGGAGGATACCACGCAGGGCAACAGGGAGCAGCTGAGTCATAATGACATGACAGTCATGGGCCTTCATAGGGCCATAGTTGAACTTGAGTTATTTCATGTTCACTAGCCTCTTTGGGTTCGCACAGTAGCCCATTGGGACTTTGAGTTCATTGAAGAAAGAAATAAGTGCACGCTTTTCTTCCTTCTTCAATGTCCATGACGCAACAGGAAGTTTGAACTAGCCATTCTCTAGCTCCATGGGATGCAGCTCCTTCCTGATTCCCAAGTGTTGCATGTCTAGGCGTGTGGCTAGTGAATCCTTCGATGTCCCCACGGTGTCCATCAAGGTGTTAAGAGTGTTAGCGCACACGTTTTTAGTGATGTGCATGGGATCAAGACAGTGGCATACACTCAGAAATGGTCAGTAAAGTAGTTTCCAGAAAACTAATTTTTTCTTCCAAACGCTCCCATCAGGCGCTGCTACTGCATTGTCCTCCTTCCCAAGGACAACCTCTAGTTTGTTGAGTTCTCGAAGTATCGCAGGCCCGTCTCGATATTTTGGAGCTAAGCGTTTCTCAATAGTCCGTTGAAATCTTTTATGTTCCTACGATAAGGGTGATCCTTAGGTAGGAACCTACAGTGTCCCATATAAACTATCTTTGAGTTATTTGGCAGATTTACCGCATCGGTGTCGTCCAAGCACTCGACACATCCAGTATAGCCTTTTGTCTTCTCTTCGGACAACGAACCTCGACCTAGCAGGTCGGTGATTGTAGCGATAAGTACTCCCTTGATCATGACATGTTCCTTTTTGTACTCGTCCCAAACATCCGACACACCCTTTTGAAATATCTCCACTAGTTCATCGATCACTGGTTCCAGAAACACATCGATGTCATTCCCAGAATGTCGTGGCCCTTGGATCAGTAGTGGCATCTGGATGTACGACCGCTTCATATAGACCCAAGGTGGAAGGTTGTATATACAGAGCATCACTGGCCAGGTGCTATGATTGCTTCTAACCTGGTCGAAAGGATTCATCCCATCTGTGCTCAAAGCAAACCAAAGGTGCCTTACCTCTCCACCGATGTCCTTATAGAACAAAGTATTGACAGTCCTCCAGTCATGCCCATTGGCAGGGTGCCTCATCATTGTATCTTTCTTACGCTCTTCGCCATGCCAGCGCAACAGCTTGGCTGACTTTGCATATGCAAACAACCTATGCACCCGGGGAGCTATAGGGAAATACCAAACGACCTTTATAGGACCTCCTCTGGTCTTGGTACCCTCATCTGATGGCCCTTCCTTGTACCATGGAGCTTCACACTTGGGGCACTTGTCTAAGTCTTTGTATTTTTCTCCATGGTACAATATGCAATCATTGGAACACGCATGGATTTTTTCAACCTCGAGGCCGATGGGGCAGATCATTTGCTTGGCCATGTATGTCTTTTCTGGCAACTCGTTTTTTTCTAGGAGCATTTTCTTTATTATACCTAACAACTGATCGAAGCCTTTATCACTCAATCCATTTGTCCATTTGAACTCTAATAGCATGATGTCGGCTTCTAGTTTGCTCATTGGACAATTCATATACAATGGTGTTTTGCCATCTTTTCTCATTTTCTCTAGCTTTCTCAGCTGTCTTTCACTAAGACATCCGGTCTCTACATTACGTAGCAGCTGAGAAATGCCATAGTTATCCTCGGTGTCGTCAGCTAGCGTGTTCCTAAACACATTATTAACTATGGCCATAGGTTCCGTGTTGACACCGGGTTCCTCGTCAGCATCGTGGATGGCTACGTCAGGCATGTCCACATCATCATCGTTTTCCTGTAGAACATTCACACCAACCTCGCCTTGCATAGTCCATATAGTATAGTTTGGCATGAACCCCCTGGTAATCAATTGGTAGCCCCGGCCCTGTAAATTGAAAATCGTAGTAAAAAACAATCATTGCACAATATTGAAGAACAACTATTCTACTCTACTTCTAAGAACTAATTATACCATCACATACTAACAATGATGATCTTGACCACCATGGAATAATTAGCTAGGAATTTAAATATGTTCATAGACACCAACCTTTTGGATGATGGATTCACCACAATTTGAGCCTTGCACAAATGTCCAATTGGAAAAGTGCTCTCTAGAATGGAGAAATAACTAGAATGAGAATCAAGCAATGTAGCCATCAAAACGAAGCTAATTAAGCAACAAAATCAAATGTGTGGATGTTTTTTACTAACCTTAAAGCAAAGAGATCAAGCCATTCTTCAAAATCCAAGCACTAGCTTCATGGTGAAGAGCAGCCACAACAATGGAGGGAAGGATCCAAACGCGCGCCTCTGTTCTCAGGATGGAAGAGAGGAGGAAGGAGAGGACGACTGCAGCCTTTTTGTGTTATAGGCTTATCCCCGTCGGTTCTTGGCTAGAACCGACAGTGATAGAGCCAAATCACTGTCAGCTCTAGGCATAAACCGGCAGTGATGAGTGCTCGCCAAAACACTGCCGGTTGAAGCCATAAACCGGCAGTGATGTGGTCCTTCACTGCCGGTTTTAGTCCAGCACCCATCATGTTTTCATTTTCAAGCTCATAACTGGCAGTGAAGGCACATCACTGCCGGTTCTCACAAATCCGGCAGTGATGTGCAAATCTGGCGTAGTGGAGTAAATGAAGAGATTATCCTGTCCTTTTTAATAAAACACGAAAAACATATGCCTGGTCTAGAAGTGACGTTATGTGGTCTCCGAATTTTATTTATGACCACAATTTTTCTTATCATTAAATAGCTGTAACGTTAGGTAAGTACTACTGTGAGATAAAAGTACTTTTCAATACAAATCTACCCCTATAATTTTTATGTCTCAAACAAAATGTTTTTTAAATTACTAATAAGCGTCTCAGTTCCAAATGTTTGACTAGGTCAAAATAAGTAATACTCCATCAGTTCCAAATTATAGGACCTTTTGACTTTTCAATATACGTAGCTTTTTGCCATGCACTTAGATATACACTATATCTAGATACATAGCAAAAGCAATGTATCTAGAAAAGGCAAAACATCTTATAATTTAGAACGAAAAAGTATTTGTTATTGGAGGGGTGCAATCTTTGGTTTCATTAGCTAGCTGCCCAACGCCGCCGTGTCACCAAATCCCGTGCAACGTCCTCCTATGTCTTGCCACCGCTTAAGTAGGTCGCCGGCAAGCCTAGCTGACTGCATGGGCGGTGGCGACTGGGTGAGCCTCCTCCCTCATCCAAGCATTTTTTCCTACTCATCTCTTCCCTCTCTTCTTGTTCTGGCAACGACTAATCGGCAAGGTATCCAGCCGAATTCGCTTGGGTGCCTCACATACTATGGTGGGATTCGTCTAGATCCGATGGTGAACAGTACAATTCTCGATGGTTGGCTTGATGGCGGTGCTTCCCTCCACGTCCATGGAGTGCATCAGTCACGGCAATGCAGTTGACCTTGCCTGCATGGGTGGTTACCGACACCTTCCCCGCGTGCTTGTTCCTGGCAGGGTCTGTCCCCAGTTGTCCTTATTAGTTGTCATAGGTGTAATTCGATGATCTCAGCTGAGCATGACATGGCTATCAACAGGAGCTTAAGGCCTCATTGTTTGGCGCCGAAGTGGTATGGGACAACCTTAATCATCTTCGAGCTTTTGGTGTTAGGTCCCTGGTGTTTGGTAACAACTTTGTATGAGACATGCTTCATCAAGGTTTTGCTGTGGTGGGTTGGTCTATGCTGGCGAAAGCTGTGCTAGTCTCTATGCTAGCCTTGATGTCAATAGCGCCTTTGGTCTCTTAAGCCTAAAGTGGCCCACCTTTGTTACCTAAGGCCCAGCCGCTACCACGTCTCGGCCCACTACCATTCTTGGATTCATAGTATATAATAGAGGAAACCCTAGCTGAGATCACATTTCTCTCCCCCCACCACACGTAGCCATGGGCCACCTCACATTTCTCCCATCCCCTTCCCCGTTCGTCTGCTTTGTTTAGTTCTCTCCCCACAGCCGCTCCCCTTCTACCATCCCATCTCCCACAGGCAAATCGAGCAGGAGGCATGACACATCTAGCAAGCGGCATGACACATCACGAGGGCTAGGTGTAGCGGCACGGACCAACTTCCTCTCCTCTCAATCTCGCTCATAGGCATGGACACACCTCTAAACCTTTATCTCTCTCGCTTGCTCTCTATCTCTGGCGTGAGCACTACTGGAGACGCGCTCTTTGTTGAGTGCCTGGGGCACTCGGAAAAGGTCCTATTGCACTCGGCAAAGGCTTTGCCGAGTGCCACACTCAGCAAAGAGCAAACGGCAAAGCCGCATCCGGCAAAGGGTTCTTTGCCGAGTGCAATTTGTCGGGCACTCGGCAAAGTGCCAGGATGGCACTCGACAAAGAAAATTGGCCGTCAGCCGTTGACGGCGTCTTTGCCGAGTGCCGGGTCAAGAATGCACTCGGCAAAGCTTTTCCCTTTTTAAAAAAAATCCTTTGCCGAGTGCCTTCCTGACCCGGCACTCGGCAAAGGAAAAAATATTTTTTTTGAAAAATCCTTTGCCGAGTGCCTTCCTGACCCGACCCGGCACTCGGCAAAGAAAAAAATTATTTTTTTTTGAAAAATCCTTTGCCGAGTGCCTAGCTGAGACGGCACTCGGCAAAGAAAAAATATTTTTTTTTTGGAAAATTCTTTGAAGTGCTGAGTCCGGCACTTTCGGCAAAGCCGGGAAACACATGGTAGTGTACACGACTTTGCCGAGTGTCGTGGCATCGCACACTTCGCAAAGAGACCTGGTAGCGCATTTTTTGGCAGCTTTGCCGAGTGCCAGGGCAAAAGGCACTCGGCAAAGGCTCTTTGCCGAGTGTTACATTCGACAAAGTGACCAAATTTTTTTGTTTTTTTTTGTTTTTGCTTTTGATCACTTCAAACACAACATATGGCATATATATCACATCCATCACATATATACCACATCCAACACCTTATATGTCACAATCCATCACACATACCACATGAATCACATCCGTTCACCACATGTCACAGTAATTCCATCCATTATTCGATAGGATTCCACATCATTCAACAAGTAGTTCAAATCCATCACCACATGTCACAATAACACATGCATGACAACAACATTGTCTCGGACAGAAATCCATTGTGAAGAGAACAAGACATGAAACTACAAGCGCTACTCACTGAAGCGGCCCTTGATGTGGCCATCCTGCTGACGATGGGGAAGGAAACATCTGGTCGTTCGGAGTGCCCTGAGCTAGGTTGTTCGAACCCGCCAACTGAGGCTGCACATAGGAGAAGAGATTGCATGAGACAAGATTAGTTGAATAGCGATTGTAGCAATTCCTTGCATGTGTGACATTACTCACTGGAGTAGCGGAGTGAGGAGGCTGAGGTGGACCCATTAACCCTAGGAGGCATAGCAGCACCCGTCGTAGTTTGCATCCAGGCAATAATGTCCGCCATCCTTTTCTCCTGTGTGAGTTTGTCGGCCTCCCACGCGGCCCGCTCAGCCGCCAACCCTAGCTCCAGCTCCTGGGCCCTCTTGTTTGCTTCTTCCACCTGGGCCTACAAATTGTTGCAAAGCTAATGTTACAATAATGCAAAGGAAATAGAGTTGTGTAAAGATCAATGTACGATGAGTAAAACATGAATAACCTAGAGTGTGTCGACCCGGTGCTGTGAAATGCTCGGCCGTGAGCGTATCGCCGGGAGTGAGGAGGCGGTCGTGCTCTGTGCTTGGATCTGGGAGAGAGTGGGAGTAGAGGCCGTGTCGATCACGCTGTCGCCAATCCAGTAGCGGCCATGCTTCTTGCCTTGTCCAATCCTCATGATGGTGTTTGCATCAATGTTGTCGGTCCGTGGATCATACTCCGGCCCATGGATCGACCTTGCCGCCGCCGTGTACTCCGTGATTTTCTCGTAGGCACTCGAGTTTGTGTACGCCTCGGCCGGGTCATCCAGGTTGAAGGAGACGTCGGACGACGCCTTGCCCTTGTGTGCCATGGCAAATGCGGCGAAGTTGGAGCACTCTTGGCCTTGATGTGCCACCGACTGCAAGAACAAAAACAAGATGATTAGAATTCTTTGCCGAGTTCAACGAAAGCAAGAAGAATAGAAACATGACCACGTACCCATGCTCGGGCATATCCGGAGAGGTTGCAGTTGCCTTGATGGTGTGATACACCTGGCATGAACAAACACCGCTGCCGGGCAGCCACGTGCTGAGCGGCCCACTCCACGCTTAACCACCTGTCCACCATCTTTGCCCAAGCCACGGGGCACCCGTTGCACCACCAAGGAATCACCTACACATCATCAAGTAGTTGACATATTAGAAAATGAAGTGATTCGTACTTAATCTCAAAAGGAACCAATTTTAATGTTCTTTAGCTACCTCAAGGAACTAGGGTTTGGTCAGCGTCAAGTCTTGTTCTCGGATGTCCTTCTTGGTGACCTTCTGTCCGAGCTTCATCCCATAGTAATCTATGATGGCCTAGAGTCACGCCTCATGATGGACGTCGATGACGCATTTCCTGCAAGCTCGCTTAGCCACTGCCTCCACCATGCCCTCGAATTCGTCGTCAAGTTTGAAGTACTCCTGCATATACAGACATGATGTATGCATTAGTTATTTCAAGTAGAGTCCAATGAGTGCGTTGTATTGAGCCATGTAGTGCGAGGAAGACTTACCCAGAACTCCCGAATGACGAGCGCAGCCACGGTGCCTGCTTCCACGTGGGGGGCGGACTCGTAGTGGGCAAACGTGAAGGCGGGCTCGAGGTTCCCGACATGCATGACCATGCCAGGGAAGTGTCTCCTGCATAGGAGACCTAGGATGCCATTGACATGGCGGGAGGCAGTGTTCCCCGACACAATCTCCCACCCCCTGCAGAAGTGATTATGAAAACATATTAGTCTCTATTTCGATATCGAACATAGCATATGAAGTAAAAGTGATAACATGCAAAGGCACTTACCTTTGCCCCTCTGGGCGAATCACTGGGCGTAGACGAGTATGCGGTCGGTCGGGGAGGGTGGAGGGTCCTCACAAGTAGACACCTGATGAACTAGAGGAAGCGGTAGCTCCCGTCCCACCCCCGTCCTCGTCCTCGTCCTCGTCCACCTCCTCCTGGACCAGCGTCTCCTCCTCCTCGCCCACCTCCTGCTGCACCTGCTCCTCCTCCTCCTCCTGCTACTGCTGCTGCTGGACCACGGGCGTGGTCCTCCTGTTCCTCCTGGTTGTGGTCCTCGTGCTCCTCCGCCTCGTCGAAGACGTCCCCTGCTCCTCCTCGCCCCCTCCGCTGGAGGCTCCTACACTAGAGGCTCCATGGTAGAACGAGCTCAGGTTCATCTGCCGGCCGCCCGACATTTTTGTTCAGTCACCTGCAATTAAAAAGAAGAAAGAAGTAATTAGAAATAGATGCAAAATAAACAAAACAAAACAAAATTACAAAATTACAAAGTATTACATGTATGTTACAAATAATCTTCATGGTCGGGATTAGCTGGATCGTAAGTCTCATCATCACTATCAACCATGTCGAAATAATCAACACTATCTGATGGAGGAATGTTGTCTTCGTTGTCATTGCCTACACGTAATCGCTCAAGCATTTGTAAGTCCTTTGCATTTCACACTTCATCTCCATTGTCATCATCATCAACCATTACATTGTCTACATCCATTCCTATCTCGCCGGTTAAGTCTATCTCAAACCTCCCTTGTAGCCCATCTTCTTGATAGAACTCTCCGTCATACGTGCTTGGCTAGAAGTTGTAATCTTCATCGTTTGGGACAGGTAGTCGGCCGTGTGGCGAGACCTTGTGCACAACAAACCAACCACTAAGATCCGGTCTAGTCTTGCAAGCATATGACATATAATAAACCTGTGTGGCCTGTTAAGCCACAATGTACACATCGTCTCTTGGATAGATGGAATCCTGTCGAATTTCGACTAGACCAAGATGAGGGGTCTTCCTCGTTACTCCCGGATCAAACCAATGGCATCTGAATACGATAGGATAAAGATTTGTGCTACCACGGAATGAAGTTCGTATATTTCTTCAATTCTTCCATAATAGTCTACGCCATCAGTGTCGGGTGTAAAAACCCCGCTATTTGTGGATCTTCGATTGGGCCGCCTCCGCTCGTAGCTTCCTGTGTGAAATCGATATCCATTCACGTCGTAGGCGTCCGATGACTTGACCCTTTGGTCACAGTCGTTGGCAACCTGTCTCAACTCGGCACTGATAGACGCATCGGTTCGGGCCTGCAAGCTCAAGCTGGATACATTGTTATATTAATCGGACGTACGAGCAACAACAAATTGGGGCTAAATTGGACGGTACCTTGGTTTTGAACCAGGAAATAAAATCGGGGCTCCCTTGTCCCGCACCCTTGGAAAGAAGGGTATCACATTCCGGCAGGGTTGGTTCCCTTGAATGGGGCCAGTATTCATGAATGAATTCCCTGTAACGACAAACAAGGGGGTTGAATGTAGAATAGTGCGGGATTATTGAAACAAGTCCGTTGAGAACTTACACAATATATGGGTCCACCTCTTCAAGGTTGGTCAGCACATATAACATGATTTTGTGCCACTCCACATTTGTCAGGGGCTTATTGGTCGATGCACCTGCTCTTCCAAGTTGCCCTTGGAAAAGGCTGAGGCTCGAGGCATTTTCATCAGCATTGTAACGAGGAGGTGGATTATGCACACTTGGAAGGTTGTCAGAATAATACAATGTTATGAAGTTTGACACCTCCTCCATAGTGAATGCACTTGCAATGGAAGCCTCAATTTTGCCTTTGTTTTTACACTTTTTCCGAAGTGTCTTTAGGCATCTCTCGATTGGATAGCACCAACGGGCCTACATGGGACCCCCCCATTCGTGCCTCATACGGGAGGTGCAATATCAGATGCTGCATCGGATTGAAGAAGTCGGGTGGAAAGATCTTCTCCAACTTGCAAAGCAAGACAGGTGCCACTTTTTCTAAGTCAGCAATCACGGTCCGAGATAACTCCTTGGCACAGAGCTGGCGGAAGAAGTGGCTCAACTCTGCCAGCACTGTCCATATGTGCTCAGGGACAAAGCCTCAAACCATCGTCGGAAGAAGCCGCTCAATCCATATGTGGTAGTCGTGACTCTTCATCCCGTTCACTCGGAGAGTAGTTAAGTTCACTCCCCTCCTCAGATTCGCCGCATATCCATCAGGGAACATTAACGTCTGGATCCATTGGAGTACTTCCATCCTTTGTCTGGGGGTCAAGACAAAATCTGCCTTAGGCCTTTTCCATGTCTTGCCGCCTCCAGGAGCACGCATCTCTTGATGTGGTCTATCACACAACTCTGCCAGGTCCACTCTAGCCTTAGGGTTGTCCTTTGACTTTTCAGTTTCCATGATTGTTCCCCAGAGTGCCTCGGCGACATTCTTTTCTATGTGCATGACATCAATGTAATGTGGCAAAAGAAGGTCATCAAAATAGGGGAGCCTCGTCAAGCCTGACTTATGAGTCCACATGTGTTCCTCGCTGTATCCCACGAAGCCATCACCTTCTTGATTCTCCACGAGAGCATCTATCTGAGCATGAACCTCGGCACCAGTCATCATTTGTGGTGTAGGTTCTGTCACTATGACACCTTTTGTAAAGTTCTTGGTGTCTTGCCTGAACGGATGCTCGGGAGGGAGGAATTGACGATGTTTGTCGAACGATGAATACTTGCCACCCTTCTTGAGCCAGATGAACCTCAGACGATCCTTGCATAATGGACATGGGAACTTCCCGTGGACACACCAACCGGAGAATATCCCATACGCTAGGAAGTCATGCATGGAGTATTGGTACCAAACGTGCATTTTGAAGGGTGTCTTTGTAGCTCTGTCATATGTCCATACCCCATCCTCCCAAGCACTGACCAATTCATCCATCAGAGGCTCCATGAAGACACCCATCTTCTTCCCCGGGTGTCTAGGAATTATCAATGACAAGAATACGTTCTGATGTTCAAAGGCGATGCCGGGGGGGGAGATTGAGGGGGATGACGAACACGGGCCAACATGTGTAGGGGGCAGCCATCAAACCATAAGGATTGAACCCATCTGTTGCCAGTGCAACACGTACGTTACGAGGCTCTGATGCTTTCTCATGATGAATGCCATCAAAGTGGTTCCATGCTTCACCATCGGACGGATGTACCATCTTGTCAGGATTGTATCGTGTGCCCTGTTTGTGCCACGTCATTTTCTTAGCGGATTCCCCACTCATGTATAGCCATTGGATCCTCGGCACGAACGGGAGGTACCGTAAGATTTTCATCGAGACGGTAAGCTGCTTCTTGTGGCCATCCCCAGAGTCTACCTCTAGGTACCTGGAGGATTTGCACTTCGGACAGTACTTTTCATGCTCATGTTCTTTCCTAAAGAGGACACACCCATTCGGACAAGCATGTATCTGCTCGTAAGGCATCTTGAGTCCATCAAGGAGTTTCTGGCACTCGTACAGGCTCTTTGGCAGAACGTGGCCCTCCGGAAGCATGCTAGCAATCAAGGCCAACATACCATCGAAGTGTTGTCGACCCATGTTGATCTCGGCCTTGAACCCCATCACGCGTCCAATGGCATCGAGTTGACAAACCGTTGTCCGATCATGAAGGGGTTTCTATGCCGAAGACATCATGTCATAGAACGCCTTTGCGGATGCCTCCGTCTCCTCCGCACGTCCATCAGGGATCTGTGCTTGTTGATAGTCATCTAACATGTCTGCAACCCCGCCATCATCATCAACATGCTCGAGGCGTGGTCTCACCACTTCCTCTCTCATCCGATGGGCTTCACCGTGGTGGATCCACCAGGTATAGTCCGGCATAAAGCCATGCTTCTGAAGATGTATACCCATGTTGTCCTTCTTTTGTCATTTTCTGTTTGCACACATGCTGTAGGGACACTTCATTAGATGCGCTCTATTCGCACCCCTGCCGAATGCATGGTCCAAGAAAGCCTCGGTCTTCTGCCCCCATTCAGTGCTGAAATCACTCTGACTTTTGTATCCCGTGTACATCCACTCACGGTCATCCATCCTCTAAAATAGATATCAACGAGTAACATAACCATCAACTGCATCTACGTGGTGTTCCTACTATCTAATAGGTGAGGATAGGTCCTAATCCCACCCGCGGATGCATAGACAAGGTTAGTTTCCATGGTCTACTCCGAGCCAAGACAGAATTTCGGCAGCACCTCCCCGCTGTTCTCCAGATACACGTCCTGGCAGGGAGAGTGTGTAGCCAAAACTCTGTCTCGGATTGGAGTAGACCATGGAAACTAACCTCGTCTACACATCCGCGGGCTGTCCAAAAAACATGGACAATTCGAAACAGATACGGTTATACATATGCAAAGATCTGCATACTTCCAACCGTATCTCTTTCGGACGGGAGACGCCTAACTGGGTTACACCGATCTACGACAACGATAAGGAAGAGAGGTTATTTATACCTAGGGTGGCGGTGGAGTCACGCTAGCGGGGCAGTGGCGAGTCGGTGCAGTGGCGAAGCGAGGCTGTACAGGCAGGACCGCAACACCGACGAAGACGATCGGGGTCGCCTAGGTACTACAGGTCCCCTCCGACAGGTCCTGCTCTGCAAAACAAGAAACACAACACTATAAGTTGAAAATTTCGGCAGAACCTCCCCTGTATAGGGAGGTTTCAAAAACCTGCAAAAAATAACGGCACGAAGGCCGACATTCACAAGGGCACGAAGGCCGACATTCACGACATTCACAATGGCACGAAGGCCGACATTCACGGCACGAAGGCCGACTTTCACAAGGGCACGAAGGCCGACATTCACGACATTCACAACGGCACGAAGGCCGACATTCACAAAGGGACGGTGCATATACCTTGGGCGGTGGCGGGACGTGCACGCGCAGAAGAAGACGCCGAGAACTCCTCCTCCTTCCTCCACCTTCTCCTTCTCTTCCCCTTCCTCCTTCTTCCTCCTTCCTCCTCTCCTTCTTCCCCTTCTTCTCTTCTTTTCCTCTTCTTCTCCTTCTCTTCCCCTTCCTCCTTCTCCTCTGGGGGGGGCTGGGTGCCGCCCCCACGGGGAGGGGAGGTGAAGGCGGCCCTCCCTCTCCTTCTTCGACGGTGGTGCAGGGCCGGCGTTCAAGCGGCGGCAAGGGGGCGGTGGGGGCGCGGAGGGAGGGAGGAGGAGAGGCAGCTGGGGGGGGCAGGCAGGGAGCGAGCGGGGTTGGTGGTCACGAGCAGCACGCACGGCCCATAGTAGCGGGCGGCGGTCTTTGTGGGCGGGCTTTGATGTGAGGGGGGAGGTGGGGACGTGTGTGGGATGGGGGGCTTGGGGTCACCGGGGTGGGTGGGGGTGGGGCGGCGCAGCCAGTCCACAGAGGCAGTCTTGGCAAGCAGCGTGTGTGGCTGATGGGGCTTCGGGGTGGGCCGGCCGAAGGAAATGTCCTTTCCTTTGCCGAGTGCCCGCGAACTGGCACTCCGCAAAGGATTTTTAATTTTTTTTTTCAAATATCTTTGCCGAGTGCCATAGATATGGCGCTCGGCAAAGAGTTTACTTTTTTTAAAAAAAAAGAAACAACCGTACTTAAAAGAAAAAAACTTACCATAGCCTCCACATGTGATGTAAAGACAAGTTTCTCAAAATTTGAGAACATTTCGCGCACGTTGTCACGTAGGACAAGTTTCTCAAATTTTGTGGCCAACGTGCGTGAAATGTTCTCAAATTTTTACCATAGCCTCCACATGTGATGTAAAGACGCGTCACCAAGTTTCATGATTTTCGAACTTCGTTTGCATTTTATATAATTAAAAAACACTTCACCCGCAATTTTGTCGCCATGTTTCGTGCGTGAGATGTTTGAAACTTCGGGCGTGCTCCTGGAAACGGCCTCAAAATACAATAAGTAACGCGAATATCATTTTTCCACTCCTCGAATTCCATTATTCGATGCACCTGCAGTTCAAACTTACATTTCCCGGAAAAATGCAATTAAATGAAATAAATTAAGGATATATAGCAAAAGATCGAGAAATGTGCCAAATTTGAGG